>JAGFBZ010000202.1:0-600000 GCA_018398805.1 Hirundichthys speculiger | reverse complement strand
TTTCGCGGTTAATGGGGACCTGCGCGGTCAAATCAAAATCCGTGAACTGGAGCCGGAGCCCCCCGAGCCTAAATAATGTGTTTAAAATTATGTTTAAAAACCCCAAAAAAGTAGCGAGACACTGCAGTGAAACAAGACAAAGGCTCAACTGTGGTCTTTCTGTTTACCTTCACAGCCTCTGGTCTCTGAACCGTAGTAAACAAACTGCTGGTATTGTGCTATTTTTGGCTCGTAATTAGCGGCTAACACGCTAACAACAACAAAAGAAACAGTCTGGTTTTCTCTGCATGGAACGAGCACTTTATTCTGGCACTGCAGGAACTTGTAACATCACACAGGTTGTATTGTTGGGCTCCTGTCGGTTAACAGAGAATGTAAATCTATACACGCTGGGCTGCTGTTGATGATCACTACACTTTTCATCTAACCCCGTTTTCATTCTGCTGTCCCACGACACACACACTACATTACCCATAAGGCCACACCATTACCCATAAGGCCACCTTCTTAAAGGGGCCAGGCTGGCTCACAACATTTCTTCACTGTGAGAGAACGCGCACAACATCCTGTGATGTTTCCGCAATTTTTTAAAATTATATTATTTATTGCTGAAAAATTCTGCGAATAACTAAAACCGCAGAACTTAAACTGCGAATTGGTGAGGGATCACTGTAACAGATATTTTAATAATTTTGGAAAAACAAATTAACGCTGCGCGCTCCCCCTCATGCACACATTACTCCATTCCCAGCCCTCCTCTCCACACCGGCGCACCTCTGCTACCGTACAGTCAGATATGCTGTAGCACACATGGTCGTCAATGTTGCAGCTTGTGCGTATGCAGTTGGACCACCTCTCTCCACTGGGACATTTGTGGACTGGACTCTCCCGGTCCGCGGTCCCAGCTTTATGGGTCCAAACGGTTCCGTCCTTGGCCGCCTCATGTAGCTGACATACAGGTTGAGCTCTGATCAGTGTAAATATTTATGATTAGATCAGTCGGAGTCGTAGCCTCGCTAAAATACCAAATGATTAGAACCAGAGGAAACTAAAACGCTTGACTTCTGAATTTACCTGTCAGAGTATTTCCGCGAGCCTCCACTGTGTCTGTGGACTGAATGTATGTGGTGGTGACCCCTCACTTATAGAAGCCGGGGTCTTTTTCATAAATTCACCTCCTCATCCTCAGTTGGTGTCTCATCACCTGGTAAAAATGACGGGTCATTGGTCCGCCCCCCCCTCACCGATTCCTCCTCACTCACATCTACCGTTATCTCCGCTCTTTCTGACTGTGGTACAACAGCCAGACTGTTGCTTTTTGTTAGGTTCATGTCTTAAATTTTGCTGTTTGTTTGAAAGATTTAGTGATGACAATAGTTGTCAAAGTCAGATGACACCACAAAGTTTGAGCGTTGCTAAGCAACAGGGAGAAGCGGGAGGGGCGTTGTGGAAAAAGTGACAGCTGTTTATAGTGTTTATATGAGGGAGTAAAAATGACCCCCTCGCCGGTTCCAGCTATAAATGATCATATTAATTTTTCTTTTCATCACACACTCACCAAAATTCACTGAATGATGAATTAATCCATTTTAGGAAAAGTCATGAACTTACAGATGTAGGGATTTTATTTTAACAGAAACACAAACATTTGAAAATGCTAGGGGGTAAAAATGACCCCCTTGGCGGTTCCAGTGTTAATGAAACCAGAAACTGAACGGTGTCTTTTGACTGGCGCGCTGCTGTCTCATGACACCGTCACAGATCTAAAGATCAAGGTCTTTGACAGAACAACAGTATTTAGCAGCCCGTGAACGGCCGCCGGTCACAGCAGCCAGAGGTCAGATGTTTCATCTCCGGTTATAACGAGCTGATATCAAATGAGCCCCAACAACTAAATGTGCCCGGTGAGCTAGCGCACCTCTGACGGACAGGCGGCGAGGCATCCACGCTGACAGCTTTAGAGCCGCTGGTTCAGAGCCAAAGCTGTCAGTATCCGCTGCAGAGGTGATCTGATCTGACTAGCGGGGGCCACGGTTGGCCACAGACCAGCTGAAGGGGAGGACCAGACATCTTGGAGCTATTGTTGGACCTTTTGATCCTGCAAAGAACATGAGAAAACAGGGGGAGTTGAGGGAAAGTTTGTCTTTTCAGTCTATCAGTCATCCTTGACAGGGAGCCCGTCGTATGAGGATGCAAAAAAATAAATAAAAAATTAGAGCCTTACGAGGTCGTAAATGAGGTAAATGGGATCTTCTGTGTCCATAGTTCCATATTTAAAGGTTTCATAGGTGTGGAGATGGAGTTTGGTCTCTCTTTCAACACCACTCTAATGAGGTCGTCAATCACAATGTGATGTTGTAAAAAGTGTTCAACGGTTCACTTCCTTCACTGATAAGCACCTACTGTGTATGAGGAGGAGATGAGCAGATAGCAAAGACAGACTAAGCAGAGACTCCTTTACCTGTTACACTGCTGCCAGCTAATCTGAGTTTAATCATAATTAGGACTGAGCAACGATTAAAATTTATAATCGCGATTAATCGCATGATTTCCCTGATTAATCACGATTAATCGCATTGTATACGCAAAATCAAATAATGAATTCAAAAGTAGTGTAAAGGTCACTTTTATTTAAATGTTCTGCTGCCATATGAACTAAAGTGCCATAACATTTGTTGTTCAAACACTTTTAACATCAGCACTTGTCAGTAACACATATTTAGTGTAAATCTCATCTTAAAAAATGTGAAATAAAATAAAGCTTTTGGCCACTGCCAGGGCATTAATGTCATCCTGTTTTTATGAAAAAAAAAAAAAAAAAAAAGTCTACAAACAAAATCCAACAAAATGATTGTGTCTCAGCACAATCAGAACATTAAAACAGGTAATTTCTGAGGTAACAGCAGAAACTTTTAACGGGGAGTTCAACTTGTCAGTTGTTACAAATAACCTTGTTTCTGTTGAATCCTCCGTCTGGGAGAACTTTAAAATGAAAATGTCCATGTTAAAGTTCAGTAACTTTACCAATCTGTGTATCAATCATTCATTCTTTCCATTTTCAATTGTCAATACAAAATTTAATTTAATTTAATTTTTAAAAAATTAAAAACTGACATTTTATTACGTTTTTGTTTTTTAATCTAACACAAAAAAATGAAAAAAAAAAAAAAAGCTTGTTTTTTTTTATATTTCAATTTTAGACTTGGATCAAAAATATGAAATTAAAAAACGGGCCACAGAACTGAATTAGTTTTATAATGGAGGACTGGACTTTCTGTTGTCATTACACATCTGAGCCACTAGATGGAGCCGCACTGCAGTAACCAGCTAGAGAACAGCAGGACAGTGAACACATGGAGCAGATCTGATGGAACATGGAGGAATGACCCCAAAGTTTGTTGCAGTCCAGAATTTTTTTGTAGACAGAATTGTTAATATTTCTACCTGAGTTCTAAAGTTCACGGATTTTAACCGTCCTCCATGTCTGTTTTAGCTTTTCTGCATGTTTACTGTTTTCCGGATCCGCAGCAGCCAGTAACAGACTTTTCAAAACAAAAGCATGTGAACAACATGTGTTAATGTGCGATAAAATAAATGTCGGCGTTAATAAATGAATGAGTTAACGTGATAATAACGCGTTTACTTGCCCAGCCCTAATCATTACTAAAGCATCATTTGTGATGGAGTCACAGCAATAAAAAAGTTTGGATTCCTTATTGAATCTAAAAAGTAGCTCAATCATCTGCGTCATAATTGTTTTACATTATTGGTGCTCTTCAGTTGTAAACTTGTTTATTTTCTTACATTTTTTAGAGAATGCATCCTGAAGACGGCCAAGGCCTTGGTGGAGGACACCAAGCTACTGGTGTCTGGTGCTGGAGCCAGTCAGGAGAAACTGGCTCAAGCTGCCCAGTCCTCAGTGTGCACCATCACCAAACTGGCAGAGGTGGTGAAACAGGGAGCCGCCAGCCTGGGCTCTGAAGACCCGGAGACCCAGGTACGAGCCGCAGAGCACCACTTAGTGTCCTCGTTTCTCAAACGATTGAAGAAATGTCAGAAAATAAAGACCAACGTAACACAACAGTAAACAAAGCAGCTTTTTTGCTGCATCAAATTTCGATTCGTCCATATTTTCTAAACACAAAGTATGAAGACACCGAACCAGCTACCTTCTCCTGAACGACGTGCTCTGGTCTCCACAGGTGGTCTTGATCAATGCGGTGAAGGATGTCGCCAAGGCTCTGGGTAACCTCATCAGCGCCACGAAGGCGGCGGCAGGGAAACCTCACGATGACCCCAGCATGCTTCAACTGAAGAGCTCCGCTAAGGTGAGAAGCAGCATGAGAGTCGAGCGTTTCGTCCCGCAGATTCCCAGAAGGTCCTCCTTTATACGACACGTGAGATGATGCTTGAGCGCCAGATCGAATGAGGTGGATATAAATGCTCACAGATTAGATTATGATTATGTTTACAAGATTTTTAAATTCCCCTCTCAAGCACTTGCTCTCATCGTTTTTCAGCCCCATCCTGGAGTCCTGGTCCAGGACCGTTGAGGTCACAGGGTAGATGTTTGTACGTCCACGGAAGAAGTGGGGCCAAGTTTATGGAAAATGTTTTTATCTTCTGTTGCTCAGCAGCGATACGGGTGAATTTGTATCTAATATGTGTGTCTGAATCACAGCTGTAGCTAGGGGTGTGAAAAAAATTTAATTTGGCAATATATCGCGATTTTCGGTCGCCCAATGTAATGTCGATTTTTCAGCTCCTAATATCGATTTTTTCTATTTTTTTGAAAACACTAATAATAAACAATAAATAGGTTATTTTGAAGCAAATAGTTTTGACTCAATTTGTCCTCTGAATGATCAATATCATCTGATGAACATATACAGCAACTTTGATTTTTCATCTCTACTTATAATTTTGATATTAACTGGGTAGAATATCGCAATATATCGTGATATTGCGATATTGTGATAATATCGTATTGTGACCCAAGTATCATGATACATATCAATGCGAGGTCCTTAACAATACTCACCCCTAGCTGTAGCTTTTAGCTTCATTTCTATGTGGAATAAGGGTGAGTATTGGTCAAGGACCTTGCAATATGATATGAATCATGATACTTGGGTCACAATACGATATTATCGCAATATCACAATATATTGCGATATTCTACCCAGGTAATATCAAACTATTTGCTTCAAAAAAACCTATTTATTGTTTATTATTAGTGTTTTTGCACATTTAAATAACCATAACAACATTACTGACAGCATTGTAAAAAAAAAAAGTCGATATTAGGAGCTGAAAAATCAATATTACATTGGGCGGCCGAAAATCGCGTTATATTGCCAAATCGATTTTTTTCCACACCCCTAATGTGGAAGTCATGAGATTTTCAGCTAATTCAGCAATCCACCCACCAAAACAGCTTTTCATTTGAGACCTACATGGTGTCCTTTTTTTAATAGCATTTAAGTTATTTAAAGTTGGTGTTTGAAGCACCAAACACTCCCCCCGAGGAAAGATGCCCCATCATGATCAGCTTTATTGATTGTAGTCCAGGTACAGCAGCTGAACTGTGAACTCAGCAGAGAAGTCGAGTCCTCTCTTGTGAGACCCTGTTGCATCGGTGAACGGTTCTTACAGAGGTTGATCGGTCTAATCTGTATCCGTGTGATCTGACCCGTCTGTCGTAGGTGATGGTGACCAATGTAACATCTCTGCTGAAGACCGTGAAGGCAGTGGAGGACGAAGCCACCAAGGGAACCAGAGCGTTGGAGGCTACTATTGAACACATCAAACAGGAGCAGGCTGTGAGTGGTCACGTTTCTTTACTCCTCTGATGGGGATGAGTCACGGTCAGACTATCCATACTTCATACAACTGGTCGAGAATAGTTAAAAGTAACTGGGCTGGCAGACGTTCTCGGTGACGGTCCGCTGGGTTCTCCTACACAGGTGTTCTGCAGTTCTGACCCACCGCTCAAGACCACCACGCCGGAGGAGTTCATCCGCATGACCAAAGGAATCACCATGGCGACGGCGAAGGCGGTGGCTGCTGGGAACTCTTGCCGTCAGGAGGATATCATTGCCACGGCCAACCTGAGCAGAAGAGCCATCGCTGACATGCTGCACTCCTGCAAGGTACGGAGGACAGATGTGCTCAGGTGCACCGAACACAAGAGCTCAAGCTTCAAATGCACCAGTTTACCCAGACCCTCCCCTCCAGAGCACGGGTGGAGAGCAGCATACGGGGGCTTAGGTGGAGGTGGTGGGGGCGAGAGACGAGGGTGGTGTACCCAGCGAGGCTGTGATAGGAGGGTCTCGCATTGAATCCAGATGGTTCCAGGTTGCACAGCTCTAGCGGTGATGTGGCTGTGCAGAGCTGCAGGTGTTGGGAGGTTACTAGGAGGTTACTGGGAGCTACAGCTACCAGGCTGAGTCCCACTCAGAGACATGCTGGTAAACCAGAACCTCAGGTAGGGAAAGCTGTAAAAAGCATTTAGAGCGAGGTGGAGCTGCTGACCCCGAACTGGGACATGATCACCCGCTGCTTCTGTAGTTTGTGTCCAGGGTTCCTGAATAATCAGTGAGAGCTTCGTTTGCCTCGTTGGCAGTAAGTCAGACTGTTTCTAATGAGTGTTGGACTGTGCTGGCGCTGCCTTTTGTTGTAACCTTTCAGGCACATCCAAGGGGCGGAGCATTTCCAGTTTTAGGATTGCATCTTTGCTTTTTGCAGATTGTTTCTGTTCTCCCAGAGCACACTGGGGCGTTTTTTTCTTTTAGTGTGAAAAATCACTTCCAGATCTGAGGCTGTGGCCTTTAATGGGAAGAAGGTGGACTGCTTCCTGCAGGGTCAGGTGGTGCTGCCTCAAGGGTGTTGTGCAATAAGGCGTATAACATGCTCGTTTAGTCATAAAGGGGGTTATTACCAACTGTCTTGAGGGACAGCTGCTAATAACCAGAAAGGGTATTAACAAAGTTAATAAAATGAAACGGGGCACCACCTGATAAATCAGGAAAAAGGACTAATCGGATCCACAATCAGTCTCAGAATGGCAGTTGTTCTATGCGTGCCAACCTGTGACCAGGTGTGGCGCTACAGAGCAACAGAGAAGGTGTGAGTCCGAGCACAGACCTCTTTAACCAGCAAATGTTACAAAACTGTGTAAAAAAACCACAAACAACTTCTCTCATTAGAATACAGTCATGGAACAAAATTATTATGAACCACCATTTTTTTCTTCAGGTTGGGTCTTGTTTTTTTGCAACACTTTTTACAATATTGCCTGTACCACTAAACGTCATTCATGTGACTAAAATGTTTGCAAAAAAAATAAAATGGTAAGATATCAGCTCTAAATAAAACTCTTATGAGCAGTCTTTGTGGTTATCCGTTATGTTTGTCCAAACAAATGTACCCCTCCCTCCCTAGTTGTACCAGGCATTAAAATGAACAAGAAACTGAAGAAAACAAGGGTGGTCTAATAATTTTTTCCATGACTGTATATCAGAATTTATTAACACAAGGATTAAAATGAACAAAAACTTGAATCATGATCCTGATATCTATTAACTAAAAGACAAATAAAATAACATAAGCAGATAAAAATTAGATGGAAAAGGGTGTCAATTTATATACATGTATGCTGGGAGATGTGTGTGTGTGTGTGTGTGTGTGTGTTAAACGAAGCTGGCTTAATACTGTGAGGAGGATTTCCAAGATGGCGGACGAGGTCACGTGCATTGCTCTCGTCCCTTACCAAGATGGCCGACAAGGTCATGGGGTAACGTCCTCACGGAGATGGATTAGTAAGAAAAGAGGAGAGGAAAGAGCTAAGCGAAGGTGATTCCTAACCACTGATGCTGTGATCGCTCCGAGGATTTCCACACAGGAGGAAGAGTGTGACGCAGACGTCCGCACTCTCGTCCTGATCGTTTGTTTAGAAGTCACGGGGCGCCATCAGCCAGTGGTGAGGAAACATGGTGATCACGTGGGTAAATACGCACCGGCGGATTACCGGTGGGCTCAATCGTAAACAGTGTCACAGTAAGCACAGAAATATTAACTAAGCTCAGTATCTCTACCCAGACACAGAAGCCTCTTACATGGATCGCTCCTGGAAGCGATCCGATGGCGTTGTGAAGTCTGTGGAACTGGATTGATGATCCAGGATTGGTGGTATAGGGCATGAATGTACTCTCTCCTCTTTTTCTCTCTTCGTGGTTAACAGAGAGATGCGGTGTTACGCAGCAATGGCCGCCAGGCTGTCTTCCTTCCCGGTTCGTCTGAGGCCGGTCACGCGTCCGTGGTGCGCGGGTGATTCCTACGCGTCGTTTCTTCCGTACGTCGCGGCTCACTCCGTGTGGCGCGTCACGATCGGACAAGGCGTGTGATTGTCGTCGAACAACCAGAGAGATCTGCAGACAGATAGCCAGGGAAACGCAGGCCTTTGGCGATTTACCTTGCAGGAGCAGGTCAGAGAGATGTGCAGCTTCAGGTGGAGGAGGTCAGAGAGAGAGAATGGGAGGAGGGAACCGGTATTTATGTGAAGGGACGTGATCTGCCTTAGCCAGGAACCCCTGCTGGGAAGTGGGGATCCTCAGCCAGTTAAGAGGGTGTGACATCACTATCACCTTGCCATAAAACAATAAAAAGTTGCAAAGCATGCTGGGGGTTGCAGTCATTTCAGTGGTCCTTTGTCTCAGAAACCCATGCGGTCTCTGTAACTCATGGCGTGTGGCCCAACAGGTTTTGTGCAGAAGCATGAGGTTGGCCACCATCCACACTGTACCAGTCTTTCGATGACTGAACCCCTCTGAAAAGGGGGGTTTATCATACAACCAGGCCACCAGGAGGAGGTTTCAGGGAGGATCCAGGCCTCGCTGGGTAGATTGTATCACTCAGCTGGTCTGGTCGTCCTTGTAGAACAAGTCTCTTTTAGATGTCATAAGCATGCCATTATGACATCACAGTGTTTAGCTGAGGTACTGACTTCTCTCTGTTCGCCTTTCAGCAAGCTGCCCACCACCCAGAGGTCAGCCCGGAGGTTCGGATGCGAGCCCTGCGCTACGGCAACGAATGTGCCACTGGCTACCTGGGCCTGCTAGAGCACGTGCTGGTGGTAAGACATCCTTCTTTCTACTGTTTCTGTTCTGGGACTTTTTAAAAAATAATTAAAATGCTGCAGTTTTTTTGCACGACAGCATCCGTGGCACGACCACTCGTAGCTGCAGCGAAGTTTACGCATGTCGTTGTATGGAGCACCCCACCCCCCCAAACATGCTGCCTCACAGAAAAGGTTGTGACAAAGTGCACGGCTGTCTAGAGAACAGTGACACGGTGCAAATGCATCGAATGCATTCACACATTCCCATGAAAGCGATGGAGAGCGTCACGCTGCAGGCTCAATATTTACCATGATTGGAAGACTGGGCAGTAAAGTATTTATGTGGAAGCACCAGTTCAGACAGTCCTCTCTAGATGTCTGCACGCTGACAGCTGACTCTAGGAAGATGGACCTGCCCAGTATCGCCAGTATCAATGCTCTGAATCTCTGCTGTCTGCTGAATAAACTCACATTTCTGATTTTACATTCTGTCATGCTCACCAGCCTCTCCTCTTCATCTCACTCTCTTCTGTCTTTGTTTTTTTTTGTCCCAACGGTTTGATGATATTGATTTAAACTCGTGGCTCACTGACGTCGGTGGTAGCCGGTGAGTACGCTGCATGACTGACGTGCACAAGTGTGGGCTGCACTGTTTGATTTGTGCACTTAATATCGCAACAACCTGCCTGCATGAGTTGTTCTTGTCCAGATCGGGGTTCTGGTGGAATCTCGCTCAGCCGGTTCGATCTGTCATCAGCCATCGGCCTCGCCGCACCGGCCTTGACACCAGCCCTCTGTTCTGACTATTTTAGGGTGAAGAGATCAGTTCGTATTTATAAAGTCATCCAGGTTTCGTGTTTCAGGGCATCATAAAAAATTCAACAGGTCCTTAACAAGTCATAAAATGAGGTAAATAGACTCGGATTTAATAAAATAGCACATGACGTATTACATTGTGTCATTATTTACTGACAAAATGCTGGAGTATCAGTTTCAGCAACAGCTTAGCTTTGTCGTTTTCTCAGATTTTATCTGTCTCTCTCGAGGAGGAATCTTCTCAGCGACAACCTGGCTTTAGTTCATTGAGGTTAACAGACATCTGTCTATTCGCAGCTCGTTAAAGGCCCCACGGCAGCGTTTCAGGCTGAGGTCTGCGCCTCTACTGGACCACCGCCACATCGCCTTTCCTTCCTTTTTCAGCCTGTCTCTCCTAGATTTGCTGCTGTCGGATTATTGTCCTGTTGCTAAACCACATTTCAGCCTTTAGCTGTCAAACAGATGAGAGATCACCTGTGTTAACTCAAGGGTCCAATCCCACATCTAGGGATGCACGATAACTATCGGGCCGATAACAGGAAATTATGACGTCATTCCGATAAGTCCGATATCACGACGAATAGCCCAGATAACATATATATTTCTGTCAACATGGCAGTGCCTCACTCCCTCTGAGTCTTGAATGACCGGCAGTGAATGTTATGTTCAAGTAACGTCGGCATAATAAGAAAAACGATTTCTCAATCAGGAAAATCAAGAATACCCCCTCATGCCAGAAAACAACTTGTTAACTCGGTTATAATTTTAGTAGTTGCTGACTTTAATTGATATTTGCAGTATTTTCCCACATGTTACACATAAAAAAGAAAAAAAAAATAGAAAAGGCTGAAAGAATGACTAGCAAATGAGGGAACGTAGGAATATACGTTACACCTTGAATGCAGCCTGCATTGTGCTGATCACAACAAACATGGCGGCGATGGTATGGAACTCCGTTAACGTTTTAGGAGAAGATAGTTTGGTGGTTATTTGTGACGAATCCTCCTGAGCGAATTCTACGAGGAGGGAAGCACAAGCTTTAATACGTCAAACCTGATCAGCCACCTACAACATAACAATCGCTTCCATGGAGTTTTGAAATCGTGCTAACGCTAGCTAATGCTAATGTGCGCAAGCCAGCAGCAGTCTCCCCTCTCCTCTCCCTCATCTCTCATCTAAAGCTTCCATGGGATAAAAAAAACAAAAAAAAATTACTGAACCTCATTTACTTTAATTAAAGGTATTAATTTAAATGGAAAGTCAGGATTTAAATGTAAATGTAAATCCTTTTCAGTTAGTAATTCTGATGCATGTATTTCCATCAGTTCAAGGAGCCTTTATTTTTTATATCAGTCAGTAATGAACCTTATTTAAGTTGATGTGAGATATCAAATAGGTTTGTTTGATAGCTTTATGAAAATGTTTGAGTGGCTTAACAGTAATTTCTTAATGGGAAAAATAAATATCTGTTCATTTAAAGAGTCCAAACTATTTTTGGTTTTGTTCATAGTATTGATGTAATGATCTTAGGTATAGTGTGTGTTATCGGTTATCGGTATCGGCCTTTAGGAGCTGAAAGTTATCGGTATCGGTTTTATAAACCAGTTATCGTGCATCCCTACCCACATCACCACTACACCGCCACCGTGCTCAAGACTAGGCTTAAAGTGTTTGTGCTGATGTGACGTGTTTGGTTTTCTCCTAACATGCTTCTGTGCTGCACAAGCAAATATCTGGGGCTTTGTTTCTAATTTAAGGTATTGCTCCTGGAGTTTTCGTTCTTTTTTAGTTTCTCTGAGTGCTGCACAGTCTGAACTTGGTCTGTAATCGCTGGAACGTCCAGTCCTGGAAAGATTGGCATGTCTAAATGTTTTAAGCTGCTTGTGAATAATCTCTCACGCTGTAAAATGATGGATTCCAACTAGTCTGGAAACACTTTTATAACCTTCTTGTATTAATGAGCAGCAAGAGATTATTGCCAGTGTTTCAAGACCAGCAAACTGTCAAAAGCTCTGCTTTTATAGAGGTCTGCACACCTGCTGATGGCTGGTAATTAATCTGCCTGCTACTTACCCTTTTAATTACCGCCGGTGTCAACGGTCAGCTGGAGGTTGAAACGATCTGAGTCTGTGCACGGAAACGGATGACACCCAGCGTCCCTGTCAACAAGTCCGGTGCTGCCACGGCATGTTGCTGAAGTAAATTTAGCGTAAATGTTGAATCCGTTAACAACACATTACCTTCCCTCGGGCTGTATGGACATTAGCTTTCACGTGACATTAAATATGCCACCTTTAACGTGGTGTCATCAGGCATCATGGTGAACTCTGACCCCCGGGCTGCTGGGCTGCCCTGTGTTGATGTGTTTCTGTTTGCCTGTAGGATTAGTTTGGCCAACTGCACGCGTTCCTGCGGTGTAACATCCATCTTCCTCTGACATCACATCTGAATAAACTTGAGCTGGGTATGGGCTGAGCCCCGTTAATTCCCTGCACCTGTCGCGCAGCGCTCCGACCTGAATATTTCCCCTCTGTGAAGGACGGTTTAAGGACGCCGGCTCAGAGCCGAGCGCGTCTGAGCGCCAGGCTGCTGCACGAGCTGCTCTGCTGTCATTGTCATTCAGTCCTGAGAGGAGCTGGACACCTTGGAGAGAACGGGTGAATTCCAGTTCCTCCCTTAACCCTCAATTTTTGCCCCTCAATCTTAACCCTCGAAAGTAAGTGTCAGGGCTATCTTGTGACTTAGAAATGGGACACCCCTTGAGTGCAGTTACAGAAATCAGATTCAGAATCAGAATGCCCTTTATTGTCCTTATACAGCAATGTACAACGACATTGGAGAGCTTCTCCCATGTCAGTGCGGAAAAGATATTATAAATCAAAAAATCAAAATAGTCAAAAAGTCACATATATACATATGTACAATATGGGGTGAGCAGTGCAGTGTGTAAAATACGATGTAAATTACGTCTTCAGACTGAAATGTATCAGAGCTCGTGTTGTCTCTGTATTCCCTGAAATGACACAGGGATAACATTGAAAAGAGCACCGTATATTCTCCTAATAATATTAGCAAATAACACAATAGAGGATACATTATTCAGTCCTCCGTCGCTACACAACAAGGTATACAAGTAACGTGAAGCCGGCAGGGACCGCCGGTCCGGCAGCAAACATGGTAAAGTAAAAAAATAAATGTTACGCAACAACAATGTTAATCCATGAAAAAAGTCTCAAACAAAGACAATAAGATGGTTTCGTAACATTTATATCTTTAAGAACTACTAAGATACTTACATTTGTAGCTAGCTTTTTTTGTCGCCGTCCTTTTCGAAGATGTCTTGGCTAAATTACCCAATGCCTTCTGGGTAGCCCTTACTACCAAGGGTGGTGCCGGAGAATCTCAATATTGAGGGCGATACAGCCCTCAAACTCGTCCCTCAATTTGACGTTCTTAGAATCGGGACAGCACTGGCACTTAGCGGGAGCGCGCATTTTTGAGACTGAGGGTTGAGATTGAGGGTTAAAGGAGGAAGAAAGAATTGGAATTCACCCAACGTCAAGCTCCCACTTTCCCCCTAAAACGTTGCTTGGTGTTAGATGTGCTGAGCAGATCTCAACGGTCCTCAGGCTTTTATGAGTGTTTCATTGGTTGGTGCCTCAAATCCAGTTTTCCATCATGATTACAGCAGATACGAGAAAGGAGAGGCTGGACTGGAAAAAAATCTACAACCATTTTTGTATTTTAGACCTTCGGTTTATTCCAGAAAACAGTTGGATTGTGGGAACTTGACTGCTGGTGGAGGGAAAAAATGATTGTATCAAGTTCAAACAGGTGATGTGAGCAGGTGATTGAGCAGGTAACGTCGTCCGGAGACGAGCTGCACGTGTGCAAACTGGGAGAGGCGTGTTGATTCCAGCAGATGAACGAGCTCTTCCCTTATGACCAAACATGACCAAATAAGGCTGACAAACGGCTGCTGATCCTTGGAGACCCTCAGCATGATTACTAAAACTGAGCGATTTTATCGATTCTGCGATATATATCGATATTTTATCGAGTAAAGATTTTTCGGGTATCGATATTCTAAGCTTCTTCCAAAACCCCCTGTCCCACCTTTAAAAGCTTGCAAGCAACAATTTGCACTAGGGGTGCGCGATAACCATCGGGCCTGATAACAGGAAATTATGACGTCATTCCGATAAGTCCGATATCATGACCAATAGCCCTGATAACATATATATTTTTGTCAACACAGCAGTGTCTCGCTCCCTCTGAGCCTTGAATGACCAGCAGTGAATGTTATGTTCAAGTAACGTCGACATAATAAGAAAAACAATTTCTCAATCAGGAAAATCAAGAATACCCCCTCATGCCAGAAAACAAGTTGTTAACTCGGTCATAATTTTAGTTGTTGCTAACTTGAATCGATATTCGCAGTATTTCTCCTCATGTTACACATGAGGAGCATGCAGCACAGCGCTGATCATGTATGTAAAAAAAAAAAAAATCACTGAACCTCATTTACTTTGATTAAAGGTATTAATTTAAATGGAACCACAAGTCAAAATCCTTTAAATGTTAATCTTTTTCAGTTAGTAATTCTGATGCATGTATTTCCATCAGTTCAAGGAGCCTTTATTTTTTATATCAGTCAGTAATGAACCTTATTTAAGTTGATGTGAGATATCAAATAGGTTTGTTTGATAGCTTTATGAAAATGTTTGAGAGGCTTGACAATAGTTTTTCATTGGAAAAAATAAATATCTGTTCATTTAAAAAGTCAAAACTATTTTTGATTCTGTTCATAGTATTGATGTAATGATCTTAGGTATATGTGTGTGTTATCGGTTATCGGTATTGGTTTTAAAAAACAGTTATTGTGCATCCCTAATTTGCACTGTTTAAATAAATGAACAAATCAACACATCTTTTATTCATTGTGTCCAGCATTTGCAAGCTGCCTGTCAGCCATATAATGTGTAATTGATGCTTTCAGTTCAATTAATTCAAACAAAGCCATTTTAAAACACTCACAAGATGTCACCAAAATCACTTTGTCCCTTTAAAATCTTTCGGAAAATGAAGTAAATGTAAGATGAATATCGATATATATCGTATTGTGAGCCGAATATCGTGTATAGTATCGTGAGATTAGTGTATCGCTACAGCTGTAATGATAACACATGAATAAAACACCAGGCTGCAGTTCAGCTGCTCACAATATTAGTCTGAGCTCCATCATAGCGATGCTCTGTGTCAACAAGAGGATAAATGAGGTAGAAGGAAATGGGCTGCTGGGTATCTCTGTGGTTCAGGCAGGCAGACCACAGTCCTGCAGCGGTCGCTGGTTCCACTCCTGGCCTGTCACTCTGTTGCTGCGTGTCTTCCCCACTTTCACTGTCTCTCTCACTGTAAATAAAAACCACTAAACCTCTGAAGCTCAGGAACCCAGAAACGGTGCTGTGTTGGCGCAAACACTTTTTCTGAGGGTTTCTGTTTAATCAGAAGTAAACATTTAACAGAGCACTGCGAAACGTTCTCCCTCCTTTTTAAGTAGCTGTACCGTATTGTTTTGCTAAAACACTTTCCTCTCCCGTCCGTCACGGGTGAGATATTTGCAGCACCCGCTGCAACAATCCTCAGGAGTCTGAGGATCTCCAGCTGCGTGGATCTGCTGATTTAATCCACCCGTCCCTGTTATCTAGACACGAACAACCAATTCACGTCCCATCCTGTCGACTCATTTGAATCTGAGGATGTGTAATCTATTACTGTGGCTTTGATATGTTTGCATCAGCTTATGACAGGTGAGGACTTCATGTTGGCACAAACATTTGACTGACTGGTGCAGACAACCTGAGAATCCTGTCGCTAGAGCACATTAAGCTGGACCGGTGTGATTTTTCTGTTTCTTTTGTCTCCATCCACAGATCATCCAGAAACCCACTCATGATCTGAAGCAACAGCTGGCCAGCTTCTCCAAGCGGGTGGCGGGCAGCGTCACTGAGCTCATCCAGGCTGCTGAGGCTATGAAAGGTATCTTCATCTTTGACCTTTTGACAAAAGAGCGGAACAGAATTAGATTTCTCAGCATCTGTGGCCATGTCTTAGTTTATACCGGATGGTGACGTCAGTACTGTACTGGTACTGGTCTGATTCTCTGGAAGCATCCCTAAAAATATATCATCAGTCAGCACGGGCCAGTCATCTCCTATCTGTTGATATGATTCACTAAAACTGAAACAAAAGCTGTGAAATGAGGAAACAGGATGTGTCTGGACTGCTTGTTACAATGTTACAAGTGAAGAGTTGTGGAAGGTGCAGTTGAAAACATACGATCCTGGATTTTCATGTCAAGTCTTCTCCAGACATCCTGATATCCAACATTACAGCCAGGACTCTGCTGGCTTTGTTTGCTTCAGAGATCCAGGATCTTTGTTCAGCCTTAGAAACAATGTTGTCATCACGCACTGAAGGGTTCAGGTTGGGGTTGCAGTGAGAACGATGGGAATGCAGTATTAGGTGTTGAGATATGAGACATGTTTGTAGAAACACACTGGGGACATCAGTACCTTTCAGACCACACCTACAGAATGAGGCTGATGTGAGAGCTGATGAGGTAGGAGTAAATGAGGTAAGACTAAACAAGGTAGGAGTAAATGTGGTAAGACAAAATAAGGTAGGGGTAAACAATGTAGGCCTAAATGAGGTAGGAATAAACGAGGTAGGCCTAAATGAGGTAGGAATAAATTAGGTAAGACTAAACAAAGTTAGACTACATGAGGTAGGAGTAAATGAGGTAAGACTAAATGAGGTAGAAGTAAAGGAGGTACGACTAAACGAGGTAGGCTTAAATTAGGTAGGAGTAAACGAGGCAGAAATGAGGTATGAGTAAACGAGGTAAGACTAAAAGAGGTAGGTATAAATGAGGTATGAGTAAATGAGGTACATGTGAATGAGGTAAGACGAAACGGGGTAGGAGTAAACGAGGTAGGCGTAAATGAGGTAAGACTAAACAAAGCAGGAGTAAATGAGGCAGGGTTAGATGAGGTAAGACTAAACAAAGTTAGAATAAATGAGGTAGGAGCTAATGAGTTGAGACTAAATAAGGTAGGCATAAACAAGGTAAGACTAAACGAGGTAGGTGTAAATGAGGTAGGAGTAAACAAGGTAAGACTAAACGAGGTAGGTGTAAATGAGGTAGGAGTAAACAAGGTAGATCTAAACAAGGTAAGACTAAAAGTTAGAATAAATGAGGTAGGCGTAAATGAGGTGAGACTAAATGAGGTAGGCATAAACAAGGTAAGACTAAACGAGGTCGTGTAAATGAGGTAGGAGTAAACAAGGTAGATCTAAACAAGGTAAGACTAAAAGTTAGAATTAATGAGGTAGGCGCAAATGAGGTGAGACTAAATGAGGTAAGCGTAAACAAGGTAAGACTAAACAAGGTAGGTGTAAATTAGGTAGTAGTAAACGAGGTAGGTCTAAATGAGGTAAGACTAAACAAGTGAGACTAAATAAGGGAGTAGTAAATGAGGAGGGACTGCAGTGCTTGTCCTGGACATGTCACTGTGAAGGAGCTTCTCTGTAACCATGGAAATGTTATCTACCTGTGTCTGTTACCTGTGTTGATGGTCAGTGATTTGAGTGACATCATCAGCTCAGTTGTTGCACGGCTACAAACCCACTGCCCCAATGGATTCATCACGACGACTGGAGCTTTCAGCCTCACTGGTCTCTCTGCTGCACTTCCAGATATAATGTTTATTTAATTTTTGTGTCATTTATTTTATTTCATCAGTAATCTAATCTTTTTACGTGTGTCCTGGGGTACAGAAAGACTTGTTCCAACATTTCCACTCAGCAGGTCAAACTCTAACTTCCCAGTGTCAGCAGAACAAGGGGAGATGTTTTCTAAATGATCCATTTGTGAGTGAGTGATTGCAGCCGTTTCCTGTTGGATGGAGTTAAGTCTGCTGGAAAACTCGTCAGATAAAATCACAAGCTTGTCAGCAGATCCAGGAGGCCGCCACAGCTCACAAACATTCAAACAAGAACAGAGTGAAGGGTTCAAACCTGAACTGTTACAAAAGCTACCCTGCTGTTACTGACACATACAAAGCTTCCCAGCGTGAAGATTCCCAGAGTTTTACTTCACTATCATGAGCAGGCGAGACAGTCTGCTCCTTACCTTTAAAAGATGACGAAGGTTGACAGACTGTTTCATCTCCTTAATGCTCCCGGACAGATGTTCTCGAGTTCTGAAGAGATCAACCTCAGCTGTGTTTTGAGGCTGGAGCATCTTTGGTGAGTCTCAACCACCATTGTTTTAGTGCCCAGACTGAGCCGGTATTATTTTTGTGCTGTGTAGGCACAGAGTGGGTGGACCCCGAGGATCCCACTGTCATCGCAGAGAACGAACTGCTGGGAGCGGCGGCGGCCATTGAAGCAGCTGCCAAGAAACTGGAGCAGCTGAGGCCGAGGACCAAACCCAAGGTTAGGGAGCTTTTTACAGAGCGCCGGCATTCACACCTAATTTATGAACCGCACCACGGGGCTGTGACCTGCATACGCACCACACCGCCATAAGCATGTACGGTTGCAGTCCCACAGACCTTACGAGTCATTCTGAACACCTGCGCTTCCTGTGTTATTGACAAACCATGTTAACTTTCCCAAGAGTCGGCTTTCTTCTCTGAACATCCACCTTGTCCAGGGTTATAATAGTTTTGGTTTTTCCATTAGTTTTAGTTTTTATTTAGTTTTTCAAATTCAGTTAGTTTTAATTCATTTTTAGTGCAGTTTTGCTAGTTTTTATTCATTTTCGTTTTGAAATACTTAGTTTTAGTTTAGTTTTTTTTTAGTTTCAGTGTTAGTTTTAATTTTATTTTGTAAATTAGGGTTGTAATTTTGGTTGGAGTGAAGCACTAAACTTGTTGAAGGCTATCAAATCACATAGTCGTGTTTACATTCTGGTCTCAATAAACATATTTATCAATGCGTCTTCCCGCTTGTGGTGTTCCTGCGTATTTACTGACCAGCAGCTATCTGGTCTCCATGGAAACAGTCCATTATAGTTGCTGTTTTCTACCGTTCCTTCCCAACGCTGACTGGCCTGCAGCTGTAGCTTCTCTTTCCAGGGGGCTAGCTTAGGCTAACTTATCCAGGTAGTCTTGGTTAGCCTTCTTGTGCAAGCTTTTCAAATGGACTTTCAGATTCTAGGGCTGGGCCGATACACTTTTGTGCCGATTCGATTCTCCTACAATTTTTGGGTCCCGATTCGATTTATATTGCGATTCTGATTAAACAAGTATTGCATTTTGATTTTACCAAGTATTGCGATTTTTTTATTTCAATTATTGAAATATAAAAATCATATAATAATAAATAATAATAATATTGAATATTATATTTATTATATGTAATTATTGATTATTATATATAATATTATAATATTAATATATTCTTATTATTATATTATTATTTCAAGTATGAAATAATAATACAAATATAAAGATTAAATAAGTTTTATTATTTAAAAAAAATTTGCAATTTCTGTAGTTTAGAGCAGAGGTCTTCAACCCTGGTCCTCAAGGAACCCTATCCAGCAGGTTTTAGATGTTTCCCCTTCTTCTTCACACCGTGATACAAGTGGCTGTGTCATCAACAGACTTTGAGGACAACCTGATAATGACCATTAATTAAAATCAGGTGTGTTGAAGCTGGGAAACCTCTAAAACCTGCTGGATCGGGTTCCTCGAGGACCAGGGTTGAAGACCTCTGGTTTAGAGGTCTTCACGGGTCCACTTTCATGGACCCGACCCCGAATGGAGCCGTGAAAATTCGACCCGAAACCGACCCGACCCGAGCTATTATCATAAGTTCGGGAGTCCAAACCTGAATGGACCCGCAATTTTTGGACCCGTAAACAACCCGACCTGAGTCTTTAGTTTCCGACCACGAACTGAACCGAGTTACCCGAATAGAACCGAGACAGTACAGCCTATAGTTGCTAATTTTAAAAGTTGTCTAGCGTGAATAAAACTTGATTTTCTTTCCTAAAGTTGTCTTCTTCTACCGGTTCAGTTGCTACATAGGCTACGTGATGTAAACAACAATAAATCCACGTCGTTATTCTCTTTGCGGATACAGATGCTGTTGGTAGCAACTGCTAACGCTAATAACCTACACCGGTCAGGACGTGTCGTGAATATGTTCTCATGCAGCGTTGTCATGTTGGTGATCCGTTGTGGTCTCTCGAGGAAACGCGGACCCAGCCTGTCAGAGAGCACAGTGGCGAAGGATGTGCGCCGTCATGTTCGTGGTGTTACCACAGTAAGAGATTTGACTGCGACGACGCTTACATATGGCTTTCCTCATATCGAGCTCTCATGCTTTTTATAAAAACCAAATAAAGTCCATATGTTTGATTTGAAGTGGGGCGGTGTGAGAAAGAGTTCAGACTCTGTGAAAGTACTCCGCTCGCTGCACTCCGCCATTGTGTCGCGTGAATTTGCCGGCATTCTGGTTACTATGGTGACACACGCGCTTCTATTTCCGGAAGTTTAGATGACAAAAGAGACAGCGAGCGGAGTATTTCCACGGAGCCACCCGAACTCTTTACCCCACCATTAAATAAATAAAAATCGATTCTTGTATGAGAATCGATTTTTTAAAATCCCCAGAAAAAAATCGCGATTAATATAAAAATCGATTTTTTGGCCCAGCCCTATCAGATTCATGGGTTTTTTTCTCCTTCAGAAGTATTCCACACATTGTATCACCTGCTTCTACAACAAGGCACTTATTTTTATCGTTAACACAGTCATAGTCAAAGAAATCCCAAATAGGACTGAGACGCTTTCTCCCAACTTTTGCCGCAGCCATCACTGCTGATCACTTTTTTTTTTTTTCACGGTTGTTGTTGTACGGCAGAGCGAGTTAATAGGTTTCAAACGTTTATGAGAAAAAGAAATACAAAAACAAAGGATGTTCTTGACATTATTATAGTTAATTTTAGTTCATTTTATAAACACATAATACAGTTTCAGTTAGTTATAGTTTTTTAAAAAGTCATTTTCATTTTATTTCAGTTAACAAAAATGTTTTTTCAATTCTAGTTTTCGTTATTTTGTTTTCGTTAACGATAATAACCTTGTTTTGACGTCCACCAGGGTAAAGCAGAGTATTTCTCACCTGTTGCTCTCATCTCTCAGGAGGCAGACGAGAGCTTGAACTTTGAGGAGCAGATTCTGGAGGCAGCCAAGTCCATCGCAGCTGCCACAAGTGCTCTGGTCAAAGCAGCTTCAGCGGCGCAGAGGGAGCTCGTGGCTCAAGGGAAGGTACGTCAGCACCAGTTGGGAGTTCCTCCTGTTACTCACTTCTACATAACACGTGCAAATTTAAAGCCTGTTTATTATAAACATGAACGTGTAAAGCTGAAGGCCTTCATTCTTGCCTTATATCTATAAATCTCAACAGGTGAGTTACAAAAACACCCCCTACCCATCATCCCCCAACCGGGCGTCTTCTCCAAGCCCTTCTTCATCGCTGCTTCTTAATATAATTGCTTATATTTTAGGATTAAAAACAGACTTTCACTTACATGAGATCTGTGGAGTTTTTCTTTTCATCACTGTCAGTTGTAACTTTATAAATAACGGTGTTTTATACATGAAATGCCCTGTGATTGCAGGTTGGAGCGATCCCAGCCAACGCGGTGGATGATGGACAGTGGTCTCAGGGGCTCATTTCAGCCGTAAGTTCTTTGCATCAAGCTCGAGAACGTTGTGGAGTTTGTGGTGACGTGTCCTAACAGCCGGCGACGTCTGACTCGGCAGGCTCGGATGGTCGCGGCGGCAACCAACAACCTGTGTGAGGCGGCCAACTCCGCGGTGCAGGGGCACGCCAGCGAGGAGAAGCTCATCTCGTCGGCCAAGCAGGTGGCAGCGTCCACTGCTCAGCTGCTGGTGGCCTGCAAGGTCAAGGCGGACCAGGACTCCCAGACCATGAAGAGACTCCAGGTCAGCCACGTTCATGTCCTCCCACCTGCTTTACACACACAGACCGATCACGCCATAGACATATATAGAGATAGACGCCGCATCGAACGCTACTCCCTACTGGCGCTGACGAGATTTGGGGCCGCCATCTTGGACCGGTCACCCGCTCCGCTCAGTGTTATTTGTTTGGCAGGTGTGCCGTCAATGTATTTAATCATACCTCACGAAACGAACTGATTTTCATATATATATTTATATGATATAATATAATTATAAATATAATTATATTGCATATAGCAATATAATTATATTTCTACAATAGCAATTCTTGTGTCAGTAGTGGAGGAGGAATGACGCCAAAGTTTTGTTGCAGTCCTAGAATTTTATTTTCAGACACAATTGTTAATATTGTTACCTGAGTTGCTACCTGAACTGTAAAGTTCACAGATTTTTACCGTTCTCCATGTCTGTTTTAGCTTTTTCGCATGTTTTTCCACCAATTCCTTTCCGGTTCCGCAGCAGCCAGTAACAGACTTTTCAAAACTATAGTGAGCAACATGCGTTAACGCATGATAAAATAAATGTCGGCGTAATAAATTAATGCGTTAACACGATAATAACGCATTAACTTGCCCAGTCCTAGTAAAAATGAAGTTTGCAGGATAATAACAGTCACGCTTTGCACCTAAAAGCAGTCGAGTAAATCCAAATGTGTGTGTTCGTCTGTGCACCACATTCTTCTAACTCTCCTTCACCGTCCACTCTGCAAACCTGCACGTTCTGCAAGACGTCAGCGTGAAACAGGGTGAGGGAGGCATCTCTGGATCTCTCCCAAGTGGCTAAAAGACCAAAGATAAAAAACTTTACATAAAAGCTCCAGTAACTTTGTAAAGCAGCTGTCTGTTATCAGACAGTCAACAGAAAGAGAGAAGAGTTGATTTGATGGTGCTATTTTTAGCGGAGGATTTCGTCTACGTTGGGTTTCCAAATCATGTTAAATGCAGTCCGGCCACGTCGACAGCTGCCTCCTCGCTCACGTACGTGACGACAGGAGACGTCAGCGACGGAGGCGTTTCCACGGCTGTCCGGGTGGAGCATCCGGGGTCACGTGACGACAGACGAGCACACTTTTGTGTCGAGCTCTTTCTTTCCTGTCCTTTTTTGTTTGCTGCAGGGTTGACGGAGCGTCACCTCCCTCGCCCTCTCACCTGCTGCGTTGCTCTGACATCAGATACGGCGGCTCGCATGCTCGCGTGGCGTGATGTGTTACTGTGATCTCCGGTACCTGCAGCAGGAACATGGCGGTTGATGAGGCTGGAGATCACATCGTACGCTGAAATGCACCAGCAGTCTGGATCTGAACCTTCAGGGCTGCTGATGAGCTGGATGCATATGTAGCGGCGTTTGTTGAGGATTAGCATCCTCTATATTTAGCAGTAACAGAAACTTATATTCTGCTCCATTTAGTTTCTTTTTTTTAAGGGGTACTCCAGATTTAAAATAGCATTTGCAGATAGTTGAGGGGCTGACAGAAGAGCCTGTCAAAGCTGGGATTATTTTAAGTAAAGATCTAAAAACCCACGATGATACACAACGCTTTCACTGTGATGACATCATCAGGTCTGTGAAAGCTTCTGCAGACACAGACGGCATCATGTGCAGCCAAAAGCCAAACTAACGGGGCCTCCATGTAGAATTTAGAAGATTAAGCCTTTTTTCCTGGTGAACTGCACTGAAAGCACCTCCTCAGCGGTGGAAATTACGCGGCACACATGGGCCGCGGTGACCTTTACGTGTAACCGATGCAGCCAGTTGCGAGCCATATCAGAAAGTACAAGTATCTCCTGTCCTCTCATCCACCCAGAAATACCGTCTTTAAGGCGGTGTGTGCGGTAGCGCCGAGCACGTCGGCCCGCCCAGACCAGCTCATGTTCTCCCGTCCAATCAGCCGCGGCTTATCTCCTCCTCGCCTAAGCCTGCAGCTGCCGCCGCGGTAATTCCCATACGTTGACGTCCACGGGAACGCTGGAAACAATCCACTTCGGTGCGCTCATGGCACCAGGAACTGGAAACATTAGTGCGGATCTACGGTTACACCCGGAGCATCTGCTCTCTTCACACTTCTTGCCGTGGTGCTTTTTAAGGCTGTAATTGCTCAGAGTCCTGACGAGGGTTTGATCTCTGTTCTGGATGCGTGGCAGCCCGTGGTTCAGCATCAGCTAATGAGCTCCTACCACGGGTTAACCTCCACCAGTCTGCTAACGATCCATTCACGTTAACATCTTTGAATAGTAGATTAAAACCTGCGATGGAGAGGTCCAGTTTGTTGTCACGGGAGAAAAACTGAAACAGTAGCTGTAAGACGTCTCCACAGACTGGGAGGAGACCACAACGGCTAAGATTGGTGGCTAGAAGGTTAAAGCAGGCTCGCTAGCACAACACGCTACCAGATCAGCGACGAAGTTCACGTTAGCTTTGATCGCTGAAACAAAGAGCCTGTAAAAACCTCCCCAGGACCCCCCACAGGGATGAAAGGAGATCCCTGGGTTAAAAGGAGCCAGTCAGCGAGCTGATGCTGCTGACATCTTCACCGTGAGGGAGCGCTCCCACCTGGTCCCCGGCACATGGGAAACAGGAGCCGCCTCCTGCCAGCGCTGCACATCCACAGACACTGATGGCGTCGCGCTGTGAGTCTCCGGCGGTGTTTGAGAACCAGTGATGGAGGGAGGTTTTCCAGGGATGTAGATCCGCTCCAGTCCGTCAGTGGGTCTGTGATGGAGCAGGCTAACGCTCAGCTGTTGTGGTGATCAGACGCCTCCACCCTGGAAAAGGAAACCCTGAAACAGCTGTCAGTAGTCTTACTTTGAATAAAACCCTGAACTGGAAAACGTCGGTCCTTCCATTTCCTTTGACCCGCTCCTCTGTGCATGTGGCATGGAGATATTTGATGTAGAGAGAGCTCCAGCAGCTGCTTTGTCCCTTGAATCGCGCGAACGCGTCTCCAGGTGTGCAGCAGTGTGGAGTCATTGTTCTCCACCACTGACTGGGTCGGGTCAGGACTGCAGCTGCATCACCGCTGCCACCTCAGAAGTTTAGAGGAGCCTCGTCTAGGGCACAGATACAAACCCATACCCTCATGTACTGGGCTGCTTAAAAAGGACGTATAGAACCAAATAAAATGATGAGAAAACACGTGACATAACTTTTGTTCAGACTGTCTGCAAATAAAAGTCAAGTTAAATGTAGGGTTCAATTTCTTTTATTTGCAGTTTCCATAGTTCCCCAACTTCTTTTCCTGATTTAGACTAGGGGTGCACGATAACTATCGAGCCGTTCTGATAAGTCCGATATCATGACGAATAGTCCCGATAACATATATATTTCTGTCAACACAGCAGTGTCTCGCTCCCTCTGAGCCTTGAATGACCGGCAGTGAATGTTATGTTCAAGTGACGTCGGTATAATCAGAAAAATGATTTCTCAATCAGGAAAATCAAGAATACCCCCTCATGCCAGAAAACAACTCGTTAACTTGGTCATAATTTTGGTAGTTGCTGACTTTAACTGATATTCGCAGTATTTTCCCACATGTTACGCATAAAAAAGAAAAAAAATAGAAAAGACTGAAAGAACGACTAGCAAACGAGGGAACGTGGGAATTTAGGTTACACCTTGAATGCAGCCTGCAGCACAGTGTGCTGATCACAACAAACATGGCGGTGATGGTATGGGACTTTGTTAAAGTTTCAGAAGAAGATAGTTTGCTGATTATTTGTGACGAATCCTCCAAGTGAATTCCATGAGGAGGGAAGCACAAGCTTTAATACGTCAAACCTGATCAGCCACCTACAACATAACAATCACTTCCATGGAGTTTTGAAATCGCGCTAACATGAGCTAACGCTAACGTGAGCTAGCCAGCAGCAAGTCTCTCCATCTCTCTCATCTCAAGCTTCCATGAGATTAAAAAAAAAAAACTACTGAACCTCATTTACTTTAATTAAAAGTATTAATTTAAATGGAACCACAAGTCAAAATCCTTTAAATGTTAATCTTATTTCCATCAGTTCAGGGAGCCTTTATTTTTTATATCAGTCAGTAATGAACCTTATTTAAATTAATGTGAGATATCAAATAGGTTTGTTTGATAGATTTACAACAATGTTTGAGAGGCTTGCCAGTAGTTTTTATCTGTTCATTTATAGAGTGTAAACTGTTTTTGGTTTTGTTCATAGTATTGATGTAATGATCTTAGGTATATGTGTGTGTTATCGGTTATCGGTATCAGCCTTTAGGAGCTGAAAGTTATCGGTTGTTCGGTTTTTATAAACCAGTTATGGTGCATCTCTAATTTAGAGTAATAAGTAGTAATTCATTGTCACGGCTGACCTCAACCCCAGCGGGGGAAGATTCACCCTCAGATGTGTGTGCTCTGTCTCTCTGCCTCCTGATTGGCTGATTTCAGCCCACAGGGCCACAAAAGGAAAGCTCATCTTCTCTGAGATGACCCGTCCAATGGGAGGAAGTGTTGAGTTGGGAGCATTGCTGAGCCATCCGATCATCTTTGCCTTTTACAGCTGCTCTCAAGCACTTGGCAGGAGTCAAAAAAACTGTTATGGTTTTCTCTTTCCCTTTCCTGGAGTTGTTGCAGACTCTTAGCACACATGTCTGCTGCGAGTCTGGTTCACATTCCCTCAAGGTGCGCCGCAAGTTACGGTCCGTTACATCTATTCAACATCCTGCACCCCATCATCATCTGTCCTGAAACACTCCCCCAGCTCTTACTCATCTCTGATTTTGATCCAGTTTTTGTCCTCTCATGGTTTACAGTCTGAAATAAAACAAATCCTGATTGACGTTTTCTTCTTCTTCTCCTGCAGGCTGCTGGAAACGCTGTGAAGAGAGCCTCTGATAACCTGGTGAAAGCTGCACAGAAAGCAGCGTTTGACGCTCAGGACGACCAGGCTGTGGTGGTCAAGAGCAAGATGGTGGGAGGCATCGCTCAGGTGAGTCGGACACCTGACGCAGCGCACGCACGGATACAGGGACGAGGAGGAGTCGGCCAGCCTCAGATCTTTACCCAGCTGTTGTTGAGAAAAGCTTTCAAACCTGCAGAAGGAAATGTTTGTTCCCACAAGGCCGCAGGAGACGTTGATGTTTATGTGTGCAGTCGAAGTGTTTTCAGGTTTGAGTAAATAAATAGAGGGTTATCTGATAAACAAACACAGGAATAACCAGCTGATCTGAGACCAGAGCAGCAGACATTAACGGTCACAGTCAGAGCTGCTGCCTCACAGGACATCTACACATGAACCCCCGACTACCTGACGTGATCATTCAGACCGTTTATCAGGTGAAGGAACTCCGCCATGACAGCCATCTGGCTTCACTCTTCAGTCAGCTACAATCAGATGTGGTTTAGGATGAGATGACACAGGAGCTTTTAAAGGAGTTTTTAATGTTTTTTTAAAGCCTCTAGTGAAATCAAAATACAGTAACTTGTCTAAGAGCAGCCATCAGTGCAGCTGCCGTCCACCCCAGGACATCTGTCAGCAGCTGTTCTTTCACGAAATGAAGCCATGTGAATGGAAACCTGCTGGTGCATCACCGCGTCCTCGCCGTTTGGCAACATCACGATCCTCCGCACACGAGGAACTAACACGAGTGAAAATCAGTTGAGGAAAAGATGGAATAACATCCATCTGTTCCTCACAGCCACAGGGATTTGACTCCTGAAACCAAACTGGCTGGTGGCTGTTGAGCTGGAGGCCTTTCAGGGTCATTTTAGGACGTCCCGCTAACTGCAGCGGTCCAGTCTGGAAATAACATCCATTTTTCTGCATCACTCTGAGACAGGATGTCCACAAGTTTGGTGATATTACAAAGGTCAAAGAAAAGGTGAAATTAGTTTTTAGTTTGAGTTTAATCACTTGAGGGTTCTTTGCAGTGGTCGAAGATGTCAAAGTGATTCCATCCAGAGTAACTTCGTGACGAGACGGTCTTCTCCTACACTTCTGACATACAAACACATCATCCTCGGTCTTATCTGATTTTAGCAAGAGGAAATAAAAAGTCATTTATGACATCAAGACGTGCCTGTGGTACATCTAACTCAGGGGTGTCAGACTCATTTCCACTGAGGGCCACATCAGCATTCATGGTGGCCCTCGAAGGGCCAGACTGACAGCATGAACGTATACACCTTACTATATTGTGAAATAACGGATTCTCTATTTATTTCCATGTTTTCTGTCAAAATGCCGACGTAGATTAAACTCTTTCACGAATAAAACCGCCGCATAACACAAAAGACATACTGTTTTTTCACCTTGAGATACAAACTTGTATTCGTTTTCCCGTCGTTCATGAAACTGTCTTCCTTGTGCATCAATTTCTCTTTTCTTTGACATGTTGGGGTTAGTTTGTAGAGGTTTTTCTCAAATCCATCAGTTCTGAAAATCGTCTTGAGTTCTTGCTCATGGTGAGATACTGATTTCTTCTGCATAATGACGAAGAAATGCATTATGGGAGATGTAGTTTATTGTCAATATGCGCTTTAAAGTGGCGTAAGCTTATTTTAAGTCTTAAAATATCGGTTTAAAATTTAAGCCAATAGTTCACAAGCGCTCGAGGGCCACATAAAATGAAGTGGCGGGCCACATTTGGCCCGCGGGCCTTGTGTTTGACACGTGATCTAACTGGTATATTATATGATCCTACTATTATTATTTTTATTTATTTTTATTATCAATTAATATTATTATCATTATTGCTAAAAAAAAAAAGAGAGAGAGAGAGAGCCCTTGCTACAGTGTTGAATTTCCCTTTATGGGAAAAATAAAGTATTTTTCATTTTCATTCATTTTCATTTTTCATTTCATTTTCATATTGACTTAACAGATGTGCGTAGCAGAGAATCACCTACAACCTGTGCAACTCCATGATAAACTCAGCTGAGCTGGAGTCAGTCAGATAGACGGGTTAAACCGGGGCTTCACATTCTGTAAAATAACGTTCCTGCTGCTTTAAAGCCGCTGTTTCCTCCGGCCGCTAACAGTGCTGTGATTTTTCAGATCATTGCCGCTCAAGAGGAGATGCTGCGGAAAGAGAAGGAGCTGGAGGAAGCCAGGAAGAAGCTGGCCATGATCAGACAGCAGCAGTACAAGTTCCTCCCGTCAGAGCTGCGAGAGGACGGCCAGGAGCAGTGAGAGCACGCCACCCGGGCCCAGAAACAGAGCCGTCTGGAACGCAGAAGTCATCCTGGGAATGCTCCTGACCTCCCCCAGCTGTTGCTTCTGGCGCCGCCATGCCTTTTATCAGTCTGTGTCTGAGTTTTACAAAGTAAAGAGTTAAAACATTTCCAGTCATCATGAATTTTCCTAATACTGAGCTTCAAGTACTTATTAAGTTATCCGTGCTTTTGATAAAACGTGTTCGTATAGTTTTCAGCGCGTCCGTGTTTGTGAAGCCGGTAGATTCTGCTCCCCTCCACCGCCAGAACCAGACTGTTACGTCTCACCGAAGATGCCATGAAGGCAACTTTGATTTCTGCTTCAGCGCCGATCATTCAGAATCCGTGCACATTTTCTCCACCTCTCTGTTGTTGTTGTTGTTGTTGTTGTTTGTCTGGACGCGTTGTCATGGAGCCGCGTCGTGTGGGTGCTCATGCTGAGGTGGAGCATCTTCAGCATGTCGACTGTCTTATTGTGAAAAGTCTTTACAATAATACACAAAATAAAATGTTGGAACTTAAACATTCAGATTTGGAAAAAAAGAAAACAAAGTTAAACAACTTACTGAGAGCTCAGTATTTTATTATTTTTTTTAAATGAACTATATAAAGAAGATGTCTTCAGCTGTGTTAGTATTTAGATCTTCATTACTTGTTTGTGTAATGATTATCAAGCCATATATTTAATGTCCAAATATTTGATACGAGTGTGACTGTATCTGGCTACTCAGTGTTTGAATCACTCCAGTAACATGTGCTTAAATGGGTGTCTGATGCAGAGCCATTTCTTTATTTTTATTTTTTTGTAAAATCACTGATCTGAGGTCTGTTTGTCTAACTCGTGCTTCCCTGTTCAGTGGGACTTCAGCTCACTCCTATGCCAAATAAGCATCGTGTCTGTGCTTATAAAGTGTTTTGGACATGAACTCTGTTTCCATTCGCCCTTGAAGTGCAATAACTTCATCACTCAGCTCATCATAGCACAAGTAGCTTTATTTCCTTTGACGTATTTCTAGAACAAACTGAGCAGTGTGCAGTACATGACTGTAATCATTCAAGGTCTTTTTGATCACATTTTGACTTTACCTTCGTATAATTATAACGCTGGTGCACAATACTTCCACCTGATGGGCACTGTAATAGAGATTTATATACAATAAAGGCAGTTTTCACTGAAACCACGTGTGTGTGTGACTGCTGGTGTTTTGTGTGTATAAATGATTCCTCACATAATCCGTTGGACTCTTATGACCATCATTCACTGTTACCCTCAGGTATCTGGAGGAAACGTACTGCACTGAGTTGAATATAGAGGTTAATACTAGGGGTGCACGATAACTATCGGGCCAATAACAGGAAATGATGACGTCATCCTGATAAGTCCGATATCATGACAAATAGCTCCGATAACATATATATTTTTGTCAACACAGCAGTGTCTCGCTCCCTCTGAGCCTTGAATGACCGGCAGTGAATGTTATGTTCAAGTGACGTCGGCATAATCAGAAAAACGATTAATCAGGAAAATCAAGAATACCCCCTCATGCCAGAAAACAACTTGTTAACTCGGTCATAATTTTAGTAGTTGCTGACTTGAATTGATATTTGCAGTATTTCCCCTCATGTTACACATAAAAAGAAAAAAAATCGAAAAGACTGAAAGAACAACTAGCGTTAAAGTTTCAGAAGGAGATAGTTTGGTGGTTATTTATGACAAATGCTCCAAGCGAATTCCGCGAGGAGGGAAGCACAAGCTTTAATACGTCATAACATAACAATCGCTTCCATGAGATAAAAAAAACAAAAAAAAATCACTGAACCTCATTTAATAATTAAAGGTATTAATTTAAATGAAACCACAAGTTAAAATCCTTTAAATATAAATCCTTTTCAGTTAGTAATTCTGATGCATGTATTTCCATCAGTTCAAGGAGCCTTTATTTTTTATATCAGTCAGTAATGAACCTTATTTAAGTTGATGTGAGATATCAAATAGGTTTGTTTGATAGCTTTAAGAAAATGTTTGAGAGGCTTTCCAGTAGCTTTTCAATGGAAAAAATAAATATCTGTTCATTTAAAGAATCAAAACTGTTTTTGATTTTGTTCATAGTATTGATGTAATGATCTTATGTGTGAGTTATCGGTTATCGGTATCGGCCTTTAGGAGCTGAAAGTTATCGGTATCGGTTTTAAAAAACAGTTATCGTGCATCTCTAGTTAATACAGTGGCAGTATCCGTCACTGAGGGGCACAAATGTAACCACGAGTGACAGTCATCGCCTCTCGTGGATCATCAGCCCAGCAGGGCTTCAACAACCAACCCCACACAGATGGGAGGTTGGCAGCTTTGACGGACGCTGAACCAATAATCAGCCGACTGACATGTCCAGACTAGGGATGTAATCATATGGAAAATCTGATATCTCGATTATAGTGACCAAATTATCACGGTTTACGATATAGGCAGGCGGCCATATACAGAGGCTACAGTCCTCGTGCGGCTGGTCGTGAGTTCGATTCCCGGCTCGGCGACTCTTTCCCGCGTGTCTTCCCCATTCTCTCTGCCCCCCTTCCTGTCTTTCAACTTTCAATAAAGGCCACTAGAGCCAAAAAAATCTTAAAAAAAAAAAAATAATTTCACAAAATCTTCAACCCGAAACCAACCCGACCAGAGCTATTATCATAAGTCCAGGGTTTCGAACCCGAATGGACCTGCAATATTTGGACCCGGAACCGACCCAACTTGAGTCTTTAGTTTCCGACCACGAACCGAACCAAGTTACCTGAAAAGAACCGAGACAATCCAGCCCATAGCTGCTCATGTTAAAGTTGTCTAGCGTTGAATAAAACTTGATTTTCTTCCCTAAAGTTGTCTTCTTCTACCGGTTCAGTTGCTACATAGGCTACGTGATGTAAACAACAATAAATCCACGTCGTTATTTTCTTTGTGGATACAGATGCTATTGGTAGCAACTGCTAACGATAATAGCCTACACTGGTCAGGACGTGTGGTGAATATGTTCTCTCATCCAGCGTTGTCATGTTGGCGGTCCATTGTGCTTTACAGCTGCCGGGCAAACCGCTAATATCACGCTACGACAACACGATTGTTTCATGACAAACACGCCACGTTAATTAATAATTAATCAAACTGTCCCGAGTCCTGACATTGGCTGTCACCACCAATATCTTTACCTCTCTGGAGTAAACACGGACCCAGCCTGTCAGAGAGCACCGACCGGACCCGAGACTAACTACCGATTCTGACCAGAACCCGGAGTCACGTCTTTTGAATGGACCTGAGACCTGATTCAGGTCGGGTCAGAACCTTGGGTTTTCGGGTTGTCGGGTTGTTCTGAAGACCTCTACCCGGAAGGGCAAAAGGTTTTTGACCGCTGTGGCGCTAACTGCCGGTGTTATGGTTGTCGGATCAGTTAATGGAATAAATTAATATTTTAACTGCATCAGAAGAACATCGTTCCGGTCATTTTTCAATCAACACGCAACAGTAACGTTTATGAAATGTGAGTTAGCGAAGCGCATCGACCAGGTTACTGAAAAAACTGTGTCTCCGTATTCTTTTATCTGGTGCCTAAATAACAAATCTAGAAGCAAAGATCAATCAAGAATTTAATACAATCATGTATACAAAATATTATTATGCCATGCAGAATATTTTAATCGGCCGATGGTACACTTGTCCAGGACATCACCAAGATGCTGCCATTACAAATGCACGCTCCCAGTTAGTTTGTGTCCATCTTTTAAGGATCCAGAGGAGGCGTGTCCTTAGTTCCTCTGAGTTTAATAGTCCTTTTGTCCTTTTGGTCCTTTTGTGCTATCACCACTTTCCTCCATGCTCACGTTACGATGCCGATGTTACAAGCTACATATTCACGCTAGACACAGTTGCGAGTTGCTCGCAGACTTGAATGAGGCTGATATTACATATCCCGGTAATTGACCGCAATAATGAGATGAAGTCAAACATAAATGGTAATTGTTGTCGTGTAAAACTTTACCGTAATACCGGTAACCGTTCCATCCCTAACCCAGACACATTCAAAGGCCATCGGCTGGTAACTCTGAAACAGTTGGACCAGTTACGGTTCTTTTGACAACTTTTCATCAATGCTGGGTGGAGATGATGGACAGCAGGTTTTAGTTACAACTGGAAGAAAGCTGGTTTTCATTCCTGCCTGTTTAATGAAGATAATAAAGAATTAAGATTTGACAAAATACATGAAATCAAAGGAAGTAAAAAGAAAATGTATTTTCACCTTCAACAAAGACAAGCACTAAAAAGTAAATTGGCATTTATAGCAGCAGAATACAGGCCAATTGGTTTCCAGTTTGGTGTTTTTATTCCATGTGTTACTATGATCAAGCCCGTAAACTTTTAAGAACAGTTGAAGGTACTGGCCTACAACATTTGATTGGCTGTTCAGCCAAGAGGCACTTTGGGTATTACCACCAATAAAAACCTTCTATGTATAATAAATTTAAAATTTTTAACTAATTTGACTCATGAGATACAGGTTTGTGCAGGCTGTCGCCCTCTGTGGTCGATATTTCATAAACGTTGGTGTGCTCACAGAGAATGTTGTACTGATTGTCAAATTCAAGATTAGGCCACGCCCACAGGTTTGATTGACGTGCAACTTTGAGACGAATTGTGCAGTCAAATCGTTTTTGGCCATCAGATGAAAACTCCCAGATTTCATGAATGTCGGTCAAATGATCTCAAACGTGTTTTACTTTTAGTTTTTCAGCACATTTCAGATAAAGACATGGAGGCTAACTACTGACGGGTTACAGCCGTGCTGGACTGCAGCTACAGCGAACACGCCACCCAGCTGAGGCTGGAGACCCAACCAACCCAACCTTCACCCCCCCGTTTGACCCCGTCAGACCTGCTGAGACCAAACGACCTCCTGCCCTTCATCCAACACGTCCACCTGGAATCACACATGTGAATCAGTGGTTCCTCACAGAGAGTGAGCTGGTTCCTTTAATTTGTGCTGGGCTCAGCCGACCCCCCGGTGACCTTCGACCTTCTCCGTGACCAGCAGCAGCGTAGCTGAGGCAGAAGCAGTCGCTGTTGTCAAAAAAAGCTTTTATCTGTTTCAGCGATGATGTTTTTGTTTGGATGCTGTTTCACCTGGAGGATTCCCTTCCCTTATAGCACTGATTGAAGGGGGGGGGGGGGGGGGGGGGGGGGGGGGGGGGGGGGGGGGGGTCTCCTCAACAGCTGTTAACATGGATGGAGGCCCACAGATGGCTTTGACCATCTCTGTAGCCTGAGCCGCTCCTTCCTTGTTGCTGCGTGTTTTGTTGGTTACTAAGGGTCCGAGGTTGTGTAGGTTGTGTGTTGTTAGTGGTTTGGTTTTGTAATTGCTCTGTGGGGGGGAGGGGGGGGGGCGTTTAGCAGAATATACTGCTCAAGAGAGTTCCTTAATGAAGTCCTAAATAAAGTTTGAGAGGCCATCAGTCTTGTGTCCGTCTCAGTTGACCTCTGACCTCTGTAGGCCAGGCTGGACCAGTTTAACTAACAGAAAATTAACAATTAGATAAATAAAAGGCATTCACCTTTATTATATGTTGCTGTGATGTATTTTTAGGTCTGGTAATAAACTACCTTTAGAAATGTTTATCCACTGATCAGAAAAATGACTGCTGTCAATTTTAAATCAGATCATTTTAATAATTTTTCAATGACTTTGACAATGAAATTACATGGTATATTGCTATGAATTAAAGCATTTTCTACTTAGACAACTCAAAGAGTATTTGAGCTTCTGCATAAATGTCATTTTTATTTTTGTGCAACATTAGATTAGATTAGAATAGATTAGATTAGATTCAGGGCTTGACGCTAACTTTTTTGCTCACCAGCCACTGTGGCTAGTGTTTTTCCTCAGTCATTAGCCATTTATTCTTTATGCTAGCCACAGTTTTGCTGTCAGTTTTTTTCTTCTTCACAATATTCTTGTATTTACATTTTAAATACAAACAATTGGCACAACTATTGTGATGTGTCATATCAAAGAATAAGTTACCAGCCAAAGTTGCTTGTGAGACAATTCAATTCAATTCAATTTTATTTATATAGCGTCTGTTACAATGACAATTGTCTCTAGGCGCTTTACAGAGACCCAGAGCATGACCCCCGAGCAAATATCATCAACTAAGATTATATAATTAAATCCAATCAATGATAATGGCAGGTAAAAAACTCCCACGTAGGGAGAAAAAAAACCTTTATACCAAACAGTGGCAAGGAAAAACTCCACTTTAAGAGGAAGAAACCTTGAGCAGGACCTGGCTCATATGGGGGGACCTTCCTGCCGAAGGCCAGCCGGGTAGAGAAAGAAAAGAGGGGAGACAGGACAGAAAGAGGATGTAGGACAGAGAGAGGAGAGCACAGAAAAAGTAAAAAATAATAATAAAGAAGTAGTGGAATTGTTGTAGGGTGAATGCAAGCGAGACAGAAATTGTTACTAGCCACAGCCAAATTTTACCAGCATTTGGCCGGTTGGCCGGTGTCAGTGTCAAACCCTGATTGGATTAGATTAGATTAGATTCAACTTTATTGTCGTTGCACATGTCAAAGTACAGGGCAACGAAATGCAGTTAGCATCTAACCAGAAATGCTTTTGCAGTGAAATAAATACAATGTACAGTATACACAGATACACACACACACACACACACACACACACACATATATATATATATATATATATATATATATATATATATATATATATATATATATATATATATATATATATATAGATATATAGATATATATAGATATATATATAGATATATATATGTATGTAGTGCAAAATAATAAATAACAATTGTTACAAAGTGCAGGTCAGATTTGGATGAATAAATATATATCAACATCTCCAGCTGTCATGTTTTTGACTGAATCCCACAAACCTGCAGTGCAGACTACATCAACTCCTTTTCCAGCCCTGCTCGATCTGCTCTTAGGTGCTGCTTTTTTAGGGGGCGGGGTCATGGATGAGACTCCGCCTCCCGCTTTCTGAGGAGTCTGCCCATTTGAGGTCTCTCCTACAGCTTTGTGCTGCCCACTTCTGAGGTACAGTGAACGCAGGATGACGTGACGCTGCAGTTGGAGCTAAAGATGGAGAGGCTGGATAATTCTGCTCTGATCTGGGTCTGTAACGTCAGACAGAGCTCTGCAGAACCAAGCTGCTCACTAAATGAGACAGAAACATGCGTTCACAACCCGGGGAATGATTTTCTTTTTCACGCTATGCCCCCTTCAACTGAATCCAGTTACCTTAAATCACTCTCATACATGCTCACAAACTTTTAAAGCACAGATTTGACAAACCGGGCCAAGTTATTTCAGTTCTCACTCGGACAGCTGCTTCACTCATCTAACCTTTCTTCCTGAACCCACACACACACACACACACACACATGAGTGTGATGTAGAAGCAAGGCTCAGGCTTTCATGGCTCAGTGACACCTTCACCCTGAAATGATCAGCTGTGATGGAGAATTTAAGCTTCACCTCCACAGATGTTAGTTGCCTTTTCAGCAGTCAGCACTGCTTTGCTGTTTTTATTTATCTGTTTTATATCCTTGAATAAAAATGTCATGATCTAACATCTCGTTTCTGTTTCATTTTTCACTTCCAAAGTTTGTCCTGGTCATTTTATTCATTTACTGAAGCGCACGACAGAACCAGAACTAAACTCGAACCGGTGGCTGCTGGTGATGGCCAGGTGATCCTTTTCTCTGCGGCTGCGCCTCTTTCTCGTAAATATTCTGGAAACGACTGGAAGAGTAAACTTTGCTCGTGGACCGGCAGGAGCTCTCAACAGCCGCGCACGCTTCTGATTTATTCTCACCCGCTGAGCTCACGCGTCACGCAGACTGGACGAGCTTCGCTGCCTAAATATGGGCAACGATCCACGACGCATAAACATCCAGGCTCCGGCTCCCGCCGCCGGAGGACTATTCCTATCTGCGCGCTCAGCCGGAGCCAGTCAGTAGTGAAGCCCCACGGCGCGCTCCTGTGCACCTCCATCCTCACCGAGCCTCCCGGACCACCGAGCCTCCCGGACCACCGACCGCTCCTCTCTTCTCTCCTCTCTGCTGCTGAGAGCAAACCCACGGCGCAAACATGGAGGCCATCAAGAAGAAGATGCAGATGCTGAAGCTGGATAAGGAGAACGCGATAGACCGCGCGGAGCAGGCCGAGGTGGACAAGAAGGGCGCAGAGGACAAGTGCAAGCAGGTAGAGGACGATGGACAGTCTGCACGCATGACGCATGACGCACCGATCCACGGATCACTTCAAAACAGAGAAGAAAATTAGGATCCTAAACTTAGAAACGTTAAAAAATGAAACTCTTGAGGGGTGTAGGTTTAGAGTTAGACTCACCCTGACCATCATGATGAGGTCAGAAGTTAAATCAGAGATTAAATACTCCACTTTAAGCCTTAAACTTTAAACCTGTCTGCAGGGTTCACTTCTCTCCACACACCTGAAAAGATTATTTCACGTTTCATCTAAAGACAATATAAAACAAATGTCATAAGTTAGTTTCTTTCTTTTTTTTTTCTTTATTGACAAATGTTGTCTAATGTTCAGAAAACTAAGATCAAGTCTCTTTAGAGAACTTTTTTTTTTTTTTTTTTGCGCCATCATGGACGTCATTTAGTAAAAGAAACTCTGCGGACCACGGAGCAGAAATAGATACAGACTTTTTCCAAAGCTGCATTTGTCTGTGTTTGTACTTTGTTGAGGAAATAAAGATCTGAAATAAAAGCAGGGAGGAGCCAGCAGGACAGCCAGGACTTCTTCACTGGTCTGCAGACTCTGGGTCTGCATCCTGGTATTTCCACCAGGCTCCTTTGGAAAGAAACTTTCCTAAACTATCGTTCTGACAACAAGTCCTGAGAGGATAAACCCTAAAATATGATCCATGAATACAGAATAAGAACCATGCTCTGGTATAAAACTAGAAACTCATACAGCCCCTAGAAACATTGAATCATAGGAATTGTTCTTTTTGTCCTCAAAGCATTTCTGGTTTGTTTGTTCGTCTTGAATGCTCATTAGTGAATTAATCTTCCATCATGGCTGCCACCGACTTCTCTAAAACAAAATGATCCTTTAATCATTTCCTTTATGGTGAATCATGAAGTTCGGGAGATAAATGAAGCATCCTCCGTCAGCATCACTTTATTAGTTTCATAACGTTATTCCATCCGTGAGTCACGCACAAACACTGAGCAGAAGAAGTATGTGAACCCTCTGGGATCAACAGCTTTTCATCATTACTTCGCCAGCAAATGTGACCTGATCTGCACCGAACACACGAGGTGTGAAAACCCCAATCGGTTATAAAAAACGGTTCTAATCATGAATCATGATCATGGAGGAAAAACAGAACCCTTGGATTTATTAACGGTTTCAGGCCGGTCAGAGTCTCTGGATCAGAGCGTTCAGGCCGTTCTTCGCTCCTGCAGGATGTCTGGTGGTGTGAACGGCTCTCTGGAGGTCTTCCCACCACGTCTACACGACGTTAACATCTGCGCTCTTGCTGGAGTTTCTTTTTTGGAAGCCTTTGTGGTGGATGTACTTCCATGCTTAGTCACTGCTGTATTACCCAGCTGAAGGTTCCGGGTGGCGGACATCCAGCCTGATGTCGTCCTGTATTTCGGTTAACGCTGGGATTCATTTGCCAGTTCCAGTGATGACTTCAGGACTCTCACTGGTGGGCTCATCGGTACCACACTGAGGCTTCAGCGCCTTTGGCATCATCTTGGCTGGACGTCCACTAAGCTGTCTCCATTTATAGTTTGTCTAACTGTGGACAGATGGATACCTAAGCACTTTGAAATGACTTTGAATTCCTTCCCAGCCTTGTGCAGCTCAATTACTCTTGATCATATGTCTTCAGAGATTATGAACAGCAAACTTGAAATGCCTGAGTGTCCCTTGTCAATCAAATCTAAACCAACACTTAAGGCTCACTGGGACTGCAGGTGTGGGAACGATGTTTGTTTAGGTAATTAGTCTGAAGGTTCACTTACTTTTTCCTCCAGCAGTGTGAATATTTAATAATGATGCAATGAAGATCCAGGAAATGATCATTGTTTATTCAGTTTAAGGCACATCGTGTTTGTTTTAGTTGAAGATGGGATCAGTCTTTAACAACAAATTAATGTAGAAAGTGAAACGCTTCCAAGGGGTTCACATACTATTTCTCTGCACTATAAATACAATTTAAATGAATCCTTTTCCTCATGAACTCTTGGTTTGGACAACCGTTTCCCAGATTTTATCCAGAGTTGACGTCGGAAGCCCAGGAACGTGGCGGTTCTTCACCGGGGGGTGATGGATGCTTCCTCACGTGGCTGATGGTTGATGATGATGATGTCAAACCGTCTAAAACTGCAGAGTCATCATTATTCCTGTTTGAGGCGCATTCGTGTTGGTGCGTCTGCTGGCGGCTTTCAGAGTGTTGAGCTTCGTGATGGACCAGTGACCTGTCCAGGCTGCAGCCCTGCGTCTCGCCCAAAGAGGACTGGGATCGGCTCCAGCGGACCTCCGTGATCCTTGATAGGAATAAGCCAGTATGGATAGACGGATGGATGACTTGTGGCGTCCGTACAAGGACTGGTCATCCTGATTGGAAAAAATTCTGAAGAGGTTTCCACTAAACGTTGTTTTTGAATATGGTATCAAAAGTGGCAGACATGCAAATTCAGCTGTCCAGTACCCAGACCCGGGTTCAAGTACCTGGTAGGATGTACAGAAGTAGGCCTCGTACCACCACTACTGGTATTAATCTGTCCTCTTTAAGTTGTCTTCCTAAGATTTGAGCCGGGTTCACGGATATGAGCATGTGGTCGAACATATGAGCGGACGGTGGGGTGGGCACGACCCATAGCAAGTTGACTTGCTTTCTCTTTGTCTCTGACTGATCATAACTTTTATGGTCAGAACAAGGAACGGGGGGGGGGCGTCCGGTTTGATGACCTCAGGGACATATCTCTGCTTTTTGCAGATGATGTGGTCCTGTGAGCTCCATTGAGCTGCGATCTTCAGCTCTTGTTGCAGCTACGCTGGATAAACTTTATTTAACTCTGAGTTTTACTGCATGTCCAAGCTGACCTTTGTCCCCTCTGGCTTCCATCCTTTCTGCAGTAGAGCAAAGCTAAATGACTAACAGCAACCCAACCGAGAGCAGCCCACACCTCCGACTGCTCCACTAACTTCCGATGCTTCTCCCGAGCGGCAGCAGCGCATGCTAACATGCACGACCAAGCACTTTAATGAGGGCTGGGCAGTGAACCATTAATACTACTCATTCCTGAGGTTTCTTTAAGGAAGGTGAACTCAGACTGTCAATCTGAGAAAATGAGTTCAAAGTAGCTTAAAAGTGGTTTAGAGGTTTTTTTCTACCTCTGTCCGGCTCTTTCCAGCAGCGGGGCTGTCCCACATACCAACAACTTGCTCTCTGTTGACCTAAAACCTGTTTTATCCTCTAATCTGAACTCCACGTGCTGTATAACGAAATACCACATGTCATAATACCCTACCCTGAGGACCTCCACTCAGTCTCAGCAGTGTCTCTCAGCTGTGGAAATATTAACAGATTTTATCATGTGTGTGCAACGTGGTTTTGATCGTCTTGTTGACAAAAACCGGACGTCCCTGAAAAAGATGTTGTCTTGAAGGCAGAACATGTTACTCTCAGAAACAAGTGTACTTTCCTGCATTAATGTTGCCTTCACAGAAGTGGAAATGAGCTTAGCTAAGAGCGCTGGTTTTCATTCCCTGGTTTATCAGTCATAAGTTTTCTTCAGAGTGGTTTTGAGGCGTGGTCTCAAATGCAGGAGACGGACATCAGAGGACATGACAGGAAGTGAACAGGCCGGACCAGGAACAGAAGAAAAGACGAGACTTAAATGAACCAAGGGGCAAACGAGATGCAGGTGCAGACAATCAGGGAGATGAAAAGCAAAGAACCAAACAGGGAGGTAAACCGTCAAAATAAAACAGGAAGAAAGGTTAATAGAAAAGCAGGCTTAGTTCAGTTCCAGTTAACCGTTTCAGTTTGGCTGGCGTAGCTAATGTGAGCTAGGATAGTAGTCAATACTACGTTACATTCATTTTGTTCAAATCTGTCCCAACATCTCCATTTAAAGCGCACCAATCCGGCCGTCAAACGGCAACATTTGACTGGTTGGGCTCCGTAAATGTTTCTGCTTTATATAGTTTTATCTAAAGGGGTAGAAAACAAATTCAGCCCCTGGACAGTTGTCATGGATGTAAAATCTGACTATAGAGACCAAAACCACGCAAAACCGGGATGAACGTGTTTGCTTCATTTTAAAGTAGCACAGAGAACTTTTGCAGTTTTTAGCGCTTTGGCTCCCCCTGCAGGTGGTGGAGGTTAAGTCACTGTTACAGGTGTACTTTAGTTTTTACTTTCTTGAACACCTTAGTCAACTCTGCCGTGATGTCCACTGTAGATCTGTGAGCTGGTTTCATCGTTGGTGTGCGACAGCGCCGTAAGCGATGCGCAGCTGGACACGGATGGTCACTGCAGCTTCACAAAAGGAGGCAAATATTTCTTAAAACGAAACTGAAACTGGTATTTTGATGTTAACAAAGGTCCTATGTGGGGACTTTCTCTGTGTTGGATCCAGCTCCTGGTGGTCAGTAGGGGTGTGAAAAAAAAATCGAATTGGCAATATATCGCAATTTTCGGCCGCCCAATATAATATAAATTTTTTAAGCTCCTAATGTTTTTTTAGGAAAATACTTAAATGTGCAAAAACACTAATAATAAACAATAAATAGGTTGTTTTGAAGCAAATAGTTTTGACTCAATCAGTCCTCTTGATTTTTCTTGATTTTTCATCTCTACTTTTCATTTTGATATTAACAGGGTAGAATATCGCAATATATCATGACATTGTGATATTGTGATAATATCATATCGTATTGCGAGGTCCTTGCCAATACTCACTCCCAGTGGTCAGTAGAGGGACTGTCATTTTTGTTACTTCCTGCTTCAACCAGGACCACGGTGACCGTCTGCTCATCTGATGGAGCCTCTGAGCCCAGGGATGTCAGAAGTTTGGAGTTGGGAGGTTTCCAGAAGGGAGGCCGGTGTCTCGCTTACTCGTTTCAGCCGAAGAAGACAATGAGATTCTTTTATTACTCCAGGTTTCCCCTTCGTAGCGCCACGGTGCGTTTAACAAGGTCAGGTGACAGTCTATTAATACATCTCTGCTGGTCAGCTATGCAGCAGCCAGAATACCATTGTTCCCAGTGGATTCCTGCCTGAAGCTATTGCATTGCCGACACCACCCCTTCTCTTTGGTCAGGAGCATTTAATACCGGCGTGTCTATTTCTGTGTTACCCCTAAAGACCCCCACCTTCTTTGAATTGTTGCTGCTTTTAGAGAATCACCGCCGTGACTGCAGGATTTGTAAAGTCCGTCTCTATTTGTGAGTCCGAGGCCTTACATGGGTACGGACTGGGAGGGCCTGTCAGAAGTGACTCGGAAAGGACATTTGTCCCCGGGACATTGTCATCTGGCCGTCTCTCTGTCGTTTACAACTGTCTTTTTATAGCCGCTGAAGCTGTAGCAATCCTTAGAGATGATTCATGGCCCAACAAGAGACTGAAGTTGATCTTATTATGAACAAACCTTCTTCGTGAGCCTTGTCATCTCAGGTCTTTTCTTCAGCATTCATTCAGCTTATTTCATGGAAATATGTCTATTTGTGATTAGCAAATTTAAATAAGTTTGAATTTTGTTTAAACCTTCCCTTAAATTGTTGAGTTCTCATTGATGTCATATAAAAATCTGGGGTGATTAGCACTCGTTTACCAAAGGTACAGTGTATTATATTAATAATAAGCATCGTCTAACTCTTGAATTTACTGGATGAGGTTCAATTCAATTTAATTCAATTCAATTCAATTCAATTCAATTTAATTCTGTTACAATGTCGATTGTCTCTAGGTGCTTTACAGAGACCCAGAGCATGATCCCCAATCAAATATCATTAACTAAAATTATAATATTAAATCCTAAAACAAGGATAATGGCAGGTAAAAAACTCCCACAGAGGGAGAAAAAAAACCTTTAAGGCAAACAGTGAAGAAAAAACTCCACTTTAAGAGGGAGAGACCTGGACCAGGACCTGGATCATATGGAGGGACCTTCCTGCTGAAGACGAGCTGGATAAAGAAAGAAAAGAGGAGAGACAGGATAGAAAGAGGATGGAGGACAGAGAGAGGAGAGGACACAAATGACTGAATGAAATGTCTATATAAACAGATGCAGGTAGCAGCGCTGGTTCTTTTAATGTCACCTGCTCATCCCTTCATGTTCATGAGTGCAGGAGTCCTTGTCCTGCTCCTCAAATGAGTCATTTTTCAGGTTTTCAGTTTAATTTTTTCTTCATCCATCCTCCGTCATGCACGCTTGCTGGTCCAGTTGAGAACGGGTTTATTGAATTAGGTCCAACCCAGTGGTGATGCTCAAACTGCAGTGGGCCCAGGAAGGTGCCGGACTGCTTATTTGGGCCATTAACAGTCTCTCAAGGACTCTCGTGATGTGGGATGTTTGGACAACTGGTGTTGAGTGCAGAGGGATTCGATTTGTCTTCAGGCAAGAAGGTAAAAAGAAGAATTGAAAGGAAGTATTTAAAACCAGATGAGACCCCTTGGTCCCAGATCATCTGACTCCAGAGATCTGAACCAGTTGTGGTTGATCACTTTCTGTCATGATTTAGTTTTCTCCACCTTTTTAACTGCAATTAAATGGGCTCGACAGACCAGTGCAGTTTTCTACCAAACTCTGGTTAAAAGTCTGTGATTTCTGTGAAAGGAAGGGCAAAAACTTGAAATAAGAAAGAATTAAAGAAGGATGTAAAATAAAAAGATATTCAATCTGAGAAAAAAAAGAATAGAAAGACAAAATCTGGCTGTTGTCACACCCTGAATGTTTATTCCAGCAGCGTAGAAAAGCTCGTATCACCTCTGGCCCCTCCTGAAGGTGAAATGAGATTTCTTTCCATAGAAGATCTCACAGGTGTCCATCCATCCCTCAGTTTTTCACCTGTTACCATGGAGCTGCTGTTGGGGGAGCTGTTAGAGGTCTGGGCAGTGATCCCCAGACCTCCGTCCCCGAGCTAGTCCCTCCAGCTCTACTGGAGAGACGCCGAGCCGTTAGGGTCTTATTTCAGACTACGTCTTTGTAGATAAACCCAATTAGCTGCTCCCTCATTTAAACAACTTCATCTGTTGCCGCGGTTACTCGTAACACATGTCAAAAAGAGATAGGAAACCAACAGAAATCTCCTACCACACACAGCCAATGTAGACGTTTCGATGTTTTTTCTGTTACGAACACATTTAGAAATTGAACTTCTCTCAGAGAGTTATCCATGTGAAGATGTCGCCTGTTGGTTCTGCAGAGTTGTGACTTTTTCTGTGATCTGACGATGTTTCCTGCAGCTGGAGGAGGAGCTGCTGGGCCTGCAGAAGAAGCTTAAAGGAGTGGAAGATGAGCTGGACAAATACTCAGAGTCTCTGAAGGACGCCCAGGAGAAGCTGGAGCAGGCGGAGAAGAAGGCCACAGATGTAAGTGACGCAGAAGTTTAATATCCACTGAAAGTGTTGAGCGAAGCATCTTTCAGCAGCAGCTAGTTAAATGTGTGCTGTATAAAACTGTAGCTCAGCTCCAGTTCTGGCTGTACAGGATGTGGTTTGACTTCCTGAATGGTACCGGTCTGCACTGGCGGTGCTGGTGGACGACTGGGCACCACTACAAGGAAATGAACAAACCAGTTCAAGTTTGCACTGCTTCAGTTTTTCCTTTATATGGCAAAAAAAAGAGAATATCATAGCAAAAAAATCTCAAGGAGTCAGGAGCAGATGTGGACTTGAAACATGCCATATTTTTGTTTCCATTTTTTCTGAAGGAGGTTTAAAAAAATCAGAGTGACTAAAGCTGAACTGAGCTGTGATGAACCCTCAGACTGGAACATCATCACATTTATCTGGGGGGGGGACCCCACAGTTTCAGTCTGTTTCCATACATGGAGCACAGCTGGAATGATAGATGGGTTTGGTGCTGTAACTAGTATTTGATCTGACATGAATGTCCTCTGTAAACGGAGCTTGATGTCCTAAAGAAACATTTGTTTTGTGTCAAAGAGGAGAAAGGTTTGAGGCTAAATACAGTCAACACTGCTGGGTCTCAAACAGCTGCATTAAGCTCTTATTTTTAAAAACATCTAGATTTTCATGGTAAATATTTAATACATTCTGGTCAAAAGAGCACTTTTTTTACTCTTTCTGGGAAACCACTGAGGCCTAGAATAGAATATAGAATAGAATAGAATAGAATAGAACAGAATAGAATAGAATAGAATAGAATAGAATAGAATAGAATAGAAATAGAATAGAATAGACATAATAGAACAGAATAGAATAGAATAGAATAGAATAGAATAGAACAGAACAGAACAGAATAGAATAGAATAGAATAGAATAGAATAGAATAAAATAGATAACAGAACAGAATAGAATAGAATAGAATAGAATAGAATAGAATAGAATGGGAAAGAACATACAGAACAGAACAGAACAGAACCTAACATGAACAGAACAGAATAGAATAGAATAGAATACCACAGGACAGAATAGAATAGAATAGAATAGAACAATAATAGAATAGAATAGAATAGAATAGAATAGAACAGAACAGAACAGAACAGAACAGAACAGAACAGAATAGAATAGAATAGAATAGAATAGAATAGAATAGATACTACATGAATAGAATAATAGATATAGATAGAATAGAATAGAACAAGAATAGGATAGAATAGAATAGAATATAAATATAATAGAATCTAATAGAATAGAACAAACAGAACAGAATAGAATAGAATAGAATGGGAAGAACAGAACGAACAGAATAGAATAGAATAGAATAGAATAATAGAATGGGAAGGACAGAACAGAACAGAAAAATAGAATAATAGAATGAATAGAATAGAATAGAATAGAACAGAATAGAATAGAATAGAATAGAATAGAATAGAATAGAATAATACTACAGGATAGAATAGAATAGAATAGAACAATATAGGATAGAATAGAATAGAATAGAACATTATAGGATAGAATAGAATAGAATAGAATAGAACAGAACAGAATAGAATAGAATGGGAAAGAACAGAACAGAACAGAACAGAACAGAATAGAATAGAATAGAATAGAATAGAATAGAATGACCAGAACAGAATAGAATAGAATAGAATAGAATAGAATAGAATAGGATACTACAGGACAGAATAGAATAGAATAGAATAGAACAATATAGGATAGAATAGAATAGAATAGAATAGAATAGAATAGAATAGAATAGAATAGAATAGAATGGGAAAGAACAGAACAGAACAGAATAGAATAGAATAGAATACTACAGGACAGAATAGAATAGAATAGAACAATATAGGATAGAATAGAATAGAACAATATAGATAGAATAGAATAGAATAGAATAGAATAGAACAGAACAGAATAGAATAGAATGGGAACGAACAGAACAGAACAGAACAGAATAGAATAGAATAGAATAGAATAGAATCAACCAGACAGAATAGAATAGAATAGAATAGAATAGAATAGAATAAATAGAATAGAATAAAATAGGATACTACAGGACAGAATAGAATAGAATAGAATAGAACAATATAGGATAGAATAGAATAGAATAGAATAGAATAGAATAGAACAGAACAGAATAGAATAGAATAGAATGGGAAAAAACAGAACAGAACAGAATAGAATAGAATAGAATAGAATAGAATAGGATACTACAGGACAGATAGGATAGAATAGAATAGAGATAGAATAGAAGAACAATAAATAGAATAGAATAGAATAGACGAACAGATGGAATAGAATAGAAATAGAATGGAGGACAGGAAGACAGGACACAGACAACAGAACATAGAACAGAACAGAACAGAATAGAATAGAATAGAATAGAATGGGACAGGACAGGACAGGGCAGGACAGGACAGGACAGAACAGAACAGAACAGAATAGAATAGAATAGAATAGAATACAATAGAATAGATAGAAGAATAGAATAAATGGGAAACAGACATGACAGAACAGAACAGAATAGTATAGAATAGAATAGAATAGAATAAAATAGAATAGAATAGAATGGGACAGGACAGGACAGGACAGAATAGAACAGAAAGGCCAGAATAGAATAGAATAGAATAGAATATTCTTGTCCTGATGGACGTGTAGCACCTGCCAGGGCTCAAACAGGTGAGAGCCAGAGTGAGCTCTGTCCTTGACGGTGGTCTTGGCTCTACTCAGACAGCAGGAGTGATTTATGTCCTTCAGGGAAAGAAGAGCACAGCCAGTAATGCTCTCTGCTGCCTCTTCCTGTCTGCTTCAGTGCAGATGACATACCACACTGAGATGTTGTACATCATCAAGCTGTCCAGAGTTAGAACCATCACCAGCTGCTTTGTATCCAGATCAGTTTTCCTTTGTATTCTCAGGAAATGCATTTTTAGATGACTGTAGTGGCGTTTTGTGTCCAGGAGAGGTCAGTGTAGATGTTTCTAGGTGGAGACTCAGCATCCTTTCTGTTGATAAAGAATCAGCAAACCTGAGGACTTGGATCAATAAATCATTAATTTGGCCTATAAATACTACAGAAATGAAAAAAAAAAAGCATTTAATGTATAAAATGTGACATTAATTGATATTACAGCCTAAAGTTTAGAGTGCATTCATTTAATGTTTGTAAGGGATTAAAGTGGACTATCGGTCCAGTCGTGAGCTGTTAGGTCCTATTTCACAACATAAATGCAGAAACTGGAAGTAGAGAGAAAGCTGTCTCCTTGTCTGAACTGCGTCCCTAAAGTACGTGTGTTTAATTATCTTATTTTCTGGCTTTATACAAAAAAAGGACTTTAATCAATGGTAGAGCGCAGTCACAGTCTGTTCAATAACCCAGCTGGTCATATGTGACAGGAAGTTTCACTTTACTGCTTCCTGCTGGGTGATATCAGCTCTGTGACGAACCAGTTAGTGAACCAGTGACTGAAAGGAGCAGAAATACAAGAAATGTCAAAGGAGACGCTGAAATAAATGAGTTTTAATGAATAAACAGGAACAGATGGGAAAAGAGGAAATAATACTAAAATTTGAAAAAAAAAATTAAGGTGACATTGAAAATACTTAATGAAAAATAAGTTGCAAAATCAAAATAAATAATTTAAATCAACAAACTGAGGAAAATAAATAGAGAAAAAAAAAAAATAAAAAACTAGATATAAAGAAATATAACAGAAATAATAATAATAACAATAAATAGAATAAATTAATTAATATTATATTGTTTTTGTGGTATTTGTTGACATATCAGTTCATGAAGTTATTGTACTTTTAGTTATTTTATTTTTAGATAGATGTCAGTTTCAGGCCTCAACATCAGCGCTTCCATCAGCGACATTTATATAATATATGAGCTTTACCAATTATTGTATTTTAATAAAGTATCATTAATATGTCGCGGATTATCGATTGTTGGCGCGTTACCAACAATATTTACCCGGAAGCCCTTTGAAGCAGTCGCCATGGTTACGCCGTGACGCCTGAGCAGAGCGGCATGGCGACTTTGATGTCCGTGGAGGCGGTGAGGAGGAAGATCCAGACGCTGCAGCGAGCCGCGCAGGAGGCGGAGGACCGAGCCGAGCTCCTCCAGAGGGAGGCCGACATGGAGAGGCCGGCCAGAGAGAGGGTAACACGAGCCGATCCGAACCGAGCCGAGCGGAAACGCCGAAAAAAAAAAAAATACCTGCGAGTTTCACCGCCGCGTGCCACCATGGCAACTCGAGCTGGAAACACGAGCTGGTTCGAGCAGGCGACATGTTCAGAGATGGCAGGAAGAAGTGCAAGAGCAAAGAAATAAAAATCTTGAAAGGAATAGTTTAAGTTTAATTGAGCAAATGAAAGGGATGATTCTGCTCCTGTAACAAAAAAAAAAAAAAAAAAGTTTGAATTTGACAGCAGAAAAACACGTTTAAAAAGGTGGACACATGGATAATCAAAATCTGTAAAAGCAAAAATAAATTCCTGAATAAACATCTGGCCACTAATTAGAGTAACTGGCTACAGACCAGTGACATGATGGGACACAAAAAGAGCATCTCAGGGAGGTAAAGATGGACAGAAGTTCACCAGTCTGTGAAATAAAACTGCATTTACAAATTATGAAACTTTTTCCTACAATGTTTCTCAGCATAAAATTACACAAATAAACCTAAAGACTACAAATATTTCATCAGCTACGGTACATAATATCATGAAAAGATTCAGAGAATCTGGAGGAATCTCTGTATGCCAGGGACGAGGCTGTGACCTATGGGAGCTCAGGCAGCACTGCATTAAAACCAGCTAGCGCTGAATGGTGCGTACTGGTTTCAGAGCAACATCACGGCTTTTTCAGAGAAGCTCTTTAGCATCAAAGCTAAACTACGTACTGCAGCCATTACAGAGGGATCCTTTCATAGCAGACGAGTCCAGCTGCTGAACTGGCCTTCCAGCAGTCCAGAGCTTTACTGGAAACCTTTGATGTGTCCCGGCTTGTTTGGAGCATGTTTTTCTATTATCTACAGTGTGAACTGAGCATAAACTTGAATCTTGTAAATGATGTTTTTCTGTCTCCCTGTAAAGGTGTATCACACCTGTGAATGGCCTGGCCTTGTGCCTGGCACGTCGAACCACAGTTTTCTATGTGGTGGATGACATGGACATCCCATAATGAAGCGTGTGTGTGTGTGTGTGTGTGTGCGTCCCTGCAGGCCGAGGCAGAAGTGGCCTCTCTGAACAGGCGTATCCAGCTGGTAGAGGAGGAGCTGGACCGAGCTCAGGAGAGACTGGCTACCGCGCTGCAAAAGCTGGAGGAAGCTGAGAAAGCCGCAGATGAGAGCGAGAGGTAAACGGGGTTGTCCCGATGTGTGAGCACCATCGAGCTTCTCAGTTTACGTTTCAAAAGGTACCTGCGCTCATAGTCGCGGGAACATGTTCTCAGCAGAACGAATCATTGGATGAGCAGTTCTGCCTGTCAGGGGTGAAAGAGTTTTTTGACACTATTGCGCAGAGAGGAACAGGTATGATGACATCTATCTTTCTTTCTTATCTGCCAGATACAGAACCAATTTATAGATCAGGAACAATTAATGTTCCTGTTCCCTCCTCATATCACAAATAAATTCCTCCATCTAACCTGTGACCGTAACTATTCCCACATCTACCACAACTGCTGACCAGACGTCCTCTGACCTCAAGAGAATAAAAACGTCTGACAGTAATACGGTGATGGGTAATCTCTAAATTAGGCAGCGCCCTCTCCTTGTTATATTGCGTTTTTTGTCTTGGTGTCTTGTATGATTTTAACGTCATGGTGGATTAAGTAGTTAAATCTGCACTGGCCCAGATACCAAATACACGACCCGCCACTGAATATTACTGTATTGGACCCGAATATAGGACGACTCTGATTATAAGACGACCCCTATTTTTCCAAACATCATTTTGGGAAAATAAAAATATGATGAAGGCAATAAGGTTATTCATAGAAAAAACTCCCACAGAGATAACATTCTGCTGTACTGTTAAACATTTTAATGATCTTGTCTTTTTTAGGAAGTACCATACTTGCATGTCAGATTTCCATGTTATTTAAAATCAAGGTATGGTACTATTTAATAAACTGTGTTCTCTTCAAATCTAAGAATATGACTGTGATAATAACTGCATAACTATTGAAGTCAAATTTTAGTCAAGAACATCATAAATAATTCAGTCTGTAAAACACAAATTCTGAACTCCAACAACTTTCAAAGCCCTTTGCTTCCAGTTGGCTGCGTGGTTCCTCCATTCTCACTGGTTAGCTAGGTGCAGCTCCATCTAGTGGCGCAGATGTGTAATTACAATAGAAAAGTCTAGTCCTCGATTATAAGACAAACCCAATTTTTGAGAATATGACTTCTAGAATAAAATATCGTCCTATATTCGGGCTAATACAGTACTGTAATAAACATTAAACCAGACCATGAGAATTTATAGTAAATTTTAAACATTTTTTTTTCCTACCACATTTTTTCTCCCTTGTTTTCAATGTTTTTTTTTTGTTTTTTTTTTTAACATTTTTGAGGTGGGGCTGCAGCCCCCCCAGAACCCCTACTTCCCGTGGTACTGCCTGCGCTTCATGAATTTGAGGCTGTTCGCTAAGACTGTTTTTTTGCTCTTTGGCTGAATAAGCTAGAGCAGTTAAAGTGGCAGTTATTTGACAGACGGTTGGAACCAGATGTGTACGTTTAAGGCCAGAAGAATCATGGACCTTCACAAGTCTGATTCAACCTTGATGGCAGCTTCCAGATACCTGAAGGGTCCATGTTCATCTATTCAAACAATAATACACACATGTAAAAGCATGGAGCACACAGACATCTGGAAGGAGAGCTTCTGTGTCACAGAGAGGAACATGCTTTCATGCCAAACGTGCAAATGAACCCAGAAACAACGACAGAGGCCCCTGTGAAGATGCTGGCTGAAACTGGGAAGAGTATCATCGTCCGCAGTCAAATGTTTTCTGTACTGACATACGCAGCCGGAGAGAGCCACAGCTCCAGAGAGAGTTTCCATCAGAGGAGACTAAAACTGAGCTGTTGGTCACAACGATCAAAAAAAAGGCGAAAACTTGCAGGCAGCTGTGAGGTACGAGGGCGGCAGCATCATGCTGTGGGGCTGCTTTGCTGCAGGAGAGACTGGTGCACTCCACAAAACAGACAGCATCACAAGTAGGGCTGTAGCGATACACTAATCTCACGATACAATACAATACACGATAATCGACTCACGATACGATATATATCGATATTTACATCATTTTCCGAAAGATTTTTACAGGGACAAAGTGATTTTGGTGACATCTTGTGAGTGTTCCAATGACTTTGTTTGAATTTATTGAGCTGAAAGCATCAATTCCACATTATATGGCTGACAGGCAGCTTGGAAATGAAAATGAATAAAAGATTTGTTGAGAAAAATAGTTTCATTTATTTAAACAGTGCAAATTGTTGCTTGCAAGCTTTTAAAGGTGGGACACGGGGGTTTTGGAAGAAGCTTAGAATATCGATACCCGTGGCTGAAAAAGTCGATATCCGATACTCGATAAAATATCGATATATATCGCAGAATCAATAAAATTGCTCAGCTCTAATCACAAGGAATGATGATCACGTAGGTATATTGAAGCAACATCTCAGGACATCAGCCAGATGGTTAAAGCTGGGGTGTAGATGGCTCCAACCGAGAACAGAATATCTCCAACCTAGTATCAAAGAGCTTTGAGGACCTCAGTAAGTGGCCTGACCTGAATGTGAGCAAGAAGGCCCAGAAAAACTCCAGCAGTTGTGTCAGTAGGAATGGACCAAGACTCCTGCAAAATGGTCAGAGCGTTTTATTCAAGGTGACCAGTTCAGAGGCCACACCACCAAATACTAACCAACTGGAAGTAAACTTCTCTCTTTAGAAAAAGTAATAAAAATGATTCTCTCTCATTGTATCAACAAAAAAAAAAACAAACAAACAAACAAAACACCACAACAAACTCCTGCTTGTCCTGGGATTTGTTTTTATCTGCTGCATCAGTGTCACTGTCTCAGCTCACCGCTGCACCTTCAACAGTGTTGTACCTGAACGTGTTCATTGAACAAAAGTTCACGAACTAGTTCATATTTTGTGCGAACGTGAACTGAGCACGCTCACTTTCTCCTTCACCAGCGTGGGGCGTGAACGAGTTCATTCGCTGTTTCAAAGTTCACGCACGGTCAAAACCGTTCCAGGTTTCCAGTGAACCCCATTTAAAATCCACCACAAACTAACCTGATATGTATCTGAGGAAATCAATCAAACATGGCAACACGGCTGTCGCTGCTGTCACGCTAACAATTGCATCATCAAACTTTTAAAACAAGCAGGAAGATGAGAGCTGCAGTTACCCAGAGCTGGAGGAGACCCGACTACCGGGGGGATTGAAATACTGAAATGGAGGAAAAACATTCTGCACCTTAAGGACCTGTTTTTGTCTTATAATAAAGACCAGTTTTTCCTCATATTTTTAACATACTGTAGGAGCAGTGATTCCCAAAGTGTGGGCCGTGGCCCCCTGGTGGGCCGTCGAGGTACTACAGGTGGACCATGATAGGTTATTAAAATTAAACAAATATGTTTTAAATTCTCGATCTTTTTTAAATATGTTTTGAATTACTGTAAAATATTCATGACATTATTAAAAAATCATTAAGAAGTAATAAAACAAACCAGTTAAGTTATTCTACTGTTATTTTAACTTAATATGACAAGTGTCACCTTAGTTGTTGACCCCTCACATTAATATCAGAACAGCTTCTAGTCCTGAATGTTGATCACAGTTGTGATTAAAGGTTTGGGTGGACCGCATATATTTTTCACATTTCAAATTGGGCCTTGATATTCTGAAGTTTGGGAATGGCTGCTGTAGAGAGAAGCTGAAAGGGAAATAACAGTTTTACAGGCTGTTCCTTCAATGCTAATGTGAACCCTGGTTGGATAAAGATTCAGAATTGGACACATAGTTTTCAGCAGATAAAATGGATAAAATAATTGCCGTTTGTGGTGGTGTAATATATGGGCAGTAGCAATCATTTTGACAAATAATTGCTCACAGCAACATTAAAAAAGAATTTTTAAAAAAAGAACTAAAAATGAACTATTTAGTTTATTTTTGAAATGGTGAACTGAACTAGTTCATTTTAATTTCTGTGAACTATAAACTGAACTAGTTGGTGTAGAAAGTGAACTTGCCCAACGTACAGTAAACTCATCACTTCTGTCCTGCTTGTTGTGCAGAGGAATGAAGGTCATTGAGAACAGAGCAACGAAAGATGAGGAGAAGATGGAGATCCAGGAGATGCAGCTGAAGGAGGCCAAACACATCGCTGAGGAGGCTGACCGCAAATATGAGGAGGTGGGAGAACCAGTCCTCCACTGTTGAACCCACAACCTTTTTCTGATCATCTAAAGTGATGACACTCATTCTGAATTAGACCAGTTCCATGTTTGTTATTTATTTGAAACAGTAGAGTCAGTTTTAGAAGTGAATCAGAGGAGCGGGCTGAGGCAGCAGGGATGCTGAATGTTAGTAAAGACACCTTTCTGAACTAAATCGGAGACTTGTTGGTCTGACTGGGTGTGAACGTCTGCAGGTTGCACGTAAACTGGTGATTCTTGAGGGAGACCTGGAGCGCTCAGAGGAGCGGGCTGAGGTGGCTGAGGCGTAAGTACACACCTGCAGCATGAGTACGTGTGTGTGTGTTCCAGCTGCAGCACATGACACTTTGCTCTGTTTTTAAGTGATGCACTTAGGGATGCACGATAACTGTTTTTTAAAACCGATACCGATAACTGAAAACTTTCAGCTCCTAAAGGCCGATACTGATAACTGATAACACACACATATACCTAAGATCATTACATCAATACTATGAACAAAATCCGAAAATAGTTTTGACTTTTTAAATGAACAGATATTTATTTTTCCAATAAAAAACTATTGGCAAGCCTCTCAAACATTTTCATAAAGCTATCAAACAAACCTATTTGATATCTCACATTAACTTAAATAAGGTTCATTACTGACTGATATAAAAAATAAAGGCTCCTTGAACTGATGGAAATACATGCATCAGAATTACTAACTGAAAAAGATTAACATTTAAAGGATTTTGGCTTGTGGTTCCATTTAAATTAATACCTTTAATTAAAGTAAATGAGGTTAAGTAGTTTTTCTTTTTTTATTTTTTAATCTAATAGAAGCTTTAGATGAGAGGAACGGGGGAGAGGAGAGACTGCTGCTGGCTTGCGCATGTTAGCATTAGCTTCCATTAGCTCACGTTAGCGCGATTTCAAAACTCCATGGAAGCGATTGTTATGTTGTAGGTGGCTGATCAGGTTTTACGTATTAAAGCTTGTGCTTCCCTCCTCGTAGAATTCACTCAGAGGATTCGTCACAAATAACCACCAAACTATCTTCTTCTGAAACTTTAACGAAGTTCCACGCCGCCATGTTTGTTGTGATCAGTACGCTGTGCTGCAGGCTGCATTCAAGGTGTAACGTAAATTCCCACGTTCCCTCGTTTGCTAGTCGTTCTTTCAGCCTTTTCTATTTTTTTCTTTTTTTATGTGTAACGTGTGGAAAAATACTGCGAATATCAATTAAAGTCAGCAACTACCAAAATTATGACCGAGTTAACAAGTTGTTTTCTGGCATGAGGGGGTATTCTTGATTTTCCTTATTGAGTTTTTTATCGTTTTTCTGATTATGCCGACGTCACTTGAACATAACATTCACTGCAGGTCATTCAAGACTCAGAGGGAGCGAGGCACTGCCTGTGTTGACAAAAATATATGTTATCGGGGCTATTCGTCGTGATATCGGAGTTAACGGGATGACGTCATAATTTCCTGTTATCGGCCCGATAGTTATCGTGGACCCCTAGATGCACCGATGATCGCATGAATGCACCACCATTGCCTGTGTGCTGTTATTTTTTTTTTTTTGTGCCCACTCATCCCTGACTCCCCCTAAAACCCCCCCCCCACCGCCCCCCACACCCTTCCCGCCCCCGCCAACCTCCTGGACTAACTGCTTCAGCCAGGCGAGGGAGCTCGAGGAGGAGCTCAGACTAATGGACCAGAATTTGAAGCTGATGATGTGCGGGGAGGAAAAGGTACTTGATGGCAGCACAGATTATAACCTGCTACTCTGTTCTCTGACCTGCAGTCTCTTAACCTCTGCATGTGCTTTTATATTCTCTCTGACATCTTTCAAACAGTTTTCAGTAACTTTGCCTGGTGATAGTATTGTTGGTATAATATACATTTCTCTCTTCATGAAAAGACAAAAACCAACAAACATACAGTCATGGAAAAAATTATTAGACCACCATTTTTTCTTCACTTTCTTGTTCATTTTAATACCTGGTACCACTAAACGTCATCATGTGACTAAAACAGACAGAAAAGAAAACACTGAATGCATAAAAGCAGTGTTTTTGGCAGTACAACGCCATAGCTATTGATGTAAAAACTTAAGTGATTTAGGTTATAATCAAGAAAACCATGGAAAATGGTAAGATATCAGCTCTTAAATAAAACTCTTATGAGCAATCTTTGTGGTTATCGTTATGTTTGTCCAAACAAATGTACCTTTAGTTGTACCAGGCATTAAAATGAACAAGAAACTGAAGAAAACAAGGGTGGTCTAATAATTTTTTCCATGACTGTATGTTTGTCACATTTGGCTCCAGTGAAGGTCAAACAAAAAAAGAGAAGTATTTTTGGTAATTAGAGGTAGATCTGAATAGAAAGATCCCCTGAATCTGATGCTTTGGTGGATTAAACAAAAACTCCAGTATCTGGGTTCCACTCATTTCACTGATACTCTAAAATCACATCTTGTTGATAGAAGGTGTTACTGGTTCCAGATGGCCTCTTTGGGCATGATGGACGTTAAAACGTTCAACTCTTTATGACCTAAAGTTGTTCAGAGCTTTATCTTAAAAGCCTGAGTGTTTTCTGGACAACGTACAGCTGTCCGTCAAACCACAGACATGCTGCATCAGGTCATAAAGGGTCCCACGTTGGATCTCCTCTTCTGTCCTTCCTTTCAAATCACTGCCTTTTCTTCTTTTTGCTTTTCCTCTGTTTCTTTTACATTCCTCAGTAAATCAGGTGACCTTGAGGAAGAATTGAAAAATGTCACCAACAACTTGAAGTCACTGGAAGCCCAGGCTGATAAGGTGAGAGCTGAGAGGGTTTCAGTCTCGCTCATGATGACCACAAAGACGTCAGGAATGTAAAACTGCTCAGCAGAGATCAGATCACTTGATTCACGCCATCTGAGTTGTCTGACGCAACAACAGCTTATTCATTTCGGAGATGGGGGGTCGTGGAATAAATCTGTTCAGGTCGTCGTTGTTTGGATTAAGATGTAGGAAGGAAATGAAAACATTCAGCTTTAATTTAAATGTTCAGTTTTGTGTTTAACACCCAAAAATCTATTTAGAACATTCACCAAACCTTTAAAGTGAGAAAGAATTGAATTAGAGACATTTGTAGCAAAATTCTTTCTGCTGCGGTTGGAAATGAACTTGAACCGCTTTTGTTTCGATTTCAGTACTCACTAAAGGAGGACAAATTTGAAGAGGAAATCAAAGTTCTGACTGAAAAACTGAAGGAGGTGAGATCTCTGAAGTCGTATTTCTTCTGTGGTGTTTCTGGTTCCTTTAAAATGTTGGGATGCTTGTTAAAGATACATACAAACAGAATATACGTATTAGCAAGTCTTTCTTAAACCCTCTGTTTAACTGAAAATATAAAAAAACAAATCAGACGCTGAAGCTAAGAACCACAAATTTTAGGAATAAATGAAATAAATAATTAAGAATAACAGAACAATTTATATAAATACTGGCTTTGAATTTCATTAAACACCAAACAAAACACTGAACCAAGTGAGTCAACAGCTGAGAATTAATTTTGAATGTTTTTGAACTATTTTGTGCTTTGGATCAATGTATTTTTGTATTTTAAGGCTGAGACCCGTGCAGAGTTTGCAGAAAGGTCTGTGGCCAAGCTGGAGAAGACGATCGACGACCTGGAAGGTACAGGACTCAAGCACCTCTGACACCTGCTGACACGTCTGATGATTAAAGTGCAGCTCAGAGCTGAATATATGCCAGGGACAGACTTACTATTCTTTCTGTTGGTTGAACTTCTCAATAAGAAAAACATTCCAGTAGAGAATCACTTCACATTCCCCTAGTGATAAAAAAAAAAACCTTCAAGCCAAACAGTGGTGAGGAAAAACTCCCCTTTAAGAGGAAGAAACCTTGAGCAGGACCTGGATCATATGGGGGGACCTTCCTGATGAAGACCAGCTGGGTAAAAGAAGAAAAGAGGAGGGAGATTTACATGACGATGACGATATAAACAGATATAGACAGCAACACTGAGGTGGTCAGAGGATCAGACTGCAACTATATAGACAGGTGGAGGTCAACGCTTGGATGACGTCTATATAGACAGGTGGAGGTCAACGCTGGGATGACATCTATATAGACAGGTGGAGGTCAACGCTGGGATGACATCTATATAGACAGGTGGAGGTCAACGCTGGGATGACGTCTATATAGACAGGTGGAGGTCAACGCTGGGATGACGTCTATATAGACAGGTGGAGGTCAACGCTGGGATGACGTCTATATAGACAGGTGGAGGTCAACGCTGGGATGACGTCTATATAGACAGGTGGAGGTCAACGCTGGGATGACGTCTATATAGACAGGTGGAGGTCAACGCTGGGATGACGTCTATATAGACAGGTGGAGGTCAACGCTGGGATGACGTCTATATAGACAGGTGGAGGTCAACGCTGGGATGACGTCTATATAGACAGGTGGAGGTCAACGCTGGGATGACGTCTATATAGACAGGTGGAGGTCAACGCTGGGATGACGTCTATATAGACAGGTGGAGGTCAACGCTGGGATGACGTCTATATAGACAGGTGGAGGTCAACGCTGGGATGACGTCTATATAGACAGGTGGAGGTCAACGCTGGGATGACGTCTATATAGACAGGTGGAGGTCAACGCTGGGATGACGTCTATATAGACAGGTGGAGGGCAACGCTGGGATGACGTCTATATAGACAGGTGGAGGTCAACGCTGGGATGACGTCTATATAGACAGGTGGAGGTCAACGCTGGGATGACGTCTATATAGACAGGTGGAGGTCAACGCTGGGATGACGTCTATATAGACAGGTGGAGGTCAACGCTGGGATGACGTCTATATAGACAGGTGGAGGTCAACGCTGGGATGACGTCTATATAGACAGGTGGAGGTCAACGCTGGGATGACGTCTATATAGACAGGTGGAGGTCAACGCTGGGATGACGTCTATATAGACAGGTGGAGGTCAACGCTGGGATGACGTCTATATAGACAGGTGGAGGTCAACGCTGGGATGACGTCTATATAGACAGGTGGAGGTCAACGCTGGGATGACGTCTATATAGACAGGTGGAGGTCAACGCTGGGATGACGTCTATATAGACAGGTGGAGGTCAACGCTGGGATGACGTCTATATAGACAGGTGGAGGTCAACGCTGGGATGACGTCTATATAGACAGGTGGAGGTCAACGCTGGGATGACGTCTATATAGACAGGTGGAGGTCAACGCTGGGATGACGTCTATATAGACAGGTGGAGGTCAACGCTGGGATGACATCTATATAGACAGGTGGAGGTCAACGCTGGGATGACGTCTATATAGACAGGTGGAGGTCAACGCTGGGATGACGTCTATATAGACAGGTGGAGGTCAACGCTGGGATGACGTCTATATAGACAGGTGGAGGTCAACGCTGGGATGACGTCTATATAGACAGGTGGAGGTCAACGCTGGGATGACGTCTATATAGACAGGTGGAGGTCAACGCTGGGATGACGTATATAGACAGGTGGAGGTCAACGCTGGGATGATGACGTCTATATAGACAGGTGGAGGTCAACGCTGGGATGACGTCTATATAGACAGGTGGAGGTCAACGCTGGGATGACGTCTATATAGACAGGTGGAGGTCAACGCTGGGATGACGTCTATATAGACAGGTGGAGGTCAACGCTGGGATGACGTCTATATAGACAGGTGGAGGTCAACGCTGGGATGACGTCTATATAGACAGGTGGAGGTCAACGCTGGGATGACGTCTATATAGACAGGTGGAGGTCAACGCTGGGATGACGTCTATATATAGACAGGTGGAGGTCAACGCTGGGATGACGTCTATATAGACAGGTGGAGGTCAACGCTGGGATGACGTCTATATAGACAGGTGGAGGTCAACGCTGGGATGACGTCTATATAGACAGGTGGAGGTCAACGCTGGGATGACGTCTATATAGACAGGTGGAGGTCAACGCTGGGATGACGTCTATATAGACAGGTGGAGGTCAACGCTGGGATGACGTCTATATAGACAGGTGGAGGTCAACGCTGGGATGACGTCTATATAGACAGGTGGAGGATGAATATATTGTATCCTGAAAGGTGAATCACATGATCTGCAGAGTTCAAATGTAGCTGATCAAGATGAAACTTTATTTTTACTAACGTCAGCGGATCTTTGTTTTCTGTTTGAAGGTTTCCATTTTCATTACATTTAATTCTTCTCCTTGTTTCTCTCTCCTGTCCTTTCACCTCCATCTGTCCACGTCTTGCGCTGCTCTTCCCGTCCTCACTGCTGTATCTGTGTCTTCCTCCAGATGAAGTTTATGCTCAGAAGCTGAAGGGCAAGGCTCTGAGCGAGGAGCTGGACCTGGCCCTCAACGACATGACCACACTGTAGACTCACTTCCTTCCTGCTTCTCCTCCCTGTCTGAACTCTCCTCTGCCTTTTCGCCGTTTTCTTCCGTTCTGCATCGCTATTATGGGCTGGAAGACTTCAGGAATGTCATGCACTGAGTTCAGACGCTCTCTACTCTGCTGCATCTCTGTCACACAGGACTTCCCTCCCCCTGCTGCAGGTCCTCTGATTCTGAATGAATGTCCTTAATAGTGAAAGATCTGTGAATCTGTTGCCTCCTTTCCTTTCTGTAATAAAGCTCTTGACTTTTCTGTCTCTCCTCAAATACCCCTTCCTTCCTTTCCTTCTCTTCCCATTCTGGGTGTCTGTTTTTGTGTACTTCACATTTAGAATAAAGGCTAGTTTACAATAACAGATGACTGCTTTGAGCTACATGTACACAGAAAATAGGTCTGCTTTCTCTGAAATGTATGGTTACTTACTTTATTCAAGGTCGTCGATTATATTTCATCACATTTCCTCTGGCTGGCAAAGTAAAAGGTCTGCAGTATATTGAGATGTACACTGCAGACAATGAAAACTAAAATGTGTAAGAATAGTCTTTCAAAAGCCCGAGCTGCCTGTTCAGTCAGAGCATCCATCAGGTCAAAGGTGGACAGCACCATCACAGTCGTCTCTAGTGACCACAACAAATGAAAGAGAAGTGGAGGTTGTAAGATCTGTTGTTTATGAGGAGGAAACTTCAAAGCCCTTCGACACAATGAGGAAACGAAAAGCAAGTAGAGATGGTGTGGTTAGTGTTACAGCAGCAGGGTTAAAATAAACAGCAAATAAACTAAAATATCAGTGTATCTGGTGGTTATTAAATACAGTGATCCCTTATTTTTCCCAGTTAATGGGGTCCCCCCCCCGAAAATCAAAACCGCGAACTGGAGCCAGAGCCCCCCGAGCCTAAATAATGTGTTTAAAATATGTTTAAAATCCCCATAAAAGTAGCGAGCCACTGCAGTGAAACAAGACAAAGGCTCAACTGTGGTCTTTCTGTTACCTTCACAGCCTCTGGTCTCTGAACCGTAGTAAACAAACCGCTGCTATTGTGCTATTTATGGCTCGTAATTAGCGGCTAACACGCTAACAACAACAAAAGAAACAGTCCAGTTTTCTCTGCATGGAACGGGAACTTTATTCTGTCACTGCAGGAACTTGTAACATCACACAGGTTGTATTGTTGGGCTCCTGTCGGTTAACAGAGAATGTAAATCTATACACGCTGGGCTGCTGTTGATGCTCACTACACTTTTATCTATCCCTGTTTTCATTCTGCCATCCCACGACACACACACTACATTACCCATAAGGCCACACCATTACCCATAAGGCCACCTTCTTAAAGGGGCCAGGCTGGCTCACAGCATTTCTTCACTGTGAGAGAACGCACACAACATCCTGTGATGTTTCCATGATTTTTAAAATTTTTTTAAATCCTATTATATATTTCTGGAAAAATCCGCGAATAACTAAAACCGCGGAACTTAAAGCGCGAATTGGAGACAGATTTAGAAATGCACAGGCTGTGTTAGAAATAAATAACAGCAGATTAAACTATCAAAGATTTCCAGACTGTGTTACATAAGTGATAGACTAGAAATAAAACTACTGAACACTAGCGAGCAGGCCATGTAGTACGGAGTATCTTCAGCAGAGTTTTATCTGTCACACAGACATGATGTGTTGTGAGGTAGAAAAGACTTCCTGTAACGGTCCCTACATCAGCGGAGCTGCCTGAGGTGTCGGGGTCGCCCACCACACCGTCCCTTTACTGAGGAAGTACAAGTCCAGTTGAAGTCAAAATTCTGGAGAAAATGTATGTCAGTGGTCTGTCAGATTCTGATCATGAACAGAGTAACAGTGGAGTGGAGCTTTAATTTCCAAAACACAAATGTGTACAGAACGCTGCACATTCGGTTACAAATTAAACCATGAAGAAAAAACTACGTTTATTTTAGAAAAGTTGAAGAAAATGAATAATATGCTGCTGAAAATAATAGCAGCTTCTGGATTTTTCTCTCCAGACTCCAACATTGACCGTATAACCTGTTACAGTCCTTCTGAAAGTATTCAGCTCCTTGAACTTTTCAACCTTTTGTCACATTTCAGGCTTCAAACATAAAGATATAAAATCCCAATTTTTTGTCAACAATCAACAACAAGTGGGACACAATTGTGAAGCGGAACGAAGTTTATTGGATATTTTAATCTTTTTTTAACAAATAAAAAACTGAAAAGTGGGCCGTGTAATATTATTGGGCCCCCTCGCGTTAATAATCTGTAGCTTCTGCTGCAGTTGTTTTCTGTTGCCAGAAGAAGTTTGAAGATTCTCCTGGCGATGATGTGACTTTTCTTCTCTCGTGGCTGCTCCAGGTCGACTTTTAAATGCAAAAAAGATATTTATTTACAAGAAAAAAGAAGGCATAAATGACAGACTTCTGCAGCGAGTCTGGGATTTCCTTTGAGCCGAATGAGCCAAAATCGGAAAATCAGAAAATGAGGAAAATCAAAGGAAATCAGAAAATGAGGAAATCAGACTAAAATGTGGAAATCAGAGTAATGAGGAAATCAAAGAACAAAGAAAACACCAGTCTTTTCATAGTCTCGCCTATTTTGCTAGGCTTCAGTTTCACAGGTGTAACCAGTCAAATTTAGTTTTCAGTTTCATATTTACTCCTTACTTGCTTATCCTCTTCAAACATAAACAGTACCATCTTAAGTTTACAGTTGGAATCAATCTGGTCTCTTCTTGGCCATGAACTGTACTCTATTTTTCTGAAAAGGCAGGATGTGGACTCAGAGTAATTTCACACACCAACATGAACTCATCGATTCTACAGAACGTCCTAAACTCAGTGAACTTCTGCAGAGGCCTTAAAACGTTGGCTTCTTTAAAGAACATGGTCAGAACTTATAATAAGAAGTAAAAAATGATATTGTTCAGACACCTCACTGCAGTTCCAGCTGCAGTCTCTTGGGGTTTGTCTCTATCAGTTTAACATCCAGAGACTAAATTCTTCCTGTAAAACAGCTGGAGCTCAGTGAGGTTGGATGGAGAGCGTTTGTGAACATCAGTCTTCAGCTCTTTTCACAGATTCTGGACTGGATTCAGGTCTGGACTTTGACTTGGCCGTTCTAACACCTGGATACGTTTATTTGTGAACCGTTCCATCGTAGATTTGTCTTTATGTTTTGGATCATTGTCCTGTTGGAAGATAAATCTCCGTCCCAGTCTCAGGTCTTCTGCAGACTCCAACAGGTTTTCTCCCAGAATGCTCCTGTATTTGGCTCCATCCATCTTCCATCAGTTTTAACCATCTTCCCTGTCCCTGCTGAAGAAAAGCAGGCCCAGACCATGATGCTGCCACCACCATGTTTGACAGTGGGGATGGTGTGTTCAGGGTGATGAGCTGTGTTGCTTTTACTCCAAACATATCGTTTTGCATTGTGGGTAAAAAGTTTGATTTTGGTTTCATCTGACCAGAGCTCCTTCTTCCACATGTTTGGTGAGTCTCCAGGTGGCTTGTGGGAAACTTTAAACCAGACTTTTTATGGATATCTTTGAGAAATGTCTTTCTTCTTGCCACTCTTCCATAAAGGCCAGATTTGTCCAGTGTAGGACTGATTGTTGTCCTCTGGACAGACTGTCCCACCTCAGCTGTAGATCAGTTCATCCAGAGTGATCATGGGCCTCTTGGCTGCATCTCTGATCAGTCTTCTCCTTGTTCCAGATTAAAGTTTAGAGGGACGGCCGGGTGTTGGTAGATCTGCAGTGGTCTGATACTCCTTCCATTTCACTATGATTGCTTGCTCAGAGCTCCTTGAGATGTTTAAAGCTTATTAAATCTTTTTCAGGCTGATTCCTGGTGTGTTTGGGCTCGTTGTCTTCTTGAAAGTCCCACCTCAAGAGCATCTCCTCTTTCCTCCTTCAAGTATTTTGATGTATCCAGACTGATCCATGATCCCTGATGAACAGACGCAACACCATCCCCATATCATGATGCCTGCTCCACCGTGCTTTCACTGTCTTCAGTGAGCTGTGGCTTGAATTCAGTGTTTGGGGGTCGTCTGACAAACTGTCTGTGGCCTTCAGACCCAAGAAGAACAATCTAGCTTCCATCAGTCCAGTCGGTGCGGTCTTTCTTCATCAACTGGACTTTGTGGGGTCTTCTTGCTGATATCTTGGCTGATATCTTGGCTTCACCTAGAAATCTTCTAATCATTCCAGTCCTCACAGGTAACTTCAGATCTTCTCTGATCATCCTGGAGTTGATCACTGGCTGAGTCTTTATCATTTGTCTTTTTCTTCATCCATTCAGATGGTGGTTTTCTGGATTCTTCCAGGTCTTTCTGGTGTTGGCTCCATTTAACGGCATTTAAGATGATTTTAGCTGAGCAGCCTCATCTTCTTCACTCATGTTTTCTCCCTCGCCAATCAACTTTTTCAATTAAAGTCCGCTGTTCTTCTGAACGACGTCTGGAACGACCTATTTTACTCAGATTTACCCAGCAGGAACAATATTTTCTGCCTTCATCCTTAAATGAATAAACGTCTGTTTTTTCTACACAATCAGTGAATCACTGACTGAACTACACGCTGATATTATATTGAACAGCCTGATCCTCCTTGTTCTCATTTCTCTGTACAGAAACAAATCTGGTTTGATTTGGAACTGACTTTACTCACATTTTTAAACATAGCTACTGCTGTTATTTCTAAGAGGCTTTATGATTAAAAGGACGAATCCTGGTCCAGAAGGTTCCTCACAGTAGCAACCATGTCTTCTCCAGCACTGCTCAAGTCTAAAGACAGTCAATCTCATGATATTTCAAATAAAATGATTTATGACTGTTTTTTGTTTCATTAGCTCATTCAGTAAACCCTGATGAAAGTGAACTAGGTGGATTTATCCAGTTTAAATTGATATAGTATGATTACAAACCTCTACAGCACTTTCTTTCCTACCTTTCTAAGTGTTAGCATTGTGCTGAACCTTAGTGTGTATCTATCTAGTCTGTTGCTCTAACTCAAGAAGCATAATGGGACCAGCACGTTGACCCGGTCAGGGGACCGAGACCGATCCATGTAGAGAAGCAGTCTCAGACTTCATTCAGGACTCAGTTCAGTCCCTGCATCTGCGTACGTGGAAGCTCACTTCTTTTCATTTCAACTTTAGAGAAACTGGCCCAAGCCAAAGAGGAGAACCTGGACATGCACCAGGTTCTGGACCAAACCCTGCTGGAGCTCAACAACCTGTAGACGCCCTGGTGAGCCGGGTGAGGGAGCGGCCAGAACTTCAGGAAGAACCCAATCATGGTCATCGTTCTTACAAATGCAAACTTTATGGAACCATCAGATGTTTTTCACAGTCAAATAAAAATATCCTGAACAGACGTCAGTGAAATAAAAGTGTTTTCTGGTGTTTGTCAAAGTTTTTATTTCATTCAGCATTTTATGTTTTAGATGAAAAAAAAACACAAAACCATTTAATTAACAGTGAATACTTTATACTTTTTAGTTTAAATTGCCTTGAATATATATATATATTTTTTTTAAGTCACAGTTTGAAGATTAGAGACCTTCTCATGTCTTCTGACAGTGGATCTGTCCCTGCTCTTGTTCTCTCAGCGCAGCCTTCAACACTATCGATCACAAAACTCTTATTGATCGACCGGAGCAGTTTGTTGGAATAAGACGAACAAATATGGTTCCAGTCATATTGGTTGGATGGATTTCAGTTTGTTCGAGTCAATAATGATTGATCCAGTCAGAGTAGGGTCAGTTTTGGAGAACCACAGGGTTCTGTTCTTGGACCGATGCTTTTCTCCTGATATATGCTGGCTGTTAGGAAACATGATACCAACTTTCACTGTTATCCAGATCAGTGGTGCACAAACTGTGGTACACGTACCATCAGTGGTACATGAGCGCCCTCTGGTGGTACACGGGGGAACGTCATGACTTTCCACATTTTTTCTATATTTTCACTTAAAAAATATCAGAAACATACAATGCATTATAAATACGTTTCAGACTAAATGTGTAGCTTGGGATCATTAAAATTGTCTTATAAAAAATATTAGTTACATATTCAGTTACAGTGCAGTAACAACCTTTGAGTGTGTTTATTTTGCTCTGTATGAGAGTATGAGTATGTGAGAATTGTTGGACAGAGTTGTAAATGTCTGATTCAGTAAAGTAACAATTCAGGTAATAAATAACCACAATAAGGAATAAACATCTCTGTGTGTTTAAAGCTAATTGAGAAGGCATATATGGCTATATTTTAAAACTGGTCATCATGGTGGTACTCAGACAACTGAACAGTTTCTCAGGTGGTACGCAGGATTAAAGGTTTGAGAACCACTGATCCAGATGATACTCAGCTGCGTTTGTCCTCATGACTACATGAAGCTAATCAATAGCCTTACTGGACGGATCCATCAAAGATGTGAAGACCTGGACGTTCATTTCCTGCTTCTTTATTCAGATAAAACTGAAGTTATTGTAGTTGGTCCCAGACACCTCCAGAGGGCGCTCTTCAGCTGTACAGCTAACTTGGATCATATTTCCTGAGCCTGCAGCTCCACTGTTGGAGTCTTGGTGTCATTTCTGGTCAAGTCCTGTCTTCTAACTCTCATATAAAAACAGGCCACAAAGTTGGTTTTCATTTGTTCCTGTTATATCAGGAAGATTAGAAAGATCCTGACTCAAGAGGATGCAGAAACATGAATCCATGTCTTTGTTACCTCGAGGCTGGTTGACTGTAATGATCCAGACAGTCGTGTTAAAAACCTCCAGCTGGTCCAGGATGCTGCAGCACCAGTATGAACTGGATCTGGGACCTCAGATATCACATCTTTAACTCTGAGGCTCCTCTATTCTAGAATGATCTTCCAGCCTCGGTCCTGGAGCCAGACTGCCTCTCTACATTTAAGGTCAGGCTGAACACCTTCCTTCTTAATAAAGCCTTTAACTCTGGAGTCTCTCCAACCATCTCTGAGTGATGCTGCTGTAGGTTCAGGCTGCTGGGGGGACTCCCATGATGCACCACCATCTCCACCCTGTCTGATCTCAGTTTCAGATGGACCTGGATCATTTCACAGCAGCAACATTGTCTGTCTGTAGTCTCTCTCTTCTCCAGGTCCTTACCATGGTGTTGATGCTTCCTGCTGCTCCTCTTCTCCTTCTTTACTCCTCATGACGAGTGGTCAGCACCGACACTTCACAGCCAGAAGGTCCAGCTGGATCTCAGTCCAGCTGGATCTCAGTTCCAGCTGGTCTTTCTGAGTTTCCTGTTCTCCGAGAAACATGCTGCTTACCGGTAACAAGAAACCCTGCAGAGGTTTCATGTTCATTAGCTTCAGTGTAATTTGATTATGGGAATAATCAGAGGAATAATGGGGGTAATTATAGGGATAATCCAGTCTAATAAATAAATCAGTCTAAATAATGTGTGTGTGGCAGTGAGAGACAGCTGCCTCTGACTAGAAAGGAGATATAAAATCATGTTGTAATTAACATGCAACAACTGGAGGAATTTAGAAATAAAAGTAAGGTTGATAACTGGACAGAATATCAAGAGTAGGCATTTTCAGACTAAAGATTAGAATAACTTCACGTGCCAGCATTATTGTGATCATGATGGACCCCAACTGATGTTTCTAACTCAACCTGAATGAAGCTGAAATAATGAAGCATCCAGTCTGTCCAGTCCTGGTACTGTTGGGGGTCGGATCAATGGATGTGGGATTTACGCCGCGCGAGTCTCAGCTTCTATCATCTGTCTGCGGGTTTTGATTAAAATCATCTCAGCTCTTAGAAAAGCTGTGCCGACTGCTGGTGGGACCACATGAACGGAAACAGAGTCCTGACATTTTCCTGTGAAGGGATTAGGCGTTCCCTCTGCTCCAGCAGGAGCGCTCGTTATCCACCTGCTGCTGATTAACATCATTAACCGCTGCAGACACTCAGACAGACTGGGATGCAGGTGAGGCAGATGTAGCTGCGTGGAAACTCTTAACACAAGCACACAAGTTTGTGTCTGCGGCATCATCTGTCTCAAACCCACACTTGAAAAGAAATTACAGATGCTTTCAATTCTAAAGGTTTTATGCATCAGAGAGGAAAAACTAGAGAAGTAAGCCTCAGAGGAACAACAACACGTGGCTTATTACAGTGTGTGATTACACCCTCACTGCTTCCACCTGGATTAAACAGGGCAGGTAGCAGGGAGCTGCTGCTAATCAAACGCACCTGAATAATTCATCAGCAGGACGCACCTCGAGAAAAGCTGATGTTCTGGAGCGCTCCGGCGTGCTAACGTAATACCATGAGGGAAAGACATAAGTGAGAATTTTAGAGAAGCAACTGCTGCTGCCCATCAGTCTGGGAGGTCATAATATAAGGATATAAGACAACAACGCTACAGCCCTAATCAAGGATGAGCCTGGTTTTACTGCACTGCATCTGCAACCACACCTGCTGTTTGTCGTGTTGTTGCTAATCTGAGGTTGTATTTACCTTTAAGGTCCAGTAAAAACCCAGTGATGTGTCTTCTTTAAACCGTAGAACTGAAACTTCGCTTCCCTGTTTGGACCTTAACCGTACAGGAAGCATCAAAGACCCACGAAAACAAGAGAACCCGCAACAGTTTCAAAACCTTCATATGTTTAATCAGACAGAAATGTTTTAAAATAATTTCGTTAGGGACATTACTTCATCGTAGGCGTTTTAAAGAACAGTGAGAGGTAAGAAGATTTTCACAGGTCAGGGAGAGGCGTGAAACAGGAATCATGGTGGAGGTCAACAGAAACCAGCACTCTGCATGAAACTAGGAAAACCATCAGCAGGCGACCTGCAGCACTGAGGAGCGCTACGTTTGCAGCTTTACAACAGTAATCATGCCTTCGGGATGTTAACTACAGCACACGGGCTACTATCAATAACACAGCCTCATGGGGGAAGTGACATCATCAAGCCATGTGGAGCCGTGTGACGCAAAGAGCTTAGTTTCTTCAAAAAAAGGATATGGCGTGCTATTGATAAAACAGATGCTGATCTATAGCGAGGAGTCGGCAGCACTGAAGAGGACAGAGGAGGCAGCGGCGGGAACGACTGAGCTGGCATCGGCCATGCTGAGAGTGGCAGCTGAACGCAGCAACACAAAATATCCTGATTCACGGGACAGGTGTCGAGGAGACCCCTCCCCCCACCGCCGCCCAGTCACACGGCGGTGGGGGGAGGGGGAGGAGAGGGGCCCGGGGGCGTCACCTTTCTCACCCGCTCATCAGCCGGTCCTGTGGCGGCGCGTGATCCATCATCTCTGACGCGTTTACAGGACAGCAGCGGGAGAAAATCAAAACATCGGACCCCAGAAAACCCAGTAAACCCAGTAAACCCAGTAAACCCCTGTCTTCAACACATTTGAACAAAGGAGCTCATTATCTGGGGCTTCTCCCAAACTAGCGCGGCTACATTTTAAAATGTAAAAGGTGCAGGGAGGATTAAAATGACCCGCAGCCTCCACTGAGCACGTCTAACCGTGACAAACGGCGATGGTTCTGGGACACGGCGGGTCGAAACAAACCCGTCTGAAATTCTGACTTCACAAACTCCAGTCTGCAAGAAAAACAGCGTCTCGTACTTGAAACGTCAGCTGTCATTTGAAATCGAAATATAAAGAGCTCAGGAAGAGGTGGCTGCTCCCTCCCCCCTCTACGGAAACACATCAAACTGCAGTTGTCAAACTGCGAAGAACTGCTTACCCTACCTTTAAAACACAGCTGCTTCACTGACAGCAGCGTCTCTTCAAAGTCTGGATGTTGATGATTAAACTGGGCTTTTGGGCCAAAATCTAAGTTTAACTGAAGCAGCTCACTGATCAAAGTAAATGTGTTGAAGTCTCAGTGTTCTCTTGCAGATTTATGGAGTCAGAACTCCTGAGCGGTTTCTGATAAATTTGCAGATTAATCATCAGAAAGTCAGATAGTACTTGAATTTGAACTCTAGCCCGTTTTCTTGTTTAAGTGTAACATCTTAAAGGGTTTCAAGTGCCCCTTCAGATGGCAGTTTTAAAAGAAGATGAACAGAATCTCTAGGAGGAGCCCAGAAAAGCCAGAGGTGATGCCACGGTTGTCCAGGTTAAGCTCAGGATTCGCTCCTCTGGGTCTCCACGGTTCCCTCCATGATCAGACTGGGTCATATCTCATCAGACCATAACTGGGTGATGAAACAATGTGGGTGTTGCAGCGGTGTGAACAACAGTGCTGATGGTGGTGTAGTGTGGACAGAGAAACACTAATGTGGACGTGGATCGGCTTGCTTTTAAAACCAAACCAGTGGTTTTCCTTTATACTACAATGTTCCTTTTAAGAAAGTGGGTGAAACGTGACACAGCAGACCTTCCCCTCTAACGCCGAGTCGTCTTTCGCTTGTTGAAATGAATTTGTGAGCCGAGGTGCTTTCAGTAACGAGACGGGGATCACTGTGACTGAGGGAACTAAGATACTCAGGTACATGAGGAGCTGCAGCAGAGGTGATGCATCACTAGGAGCAACAGAGACGTCTGACAGCAGTGACCCCCCCCCCCCCCCACCCCCCATGAGCGTAAATACTGTACAGGCTCAGTCAAAGGTTTCCCACTTCCTCCGGAGGTCCTCCACCTTCTTCTTCTGCGGTGTCGCTGGTCTGGTCAGGTTCAGCAGGTCGCCAAAAGGATCCTGAGTCTTTTGGGCGTCTCCCTGCGCCTGAAGTGGGATTTCCGACGTTTTGGCGGCGGTGCTGAATATGGACGTGGAGAGCGGGTCGGAGGGGTGGGGCAGGGAGGCGACGGACGGGGGGAAGGCCGGTCGGGGCGGTGGATGGTGTCTGTAGAGGCCCGGCAGAGCAGTAAACGGTCTGTGGCTGGGATGGAGAGGGCATGTAAGGGCCCGGGGGGGGTCTGTGGACCGCACCGAAGGGGTTTCCTCCCACGGTGGGCGAGTAGTGCTGCAGGGACTGGGCGAAAGGGTTCAGTGATACGTGGGGGTGCAGTGTGAAGGGAGGCAGGCCCGGGGGGTAGGGCCGGGGGGGTAGTGTTGGTCTGCTGGTGGACGTGCTCATGTCTACCGGGTCGGTCAGTGCGGGGGGGCCGGCTGCTGAGCTCTTCAGGGGGTCCAGGAGGCTGATCAGGTCTAAACTGTCCTCAGCGGCCTGGCTGGGCATCAGCAGGTCCTCGTCTTTGGTCATGCTCAGCGCCTGCCTGAACTCCTTCCCCCCTGATGTAGTCCTGCCCTCAGCAACCCCCGCAGGTTTCAAACGGGACTGGGCCGCGGGGGGCGCCAGGACCGTGCCGAGCTCGGGGGTCTTCCTTCCGTGGGGGCGGGGGATGGTGATGTTGGCGGGGGTGGAGGGGTCTGAAGCGTTGGCGCTGGAGCTCTCGCGGCCCGGAGAGCGGGCTTCCGTCTGCGCGTGCAGCTGGACGGTCAGAGGGCTGTCGGGGGGCGCCGCCCCGCAGACGGGCCGGGCGGGTTCATCCGGCCCCGCAGGGGTCAGCTTGTTGTACGGGTTGGAGAGCTTGAGGCCCGGCAGCGTCCGAGAGTTTTCGCTCACACTCAGGTCCATGAACTGCAAGCACAATAAAACATTCGGTTTAAAAAGATCAATTCGCTGCACCTTCGTTTTTCTTTTTTTTCATATTGATATTTTTGAACAAGTTATTACCAAGTCCTAGAGATGCACGATAACTGTTTTTTAAAAACCGATACCGATAACCGATAACTTTCAGCTCCTAAAGGCTGATACCGATAACCGATAACTTTCAGCTCCTAAAGGCTGATACCGATAACCAATAACTTTCAGCTCCTAAAGGCTGATACCGATAACCGATAACTTTCAGCTCCTAAAGGCCGATACCGATAACACACACATATACCTAAGATCATTACATCAATACTATGAACAAAATCAAAAACAGTTTTGACTCTTTAAATGAACAGATATTTATTTTTTCCAATAAAAAACTAGGGGTGCACGATAACTATCGGGCCGATAACAGGAAATAATGACATCATCCCGATAAGTCCTATATCATGACGAATAGCCCCGATAACATATATATTTTTGTCAACACGGCAGTGCCCCGCTCCCTTGGTAGTTGCTGACTTGAATTGATATTCGCAGTATTTCCCCTCATGTTACACATAAAAAATAGAAAAAATAGAAAAGGCTGAAAGAACGACTAGCAAGCGAGGGAACGTGGAAATTTACGATACACCTTGAAGTGCAGCCTGGAGCACAGCGTACTGATCACAACAAACATGGCAGCGTGGAACTTCGTCAAACCTGATCAGCCACCTATAACATAACAATCCCTTCCATGGAGTTTTGAAATCGCGCAAACGTGAGCTAACGGAAGCTCATGCTAACATGCGCAAGCCAGCAGCAGTCGATCGATTCAAGTCAAGCAACTACTAAAATTATGACCGAGTTAACGAGTTGTTTTCTGGCATGAGGGGCTATTCTTGATTTTCCTTATTGAGAAATCATTTTTCTGATTATGCCGACGTCACTTGAACATAACATTCACTGCTGGTCATTCAAGGCTCAGAGGGAGTGAGGCACTGCCTGTGTTGACAAAAATATATATGTTATCGGGGCTATTCGTCATGATATCGAACTTATTGAGATGACCTCATGATTTCCTATTATCGGGTCGATAATTATCGTGCACCCCTACCGAGTCCTCTTCAAAAAAAATAAAATTTCTAAAATTAGAATTTAACATGACCAGGTTGAACAGGTGGTTCCAGCATTCAGCAGCAGTGAAGGGAAGTGTGGGGACCAGCACCACCACCACCACCACCACCACCACCAGCCTGGTCTGTCTGTGCACCAGTCCCTGACCCCAGTAATGACACAGATGTGGACTGGAGAACAGCTGGACCTCTGACCTGGTAGCTGAACTTGGCCTGTAGTTCCTCTGAGTCCTTGGGAGTCCGGAGGTCCTCCAGGCTTTTAGCCAAGGTGATTGGCTGGCTGTCAGGCTCGTCCTGGCAGCCAAAGATGTCGCCCAGCAGGCTGATGTTGGAGAACTTCTCAGTGACTGGACTGGGAGGGGCCGTGTGGCTCTCTGCCCCTAAACCGGGGTCGTCCCCTTCTATCAACTCCACCTCCTTCAGGGAGCGATACGGCTGCGGCCTGCAGGGGGCAGTGTTGGTTAGTCTCTGTTAACAGGCCGGGACCAGAAAACATTTAGACCACAACTATTATTATGTCTTTCAGCAGCCGTCTAATTAAGCTCTGCTCCCAGAGCTTCCCTGAACACAGTGTAGCAACATAAGACACAAGCTGAGAAAGACTCGGCTTGGCAGACAACACAAAGGCAATCAGAGAAGTGCGTACAGAGGCGACCAATCGAAAGGGGCGGAGAAGAGAAAGCTGTCGGGAAACCCAGAGATAGTGTCGTCGTCGTATTGGAGCTCGTCACCGGACGAATCCTCCGACAGAAACACTGTGTAGTGACGAGTGGGGCGGACAGAGCTACAGAGAGGAGAGACAAGACATTCACAGCTGGTTAGCAGGGTGGGTTAGTCATGAAGAGAGGACAGGAGACAGACAGTAAAGGACAGCCGAGTTTAGGATTAGTGATTAGAAGCAGACTGCTGCCGTTATTGAAGCAAATGCAAGTGTGTCAAATCTTTTTCACTGCTGAAAGAGCTGTGTGTATGGAGCCCCGTTTGGGTCATAATTCAGTGAATAAATGAGTCTATTATTATGAAATAAAGGCGTTTATTATTATGAAATACGTATCCATTATTATGAAATGTTTCCTATTATTATGAAAAAAATGTAATTATTATGAAATATATTTTTATTATTATTTAATCTTAGGTTAATGCATAAAAGTTTATTTCAGAATGGCTTTTTTTAATTTAAGAATGAGTTTTTACATAATGGCTTCGTTTTTCATTAGAATGAGCTTTTACATAATAATGACATTTTGCCAGTGGGCGGGACCAGTGGTTGACCTGCACACTCATTGGCTGATCCTTCTCCATGCAGTTGGTGGGGGACTCGCATCGAGCCTGTTGGCTACCTCTCGGAGTAAGTCAGAAAAGGATCTTCCTCCTGTCGCCATGCCGTCAAAATCAAGTTTTCCCTACATTTCGTGCTACGTTTCTTAGTCGATGTCAACTTTCAACCGTAAACTGAGGTGCATTCTGCCCCCTACTGGCCTGGAGTATATACATTACACCTCTATCGATATTCACTGTTCTGTTGCTTATGCCTGAATGAAAGAGCAGCCAATCACATAAATGGCTCCGCCCTCTCTGCTGTGATTGACACACAAATCATTCTTATGAAAAATAAAGTCATTGTTATGTAAAAGCTCAATCTTATGGGAAATATTTCATAATAATAAACGCCTGTATTTTCATAATAATAGACTCATTTATTCATTGAATTATGACCCAAACGGGGCTCCATACATGTGCACATGATCGTCCGCTCCATGAGAATAAATCCTTTCAGCTGGATTTGCTCTTTCAACTGACACATTATTTCTGTCTGGACTTGAAACTGGAACTTTAAAGCAAGACCTTTTCATGGGTTTCATTCATGACATTAGCAAACTACACACCAGACACTATGTTTTTCTCATCATCTTCTTTGGTGCATTTATTTTTGAATTTCATTTCTGCAACACACTCCAGTACATTTGTCTCGAGGCCCAACATCACCAGCCTGCAGCGTTTCCAGTCCTTCTCTCAGCACTGAGGGGGCGTTGTGGTATTGAGGATTATTTCCTCATATATAGGGAACATCATATTCACTCAGGAGTCAGTTTCATATATTTCCAGACGTTCTCTGACGTGTTGAAGAGACTCGGGACGTCCCTGGAGGAGATGTGGTCTTGATCGGATCTCGTCTTGCCCTGAAATCTCAGCGTTCTCCTCTTTACAGAAGTGGAAGCGAGCTTTGCCAGGGGCACCGATACAACTCCAGACCATCACAGAGCCTGGCTGCGGGACGCGCTGGATGGGCCTTTACTCTTTGGTTTGGCGTTCACACTCCCCGTTTGTTCCAACGAGGATCTGGAAGACAGATTTGTTTGATCGCCATGCACGTTTCCAGTCCCAGATGCCTCAGAGCCCACAGATGCTGCTGCCATCTCTGGACAGGGTTCACAGAAGGCTCCGTTTCTGCACAGCAACATTTAAAGTGGCATTCTGCATACGTGGATCTTCTCTACAGTAATCTCAGACCTGTGTGGTTATCTGAGGTACTGATGAATGACAGTTCCTGACTGTCGTCTGAGGGGTCAGAGGTCACGGATGTCCAGCTTAGATCTTCAGCTCAGCACAAGATGTCCTTCAGGGTCCTTGAAAGGTTTTAGTGACAAAGCTGCACTGCAGAAGGAGAATGATCCCATCGTTCTTTGATGAACATTGTTTTTTTTAACATTTCAATGACAGTGGAGATCCTCCATCCTTCACATCAGCATCACAGCGTCCTGCTTCACCTGTTTGCAACATCCTCTTTATTAGTATGTTTTTATTGAACTGTTTTAGGACTAAACTGCCCTGAACTAAATTCTTCTGGAATGTGTTGCAGGCCTGAGATGCAAAAATCTGATGCATTAACAAATAAAGTGAAGTTGAAGAGAAAAAAAAAACATCTGTAGCATCTGCTAATGAAATAAAAGTCGAGTTAAAATGACTCCTTACTTTAAAATGAATTAGCATTTTCTGTTTTGTGCTAACTCTGAACGTTTCTGAAGTCTAACAGCTCACTTGTGGAAATCCATAAAAATAAATAAGAAACACAAATCCACCACAGATCTCGTTCCCTTTTCCAAACCAACGTGGAGTCGCTTCTCGCCTGGTTTTTACTGTCGAGGACAAAAGAGGACTCACTGGTCAGAGGAGCTCTCCAGACTCATGTTGCTGCTCGGCCTCTTCAGCACCGCTGGCGGCCGAGTCTGCAGAGATGAAGGGGGGTGTTTTTACCGTCCTGGGGTTTGGATTTAAGAGGTATGACTGGTGGAGCTCATCCTCCCCCCCCCCCACCTCATTTCAGCTCACCTGTCCGAAGTGCACGGTGATTGGCCGATGGCCGTCCCAGGACGGCAGCGGCCCATCCCCCGTGAAGGCGCCGGTGGGGGAGGTGAAGCCCCTCGTGCCGCCGTCATCGATGACCACCGACTCCCCGGTGGAAAAGCCGTTCTCTGCCTGCTCCTGCGGAGGGGGGACACAGGGAGGAGGAGGCTGGTGTGGGTGAAAGGAGTGATGGTACAGCAGGAGGAAGGGGAGGGGGAGGGAGGCTGCGCGCTTTCGCTGGGGAATGCCGGGGGGGAGGCCCACACGTTCAGTTAGACAAGTTCGGATAATTTTCACAGTTAGAATGATTTTCTTTTTGAAAGAGAAACCAAGAACCTTTACTGGTTCCATTGAACTCCTCAAACCAAAATGATCCAGAGAGCTCAGCTACTTACCTTCTGTTTCAGCCGGCTCTTCACTTCCTTGATGCGCATCTTTGCGTGGTCCTTGGCCTGCCGGGCACAAACAACCAGATCACTGCCATGCTCATTGTTGGTGCAGAGGTGAGACAAGGTCAGGCGCTCATGAAGTCATGCATCGCATCTACCTGGTAAAAATCTGTACTGCTCCTGCATCATGGAGGAGAGCTAGAGGTAATCTGGGGGATGTGACTTCCTTTTAATCTTTTAGTACAAGTACAACCTCAGACATGTCACTGGGTATTCAGAAAAGTGAAGACAACAATTTAAATAATACCCTAAAATTAAAATTAACATGCGCGAGCAATTCCAGATCACCTCCTCACTACTGCCGACCAGGTCATCATCAGCAGGAACTGGCTGGAAAATGAATCATCAGTCTATAGAAGCAGATGTTCTGCTGGTCTGGAACGTTCAGCTATGTTTTAATGCTCCAGACCAGACCTCCAAACCTGGTTCTTACTGCATCAGAACCATGTTTGAAGAAAAAAAAAAAAACCCCAGCATTTTATCACTTCAGATTAACTGTCAAACACAGTGGTGGAGCGGTGATGATCTGGGGCTGCTCTGCAGCCACAGGACCTGGGCGCCATGCAGCCATGCAGCCATGCAGCCATCCAGTCGGCCCTGAACTCTTTGGCGTACCGGTCAGGGTTATAATAGTTTTGGATTTTCCATTAGTTTTAGTTTTTATTTAGTTTTTAGTTTAGTTTTCAAATTCAGTTAGTTTTCATTCATTTTAGAGCAGTTTTGCTAGTTTTTATTCGTTTTTATTTTTTTGAAATACTTAGTTTTAGTTTAATTTTTATTAGTTTCAGTGTTAGTTTTAGTTTTATTTTGTAAATTAGGGTTGTAATTTTGGTTGGAGTGAAGCACTGAACTTTTTGAAGGCTATCAAATCACATAGTCGTGTTTACATTCAGGTCTAAATAAACATATTTATCTGCATCTTCCCTCTTGTGGTGTTCCTGCGTATTTACTGACCAGCAGCTATCTGGTCGCCGTGGAAACAGTCCATTATAGTTGCTGTTTTCTCCCGTTCCTTCCCAACGCTGACTGGCCTGCAGCTGCAGCTTCTCTTTCCAGGGGGCTAGCTTAGGCTAGCTTATCCAGCTAGTCTTGTTAGCCTTCTTTCCAGGGGGCTAGCTTAGGCTAGCTTATCCAGCTAGTCTTGGTTAGCCTTCTTTCCAGGGGGCTATCTTAGGCTAGCTTATCCAGGTAGTCTTGGTTAGCCTTCTTGTGTGAGCTTTTCAAATGGACTTTCAGATTTGTGGGTTTTTTTCTCCTTCAGAAGTATTTAGGGCTGGGCGATATGGCCTAAAAAAAAAATCTCCGATTTTTTCAGAAAAAATCCCGATTCACGATTTAAATCGATTTTTTCCATCCCCTACATAAAATCAATTTGTAGATGACAAAGAAATTGTTCAAAACAAGTTTCAGTTTTATTTTGTTTAAATTTTCCCTTCTGGGGTTTCAGTTACATAAACAAGCCACAAAAAAAGAGATGGCAAGCCCTGCCTGCCATTGTGAACAGTGACAATGTAACTTTTCAGTAATCTAGTTTCGAAATGACACAAAAAATAAGTAAAACATAGTATTATAAAACCCCTTTTTTGAGGTTGACAAAATAAAGTGCAAACAAAACTCTCAGTTACCTGAACATGTTTTGCATAATAAGGAGGTGCTTGTGTGGTGAACAAAAGGTATTGGGCACTATTTTGAATCCCTGAATCATGTTAACTTAACTTAAACATCTGCATCAAATAAAATTAAAAATTTAATTTTAGGCTTCCATTCTAATTTACGAGGCAAGGCAACGTCAGAAAAATATTTGCGGCCTGGTAGCACGTACCTGGGATCCAAAACTTTGAGCAGGTGAATAAACCCCGGCTTTTCCACGGTGTATATGGGCACCATATCTCTTGCAATATCATCACGACTGCATCCGTGACAGCTTTCCACCGGGCTCCTTTCTTATCATACGAGATACAGTTTGTCAACGTTTCCCAGACGGTAGGTTGTTTTTTGGTGGCGGTGCTTGGGCTGCCGCGGTCGTTTTTTTCGTAGGGAGCAACACCTCTCCAACTCGGCAGCATGCTTCTGTTTAAGGTGCTGCAGTAAATTGTAGTACTGCTACCTTTGGTAGCAACAGCCTTTAAACAGACTTTGCAGCGAGGTGCTGTTTGTTCTGTGTCTGACGCCACGAACCCGAACCAATTCCAAATAACCGAGGATACGTTTCTTTTCTTCGGTGTAAGATCAGCACTGCTTGCTTGTTTGTGTACCTAGCGCGGGTGGGGAGGGGGGCGCGCGAGGGGGGCGCGCACTCCGCGCTCTCTGACCTACGGGAGCCCAGCAGGCAGGCGCTGGTGGCGGATGTTAATGAGAAAATCGATTTTCATTCAAACAAATCGACATTAAGTACAAATTCGAATTAATCGATTAAATCGATTTATCGCCCAGCCCTAGAAGTATTCCACACATTGTATCACCTGCTTCTACAACAAGGCACTTATTTTTATCATTAACACAGTCATAGTCAAAGAAATCCTAAATAGGACTGTGCTGCTTTCTCACAACTTTTGCTGCAGCCATCACTGCTGATCACTTTTTCTTTTTTGCGGTTTTTGTACGGTGGAGCGAAGTTATTAGATTTCAAATGTTTATGAGAAAAAAAAATTACAAATACGAAAACGAAGGACATTCTTGATATTATTATAGTTAATTTTAGATTGTTTTATAAACACATAATACAGTTTCAGTTAGTTATCTTTTTTTTTTAAAAACTCTCGTTTTTATTTTATTTCAGTTAACGAAAATGTTTTTTCAATTCTAGTTTTTGTTATTTTGTTCGTTTTCATTGACGATAATAACCTTGGTACCGGTGTATTCTAAAGATGAATATAAGGCCATCTGTCTCACACATGGTGTATGCAGGAATCCTAAAGTTGAATTACTACCTTTTACTACCTTTTTTACTACCTCCCCAATATTTTTTACTACCAACACAACAACGATCAGCGGCCTTTTTTTTTTTTTTTTTTTAGCTTAAACATAACCCACCAACTTGACACTTCGTAAAACAAATGACAACAACCATACGTGAATAAAAATCAATAAAAGTGTGTCATGTCTCACGTGGATATCCAGTTGTTTTTTTTCGCCGCCTGGTTCAGAGACTCATCGAACATGAGTACAAATGGCCCTGCGTCATTTACGCTTCTTATGAGCAGCTTCTTAAAATGTGGCGCAATGCCAAATCGAATCATGTAGGAAGTCTTATCCTTGCCACAAGCGAAGCTTTTCGCGACGTCTGAGTCACTGAACATAGTAGCGAATAATTCCCCAACCCCTTCATTGGAATTATAAGAATGATGGTTTGCCGCGGTATTCAAGCACCACAGGATTTCAGCTCTGAGAGCCGACGTTGGTACCTGTAAAGTCTGCTGTCTATCTGCTGCAGCTGTAGTGGTGCTACTAGTCGTGGTAGACCTACTGGTTTGCTGCGAAGGCTGTGTGGAGTTGATGCTAGTCTGTGCATGGCTGAACATCGAAATAGGGAGCTGCTCCCGCCGCACCCGCATCCTCTGCTGGTGAATGGACGAAGCACTGTGTGATTTCACCGCGGTAACGCCGTTCCATGTTAAATTATTGTTTTTTTGCACACACCGCAGAATGCTTCTCTGTCATTGCCCATGACCGGCTTAAGCCAATCTTTAAACAACGGGTCATTGAGCCAAGTCTGTGAAAACCTGCATTTCGTATTCTCGTATTTTCCCGGAGCCGAGTGTCAACTAGCTAGTCTCGGGGACTCTGCTAACGTCATACACATGTTAGATTGGATCAATCCCACAAGCTCCACTCTGATAGGCTATCAACACTCAGGTCCTATATACCGTATATATATATATATTTTTTTATTCATGAGATGAAGTTAAACACGCAAACAGAAATATTCAGAACAAATGGAATATATTGAGGTGGAGATGAAAAATTTACTACCAGGTCAAATTTCGTTTGTTACCTTTTACTACCTTTCAAGGGCCTTAATTTGGACCTTTTTTTTTTTTTACTACCTTTTACTACCTTTTACTACTGCGCGGACACCCTGTCACAGCTAAAGTTTGGCTGAAACTGCAACGTGACACTAATCACAGCAGCAAATCTTCCTCAGAATGGCTGAAAACGGAAGAGTCGTGGTTTTGGAAAGTCCAGACAAGCGAGTGCCTCAACAGGGTACCTAGTACTGCCCAGATCTCTATTATGGCTGCTAATAAGTCCCACCGTGATCAGGTGACTCCTGTTCAGTCACTTTGTCAGACAGCTGCTACAAACACAACAGAAATGACACGAGTGAGACCTAATCTTTGGCCCATTTTCTAGTTTCTAACGGGGAGCGTGCTCACCAACTTGTAGACGGTCTTCATGGCGGGGTTTGCCTTGGTCTTCACGGTTTGAATGATAGCTCCGCCCCCTTTCTGTCAGAAAACATGCACAGATCCACAGAGAGGATTCAGTCACATGTCAGCGGTGTAGCAACATCAAAACAGAACGAGAAAAGAGTTTATTGCAACCTCTTAAAAAGATGTAACATTTGCACATGTAAAACTTTCAGAGGTCTTTCTTTTAAGGAAGCTCAGAGCTCCTTTAACCTTGCAAGGTATCAGTCAGTCAAAGCAGCCAGAGTGAAAAGGACTGACTTGATCTTAGTGTTCACCGTCTGTCGTAAAACCCAGGCTGACCTGAACATGCATGCATGCGCCAGCCAGAACAAAGGTGACCTCCGTAACATCTGGACAATCACAGGTGCTCCATCAAGAACAGAGACTTGGACTTGGATCAATAAAAACTGAGGGTTATCTAAAAAGACTGTATTTTTATCACGTTCTGTGATGAACCAAATGAACCTCCTGAGTTCCTATTTCATCCTCTGACAACTGAGACATCGGTCATCGACCACAATGCTGTCTGGATAATGCAACCAGCACTTCAGGAGATCTAGCTGTGGCACAAAGAGCTGGTAAAACACAAGAGTGTGAGACCAAGGATGTTTCTGATGTATCCTGCAGATGGTCAGAATAGCTCACCTTCACTGTGAACAGCCACTGGTGGTAGGTCTTGTCACTGCCTGTAGGGGGCAGTCACAACAACAGTCAGTCAGGAAACTGAGAAGAAACTCATAGTAGATCATAAGCAGTATGCAGCAGCAACAGTGTCCAGTCCCGTCCTACGGACTTGACATATTTCAGACACAAGGGGAGCTCTCAACACATAAACAAGCTCTCAACACATAATTTTGACTTCTTGACGTCAAATTGTGTAGACATGGATCGACGTTTTCTCCAAAGACGGTCGATGCAGGTCCTGACATCTGTGATGGTGACATTATTATAACCAGCTCTATAAGCAAGAGCTGTTTTTTTTTCTTGGTTCGTAAGGCGACGCCACCACCGGTGTAGCTCCCTTTTAAAACATGAGACTTTCATTACAGTCCCTACCTGCCGTCTACACGATTCCTGTGACTTCTACCCTTAAAAACAGGAAATGTTCAATCTGCTGCAGAACCTGTTTTGATTCTACAGACAAGCCTTCCCTGATTCGCCAGGTCCATATCACATGACCAAACCAGATGAGTCTTAATGACAGTGCAGACAGCCTTTATAGTGGTGCAGCGTGGACGGAGGTCCGTTCTGACTCAAAACTCAAGTGCTTATCTGGACTAAAAATAAAAACTGCAGCTACACAGCTTGTTCAGCCAGTGAAGTCGTACATGTGGGTGAAGTATGAAGAAGGCCCATCAGAGGCACCCTCCTGGAGCATTGCTGACTCACCTGCATATTCACCCATGTTGATCTCCTCCTCAAAGATGTCGTTAAAACCCTCTCCTGAGTTCAGCAGGTCCAAGCGGCCGTCAATGAACTGCATTCAGAAACGCAAAAGGTATGAAGCGGCAGCAGGAAGAGCGGAAGGTATCAGTCCGCACAGGTTCGTACTGTCACTGTAAACACCAGTTTGGTTTGGAAGGTTCTTGAGACGTTTCGGTCTGGATCAGCAGAGGTCCACAGCTGAGGATGGGACGAAGGTTAGCAAGGTGTGAGCTCACCTGTTTGAAGAGCTGCAGCTGGATGGCGTTCTGAAGGAACTGTCTCATGGCACTGGAGCGATGGTTGATGAAGGTTTCCTCGTTAAATGTGATTGGCTCTCCCTAAAATAAAGCAAAACACACCACTGTCACAGCGCTGCACAACTCAGACACCTTCAAGACTGTAAATGAGAGAGATTGTTCAAATCTCTATGTGTGTGCTCATTTTTCCACAAACTGAAGTGATTAATATTTGGGCAGAGTTTGGAGAAATGAGTAGAAAGCTTCGACTGGAGCAGAGAGCAGGAGTTTCTGGTCTTCTCTGCTCCCTGCAGCCGTTACAGATGTGGTTCACATCAGGACACTGACCGACTCGATCTGCAGGGCGTTTCTGTAGCTGCCAAACAGAGCCGCCTGGCTCTTGAGGAAGGCTCGAGCCACGCCGTCGCCTGTGGTTGCCGAAACCTTCTTCAGACGACTTTTCAAAGACGACACCTGCAGGACAAGAAGTTTACTTCTATTACAGAATTAAAGCAACTTCTGATCAAAATGCTCCACAAGATAGACAAATATACAGTCAGAAAATCTAGACTGCAGAATTAACTTTTTTTTTGAAGGCAGAGTCAAAAATCACAACAAGGCTTTGATCAACGGGGTGGGTATGTGAAGAACGGCTCTTAGTTTGAATAGACGGACAGATCTGAAGATCATCTGCAGAGCAATGAAAGCAGGTTTACGCTATTTAAGAAATGACCCCGGGGAAAGCATATGAAATGAAAAGAGAATGGGTCCCAGTATGGAACCCTGAGGTATCCCACAAACTAATGACGCCGTAGTTGGAGACGGTTGGGTGTTAATGGACAGAGAAAATCCTTTCTGACAGGGCGGCAGCTTTAACACCAACACCAAGTCAAGATGTGAAAGAAGGATGCAGTGATCAACTGGGTCGAGGGCAGCAGTCCGGTCCAAGAACAGTTAGACTGATGCAAAACCTTAATTAAACAGAAGTGACATCTGCCCCAAGTTCTCGAAGACAGAAAGACTGGAGAAAATATATACAGTGGTACCTCTACTTACGAACGTCTCTACATACGAAATTTTCAGGTTATGAAATGCCTCAATGGGAAAATATTGCCTCTGGTTACGAAAGAAATTTCAGAAAATGAAAGGCAGAAATCCAGTGGCGCTGCTACTAGCAGCTCCCAGAGTTTACCTGAACGTAAACAGAGCTGTCGGCTCTGTATCTCGGTTTGAAAGTGGCGCATCCGAGCTGCTCTGCCATTGGCTATCGCTTCCTGGCATCCCATTGGCTAGGAGGGCCCCTTGTCTGTATGAGCGTAACCCAGCAACCAGGTAAACGAACAATTTTTACCTCCACCAAGGAGGTTATGTTTTTGTCCGGCGTTTATCTGTCTGTCTGTCTGTGTTCAAGATAACTCAAAAAGTTATGGATGGATTTTGATTACATTTTCAGGAGTTGTCGGAAATGTGAAAAGGAAGAACTGATTTCATTTTGGGTGTGATCCAGAAGAAATCCTGGATTCTGGATCACTTTCAATTTTTTGATAATTGTTGCGCTTGGTGGAGGTCTGCGCTCTCCGAGTGCTTTTCTAGTTCTAACATGTATTTCTTACAGGTTTTTATGTCATTTCATGTATTATTTATAATTTATAATAAAAATTATGTTTGAATTTTGGGGGGCTTGGAACGGATTAGGGCATTTACATGGAAAACGTTTGTCTCTACTTATGAAATTTTCAGGTTACGAAACTACTTCCAGAACCAATTAATTTCGTAAGTAGAGGTACCACTGTATATTTGGCTTTTAATTAACATAAATGCTGATAGAAACGTGTTGCTTGCAGCTTTAACACCTCTGGCACACCAACAGCCTGTTCCCGACCACGTCTCAGTGTGATTTCCGACTCTAGCGTCTGCTCAGCGGAACCGAGGACAGTTATGAGTGGCCATGTAGCAGTTTCTCACCACATCATTGGGCAGACTTTGAAGGTCATCATATGGCGTTTCTAGCGTGTTTGTGTCCACATTTAGGACCACCACATCATCCAGAGCCATCCCTCGAACCTTCTACAAGCAGCAGAGAGAACACACGGCCACAACAGATTTAAACTCAGGACACGAAGTTGCTTTAACAACTTCAAGTCATGCAACAATCACTGTTGTTCAGGGTTTTAAAGTAAGACTGATCTTGTGTGCTGCAGAGCTGTAGACACACACCTCCATCAGGCTGAAATGAACTCCGATCAGGTACGGCATCGGGGCACTATGGAAAGAAAAAAAAGAAGAGGAATTATGCCTCAGATTAAAGCAGGGTTGAATCAACAAAAACCATCAGTCACTGACCGCGGTAACACCGCTGCATGAAGTCAGCTTTGTCAGGGCCACACAACTGTAGGAATTGTGTAACATTTCAGTTTCAGTGCGTTAGTCAATCCAACTCTCTGTCTTTTTTTTTAACATAAACACTGTTGAGCATTTCCGTTTTTCAGTTTCTGCAAACAAAGCTCACAGCTCTCAACACTTCCGCCGGTGATCTTCACACTTTTTTTTCTAAATAACTGTCAGATAATTGAGACAAAGACACCAGGAGAACCACTTTTACCACAGAACGCTGACTAAACCTTTACTTTTAACTATATATTCACTGAATGACAATCATTATATGAGTTTTTTTGTGAGTGGGTGAATAAGAAAAAGATGTAAAGTATTTTGTTAACGTGGTTCTAAGAGCAGACCATTGACTGTTTACTGCTACAAAAAGTCAAAAGTCAATGAAACTCATTTGTTCAGGTGGGTTTCATGCCTTTTGTAGCATGAAACCCACCTGAACAAATGAGTTTCATTGACTTCATTCATGTTAAACTAAGCAACGTAGCAACCTCCAACCTTTCAACAGCACAGATTTACTTCAGTATCTGCCTAAATATGGTCTGGAGCCTGTAGCAAGTCTCACATGATGAACTTTTATGTTATATACACATCAAATTACTTTACAGCAGTACACTTGATTCATCTGCATAAAAGCACAAATGCTAAAGACAAGTAAAACTGGCTGATCTGACATTTGTTTAGCGCTGAGGAAGCACCATCACCCTCCCACAGCTGGAACCTGTAATTTTACCTGTAAATAGTGTAGCTGGAAGAATCTGTTTGCAGGCCATAAACTCTCCCCCTTTTGCTTTAGATTACAACAGTTTATGAGACAGTTGGAAGTTGTTTTGTACAGACTTATGACCTACCAGTTAAAGTCCTCTGCCTCTCTGAGCCTCTCAAAGTACTTTTATATTTTATTTTGTTTGGTTCATCTGGCCTCTATACTGAGTTTCAGACTGATTTTCCTGAATTTTTATGTGAATTGGTGCTGAATTTTGACATTATGGGAGTCTTTAATATTCATGTTGACATTACCTTACTGGTTTTAGCTTCACTACACTGGTCACCTGTTCAGGTTAGAAATTCAAACTTCTCCTTATAACATAAAAAGCACTAAACGGCCCCAGCCATTGTTTCAAATCAACCTCCCAGAGCACTTTGGTGTCAGTCTGCTGGTTTCTAACAGTTTCCAGAGTCTCCAAGGCCAGAATGGGAGGCGGAGATTTATTTTCAAGCTCCTCTCCTCTAGATCCACTTACTGGTCTGTCGCCAGGTGTTGAGCCAGCTACTGGTATGGAACCAGCTGTGGGACCAGCTGCCATTCGGGAGCCAGCTATGGAACCAGCTGTGGGACCAGCTGGGAAAACAGCTTCTGGTCTGGAACCAGCTGCAGGTCTGGAACCATTTGTGGAACCAGATGCTGGTCTGGAACCAGCTGCTGGTCTGAGCCAGCTGTGGAACCAGCTCTGGGACCAGCTGCTGGTCTGGAACCAGGTGGGGAACCAGCTGATGGTGTGGAACCAGCTGCAAAAACAGCTACTGGGCTGGAACCAGCTGTGGGACCAGCTACTGGTCTGGAACCAGCTGCTGGTCTGGAACCAGCTGTGGAACCAGCTGCCATTCGGGAGCCAGCTATGGAACCAGCTGTGGGACCAACTACTGGTCTGGAACCAGCTACTGGTCTGGAACCAGCTACTGGTCTGGAACCAGCTACTGGTCTGGAACCAGCTGCAGGTCTGGAACCATTTGTGGAACCAGATCCTGGTCTGGAACCAGCTGTGGGACCAGGTGTGGAACCAGCTGCTGGTCTGGAACCAGCTACTGGTCTGGAACCAGCTGCAGGTCTGGAACCATTTGTGGAACCAGCTGCTGGTCTGGAACCAGCTACTGGTCTGGAACCAGCTACTGGTCTGGAACCAGCTGCAGGTCTGGAACCATTTGTGGAACCAGATCCTGGTCTGGAACCAGCTGTGGGACCAGGTGTGGAACCAGCTGCTGGTCTGGAACCAGCTACTGGTCTGGAACCAGCTGCAGGTCTGGAACCATTTGTGGAACCAGCTGCTGGTCTGGAACCAGCTACTGGTCTGGAACCAGCTACTGGTCTGGAACCAGCTGCAGGTCTGGAACCATTTGTGGAACCAGATCCTGGTCTGGAACCAGCTGTGGGACCAGGTGTGGAACCAGCTGCTGGTCTGAGCCAGCTGTGGAACCAGCTCTGGGACCAGCTGCTGGTCTGGAACCAGGTGTGGAACCAGCTGATGGTCTGGAACCAGCTGTGGAACCAGCTCTGGGACCAGCTGCTGGTCTGAGCCAGCTGTGGAACCAGCTCTGCGACCAGCTGCTGGTCTGGAACCAGCTGCTGGTCTGGAACCAGCTGCTGGTCTGGAACCAGCTACTGGTCTGGAACCAGCTACTGGTCTGGAACCAGCTACTGGTCTGGAACCAGCTGCAGGTCTGGAACCATTTGTGGAACCAGATCCTGGTCTGGAACCAGCTGTGGGACCAGGTGTGGAACCAGCTGCTGGTCTGAGCCAGCTGTGGAACCAGGTCTGGGACCAGCTGCTGGTCTGGAACCAGGTGTGGAACCAGCTGATGGTCTGGAACCAGCTGTGGAACCAGCTCTGGGACCAGCTGCTGGTCTGAGCCAGCTGAGGAACCAGCTCTGGAACCAGCTGATGGTCTGGAACCAGTAAGAAAAACTACTGGTCTGGAACCAGCTGCTGGTCTGGAACCAGCTGTGGAACCAGATGCTGGTCTGGAACCAGCTGCAGGTCTGGAACCAGCTGTGGGACCAGGCGTGGAACCAGCCGCTGGTCTGGAACCAGCTGTGGAACCAGCTGTGGGACAAGCTACTGGTCTGGAAACAACTGCGAAAACAGCTACTGGTCGAGAAACAGCTGCGGGACCAGGTGAGGAACCAGCTGTGGGACCAGCTATGGGACCAACTACTGGTCTGGAACCAGCTGTGGGACCAGCTGTGGGACCAAGCTACTGGTCTGGAACCAGCTATGGAACCAGCTGTGGGACCAGCTACTGGTCTGGAACCAGCTATGGAACCAGCTGTGGGACCAACTACTGGTCTGGAACCAGCTGCTGGTTTGGAGCTGGTTCCAGCTGCTGGTCTGGAACCAGCTGTTAAACTATACATGTTTATACTAGTTTTACTATACTTGTTTGTTTACACTATACTTTTGTGCAAGTATTTATTTTTTTTATCATTTTATCATCATGTTTTATCCCATCAAGTACTTTTAACTGTCACTTGTGTTTGAAAGCAGCTATAAAAGAGACTGAACTGAACCGAAGACACGATGGCAGCAGGAGATTCTTGTACATCTTCAATATTCATTATATTGAATTGCTTCAGTTCGTGTGTAAAGTTTACTGTTGTTACCACCTAATAACAGACACAGTCTTGTTTTAAAGCGGGAACGTTCCTTTTTGGCCTGTAAATTAAAGTGGATAGAAGCCGACCCAGTGAGCTGCTGGAGCTTTTTGACATGAAACATCAAAACAGGTGTAAAAAGGTCATTTAGAGCAGATTACAAAATGTGAATATTACTTTTGAAGTATTCTAAAATACACTTGTAAAGTCTCCAACCTCAACTGTCAAGCTTTACATGTCAAAGATGAACATGTGACATTAATTATTGAATAAACACTAAACAGAATGCAGAAACAGCATGTGGAAAATAATAAGTGCACCTCCTGTTTTTCACTACTGGTCTGGAACCAGTATAAAATAATAAGCACACCTCCTGTTTTTCACTTCAGCATGAACATAGTGGAGCAGTGGTTTCCTGTAAGATGCTATCAGCATCTCCTTGGCCCATTCATCTCTGTGTTACTCCAGTTCACTGAGGTTTGCAGACATGTTTATTCACAGCTCTCTGAAGGTCCCACCGCAGCACTTCAGTCGGGCTGAGCTCCGGGTCTGACTGGACCTTTACAACATCTTCATCATGACACGCTTGCAGCAGAGCTGTCTACGCTCCAAACACGGTTCTGTGCATCTTGACCAAACGACTTCTCTTTGGTGTCACCTGTCCAAAGGGCAGTCAGAAGTCCTACGATTTAATCAGACGTGAGTCTGCAAACCTAAACTGAGTCCATGTCCGTTTTACAGAGGAGATATTTCTGCTAGCAACCCTTCAAATCTGTTCAGTCTTTTCCTGATTGTTCTGTTGTGTACTTTAACATTTCATATTCTCACCGGGGTCTGTGAAGTCTGAAATGTAGGTGTCTTTTTTTTTTTTCTGTAACCATTTTTCAAGGATTCAAGGATCATTTATTGTCATTTCAACACATGTTACTATTGAATGAAACGAAATGAGTTACCCTGGTCCCGGAGCAAGCCCAGTAATAATATAAAATAAAATAGAAATAGAAAATAGAACATATATTCACAAAATAACGAGATAAAATTGCAGATTCAAAACTAAGTAATATAACTAAGTAACATATAAGTAATATAAACAGACAGTCAGGGGTTCCAGATTTCACACATTACTTCTGATTTTCTTATTTTCTTGCTCAATGATGGATGGATGGATGGATGGATGATTTGGATGGATGGATGGATGGATGGATGGATAGATGGATAGATGGATAGATGGAGAGATAGATAGATAGATGTACTTTATTGATCCCAAACTGGGAAATTGCAGTTTAGCAGGAGCAAGACATGAAAAAACACAATATTAGATAGCAATATAAAAAAAAAGTATTCCTATTTACAATATAATTATAAGACATGTATGAAACACACAAGAGCAATATGACAAGTGTACATACAACAAATAGTGCAATGAGCTGCAAGGTGCATTGAACTAAGGTGCAATATGTGTTATGAAAAAATACATGAGTGCAGGACGGGAGTCTGGAGGACGATCACTCACCAGCAGTAGTCCACCAGGTGCTGAGGAAGGACGGGGATGTAAACGTGCTGCCAGTGCATCGGGTACAGCATGGCCACGGAGCCGTGAACGCAGGCCGTTAACTGTGGACACATCAGGTCAGCGACATGTCAGGTGACCTCACCGCTCTGCATGCGCAGTCAAAGCACGAACCATTAAAGAGCATGACACATCGATGGTTGTGTACTTCAGTAATAATAATTAAACCACTGAGCTCAGCAGATGTGCGCCCACATGTTGCCGGTGCCGGCAGCTGAGCTCCGTACCTGCAGGAATGTGTTTACTTGTGTAACATGTTTCAAACTGCAGCCCACCCATGCGCCCCCCCGCCTCCAGGATGGGGGCCCACAGGAGGCTGAGGACTGCTGGACCAGCTCCTAAACCCCCAAGAGTACAAAGTGGGGCACTGTCCCACTGGTCTGAGTGTGCTTGACTGTATCCCTCAAAATACTCTGGGAGGGGTTGCTCCAGGAGTTTGGGGGTACTGGGTCCATTGCCACAGGCCAGCCAGTCCCGATGCAATCACTAGAGTTTGGTCCTCACTGCTGGTGGTACATCTGATTCTTTTCCAGGGGGGAGCTGGGGGCTGATTTGTTGCAGTTCCTGTTCTTTTAGGTTATACAGTGATCCCTTAGTTTTCGCGGTCCCGTTTACGGGTCAATGTACACCCCACCCTCGCCTCCGGTCAGGTGACAACCAAAACAACGTGACGGCAGACACAAGAGGCTGAAGTGACGGGGCTCTCCTGCAGAGGCAGCGTGGGCAGTGTAGTCATTAGAGGGGGACTCAGAGTCCTGCTCCTCCACATTGAGAGGAGCCAGCTGAGGGGGTTCGTACATCTGCTCAGGACGCCTGTTGGACGCCTCCTGGAAGAAGCTCAAATGCACAAACTCAAACCCAGTGATCCTGTGAAGGATGCATCGTAACTGCTGGGTCTGGAACGGAGCTGTTCACCACTGAGAACAGCTCCGGCATCAGAGATGTTCGTGACGAACATGCCCGTCTGTTCCCTACAGCTGCTGCGGCCCACGGTGGACGGCTTGGATTTCATACGTGCACAGCTGCTGCGGTCACATGACGCTCTAAGAGCTGTGAGAGTGAGGAGAGTCTTCAGCCAAGGAACCCAAGCATCTTTATTCTCCGGACAACTTTCCATTGTTGTTACAGTGATCCCTTATGTTTCACGGTTAATGGGGACGGGGACGGGGACCCCCCCCACATGAAGATCAAAATCTGCGAACTGGAGCCGGAGCCCGCCGAGCCTCAATAATGTGTTTTAAATATGTTTAAAAACCGCTAAAAAGTAGTGAGGCACTGCAGTGGAACAAGACAAAGGCTCAACTGTGGTCTTTCTGTTACCTTCACAACCTCTAGTCTCTGAACCGTAGTAAACAAACCGCTCTTTCATCTAACCTCGTTTTCATTCTGCCATCCCACAACACACACTACATTACCCTATAAGGCCACACCATTACCCATAAGGCCACCTTCTTAAAGGGGCCAGGCTGGCTCACAACATTTCTTCGCTGTGAGAGAACACGCACAACATCCTGTGATGTTTCTGCAATTTTTTCTTGATTTAAAGCGTGACTTAAAGCGCGAATTGGCAAGTGATCACTGTATTACAAAAGCACTGCCTGACGATGCTTGAAGTGAAAGACGTTTTATACGAATCCAATCATTTGTGCATTTCTTTTCTTCACATGACACCTCCTGCTCTGACAGAAGGAATATTTGTCATCAGAGATGAAAAGGAGGTGTTTGAAAGGAAGTAAAGGAGCAGAAATCCAGCTGTGAAGCATTTCAAATACTGTCACGGCTCTTTAACATCCACATTAAATAAACCTGATTCGTTGTTTAGTCTGTATTTATCTAACACGGCTGAGAGGAAAAGGAAAAACCATTTCAGGTCGCGTGCTCGTTTCGGTTTAGTCCGATATCAGAACTGCCACCAACCGCTTTGGAGCCGTTGCATGACCTCCAGTTTTAACGTTGCACCACCTTCGAAGCCCAAACTGAAAATATTTTTACATTTCTCGTGAAAGCCTGGGAGTCTGTGGCAGTGAGTCACAGTCTTCATTTATAGGCTCGGTCCGGTGACTTTCTGCAGTAAACTGTTCCTGTTGTTGGCACAAAAAAAAAAAACACTCGAGCCATCAGCGAAGTGATCGCTCATGAGGCCTTTCTAAAAAAGAAACTGCAGTGTCCATCACTTTAGTAATGCAGAAGCATGTCGTTCAGTGCGGCAGCGTGAGTCACTGACCACAGAGGAAGTCGGTGAGTCACAGGAACGAGCTCAAACTGGTTTTGGGTGTGCAAACAATACAACTCCAGTAATTCCAAAAATGTACTTTCTCCACAAACCTAGTTCACATTCACCTTTAACACATTTTAGGCTTTTGCTTGTCAACTTTATTTCATTTGTTAATATTTATAAAGTTCATTTCAGGCCTGCAGCATGTCCCAAAAGAAGAAGAAGTTAGCTCAGGGGAATTCAGTCCAAAGTGCAATAATGATAATAATAAAAAAGAAAGTAAAAAGTGAGGATGTTGGTGATGTCAACGGGTTACTGTAATGAAGATTTGGTAGAAAAGCAGCATCTGTGAGTCTTAGAGGGGCAGAGATGGACAGAGAATCCTCAATTTGATGCCAAACACGAGAAAATCATTGGGATCTTTATAAAAAATAAATGGTTTCTCAAAGATTTGAAGGAATGTGCTCGTTTCTCCTCCTACTGTGCAGAATGTCATGAAATTGTGGAAGGAAGCTGGAATGGTGTTTACGGGGCAGGATGGACACCAGCGGGTCCTCAGTCCGCACCAGCTGACCAGGGACGGCTGGATGACAGCGATCACAGGTGACCCAACCTCACTGAGCATCTTCATCAACGTCTCTGGGCTCAGAGGCATCTAGCCCGGACCATCACACAGTGGACATGGGCAGCAGAGCTGAGCTATTTGATCGATTCTGTGATATATATCGATATTTTATTTCCCCAGAGAGTGTCGATTTTTCAGCAGCGGGCATCGATATTCTGAGTTCCTTTCAAAACCCCGTGTCCCGCAGGGGTGCTCTTCCTGCACTTAAATCCATCAGCTGCTCTGCTGAGATGGGTGCAATTTTCAAGATGGCTTAAATGTTGCTCCAATGGACTTGAATTATTGGCTGCCATGGTTGGTTTTTACTGAACCTGGTGGCTAGAATGGCTGGTAGCTAGCTCATATGTTCAGGATCAAGACAAAAAAGCTGCCAAAGGACACTTGCTGTACTTTACTTTACTTTACTACTTTACTCTCCATTGTGCCCTTACCTTTAAAAGCTTGCAAGCAACAATTTGCACTGTTTAAATAAATGAAACTATTTTTCTCAACAAATCTTTTATTCATTTTGTCCAGCATTTGCAAGCTGCCTGTCAGCCATATAATGTGTAACTGATGCTTTCAGTTCAATTAATTCAAACAAAGTCATTGGAACACTCACAAGATGTCACCAAAATCACTTTGTCCCTTTAAAATCATTCGGAAAATAAAGTAAATGTATCTTAAGATGAATAGCGATATATATCGTATCGTAACCCGAATATTGTGTATCGTATCACAAGATTAGTGTATCGCTACAGCCCTAATGTGCAGTACGTTGAGGTGAGATAAACGAGTCCTCCAGATGTTTGGTTTTTAAAGAAATGGATGCCTTATATGTGTTGGACCAAAGAAGAAGAGGTCCACCCAGACGTCAGTGAACAAGTCCAGAAGCCAGGCTCTTCATTGATGCAGCAACATATGCTGCCTTCAACACCAAACCTGTTCCAGGGACGTCCATTTATTTTTCAACAAGATCATTAAAAAACACAGATCACAAAGACATGGCTGAGCCGACAGACGATACCTGTCAGCTGGTTCTTGTTGTACCCAGACCTACTGCACACCTTTAAACTGTTTTCAGTTTTATAACAGCATATTCTGGTGCTTTTAGGAAGCGTTGGGAACCAGCCAAAGTAACTTTGGACTCACGTTACGGCACTACATGACACAACCACAACAGAGAAGCTCCCTACGACACCAAGAGGCTCAAGAAAGTAATGACAGAAAAGAAAACGAGAGCCTGACCGAGTAAGAGGCCTGATAAGAGTAAATCTCAGTGTCTTAAAAGTGACCTTAAGCTCCATGTGTGCAGAGGAACCCACTAAGATGAATCCTGCAGAGGTTCCTCTGCGTTTCTTAAAGACGTATTTGCAGGACGAAGGGCAGATAATGACAGAAACTCTGCATCACTCAGTATCCTCAGAGAGTATTTTTTACTTTTGAACCTGCTTGTTGATTTCCAGCTGAGGTGCAGAAAAGAATAAAGACATTTATTCACCAAACCTGCTCTTTAAGGCCAATGACTCATTTAAAAAAAATGTTTTTTGAAGATGTTGTAAAAAAATGTTGGAGGAGTGCTGCCAAATGTGTTGGACATCCGTAAAAGACACCGTTTCCTGAGTCGCTGACAGAGAAGCAGCCGGGGCTGCAGCAGAGATCAGGTCTACTCACAGTGCTCAGTTTGCTGCAGCAGATGAGGATTCGACGTTCGTAGAGCATGCTGGCGTACAGATGGAGCATGTTGTTCACATCCACTGCTACAAAGTACTCCGTTAGGTTTCTCTGCGAACGACAGAAGAGAGAAACGAGCAGGAGAGTTAGCCGTGGCGGCTAACAGCAGGATGATGGTTATAAAGTGATCAACACTGACAGAAACATAGCTGACTACTAGCTGAAAAACCCTGACATAGAGCAACCCTGTCACTCTGTCTGGGCTGGTCTCCCTCTAAAGACCCCTCAGTCGCTGAGCTGAGGGAACTGTGACATCACAGATCCAGATGGAAGTGGCCTCCTCACCTTTACCTGCACTCAAACTGCATTTTCTGTAACTACGAAGTGGAAAGCGCAAAGCTACAACAAAGATTTTAAAAGATTCCTCTCTGTGAGATGCATCTCCTTTAAGAGGACATGTTTGCATTTAATGATCCAACTCAAGCTGTTCTGTTTTATTCACAGGTCAAGTTGCGCATGCATCGATGAGGACTTTGAACACCCTCCAGCTGCAGAGAGACTTCTGACGAGGATTAAGGAACAGCTCACATTTCTCTAATCTCATCTCCAGTGGTTGCCTGTGAATCCAGGCTGGATTTGAAATAAAACCCCTTCAAGGGCTCCATTGCTTCTTGAAGTCCCGACCCTAACGGAGCACTTCACCCTCAGACTGTGGTTCCCAGAGTTTCCAGCAGTGGAGAGGAGAGGAAGAGGCTCTGGTAATCAGCTCCCTCTCCTGTTAAACATCTTTAAGATTCAGCTTAAAAATGTCCTTTCTGATGCAGTTTACAGATGAACAGCTGAACAGATGAACAGCTGGGGCCTGAGCCGCTCGACCCTGAGCTGTCCCTTTCGCTATGCTGCTGTCGACTGAGTGTTGGCTGCCTTCCCATGATGCACTGGGCTGTTCTCTTTAATATCCATACATGTACAGTGGAGGAAATAAGTATTTGATCCCCACTGATTTTGGCAGTTGTCATACTAAGAAATAAATGAACAGTCTCAGACTTCTATGGCAGCTTTATTTTTACAGTTATAGAAAGAATATTGAAAAAAAAAAATTGAGAAAAATTACATGAAATGAAAAATAAAAATCAATTTGCAAGTCATTGAGGGAAATAAGTATTTGATCTTCTAGCAAAACATGATCTAATACTTGGTGTTAAAACCCTTGTTGGCAGCACAGCTGTCAGATGTTTCTTGTAGTTGCTTACTAGGTTTAAACACATCAGGAGTAATTTTCGTCCACTCCTCTTTGCAGATCATCTCCAAATCCTGAAGGTTTTGAGGCTTGCGCTTGGAAACTCTCAGCTTCAGCTCTCTCCATAGATGTTTAATAGGATTAAGGTCAGGAGACTGGCTAGGCCATTCCATGACCTTGATGTGCTTCTTATGGAGCCACTCCTTTGTTTCCTTGGCTGTATGTTTTGGGTCGTTGTCATGCTGGAAGACCCATCCACCACCCATTTTCAATGTCCTTGTGGAGGCAAGGAGGTTGTCACCCAAGATTCTGCGGTACATGGCTCCGTTCATCTTCCCATCGATGCGGTGAAGTCGACCTGTCCCCTTAGAAGAGAAACACCCCCAAAGCATAAGGCTTCCACCGCCATGCTTGACAGTAGGGATGGTGTTTTTGGGGTCATATTCAGCATTTCTCTTCCTCCAAACACATTGAGTTGAGTTGAGGCCAAAGAGCTCAATTTTAGTCTCATCTGACCACAGCACCTTCTCCCAGTCTCTTTCTGAGTCATTAATATGTTCGTTATCAAACCTGAGTCGGGCCTGGACGTGAGCCTTCTGGAGCAGAGGGACCTTGGACCACTGCAGGATTTTAAACCATTGTGTCTCAGTGTATCAACAATAGTTTTCTTGGTGACTGTGGTCCCAGCTGCCTTGAGATCATTAACCAGCTCCTCCTGTGTAGTTCTGGCTGATCTCTAACCTTTCTCATGATCTCAAGATCATTGAGACCCCACCAGGTGATATCTTCCATGGAGCCCCCAGCCTAGGTTGATTCACAGTCATGTTGTACTTCCTTCCACTTCCAAATAATTGCACCAACAGTTGTAACCTTCTCCTTATGGTTTTGTAGGCCATTCCAGCCTTGTGGAGTTCAACAACTTTGTCCCTGACATCTTTTGACAGCTCTTTAGTCTTGCCCACGGTGGAGATAGTGGAGTATTACTGAGTCTGTGGGCAGATGGCTTTTTATACAGGTGACTATTTAGAACAGGTGTATCTCATGCAGGTAATTACTTCAGTGAGATTAGGAGTATGCCAGTGGTCTGTGGGAGCCAACACTGGTCAAGGTTGGTCGGGGATCAAATACTTATTTCCCTCAATGACTTACAAATTAATTTTTATTTTTCATTTCATGTAATTTTCTCATTTTTTTTATATTCTTTCTATAACTGCTAAAATAAAGCTGCCATAGAAGTCTGAGACAACTGACAAAATCAGCGAGGGATCAAATACTTATTTCCTCCACTGTATATGTCATGAATAGCCTTGGCATCTTTGTGTTTCTCTCTTTTGTCTCATAGTTGGTATTCTTTGGTTAATGTTTGTCTTTTCCCTGCCCTCTAACCCTCTAACCCCCCTCCCTCCCATGTTAAGGTCTCACAATGAAACAATTACAGTTAATTACAAAGGTATCTCTGAGAACGTGTGACTAACATCTGCAGTTTATTTAACAGCCACAAAAACACTGTGTCGTCTTGAAAACCTGGTTCTTTGGACCTTCCTGGACCTCAGCATGTACACCAGGACCCTCTGAAGGTGGAGGGGTTTCCTTCCTGACGTTGTAGACGACGCACGAGCGAGCTTCTCTATGGCCAAAACAGGCCTTTGAGGTTTAACCGGGACGACGTCCAGCATTCCTGACAACAAGACTTCCTGACTCTCGAGCAACACTCACATTTTCAGGGATGCTGGGGAGTTCCCTCGTGTCAGGCACGGTGAAGAAAGAATGCTGGGGAACAGAGACAACACACAAGGCTCAGTGAGAGTTTGCATCACAGCATCACAGCGGGGACTCGAGTGCATCCGCCTCCCCCGCCGATCACCGGGCGCTGACGCACAACGGAAACAAGTGGAGCGGTCACGTTACTTTCTGTGCGTGCGGGTCGGCGTTGAGTTGCGCTGACTCACCACTCCGAGGTGGACGGGGACTCCCGGCTCCGGGATGGGGAGCGTATGTAGCGACACCAGGAGTTCCTGCAGCTGGCTTTCCTGAAACACCAAGAGCATCTAAAATCAGAGATGAAGACACGACTGCAGCCTTTCAGTTGTGTCCAGCTGCAACCAGAAGCACACAGTTGAGAAAAATGCACTTTCTCCTCGTAAATGAGAGGAAAGCTGTCCTGTCTTGGGTCAGTTAGCATTACTGAGTCTATTTCTTATTTGTTAAATGTCCCAAAGGTTCATCCGAAGATGTGAGTTCCCCTTTCAAACAAATACGCACCAGAATAAAGAGCGTGGGACTGCTCAATGGGGGGGGGCTTCTGTTTCTCAGAGATGAACATGCTTTGATGTGCAACTTGAAAATGAAACCCAGGACAACAATAAAAGATGTCGTAAAGGTTGTCCCTGAAATGGGAGTATTTTTATCCGTGGTAAAACGTGTAGCAGATGTGAGCTGGAAGGAACCGCAGCGAGGGGAAGCTACTGCTCCAAAAGCAGCAGGAAAACAGAAAGAGCCAGATTACAGTTCATGGCTGCGTACGGGGACGAGGAGCTTCATGTCTGAACGATTGTCCTGTGGTGCATCTGCCTGCTCACAACGAGCAGAGTTGTGTTTGGAAGAAAAACGGGAGGCTTGCAGGCTTCAGAAGGACAACCCAGCCGTGAAAAATCATGGGACTGGTGCCCCTTCACAAAGCAGATGGAGTCTTTATGAACAAAAAATAAAAAGATATGTTGAAGCAGCTTCTCCAGTCGTCGGAGCAAGGACCGTGACCCCCCAAGCAGACCTCCAGATTAGACGCAAAGGGGCAAAAACAAGTCTGACCTCAGTGCTTCACAAAACCTCTGGGCGATACTGTAAAGGAGGAGAACCACAAACTGGACTCAGGTCCAGCGGTTCTGCCAGGATGAACGGGCCAAAGTTCCAGTCAGATATTGTGAGAAGCTTCTGGAGAGCGATCCAGCATGATGGAGCCAAGCGAAACATTTACAGGCAAATCTGCTCAGGCTCTCATTTCAGAGAAAAAGAGAATGAAATCTGACCAACACAAAAGGAAACCAGCATCTTTGCTTCTAAATGAGGAGAAAAAGAAACCGTTTGTGTTCTTCTCTAGACTGTGTGTCAGCTTCAGGCTACAGCCATCAGACAGACCTCAGATGAAATCTGTAAACCTGACGTACACGAGTCACTGATCGTTACTCACCTGGCCTTTAACAGTGTAATCTGCCAGGATGTTGAGCAGCTTGTAGAAGACTTCAAACCAAGGCAGGTAGCTGAGAGGAAACAGAAAGAGTGGATTGAACTCGCTCTCCCTGCCCAGACTGCCACAATATTTGATGTTCGCAGGAATGTGGACTCTCAGCCAGTTTAGTTCCACTCTGAACTCTGAATGACTGGAGAAGTCTGGGGGACTGAGAGGTTTGATCTCTGTGTTGGAGGAGAGACAACGCTGGGCTCCCTGGATGGATGGATGGATGGATGGATGGATGGATGGATGGATGGATGGATGATGGATGGATGATGGATGGATGGATGGATGGATGGATGGATGGATGGATGGATGGATGATGGATGGATGGATGGATGATGGATGGATGGATGGATGGATGGATGGATGATGGATGGATGGCTGGATGGTTGGATGGATGGATGGATGGATGGATGATGGATGGATGATGGATGGATGATGAATGGATGGATGATGGATGGATGGATGGATGGATGGATGGATGGATGGATGATGGATGGATGGATGATGGATGTGGATGGATGGTTGGATGGATGGATGGATGGATGGATGGATGGATGGATGATGGATGGATGGATGATGGATGGATGATGGATGGATGGATGGATGGATGGATGGCTGGATGGTTGGATGGATGGATGATGATGGATGGATGGATGGATGGATGGATGGATGGATGGATGGATGGATGGATGGATGGATGGATGATGGATGATGATGGATGGGTGGATGGATGGATGGATGATGGATGGATGGATGGATGATGGATGGATGATGGATGGATGATGGATGGATGGATGGATGGATGGATGGATGGATGGATGGATGGATGGATGGATGGATGGATGGATGGATGGATGGATGGATGGATGGATGGATGATGATGGATGGATGATGGATGGATGGATGGATGGATGATGGATGATGGATGGATGGCTGGATGGATGGATGGATGGATGGATGGATGGATGGATGGATGGATGGATGGATGGATGGATGGATGGATGGATGGATGGATGGATGGATGGATGGATGGATGGATGGATGGATGGATGGATGGGATGGATGGATGGATGGATGGATGGATGGATGGATGGATGGATGATGGATGGATGGATGGATGGATGGATGGATGGATGATGGATGGATGGATGATGGATGGATGGATGATGATGGATGGATGATGGATGGGATGGATGGATGGATGGATGGATGGATGGATGGATGGCTGGATGGTTGGATGGATGGGATGATGGATGGATGGATGGATGGATGGATGGATGGATGGATGGATGGATGATGGATGGATGGATGGATGAATGGATGAAAATGGATGGATGAATGGATGATGATGGATGGGTGGATGGATGGATGATGGATGATGGATGGATGGATGGATGGATGGATGGATGGATGGATGGATGGATGGATGGATGGATGGATGATGGATGGATGGCTGGATGGATGGATGGATGGATGGATGGATGGATGGATGGATGGATGGATGGATGGATGATGGATGGATGGATGGATGGATGGATGGATGGATGGATGGATGGATGGCTGGATGGATGGATGGATGGATGGATGGATGGATGGATGGATGGATGGATGGATGGATGGATGGATGGATGGATGGATGGATGGATGGATGGATGGATGGATGGATGGATGGATGGATGGATGGATGGATGGATGGATGATGGATGGATGGATGGATGGATGGATGGATGGAAGATGGATGATGGATGAATGGATGGATGGAAGATGGATGATGGATGGATGATGGATGGATGGATGGATGGATGAATGGATGAAAATGGATGGATGAATCGATGATGATGGATGGGTGGATGGATGGATGATGGATGGATGGATGAATGGATGATGATGGATGGATGAATCGATGATGATGGATGGATGATGGATGGATGGATGGATGATGGATGGATGTCCCAACAACAGTTTTTACTTGCGTCTCAAAATACACACCTGATCAAAATTTTAAGATCAGCTGAAAAATTACCAGAATTTACATTTTGCACTGTTGGATCTTAAAAAGGTTTGAAAATGCAAAAAAAAAGAAGAAGTGAGAGTGAAAATAAATATAATTGAGTAAGCAATCTATTGCAAACATTTGAACTGAAACAGGCTGTTCATCAGCTGACCAAAGGTTTAAGACCATAGTTCAGAAAAAACCCAGAAAAACCTCTAAAATAGAATTAAAAGTTTGGATTGTTGAGCTGCATAATCAGAGAAGCGAGGCCTCCCACCACGTGCCATCGCTGCTGAGGCTGGACGCAGTAAGACGGTTGAATTTCTTTAAAGATCTTGAGGGTTATGGAACAGAAAAGTCCCAAAAGAACTGCACCGGTGCTGAGCTGGAGGATCTGACTGGCTGTCCGTCAAAACACGGGACGATCCTCGACCCAAATTAAAGCCGTTACTGGTGCCGACTGCAGCCCAGTAACCACCAGATCTCATCTGAGAGAGAAGAGCTCCAAGAACAGGAAACATCTCCAAAGGCCTCGTCTCCTTCAACAGCCTGTTTGGACTTTGCAAAGTTGGAAGAAAGTTTTATTCCCTTATGAGAAAAAATTCCATTTTGACGGTCCTGATGGCTTCCAACGTTACTGGCAGGACAAGGAGACCCCACTGGAGATGTCTTCTCCTGTGGAGGAGGCGCCATCATGATCTCCAGAGGAACAACGGAGCTTCAGGTGGAGCAGAGGCGTCCAACAGCAGCTGGATGTGTGGAGACGTTGCAGGAGGCAGCTGCTCGTCTGTGGTGGTGACTGGGTTCATCAGCAGGACATAATCCCCGTCTGGACCATCCTGCGTGTTCCCCTGATCTGAACCCAGATGAGAACATTTGGGGACGGATGATGAGGGAAGAGTACAGGAATGGACTTCAGTTCCAGACAGTGGACGTCCTCCATGAAGCTGTCTTCACCAGTTGGTTCCCACCAGCCTCCTGGAAACACTGGCATCAAACATGCTCAAGCTAATTTTTGAAGAGATCAACAAGAACAGCGGAGCTGCTCATTACTGAGTCCTTTTTTAAAACTTTTATTTCTATTTTAGGGTTTTTTTTTTTCTTAAACCTTTGATCACCTGATGAACAGCTTATTTCAGTTTAACCGTTGTTTCAATAGATTGCTTACTCAAATATTTTTTTTGTCTCACTCCCATTTCTTCTTTTTGCATTTTGAAACTCTGCTCAGAGCCTTTATAGGCTCCAACTGTGCAAAATTTAAATCCCTGCAAATTTTCAACTGGTCTCATAATGTTGATCAGGTGTGTATTTCCACCTGCTGTCAGCAGTAACACTGGACATGATGGACTCAGTGTCTTAACGTCCTCATTCATGTCTGAATAACACACACACACTCACCTGAGGATGCAGTAGCAGGTGTGTGCTCCTGAAGACAGCCGGCAGAAGCCAAATCTCTGTTTACTCTCAATATCAGTCAACACGAAGGTGAAGTTCTGGCCGACCTGGCTGGTTGTCAGGCTGAAAGAGGTCAGAGGTCAGAGGTCAGAGGTCAGAGAGGTCGGCTGTAGGAGAGCCCTCAACAACACAAGGAGCTTCATTTAAGACACAGATGCATTGAAAGAATTAGAGACAAAACAGTGGTTTATTTAAAAAAAAAAAAAAAAGCAAAATCAAAGTTATCCTTTTGTAACTTCAGGACATACACAGACATAAAAAATCTAAACAGTCCTGGATTTAACTAAATCAAATACATAAGGCTTCAAATTTGTTTGCACATGTGATCAAAGCTGCCTCCAAACACGCTGTTATTCAGAAGAACCCATGAGCCTCTTCAAGACCACGAGGAGCCTAAATCACCCCCCCTACACGGCCTCACAGCTGGACTGAGGTGTTTGTGCTAGCATCCTGGGGTTGGTTTTGCCAGATGTCCTGGCAGGGCCTTCACTGACCCTGGGAACAAGCGTGAGCGTGCACGGACAGTCGCCTCCGTGCGGTTCAATGATGGACGGACTGGTGACCTGTCCAGGGTGGACCACACCTGGACACAGCTGGATGAACAGAACCAACTCCCTGGATGTGTGCTGATGTTCAGCGTCTCCACTTCGACACTGTTCCAGATGTTGGAGGACATCGTTCCAAGGCCAGACGTCGTTCCTGCTGCTCCAACAGACCACTGCAGGTGAAACTGCACCACAGTCTACAGCAGCCTTTCTCAACCGGGGTGTCGTCTGGCTGCTTCAGGGGTGGCGTCAAAAAAATGACCTATTCTGACATTTCATATACAGTGGTTCCTCTACTTACGAACGTTTCTACATACGAAATTTTCAGGTTACGAAACGCCTAAAAGGGAAAATATTGCCTCTTGTTATGAAAGAAATTTCAGGATATGAAAGGCAAAAATCCAGTAGCGCTGCTACTCGCAGCTCCCAGAGTTTACCGAACGTAAACAGAGCTGTCGGCTCTGTATCTTGGTTTGAAAGCGGTGCGTCTGAGCTGCGCTGCCATTGGCTATCACTTAGCATCTTCCTGGCATCCCATTGGCTAGGAGGGCCCCTTGTCTGTATGAGCGTAACCCAGCAACCAGGTAAACAAACAATCTTTACCTCCGCCAAGGAGGTTATGTTTTTACCGGCGTTTATCTGTCTGTCTGTCTGTGTTCAAGATAACTCAAAAAGTTATGGATGGATTTTGATGAAATTTTCAGGAGTTGTCAGAAATGTGAAAAGGAAGAACTGATTTCATTTTGGGTCTGATCCAGAAGAAATCCTGGATTCTGGATCACTTTCAAATTTTCGATAATTGTTGCGTTTAGTGGAGGTCTGCGCTCTCTAAGTGTATTTCAAGTTCTAATGTATTTCTTACAGGTTTTTATGTCATTTCTTGTACTATTTATGATTTATAAAGAAAAAAATGTTTGAATTTTAGGGGCTTGGAACGGATTAGGGCATTTACATGGAAAACGCATCTCTACTAAGAAATTTTCAGGTTACGAAACTACTTCCAGAACCAATTAATTTCATAAGTAGAGGTAGCACTGTATAAATATATGAATGCATACATAAATACATACTTTTTGCCTATGAATGAATAAATAAATAAATAAGATACATAATTGGACATGAAATGAATAATGAAAATATGTCTCACATGCCCATTTCCCAATGTTAACAACGTCAGTACGGGGTCAGCGTAAGGTCAACGTGACTGCCCAGTTAGCTTACGTCATAATATCATTTAACCGCTGGAATTTTATTTCACAGATAGCAAAGAGAACTTCTTAGCAGCATCATGAATCATTTTCTAAAAAGAAAAGCCCCACAGGAACGGAACATCACAGAGGAGCTGACTTCTTCATCAAGCCTTCATCCACCAGCTCTGAATCTGCTCCATAGGTACCAAAGCTAGCTGCTAGCAATAAGGCTAAAAAGAGGCAAAACAAGGATGATGGATGGAAGCAAGCACATCACGGATGAAAAGAAGCTTTCCTGCTGAGGCCTACTCTGGTGCAGTTATCCTGTTCAGGTTATTTAAACTAAATAAACGGGACATATGCATTTACAGTCGGAGCGATGCAGTGTGGCTTTGGATTATATTTTACTCTGGGGTGTCGTGAGATTTTATTCACTTTTGAAAGGTGTCGTGACTGAAAAAAGGTGGAGATAGGCTGGTTTAAGATGTGTCTCTCCCTGGCTTTCAGCTTCAGCACCAGTTCATTAATGCAGAAATACATTTCGTCAGCTCCACAGCTTCATAAAGAGTTGTTTTCAGACTGGCTGCAGGGAGAAACCAGACGACTGTCAGGGGGAGTGAAGTGACTGAGCCTCACATGGGTCTGCAGACGTTCTTTGAACGGCTTTAATCCTGTGGCATTTAGAAATGCTCTGTTTTCCTCCACGAGCAGCTGCTCTCAGCTGGTGTTAGTTAGGGGGTGTCGTGTCTCCATTCTCAACTTCATTAAAACTTGAACCCCCGCTACGGTTCACTGATGAGTGAAAATGTCTGGTTGGGTTTTTCTAAAGTTCATTTTCGTCTTCTCTGTCCAGAAACGTCTGTAGTCTTTGAAACAGGGCTGAGTGAATGATGCTTTTCCACAGGTGACCAGCTCCACACTCATTCTCTTGTTCTCTCTCCAGGATTCAACACGCTGCACGACTTCATACGTGCACTTCCTGTGCTTTCTGGTTTGCTCTTCTTACGGATGAGTCATTTTCATCACAGTCACAGAGGTCTGGTGCCAACTGCAGTCTAACAAGATGAAAAGCTGTGCTGAGTGGGTTAGATACTCACTGCCCACTGCCCAAACACCTTGATAAGCATCAGTCCGTCATTAACCAACGTCTGCATAGCTACAAGTGGGGCAATCAGCCCTAAAGAGCCATTTATAGCGAGTAGCAGACGGTATAACTGTGCCAACCACAGAGGCATTTCCAGTTAAAGCACCTCGTGGACAGTTATCCATCAAGCAAGTGATTACATCCCCTGTTCCAAAAACGCTGGGATGCTGTGTGAAACGCAAATAAAAACCAGAATGCAATGATTTCCAAATCTCAAAGAAGTCTCAAAGAAGTTGGAACAGTGGGCAACGAAAGGCTGGAAAGGTTACTGGTGCAAATGGAAACATTTGGCAGCAGGTCAGCAATGCATGCACACGCCCAGACACACGATGCACGTAGGTGTACCTGTCCATGCTGAAGGGGAAGCAGAACTTTGGCACAGTCTGAAGAGTTTCCTGTGAGGCAGACATGAAGGAAAATCAGGAACAAACTCTGCTGTAGAGGACGGTAGTAAAGTCAGAGCGGCCGACAGGAAAGATGCAGCGATAAAGAGATTAGATTCAACTTTACTGTCACTGTGTGTGTGTGTGTGTGTGTGTGTGTGTGTGTCAGACCTGGTCAGTGTAGTCCACAGGGAACTGCCTTTGTACCTCAGGGCCTGTTAAAAGTAAAGAGACACGAGTCAGTGAGTCAGAACTGAGTCAAGCTGACTCAACGGTAAAGAACACACACACACGCACGCACGTGCACACACAAACACTAAACCCTACTTCTTCAAACCAGTAACTGAAGAGCTGAACAGAAACTCTGCCTTTCACTTGTTTCAGGAGCCGATTTATTTCAAAGACCTGTCAGATCACCAAGTTCTCCCTGGACTTCACTCTTAACTTCAGTGAGATTATATTCTGCTGCAGTGGCAGAACAACATCATCGTGTTTCAGGAACCTGTGTGAACAGGTTATGGCGACGGCCCTGCTGCTGTTAGTCAGACCTCATCTAACATCAGTGTGATACTGGATAAGACCAGAACCAGGTGACTTCCCAGCAGACTGATCTTGATGTCATCATCATCAAATGTCTGGCTTGCTGCTTTGATGAAAGAAGATTTCAGTCCGTCTACACTTCTGCTCAACTCTGATCATCACGGCTGTGAAGTAACCTGGACTCTACTGGTTTGTTCAAGATTAACAGGCCATATTTATCTCACCTCTGTTAGTTGTTCTGGTCTGAGTGACAGGTGAGCTACGTGCTGCTGCGTCTAGAGCTGCAGACAGGTGAGCTACGTGCTGCTGCATCTAGAGCTGCAGACAGGTGAGCTACATGTTGCTGTTTCTAGAGCTGCAGACAGGTGAGCTACATGCTGCTGTTTCTAGAGCTGCAGACAGGTGAGCTACGTGCTGCTGCATCTAGAGCTGCAGACAGGTGAGCTACCTGCTGCTGCGTCTAGAGCTGCAGACAGGTGAGCTATGTGCTGCTGCATCTAGAGCTGCAGACAGGTGAGCTATGTGCTGCTGCATCTAGAGCTGCAGACAGGTGAGCTATGTGCTGCTGCTTCTAGAGCTGCAGACAGGTGAGCTACGTGCTGCTGCTTCTAGAGCTGCAGACAGGTGAGCTACGTGCTGCTGCGTCTAGAGCTGCAGACAGGTGAGCTACGTGCTGCTGCGTCTAGAGCTGCAGACAGGTGAGCTACGTGCTGCTGCATCTAGAGCTGCAGACAGGTGAGCTACGTGCTGCTGCATCTAGAGCTGCAGACAGGTGAGCTACGTGCTGCTGCATCTAGAGCTGCAGACAGGTGAGCTACGTGCTGCTGCATCTAGAGCTGCAGACAGGTAAGCAACGTGCTGCTGCATCTAGAGCTGCAGACAGGTGAGCTACGTGCTGCTGCATCTAGAGCTGCAGACAGGTGAGCTACGTGCTGCTGCGTCTAGAGCTGCAGACAGGTGAGCTACGTGCTGCTGCGTCTAGAGCTGCAGACAGGTGAGCTACGTGCTGCTGCTTCTAGAGCTGCAGACAGGTGAGCTACGTGCTGCTGCTTCTAGAGCTGCAGACAGGTGAGCTACGTGCTGCTGCATCTAGAGCTGCAGACAGGTGAGCTACGTGCTGCTGTTTCTAGAGCTGCAGACAGGTGAGCTACGTGCTGCTGCATCTAGAGCTGCAGACAGGTGAGCTACATGCTGCTGTGTCTAGAGCTGCAGACAGGTGAGCTACGTGCTGCTGCATCTAGAGCAGTTTTAAGGTGGCTTAAATGTTGCTCCAATGGACTTGAACTATTGGCTGCCATGGTTCGTTTTTACTGAACCTGGTGGCTAGAATGGCTAGTAGCTAGAGGTCTTCACAGGTCCACTTTCATGGACCCAAACCCGAATAGACCCGTGAAAATTTGATCCGAAACCGACCCGACCTGAGCTATTGTCATAAGTCCGGGGGTCCGAACCCGAATGGACCCGCAATATTTGGACCCAGAACCGACCCGACCCGAGTCTTTAGTTTCTGACCATGAACCAAACCAAGTTACCTGAATAGAACCGAGACAATCCAGCCCATAGTTGTTCATGTTAAAGTTGTCTAGCGTTGAATAAAACTTGATTTTCTTCCCTAAAGTTGTCTTCTTCTACCGGTTCAGTTGCTACATAGGCTACGTGATGTAAACAACAATAAATCCACGTCGTTGTTTTCTTTGTGGATACAGATGCTATTGGTAGCTACTGCTAACGCTAATAGCCTACACCGGTCAGGACGTGTCGTGAACATGTTCTCTCATCCAGCGTTGTCATGTTGGTGATCCGTTGTGCTTTACAGCTGCCGGGCAAACCGCTAATAACACGCTACGGCAACACGATTGTTTCATGACAAACACACCACATTAATGAATAATTAAATAATTAAACTGTCCCGAGTCCTGACATTAGCTGCCACCGCCAATATCTTTACCTCTCTGGAGTAAACGTGGACCCAGCCTGTCAGAGAGCACCGACCATAGCTCCTGTCTGCAGCTCTGAGCTGCAGACAGGTGATCTACATGCTGCTGCTTCTAGAGCTGCAGACAGGTGATCTACGTGCTGCTGCATTTTTCCCTTCCTCCTTCAGGTATATGAAGTTTTCCAGTCCTGTACGCTGGAAACATGCTGTGTATTACAGCATCCAAAGACTTCAGTTCTGGTCCCATCTGACCAGACTTCAGTATAGCTGTATTATTTTCACACCTCTGTCAGAAATCTTGTGAGGAGCAGCAGCTCGTGGCCCCAACAGGGCTCAATGGATCATTTAGAAGTTTAGAAATCCTGCTGTAATCAATACCACATGTATGTTCTGCACAATAAGCTTATTAGGGTCTTCAAAGAGCTCTGTGCTTTTACCCATCATGAGATGTTTCGTGGGCGATACCTTGGTGATGAGATATCTTTTTATAGGCTGTCAGTGCCGATGAACTGCAGATTCCAAGTTAAGTGTGATAATCTGAACAGCCAGTGGAAATTTTACTTTCTGCCCTTCTGAAACCTTTGTGGCATCCCACACTGATCAACCACGGCATTAATAAAAACAAAACAAGAAAAACCTACTGCATTCATGTCAATGCTACTTTCACGTGATTAGCCAGCTAACGGTTTGTCACCAGGCATCACGCTGCCTGACAACTGCTGCGTCCAGGAACTGAGCTCACATGCTCCACATCAGGGTTTTATGTTTTAATTCTGTGTGAAACGGCCTAAATGGTGAATGGTTGAGGCTGTGCAGAGGATTCCACATTAAGAACCATCACGGGTCAGAGCAGAGGTGGAAATGGCTTCATCTTTAACAGATCACAGGAAATGATGAAAGAAACAAGACTCTGAACAGGAAGAAATTCTCAGAAATTCAGCCTACACACTCTCCTTGGTATCCAGGAAATTATACAAGCTGCAGCTATATTAAAAAAAAAAAAAAACCCTCTTACAGACATGAAACACAAATATATTTATAGCACAACTTATCATTTAGCAAAGACGGTACAGGAAGCACATGAAGACTGCTGATACTGGTTTTGGGTTTTGTACCTGTGATCTGTTTTACTGGCCACAGACACAGAGATGAGAAACTGACAGAAAATACTCAGACGCTTTAATCTAAACACTCCGTATTTAGTGTCAGAAGAAGTTCAAGGTGCTCTCACTTCAGAGCGCTGCCAGGTTCCTACCAGGTTCCTACCTGTTTCCTCGTTCTCTGGTGCTTCGTAGAGCATCAATCATTTACCTGAACACACCTGTTGTAAAGACTCAGCTAGGCCGTCCTGTCTGACGCTGTGCTTCACCTCCAGAAAGGTCAAAGCAACAAGTGTACCTTCTGAAAGGAAGGCTTACACTGAAAGGAACCGTGAGCACCGATCCGACACTCGTTGGTCTTGTTGACCACGCTGATCGCTTTTCAGGGTGTCCTGTTACTTTTGGGGCCAAAACTGCATTCAGTAAGTGTTCTGACACATCCTGATAAAGGGTTTAAGTAGCATCATGGTTAGGGCTGTAGCGATATACTAATCTTGCGATGCGATGTGATGTGATGCGATGCGATATGATACGATACGCGATATCCAGCTCACAATATGATATATATCGATATTCATCTTAAGGTACATTTACATCATTTTCTGAAAGGTTTTAAAGGGACAAAGTGATTTTGGTGACATCTTGTGAGTGTTCCAATGACAATGGAGAGTTAAAGTACAGCAAGTGGCCTTCTTTGGCAGCTTTGTTGGCTTGATACTGATCATATGAGGTAGCTACTAGTAGAAGTCTTCGGAACAACTCGACAACCCAAAAACCCCAGGTTCCAACCCGACCCGAATCGTGTCTCGGGTCCATTCAAAAGACGTAACTCCAGGTTTGGGTCTGAATCGATACAGTTAGTCTCGGGTCCGGTCGGTGCTCTCTGACAGGCTGGGTCCACGTTTACTCCAGAGAGGTAAAGATATTGGCGGTGGCAGCTAATATCAGGACTCGGGGCAGTTTAATTAATTATTCATTAATGTGGTGTGTTTGTCATGAAACAATCGTGTTGCCGTAGCGTGTTATTAGCGGTTTGCCCGGCAGCTGTAAAGCACAACGGATCACCAACATGACAACGCTGGATGAGAGAACATATTCAGGACCGACCTGACCGGTGTAGGCTATTAGCGTTAGCAGTAGCTACCAATAGCATCTGTATCCACAAAGAAAACAACGACGTGGATTTATTGTTGTTTACATCACGTAGCCTATGTAGCAACTGAACCGGTAGAAGAAGACAACTTTAGGTAAGAAAATCAAGTTTTATTCAACGCTAGACAACTTTTAACATGAGCAGCTATGGGCTGGATTGTCTCGGTTCTATTCAGGTAACTTGGTTTGGTTCGTGGTCAGAAACTAAAGACTCGGGTCGGGTCGGTTCTGGGTCCAAATATTGCGGGTCCATTCGGGTTCGGACCCCCGGACTTATGATAATAGCTCAGGTCAGGTCGGTTTCTGATCAAATTTTCACGGGTCCATTCGGGTTTGGGTCCATGAAACTGGACTGTGAAGACCTCTAGCTACTAGCCATTCTAGCCACCAGGTTCAGTAAAAACGAACCATGGCAGCCAATAGTTCAAGTCCATTGGAGCAACATTTAAGACATCTTAAAACTGCACCCATCTCAGCAGAGCAGCTGGAGGACTTAATGGCAAACTTAAATGCAAAGTGCAGGAAGAGCACCCATGCGGGACACGGGGGTTTTGAAAGGAGCTTAGAATATCGATACCCGCTGGTGAAAAATCGATACTCTCTGGGAAAACAAAATATCGATATATATCGCAGAATCGATAAAATTGCTCAGCTCTTATCGTGGTACAGACGAGCTGCTATGATATTTCAGGTGAAGCAGCGTTTGAGGAACAATTGGAACAACTGAATTTTGAAGTTTCCAACAGGTAAAAAGTAAGCAGACAAGGTCCAGATTTACTCAGAGTAGAAAATGCAGCATGCACTTCCACGTTTGGCGAGCGTTGGTGGTGGATCACGGCTCACGCCGGGTGTGTGGAGGACTGATGGGGGAATGAATGAATGAATGAATGAACCTGCAGTCCTGCTCCTGGTTTAACTGAAGAAAACAGCGACGTGCTCTCGGAGCCAGAACAGAAACAAAGACACGCACTGATGGGTCCGCCCGGCGCAGACGGGTCACGGGTCAGAGTGGTAAATGCAGGGCATTGAACCACCTAACGCAGTTTTGAACGTGCGTGATGCACAGCTGACTGTGCACATGATGGGGCTGGAAAACAATGCCGACGTGCTGGAGAATCAGCTTCTGCGCCACATTTTCTCCGTTTCCACGAGTTTCACGAGCTTCACGAGACCGTGAGACAGCAGACGGCTGCAGCCCAGAAGCAGCGGCGCCTCCGTGAACTTACCAGAGCTGTGCCTGCCTGGGAGGGCCACCTCCAGATACACCTCAAAGGTGGACTCGGGACTCTCCCTGGAACAGAAGATGAAACGAGAAGAAAAGATCATGTAGTACTGCATTTGTGTTCTTTTGGTGATCCCGATCACCACCATCACGGTGACGGAGCCTCTAATTTATCAACTTTCAAACCTCTTTTTTCTTTTTTTTTTTTGAAGTCAGTTGATTTGCTTTTTTTTGGATCTACGGCGAATAAGTTGTGTTTGATCTCCAAAAAGCAGGTGGACAACCAGGAACACAGCAACTAAATCCTGATTCCATCCATCAGGATTCGGCCAGAAAATTAACCTCCAGCACGCAGAAATTTAGAAGAGACATCAGCACTGGAAATATGAACTCTTTAAAATAGGGGTCCACGATAACTATCGGGCCGATAACAGGAAATTATGACGTCATCTCAATAAGTCCGATATCATGACGAATAGCCCCGATAACATATATATTTTTGTCAACACAGCAGTGCCTCACTCCCTCTGAGCCTTGAATGACCAGCAGTGAATGTTATGTTCAAGTGACGTCAGCATTATCAGAAAAACGATTACTCAGTAAGGAAAATCAAGAATACTCCCTCATGCCAGAAACAACTTGTTAACTCGCTCATAATTTTGGTAGTTGCTGACGTTAATTAATATTCGCAGTATTTTCCCACATGTTACACATAAAAAATAGAAAAAAAAGAAAAGGCTGAAAGACCGACTAGCAAACGACGGAACGGAGGAATTTACATTACACCTTGAATATAGCATTGCGGCACAGTGCATTGATTAAAAAAAATTTTTTAAAAACATGGCGGCGATTGTATGGAACTTCGTTATAGTTTCGGAAGAAGATAGTTATTGTTATTTGTGACAAATGCTCGAAGAGAAGGAGGGAAAAATAGCACAAGCTTTAATACGTCAAACCTGATCAGCCACCTGAAACATAACCATCGCTACCATGGAGTTTTAAAATCGCGCTAACATGAGCTAACGTGAGCTAACACGAGCTAACATGAGCAAGCCAGCAGCAGGTCAACCCCTCCCCTCCTCTCCTCTCCTCTCCTCGCCATCATTTCTCTCATCTAAAGCTTCCATGAAATAAAAAAAAAACCCAAAAACTACTAAACCTCATTTACTTTAATTAAAGGTATTCATTTGAACGGAACCACAAGCCAAAATCCTTTAAACCTAATTTTTTGTTACTATGAGTGCACTTTTTCAGTTTATCTACACAGACAAGTCTAACTTGTATCAGTACATTATGACCTGCGCATTATTTTTTTATTGTCATTGAGGAATTAATTTTTTCATTTTGTAATTTTGATGCATGTTTATTGTTTTATGTCAGTAATGAACCTTATTTAAGTTAATGTGAGATATCAAATAGGTTTGTTTGATAGTTTTATGAAAATGTTTGAGAGGCTTGACAATAGTTTTTCATTGGAAAAAATAAATATCTGTTCATTTAAAGAGTCAAAAATGTTTTTGGTTTTGTTCATAGTATTGATGTGCATTCCTAACAGACGCCGTATAAAAATACCCAGAGCATTTTTTTCTCACTATCTGACATAAATCAGGCTAAACTTTAATTGTTTAAGGTCAGTCAGGATTTCCAAAATTATTTCTATTTGCTAAATGACAGAATAATGTCAAGGAGAATTTTTTATGACTTTCTTCAAAGTCAGAAGTTTCTATCCACTAAGGTGACTCTGCCTTTAAACAATCGGTTAAAGCCCAGGTGATGATGTCATGGCTTTGGGAGGCTTCTGATTGGTTAACTGACAACATCTGAGTTAACTGGAGCCACACCTGTGGATGTATCTGAACACCTCAAACAGACTGCTTCCTTCTGTGACGTCATCATCAAAAGAAACCAGCCAAGATATCAGGAGGAGAGTTGTGGACCTCCACCAGTCTGGTTCATCCTTGGGTCCAGTTTCCAGATGTCTGAAGGAGCCACGTTCATCTGTTCAAACTACAGTCCGCGACGCGATGGTTGCAAGTTCGAGTCTGGCTCGCTGACCATTTGCTGCATGTCTTCCCCATTCTCTCTGTGCCCCCTCTCCTGTCTGTCTCTACTGTAAATAAAGGCCACTAGTGCCAAAAAAAAAAAAAAAAAAAAATTAAAAAAACAAAACAAAAAAATAAATAGGTCACTAATAGGTCACTTACAAACTAAGAGGTCACTAAAAGGTCACTTACAAACTAGCAGGTCACTGACAGGTCATTAATGGGTCATAAAAACACAAACAGGTCACGAAAACAGTAACAAGTCACTAATGGGTTACTTACAAACTAACACATCACTAACGGCTCACTAATGGCTCACTAACACACAAACACCTCACTAACAGGTCACTAACACACTAACAGGTCTAACAGGTCACTAACACACTAACAGGTCACTAACGGTTCACCAACAGGTCACTTACAAACTAGCAGGTCACTAACAGGTCACTACAGGCTGGTTGGTAGAGCGGGTCGTCCAGTTACTGGCAGGATGGTGGTTCGACCCCAGTGGGTCTGGCAGCGCCTTGCGTGGTCACAGCCGCCCACTAGTGTATGAATGTGAGTATGAATGGGCTGAATGAAGAGGCCCAATGTAAACTGCTTTGAGGGCACCTTGATGCTGTGGATAAAGCGGTATAGTTACCATTTACCGGGTAACTAAAACACTAACGGGTCACTAGCACTATAACAGGTCACGAACAGGTTACTAACACACTAACAGGTTACTAACGGGTCACTAACAGGTCACTAGCACCATAACAGGTCGCGAACAGGTCACTAACAGGTTACCAACACACTAACAGGTTACTAATGGGTCACTAAGAGGTCACTTACACATTTAAAGGTCACTGACAGGTCAGGAACACACATACAGGTCACTAACAGGCCAATAACACAATAACAGGTCAGTAACACACAAACAGGTCACTATCAGGGCCCCTAATGGGTCACAAACACAATAACAGGTCACTAACAGTCACTAACAGGTCTCTTACACACTAAAAGGTCACTAAAAGTTCATTAACAGGTTACTAAGACACTAACAGGTTACTAACGGGTCACTAACAGGTCACTAGCACCATAACAGGTCACGAACAGGTCACTAACAGGTTACTAACGGGTCACTAAGAGGTCACTTACACATTTAAAGGTCACTAAAAGGTCACTGATAGTTCAGTAACACACGTACTGGTCACTAACAGGCCACTAACACAATAACAGGTCAGTAACACATGAACAGGTCACTATCAGGGCCCCTAATGGGTCACAAACACAATAATAGGTCACTAACGGTTTACTAACAGGTCACTTACACACTAAAAGGTCACTAAAAGGTCATTAACAGGTTACTAACACACTAACAGGTTACTAACGGGTCACTAACAGGTCACTAGTACCATAACAGGTCACGAACAGGTCACTAACAGATTACTAACACACTAACAGGTTACTAACTGGTCACCAAGAGGTCACTTACACATTTAAAGGTTACTAAAAGGTCACTGACAGGTCAGTAACACACGTACAGGTCACTAACAGGCCACTAACACAATAACAGGTCAGTAACACATGAACAGGTCACTATCAGGGCCCCTAATGGGTCACAAACACAATAAAACGGGTCACTAACAGGTCACTTACACACTAAAGGTCACTAAAAGGTCATTAACAGGTCACTAATGCACTAACAGGTTACTAACAGGTCACTTACAGGTCACTTACAAACTAGCAGGTCACTGACAGGTCATTAATGGGTCATAAAAACACGAACAGGTCACGAAAACAGTAACAAGTCACTAACGGGTTACTTACAAACTAACACATCACTAATGGCTCACAAACAGCTCACTAACACACAAACACCTCACTAACAGGTCACTAACACACTAAAAGGTCACTAACACACTAACAGGTCACTAACGGTTCACCAACAGGTCACTTACAAACTAGCAGGTCACTAACAGGTCACTAACAGGCTGTAGCTCAGTTGGTAGAGGGGTCGTCCAGTCACTGGCAGGATAGTGGTTCGACCCCAGTGGGTCTGGCAGCGCCTTGCATGGTCACAGCCGCCCACTAGTGTATGAATGTAAGTGTGAATGGGTGAATGAAAGGCCAATGTAAACTGCTTTGAGGGCGCATTGATGGTGTGGATAAAGCGGTATAGTTACTATTTACCAGGTAACTAAAACACAAACGGGTCACTAGCACTATAACAGGTCACGAACAGGTTACTAACACACTAACAGGTTACTAACGGGTCACTAACAGGTCACTTACAAACTAGCAGGTCACTAACAGGTCACTAACAGGCTGTAGCTCAGTTGGTAGAGGGGGTCGTCCAGTCACTGGCAGGATAGTGGTTCGACCCCAGTGGGTCTGGCAGCGCCTTGCATGGTCACAGCCGCCCACTAGTGTATGAATGTAAGTGTGAATGGGTGAATGAAAGGCCAATGTAAACTGCTTTGAGGGCGCATTGATGGTGTGGATAAAGCGGTATAGTTACTATTTACCAGGTAACTAAAACACAAACGGGTCACTAGCACTATAACAGGTCACGAACAGGTTACTAACACACTAACAGGTTACTAACGGGTCACTAACAGGTCACTAGCACCATAACAGGTCACGAACAGGTCACTAACAGGTTACTACCGGGTCACTAAGAGGTCACTTACACATTTAAAGGTCACTAAAATTGTCACTGACAGGTCAGTAACACACGTACAGGTCACTAACAGGCCACTAACACAATAACAGATCAGTAACACACGAACAGGTCACTATCAGGACCCCTAATGGGTCACAAACACAATAACAGGTCACTAACAGGTCACTAACAGGACACTTACACACTAAAGGTCACTAAAAGGTCATTAACAGGTCACTAACTACTTACACACTGTTACTAACAGTGTGTAACTAACAGGTCACTTACACACTAAAAGGTCACTGACAGGTCAGTAACACACGTACAGGTCACTAATGGGCCACTAACACAATAACAGGTCAGTAACACACAAACAGGTAACTATCAGGGCCCCTAACGTGTCACTAACACGCCACTAACACAATAACAGGTCACTAACAGGTCACTAACGGGTCACCAACCTGGGGTTTCGTGGCCATAATAAGTAGAATGGATAAGCGCTACATCATACTATTCTAGTTGTGTGGCAATACCACAATTGTATAATGAGTGTAGGCAAAAAGCCACTTGGTCTGTACTCAACTTATCCCTAATCGCAAGAGTCAATTCAGTTAAGATAAATGTTCTTGCACGGTTCTCTAACTTGTTTCAGTGTACACCTTTGTATCTTCCCCAGACCTTTTTTCATAAAGTGGATAGCCTAATTTCGGAGTTTATTTGGAATAACAAGGTTCCCAGGTTGCAGAAACAATATCTGCGGAGGCCTAGGCCACTTGGAGGGTTGGCTTTGCCGAATTTGAGGTTCTATTATTGGGCGGCCAACATTAGGGTCTGTACATACTGGCTTCAATATGAGTCTTTTGATTCTCCCCCTTTGTGGCTAGTTATGGAGGCCAATTCCATTAAACCTGTATCTTTGAATGCCCTTGTACACTCTCCTATTCATTCTTCCACTTTTCCTTATACTAAGAACAGGATTGTCAAAACGTCACTCAGGATCTGGGTTCAGTTTAAGCGCTATTTTGGTTTTCAGTCAATGTCAACTTATGCTCCTCTAGCAGCTAACCATGTTTTTCCTCCATCTTTGGTAGACAGTACTTTTTTAAACTGGTCTAATCTCGGTAATAAACATTTCAAAGATTTGTACATTGACAACGTTTTTGCTTCCTTTGAGCAACTTTCAGACAAATTTTCACTTCCCAAAGTACATTTTTTTAGATTCCTCATTAGATTCTTCATTCGTAGCTCATCTCCCATGTTTCCTATGTTACCTGATGACTCAATTTTGGATGGCTTTTTCACACCCATCCCGGCCCTGAAAGGATCAATTTCACTTATTTATAATCGAATTATTAGCTTACGCTCAGACTCACTTAACCTGATAAAGGCCTGTTGGGAGGAGGATTTAGGGGAGGCAATACCTGAGGGGGTTTGGATGGAGATCTTAAGGCGTGTGCATAGTTCTTCGATCTGTGCTCGGCACAGCCTCATCCGGTGTAAACTTTTACACCGTATCTATTTTACACAGGCTCGACTTGCAAAAATCTATGGTGGTTCTGCAGCTTGTCTCAGATGCCAGCATTCCCCTGCAAATCTTCTCCACACATTCTGGCTCTGCCCATCCCTTCATAATTTTTGGTCTGATATCTTTGATACCCTGTCCGTGATTGTTGGAGAAAGGATTGAACCAAATCCCTGGAGTGCGTTATTTGGGGTTGTCCATTCACTGCCATCCCTCTCCACAGTTAAAAAAGATCTTTTAGCTTTTGTCACCATTGTTAGCCAGACGATTGATTCTATTACATTGGAAATCCGCTGACTCTCTAACTCATACCCACTGGATTAGGGATATCCTTTATTTTCTTAAACTTGAAAAACTTAGACTTTCGCTACAAAGTCTCTCTGATAAGTTTAATAGGATCTGGGGTTCATTCTTCCAGTTTGTTATGAATATAAAGTTTCCACTTGATACTGGCTGAAAGATCCGATGTTTTGGAGAAGTGCCACTCTTCTGCTGGATGTAGTGTGTATATTTTCTATCTATATTGACTGTCGATATGTCTCCAATGTGCTTGTTTAGTGGCTGATTGGTGGTGGTTTGTTTGTTTTTTTTTTTTTTTTTTGCTTTTATTTTTGTTTATTTTCTAGGTGTTATGTTTTGTGTTGTTTTTTTTTTTTTCTTAATTGCTATTTTTTAAAGTTCTTTTATAATAAAAAAGTATGTACATATTTTTTATTTATTTATACCTTGTATTTTTGAGAAAACCCAATAAACAAAGTTAAAAAAAAAAAAAAAAAAAGCCACGGCCGAATTGAAAAAAAAAGGGTTTTTTCGCAGCCATGATGGACATGTGGTCAAGCCGCACAGCTGAACCAATACCTAACCCTCACGGTCCATTAAACCACTCAGGACTTCCAGCTCAAAGGTTGTTGCCTGCAGATGGTGTATTTTTCAAGTGACCACACAGGAGAAAACATTGTAGCTGGACGACGAGATGCCGACAAGCCGGGATGTTAAAGAGGAGAAACTTGTTTGCTTAACTACGGACAACGCATCAAACACCGTGAAGGCTGGTTCCTAACTTATAAACCATTCATTGGTTCAAACAATGTTTACACAGTTCTTATGATTGTGTTTCTGACCATTTTTATTTGCCTAAATAGTATTTACAAACTGATAGAGGTATATTTGGTAGTTTCCTGCACTTTATTTTTCAGATCATTAACACAGTAACAGGTTACTAATAAACTAACAGGTCACTTGCGGGTAACAAACACAATAACAGGTCTTTAACGTGTCACTAAAAGGTCAATAACACAATAACAGCTCACTAACGGGTCACTAACAGGTGACTCATGGCTCACTAACACACTAACAGATTACTAATAAACTAACAGGTCACTAGCGGGTAACAAACACAATAACAGGTCACTAACGTGTCACTAATAGGTCACTAACACAATAACAGCTCACTAACGGGTCACTAACAGGTCACTCATGGCTCACTAACACACTAACAGATTACTAATAAACTAACAGGTCACTAGCGGGTAACAAACACAATAACAGGTCACTAACGTGTCACTAATAGGTCACTAACACAATAACAGCTCACTAACGGGTCACTAACAGGTCATTCATGGCTCACTAACACACTAACAGATCTCTGAAAATAACAGGTCACTAACGGGTCACTAACGTGCCACTAATGGCTCACTAACAGGTCACTAAAACAATAACAGGTCACTCATGAGTCACTATCAGGTCATTAATGTGTCACTAACAGGTCACTAACACAATAACAGGTCACTAACGGGTAACTAACATGCCACTAATTTGTCACTAACAGGTCACAAACACAATAACTGCTCCCTAACGGGTCCATAACAGGTCACTAACACAATAACAGGACACTCACGAGTCACTAACAGGTCACCAATGGGTCTCTAACAGGTCACTAAAACATTAACTCACTGACGGGTCACTAACAGGTCACAAACACAATAACAGGTTACTAACACAATAACAGGTCACTAACGTGTCATTAACAGGTCACTAACACTGTAACTGCTCACTAATAGGTCACTAACACAATATCAGGTCACTCACAAATCACTAACAGGTCACCAATGGGTCTCTAACAGGTCACTAAAACAATAACTCACTGACGGGTCACTAACAGGTCACTAACACAATAACAGGTCACTAACGTGTCACTAAGAGGTCACTAACACTGTAACTGCTCACTAACAGGTCACTAACACAATAACAGGTCACTAACGTGTCACTACCAGGTCACTAATGTGTCACTAACAGGTCACTAATGTGTCACTAACAGGTCACTAACACAATAACAGGTCACTTACACACTAACAGGTCACTTACACACTAACAGGTCACTAACGTGTCACTACCAGGTCACTAATGTGTCACTAACAGGTCACAAACACAATAACAGGTCACTAACATGTCACTACCAGGTCACTAATGGGTTACTAACAGGTCACTAACACAATAACAGGTCACTAACATGTCACTACCAGGTCACTAACACTGTAACTGCTCACTAACAGGTCACTAACACAATAACAGGTCACTAACAGGTCACTAACACAATAACAGGTCACTAACAGGTCACTAACACAATAACAGGTCACTAACACAATAACAGGTCACTAACACAATAAGAGGTCACTAACACAATAACAGGTCACTTACACAATAAGAGGTCACTAACACAATAACAGGTCACTTACACAATAAGGTCACTAACACAATTAACAGGTCACTTACACACTAACAGGTCACTAAAACAATAACAGGTCACTAACACACTAATAGGTCACTAACACACTAACAGGTCACTAAAGCCTGATTTATACTCGAACGTCAGGTTGTCTGCATCACCTATGCAGATGACGCAGAGATGCCCCCCCCACCCTACGCAGAGACTACGCAGACACTCTGGTGCACCTCCCCAAAATTGTAGCTTCGACGCAGACAGTGTCGCAGAGAGGAGAGAAAGGAGGCCTCTGATTGGTCAATTCTACATCCGCGTAGAAAAGACTGCGTCATTGAAGAAATGAGGAAGTACCCACATCTGTACGATTCTGGTTCTCCACACTACAAAGACAGCACATATTCTAGTAATTCATGGAGGGAGATAGAGATGAATGTGGGTCTGGAGGAAGGTGACGGTGAGGACGGTGAGGAAGTGGAAAAACACAAGACATACGTTTAGTAAGTTTAGCTAGTTTGTGATTGTCCCTCTTGTGTTGTGGCTTGAAATAACATAGCGGAGACCCTGCTAGTATAAATCAAAAGTGACGGCGGCATCTCTGCGACAAGCTGACGGCGACACATTGCCACGAGAGTATACACGGCCCTTAATAGGTCACTAACACAATAACAGGTCACTAACAGGTAGCTAACACACTAAAAGGTCAATACAGGTAGCTAACACAATAACAGGTGACTTACACACTAACAGGTCACTAACACAATAACAGGTCACTAACAGGTCAATAACATCTCTGGATGTTACGGCATTTCCTGCATGCAGGAAAGGAATCGCTGTCTCCTTCTTTCTTTTTTCTATTTTCAGAAATAAATAAGAAAACTTTCATACTTGGACATCATTCCGTCAAAAACCAAAACAGAATAATGGAAAAAAACAGAAAGTAGAAAAATAGGAAAGGCAGAAGCACAAACTAACGTTTGTTTGTGTGGAGATGGGGGTTGGGGGTGGGGGGGGGGGGGGGGGGGATAGAATGCTGGGAAAACGATTAGGTACCTGGGAACATGATTTAAGTGACTAACAAGTGGTAACAGTCAGTTTTATCATAGAAATCACCACCACCTCCTCAGATGACTGGTCTTCACAATCAGCCAGTATCGGTACTGACCCATATATCACTTTGCACTGCAAAAATGGGGGGAAAAAAAAGCTAAAGTACGAGAAATAAACACACAATTCTGGTGAAAGTTACTCAATGGCGGTGAAATTCTCCATCCAGCATCAAGATATTTCTATTGCACAAGAGGTCTTGTGTGCAGTTTAGATCTGGTTGAAACAAGGGAGGAAAAAAAAAGCTGAATTTTCTATCAAATATTTTAAAAATACACCTGCTGTCGCACAATAACCAGTTAAAGACACATAAAATTAGCAAAGAATTCTTAATTCTAGGTCACTGGAAAACACTATAACCGGAAAAAAAGAAAATGAAGTCATAAACCAAAGTGGATATCACTTAGTGTCACAAGATTGTTTTTACAGTCAAAGATAAAGTTACAATCTGGAGCTCTGGCTACTGATGCTTGTTTTAACACTATGTGACTACATTTAAGATTCCCTGGCTAGTTAAGGCGTAATAGACGCGTTCATGAGTATATCATGGAGTGGATAAGCAAATTATATTTAAAACAAGATAAATCATAAATGTCCACATCTAAGTTTTCAAATCTAGTCAAGAACAGAACAGTCTGGAGTGGGTCAGTACATGCATCTAATGCACAGCCTTGACTTTTTTTTTTTTTTTTTTTTTGAAGGGATGGTAGTAAATTCATGGAAGCAGCCTCTGCTACCTTTAAGGGAATATATGGAGTCTTTTTTCTACTTCTAAGAAAAAACAGGAGTGATCAAAACCTGTATCAGGACAAACCTTACTTGGAAATTTGAATCAGAAAAGAAAACAGATGCACCTCTACACACCTGCCAACAAAGACCCTCAGTTCATCCTGTTTCTGCATCTAATCCTATTTCTATAACTAATAATAACTAATAATACCTGCAGAAGTTGTTTTTCCATATTTTCCAGTCAGGATTACACATGAAAACCATCTCCTGTGATGCTGAATCAGTGTGAATGTGCGGATCAATGACACCATCAAAACAGAGGAAAACAAAAAAATAACAGGCCGCTCCAAAAAGTTTCCATCACGCCAGGATGTGAAACACAAATGTTCCCACATGTATTCTGGACCTGAGTCCTGAAAACTGGCCGTCCGGGTTCAGGAAGAACATCTGACATTGAAGCCATGTTTACATGTTCTCGAGTGTCAGCTCGCGCCCCCACAGGTGTGTCTACCTGACAAGTGTTTTGATGTGAAGGATGGCGGAGAGCCACAGACGCCTGGGAGGCGTTTAAAAGCCGCTGCTTGTCTGCTCCGGTGAGTTTAGACCCGCCAGTGTTTTTAGCCAGTGTCGCAACAAGTCAGGGCCTGGCTCTCTTATCTCCCCCCCGCACAACACCGCCAACACACCCGCCGGCTGCGCCCGGCGCCGGGGACAGCGGCGGGAACGCTTTCTTACTTGATCCGGGACCCCATCGTCCTCCGCGGCCCCGCCGTCGCTGGCAGCAGATTGTCAGTCCGGAGATGTGTTTCTGATGCTAGTCTGCCTGTCACACAGACCCGCACGACGCCATGGTGCGTACACACGCATATGTCACGCTCTTCCCCGCAATGAACGCTGGGACGTGTAGTTTTCTTCTGAGTCAGTTTTAGAGCCTCTCAAAGCAGAGCGATGACGTTCAAGAAACTACAGGTTCCACAATACATATGGGTCACGTGACGCTACAGCGGCGAATTTGATCGATATCGAGAAGTATTTTACCTGTAGATCTATTAGGATCGAGTTTATCAGAGCTTATCGGAAATTTAGACTGATAATCACCGAAGGCAATCTTAAATGAAAGCTCTCCCACAAACCAGTAATATTAATTATTGATCAACTAAACCCAAAAGTTAAGGAAATTTGCGTTTGGTAGATTGAATTGAATTGATTTTATTTCAAAACAAACATGTACATAAAAAAAACAACAAAAAAACAAATAGTAACATCTTCATATACACATAAGGCTCGAAAAATGTATTATTTGTTGTAACAATGTTTTTTTTTTGCCAATAAATCTTATTCCGCTGGAAAGCCTGATTATTTCTCTTTTAAATGTACCAAATTTGTCAGGAAGATGAATTTTCAGGTTGTGGGTTGCACCCCTGAAAGATTTTACAAATCTGCTTTGCCAGTGCCAAACAGGTGCGTTAATCCTCTGGTGGAGGCAGAGTGAAGGTGTGGGGCCACACCTCCCTCACTGGAAAAATGAGGCTTGTCCTCGTTGGAGACAACCTCAATGCAGAGATATGGAGATGAAATTCCTCAACCAGTGGTAACCCCGTATCTTCACAGTCTGGGACCAAACTCTGTCCTCCAGGAGGACAACGGTCCCCCAACACAGCAGGATTCTCCAGAGACCACCGCCAGAATTCAGGAGTGGAGACGATGGAACGACCTCTCAGCAGTCCTGACCTTAACCCTGCTGGGAACACTGGTGGGATCAGCTGGGACTGCTGTTGCTGCCACAGTCACCAACAGCAGTCCCAGTTTAACACTGGTGGGATCAGCTGGGACTGCTGTTGCTGCCACGGTCACCAACAGCAGTCCCAGTTTAACACTGGTGGGATCAGCTGGGACTGCTGTTGGTGCCACGGTCACCAACAGCAGTCCCAGTTTAACACTGGTGGGATCAGCTGGGACTGCTGTTGGTGCCACGGTCACCAACAGCAGTCCCAGTTTAACACTGGTGGGATCAGCTGGGACTGCTGTTGCTGCCACGGTCACCAACAGCAGTCCCAGTTTAACACTGGTGGGATCAGCTGGGACTGCTGTTGCTGCCACGGTCACCAACAGCAGTCCCAGTTTAACACTGGTGGGATCAGCTGGGACTGCTGTTGCTGCCACGGTCACCAACAGCAGTCCCAGTTTAACACTGGTGGGATCAACTGGGACTGCTGTTGCTGCCACGGTCACCAACAGCAGTCCCAGTTTAACACTGGTGGGATCAGCTGGGACTGCTGTTGGTGCCACGGTCACCAACAGCAGTCCCAGTTTAACACTGGTGGGATCAGCTGGGACTGCTGTTGCTGCCACAGTCACCAACAGCAGTCCCAGTTTAACACTGGTGGGATCAACTGGGACTGCTGTTGCTGCCACAGTCACCAACAGCAGTCCCAGTTTAACACTGGTGGGATCAGCTGGGACTGCTGTTGCTGCCACAGTCACCAACAGCAGTCCCAGTTTAACACTGGTGGGATCAGCTGGGACTGCTGTTGCTGCCACAGTCACCAACACAACCAAGTTGGCTGAATTTAAACAAATGCTGGTTGGAGAATGGGATGTGTTTGACCAGACTGGTGACCAGCATGAGGAGGAGGAGCCAGACTGGTGACCAGCATGAGGAGGAGGAGCCAGACTGGTGACCAACATGAGAAGGAAGAGGAGCCAGACTGGTGACCAGCAGGAGGAGGAGGAGGAGCCGAGGAGGAGGAGCCAGACTGGTGACCAGCATGAGGAGGAAGAGGAGCCAGACTGGTGACCAGCAGGAGGAGGAGGAGGAGCCGAGGAGGAGGAGCCAGACTGGTGACCAGCATGAGGAGGAGGAGGAGCCAGACTGGTGACCAACATGAGAAGGAAGAGGAGCCAGACTGGTGACCAGCAGGAGGAGGAGGAGGAGCCGAGGAGGAGGAGCCAGACTGGTGACCAGCATAAGGAGGAGGAGCCAGACTGGTGACCAACATGAGAAGGAAGAGGAGCCAGACTGGTGACCAGCAGGAGGAGGAGGAGGAGCCGAGGAGGAGGAGCCAGACTGATGACCAGCATGAGGAGGAGGAGGAGCCAGACTGGTGACCAGCATGAGGAGGAGGAGGAGCCAGGCTGGTGACCAGCATGAGGAGGAGGAGGAGCCAGGCTGGTGACCATGAGGGAGGAGGAGCCGAGGAGGAGGAGCCAGACTGATGACCAGCATGAGGAGGAGGAGGAGGAGCCAGACTGGTGACCAGCATGAGGAGGAGGAGGAGCCAGACTGGTGACCAACATGAGAAGGAAGAGGAGCCAGACTGGTGACCAGCAGGAGGAGGAGGAGGGAGGAGGAGGACCAGCTGGTGACCCATGAGGAGGAGGAGGAGCCAGACTGGTGACCAGCATAGAGGAGGAGGAGCCAGACTGGTGACCAGCATGAGGAGGAGGAGGAGAGGAGCCAGACTGGTGACCAGCATGAGGAGGAGGAGGAGCCAGGCTGGTGACCAGCATGAGGAGGAGGAGGAGCCAGACTGGTGACCAGCATGAGGAGGATGAGGAGCCAGACTTGTGACCAGCATGAGGAGGAGGAGGAGCCGAGGAGGAGGAGCCAGACTGGTGACCATGATGAGGAGGAGGAGGAGCCAGACTGGTGACCAGCATGAGGAGGAGGAGGAGCCAGACTGGTGACCAGCATGAGGAGGAGGAGGAGCCAGACTGGTGACCAGCATGAGGAGGAGGAGGAGCCAGACTGGTGACCAGCATGAGGAGGAGGAGGAGCCAGGCTGGTGACCAGTATGAGGAGGAGGAGGAGCCAGACTGGTGACCAGCATGAGGAGGAGGAGGAGCCAGACTGGTGACCAGCATGAGGAGGAGGAGGAGCCAGGACTGGTGACCAGCATGAGGAGGAGGAGGAGCCAGACTGGTGACCAGCATGAGGAGGAGGAGGAGCCAGGCTGGTGACCAGCATGAGGAGGAGGGAGGCTGGTGACCAGCATAGGAGGAGGAGGAGCCAGACTGGTGACCAGCATGAGGAGATGGGAGGAGGAGGAGCCAGCATGAGGAGGATGAGGAGCCAGACTGGTGACCAGCATGAGGAGGAGGAGGAGCCAGACTGGTGACCAGCATGAGGAGGAGGAGCCAGACTGGTGACCAGCATGAGGAGGAGGAGGAGCCACTGGTGACAGGGATGAGGAGGAGGAGGAGGAGCCAGACTGGTGACCAGCATGAGGAGGAGGAGGAGCCAGCTGGTGACAGCATGAGGAGGAGGATGAGAGAGGAGGAGCCAGACTGGTGACCAGCATGAGGAGGAGGAGCCAGAGGAGGAGGAGGAGCCAGGCTGTGACCCAGGAGGAGGAGCCACTGTGACCATGAGGAGGAGGAGCCAGGCTGGTGACCAGCATGAGGAGGAGGAGGAGCCAGACTGGTGACCAACATGAGGAGGAGGAGGAGCCAGGCTGGTGACCAGCATGAGGAGGAGGAGCCAGACTGGTGACCAGCATGAGGAGGAGAGGAGCCAGACTGGTGACCAGCCATAGGAGGAGCCAGACTGTGCATGACCAGTGATGAGGAGGAGAGGAGCCAGACTGGTGACCAGCCAGGAGAGACCAGATGCAGCAGGAGGAGGAGGAGCCAGACTGGTGACCAGCATGAGGAGGAGGAGGAGCCAGACTGGTGACCAGCATTAGGAGGAGGAGGAGGAGCCAGACTGTTGTGGCTGTGTATGGTTTTATGCTGCTGAGGCTCCTGTTTGTTAAATGTATATATTTAAGTTGGTAAATTGTCAATATGTAAAAAGATTCAACAGTAGAAAAAGAAAGTTGTTTGGTTTTGGCGAAGAAGATTTGGCGAATCTTTCGTGGGTCCAGCCCTCATCCTCAGCTCTGCTGCTCATCCCACAGATGTTCCTGACAGATGTGGATCCATTTAAAAGGGAAACAAACAGGCTTTCCAACGGTCTGAGAAGCATTGTTACAACAAAAAAATAACCTACCAAACTCTAATTTCCTTACTTTTTTGTCCTTTATTTATTTTGTACAAGAAAAAAAGGAAAGGGAAATTTATTTGTTTAGCACATTTCATACACAAAGACAATTCAACATGCTTTACAAAGCCAGATGAAAAGAACAGAAAAAAATAACAAAAACAGCATAAGAATGCAAATAAAACCCATAACACAATAGGGCACAATAACTGGTAGTCAGTGTAGAGATCTCAGAACAGTAATGTTCTCAGTTTTCCTGGTTCTTGTTAGAACGTTCTGGATGAGCTGAAGATGTCTGATGATCTTTCTGGGAGGAACAGACAGTAGAGCGTTGGAGTAGTCAGTCTACTGGAGATGAAGGCTGGATGAGCTTCTCTAAATCTGCTCTGAACATCACATCTCCAAACCTAGATGTCTGTTTGAGGTGATTAAAAAGCTGTTTTAGTTCCAGCCTGGATGATGCTGCTGAAGTCAATGAGTCAAGTAAAGCTCCCAGATCCCTGACCTGGTTTTTGTCATGATACCTCTGGATTCAAACTGGGCAGCAGCTTTAATATCTTCCATTTTAAAACCAAAGACAGTTATTTCTGTCTTTTCTTGGTTTGATTGAAGGAACCTTGATTGCTTCCAGCCATCCAGAAAGAAACAAAGAAAGAAGATGCATTTGAGAAAATTCAGGAAACACGTTCTTGGTTCTTGGAGCTGCACTCTGTATTCATTTTTAATATAAATATCCACACAAATTGATTCTTTTAACTGATTTACTGAAGTGAGGTGATTTTTGGTTTGTTCATTGGACTCACTGATGGTGAGAGCAGCTCTGTGGATGAAACCTTTTAGCCCTATAAGCTCCAACACTATAAATGCTACAGATAACTGATGTTATATCATTTTCTCATTCAAACACATTACTGTTTATTTAGGAATCCTCCTTTTTTGACTAATTTGTTCAGTTTTAATTAATTTACATACAGTTAAAACAGTAGAAAACAATTACAAACCTCTTACTTTTTTCTTCCAATAAGAAATGTACTGCAGTTATTCAGTATCTACTTGAATACTGAACACACACTTGGACACAGATAACTAGATCCTTTTCTAAAATATATCCTGGCGAACAAACAGTGATGAACAAAACTGTCGTTGCTAACAAACAGTAGACGGAAAGATATAGTTTTATTTTTTAATTTATTTGCCTAAGCACCCTGATGGTGAGTCAGATATAACTGCAGACATCTGACCTTCATTTTTTCGTGTTTTCTCAGTTTGCGACATTCTCAGTTTACAACATCAGTATTTTCCCAACCGTGGCCTCATCTCTGACATCAACACAGTCTTCCCTTTTTTCTCAGGTTGGCACAGTTTCCTGACGTCTTCAAAACAAGTCTATGACATGTTTCACTTAAAACATTTCAGAAACACAGGAACCATGTCAACCATGTCATCGCAGCTCCGTTTAACAGCGGCTGGTTGTGGGAGGCGGAGCCAGACACTGACTCCTCCCCCTTGCGCACAGGTCAGGTGTCCTTTGGAAATCAGTGTCACAGCTTTGTGCTGTTCAGTATCACAGAAGCATGAAAGCTCCATGTTGTTGGGTAGATGGCAGCGTTGTGCAGCAAAACCTTCCGATAAAGCAGTGGTGCGCAAACTGTGGTATGCGTACCACTGGTGGTACACGAGCGCTCTCTGGTGGTACATTGGAGAACACCAGGACTTTCGACATTTTCACTTTTTTTTTTCTTTTATTAAATCGGAAACATACAATGCATTATAAACACGTTTCAAACGAAATTCAGGTAACAATAAATAACTACAATAAGGAATAAACATCTCTCCTGTGAGTTTAAAGCTAATTGAGAAGGCATATATGGCTATATTTTAAAATTGGTCATCATGGTGGTACTCAGAGAGCTGAACCATTTCTCAGGTGGTACGCAGGATTAAAAGTTTGAGAATCACTGTGATAAAAGAACAAAGGAATGTCAGTTCAGTCTGCCTCCCTCAAAGTAAAGAAAAGATCCCGCCAAGAGGCGACACGCAGGGCCGTCGGACAGGGGGTAAAAGTTACACAGCCTTGGGGGGGCCCATGGCAGAGGGGGGCCCACGGGAAGCTAAGGGGGAAAAAATTATGTATTGAATATATTAGTTAATACCAAAACTAAATTTCATGACAGATATTGATCGTAATGCAAACTTGGTGGGCCCTATATTAAATGGCATATTGTTGTAATCCAAAAACCTTAAGTCTGTTGTGACGGTGGTGATGGGGGGGGGGGGTTGGGGGCCCACCAGGACCTCCTTTGTAGGGGCCAAGAATTTGGTGCTACGGCCCTGGCGACACGACCTGACATTCAACGATCAAGCATAACATCATGACCACTGACAGCTAACGCGAGTAAATAGCACCGATCTGGTTATAGTGCAGTAATATAACTAGGGTGTTAACGCGTCTATAACGTGTTAATAACATGTTAATAATGTGTTAATGCAAATTCTGTTTAACGCCACTTTTTTTTTTAACGCGAGATTAACGCACACACATTTCTGTAAATATGACCCTCGGCCAATAAATGTATTTCCAGTTAACGTGTGGGACAGACATGGAGACAGAAAAGGGTCTTATGAACGGCAAGTTTAGCTTTAAGGTGCTGCCAGATGAGTCTGTTGACCAGAAAAAAGCTATTTGTATTTACTGTCGCTGTGAATTGAGTTACCACCGCAGGATGGTAAAGTTAGTTTCACATCCAACATTCGCTTGTTTTTTTTCTCTTTAAACTTTAATAGCGTCATGAAAACGACTCGATTTCATCCAGGTTGGTATCATTTTGTAGATATAAGTATGCCAGACATTTCACCAGTGTCATCAACCCTCCAAGCTCAGTGGGTGTGGCTAAAACTCTCAGGAACAGTGCTGAATGTCCTCCTGAATACCTGCTGCTGTACCTGCCGTGGAGTTTAGGGACTGTCAGCAAATTACTGCAGTCAAACAGCAGCCCGACTGAATACACTAAGAAGTTGATGAATTAAGCCCCTAAAAAGTACTGCAGCATTGGTGGACTTCCAGTTTACAAACTAAAGGCTGTTTTGACGCTGTATAGGACAAAACAGGTGTAGATGATGGATGGATGGATGGGTGGATGAATAAACAGAACATTAAAAAATGTATTTGTGCGATTAATTGCGATTAATCACGAATTAACTGTGAAAATCTTTTGATTAATCGCGATTAAAAAATTTAATCGACTGACAGCACTAAATATAACACCTGCATCCTGGAATTCACATTTAACCCATTTTGGCGCCAACCAGACCAGTCACACCCTCAACAGGGCGACACCTTTCACCGACCAGAGCCGCCACCTCAGCAGGTCAGCAGTGGACCCCTGAACAAATCTTTTGAGGAAGTGTTTAAAGAACACAGCAAAGAATCTGAGGTGTTCATTTGGTCTTCATTGTCCACAGACATCAGTCTGATGGCACCTGATGGCATCTGTGCAACCCCTGTCGACAGAGACCCCCACCCCACAACCCTCAGCGTCTAAAGGATCTATCGATTACATCCCAGCATCAGACGCTCTTCTGGCAAAAGTGTCTACAATGAGGCCAAAATCTACATCACAACATATTTCCTCATTTTCATCAATACGATAACATTCCAGTATCAATGTGAACATTATGAATGTCACAGAGAAACTGCTGAGCCTGTCTAGAAAGGATAACTGTACCCACAAACATCTGAAAAATTAAACTGCCTCATCCATAAAACCTCCTCCTGTAAAACTGTGTGATATTTTAGATGTGAAAGAAGAAAGTCAATGTTCACCTTCTGGTCAAATTCATACCAGAGAGACATGACGTTACCATCAAACAAACAGACATCTTGGCACTGTATTAATAATAATGTGTATCAAATGTGTTTAAAAGTCATGATGATGTTCTTTTATAACATCGGATTTATTCTTTTGTATTTCATCCTCCTATAAGTCATTGATAATAATGGCTGTTATTTCTCCCATTCTTGATCATAGATCATAGCCTGTATAACAAAATCATAGCCTGTATAACAAAATCATAGCCTGTATAACAAGAACCGGATGTGGACTTTGTATAGAGGCTAGAAGACTATTTGCAGCACTGTCACTCATCCGGGGCTTTGCAGATCTGTGACTTTCCGGTCTTTTCTCTCCGCCAGCGGCTTCCTCCAGTTATTCAACTTAGATCAGACAGGACTACGACTCGTGTAGCCGTCAGCGCTGATCTTTTCCTTGTCCAAGTGACGGGAACATCGCCTGGAATTTCTCGTGAGATGTAACATGTTGACATTCTTCCCCGTCTTGTCCTTCCTCTCACGCTGAATCGGTGTCTTCCATCTTTTCTGCAGAGATCTTTAACCAATCAGCCATGAAGGGATAGATGTGTAGCTTCTTTGCTTTGGAGATATGTTACTTACACTACGCAGCATCACAGGAGTACACCAGGGCTGTTTGAAGGTAGACAATTACATCAAAATCAATGAGCTGTATCGCTTGTTTTGGCTCTTTGCTTTCTTTATGGAAAGTGGTCGAGTGTACAAAAAGCCCAAATGCAACGCCTTATGACTGGTGCTGCCACCTAGTGGCACGGCAGCATTTTCACGGTACTTAGGTAGCCTGCGTTAGTACAGTACAGTGATCCCTTATTTTTTGCGGTTAATGGGGACCCCTCCCCCCCACCGCGAAAATCAAAAATGAATGAAAATGAAATAAATGAATAAAATGAAAATGAATGAAAATGAAATGAAATGAATAAAATGAAAATGAATGAAAATGAAAATGAATGAAAATGAAAATGAAAATGAAAAATACTTTATTTATCCCATAAATAACCTACTTTTCAATGTGGTAAGGGCTCTCTTTTTTCTTTTTTTTTTTAAATAAACAACAGACAGCAATAATAATAATAATAACAGGTGTTAAGTCTTGTTGTGGAGGCTGATGGCTGCTGCAGGAATGATCTTCTGTATCTTTCCGTCTTGCAACAGACCTGAAGAAGCCTCTCACTTTCTTTCTCTCACATTCTTCACAAAATCTGCGAACTGGAACCGGAGCCCCCCGAGCCTAAATAATGTGTTTAAAATATTTTAAAAACCACAAAAAAGTAGTGAGACACTGCAGTGAAACCAGACAAAGGCTCACCTGTGGTCTTTCTGTTTCCTTCACAGCCTCTGGTCTCTGAACCGTAGTAAAGAAACCATGCTGGTATTGTGCTATTTTTGGCTCGTAATTAGCAGCTAACACGCTAATAACAACAAAAGAAACAGTCTGGTTTTCTCTGCATGGAACGGTTACTTTATTCTGGCACTGCAGGAACTTGTAACATCACACAGGTTGTATTGTTGGGCTCCTGTCGGTTAACAGAGAATGTAAATCTATACACGCTGGGCTGCTGTTGATGCTCACTACACTTTTCATCTAACCCCGTTTTCATTCTGCCGTCCCACAACACACACACTACATTACCCATAAGGCCACACCATTACCCATAAGGCCACCTTCTTAAAGGGGCCAGGCTGGCTCACAGCATTTCTTTACTGTGAGAGAATGCGCACAACATCCTGTGATGTTTCCGCAATTTTTCTTTATCTTTTTATTATATTATATATTTCTGAAAAAAATCCGCGAATAAATAAAACCGCGGAACTTAAAGCGCAAATTGGTGAGGGATCACTGTACTTCATTTGTAACTGATGACAAGAACACAAATATGAGCAGTAGTAAATGGCTGATCTGGGTTGGTGACGTCATTTTCTTCAGACTCTGACCGCACTAACAGTGACAGGATTGTGTAATACTGGAGGTTTTGTCACCCAAATAAATGCTTTCAAGGAGAGAAAAAGTCTTCCTTTTCCTCATTAAGTGTCCCCTTTAAGCAGGCAGCTCGCTGGTGTGCAGTCAGGTGTGCGTGCCCTCACTGATCAGGAGCCAGGGGCCCCGCGCGCCCATCATCTGGCCCCGGACACGAGGCGACGTTTGACCTACTTTTGAGGAAACGCTTGTCATGTTTCCTCCGCAACATTTCAGAGGCTTTTAGAGGAAGAAATCACCACCCTCTCGCTCAGACCGGGTATGCTGAGCAGCCTGCGTGGCAGCAGCAGCGGCAGCAGCGGCACCGCGCACACAGACGCAAACCCGCACTCACGCTCGGGAACAGTTCGTGGAAGGACTTGCGCAACGGCGCGGATCAATGTGACTTGTCGACATTTGAGGATTCTCCAGGAGCTTTTTTTTTCTCTTGCTCTTCAGGTGAGGCACGGAGCGCTGGCGGGGCGTCTGCGGGGCGTCTGCGGGGCAGATCACTGCTGTGACCGCTGACATGAATCTGTGTGACTGAACCAGACAGACGCGCGAAACCAAACTGGAGCTGGTCAAAGAATGCGGTTGTTCTCTGGGTGACAAGAGACACGTGTGTTTCTGGTTCTTTCAGTTTTCAGAGGGACATGGGTGTTTGGTTTGCTGCAGGTCACAACAGCGCGGCTGAAGTTGCAGCTCGGCTGGTATTGATTTAGAGATGAATTCTTCTCCGCGTGGGCTGCTCTGTCACAACAGGAAACCTCCGCAACGCTTCCAGCTGCTTCTGCCTCCGCGCTGCTATTCTCACGCTTCGGTGTTTGCTGGACCACTTCGGACCCGAACCTGGGACCACTTCGGACCCGAACCTGAGGTCCGGCGCGTCCGCGGCGCGGCCGGTCACGTTTTTCCGTCCCTCGGATGAGTTAATTACGCGCACATGTGGTCCGCGGAGAAAAAAAAAGTGACAGCGCACTCGTGTAAACACGCCCGCGCGCACCGCTGGTGGAAAAACGGCGCGCTCGCGTGATAATGAGCAGAGCATCGCGTGTGCGTCTGCGTGCGCGTGTGGTTTTGTGGGTGCAACTGAAGAGCGCGCTGCATGAGTCAGTGGCCGCAGGCGGCGGTGCAGAGGTGGTTGCTGGGGATTGTGTGTGTGTGTGTGTGTGTGCCTGGGCACGCAAGGTCAAATAGCTGTGCTGGAAGGAGTCACGTGTCAGCTGTGACGCGCAGCCAGCGGTGTTGTCTGGTCAGAAACCATCTGAGACGTGGAGGACGCTGGAGAGGCTGACTGAGGTCATTAGCTGCGTGGTTTAGATGATTTAATATTTATTATGGTGGTTTTCAACCAGACACCATCATTCTGACACGTTTATCACTCTGTGAGCCACTGCTGGAGATCTACATATGCAAAGTTTCTCAACTTCCTTCCTCCCATCTGCCTGATGAGCAGGTTATTACGCAGTCCTACATCACAGCTGTTGGAGATGATCATGATTGTTTTACATTATCACTTTCACCCGCCTGTGTGAAAACTACTGGCTCAAACTAAACGCAGTGTAACTGATTTTTTGTTGTGTTCTTGTCTTCTGCTGGGGGATATAAATTGATATTAACTGTTACAAAGCCAACATTGAAATGTGTAATTTCTAGGGCTGGGCAACGATTAAAATTTTTAATCGCAATTAATCGCATTATTTCCCTGATTAATCGCGATTAATCGCATTGTATACGCAAAATCAAATAATGAATTCAAAAGTAGTGTAAAGGTCACTTTTATTTAAATGTTTTGCTGCCATATGAACTAAAGTGTTATAACATTTGTTGTTCAAACACTTTTAACATCAGCACTTGTCAGTAACACATATTTAGTGTAAATCTCATCTTAAAAAATGTAAAATTAAATAAAGCTTATTGCCACTGCCAGGGCATTAATGTCATCCTGTTTTTATGAAAAATAAAAAGAGTCTACAAACAAAATCCAACAAAATGATTGTATCTCAGCACAATCAGAACATTAAAACAGGTAATTTCTGAGGTAACAGCAGAAACTTTTAACGGGGAGTTCAACTTGTCAGTTGTTACAAATAACCTTGTTTCTGTTGAATCCTCCGTCTGGGAGAACTTTAAAATGAAAATGTCCACGTTAAAGTTCAGTAACTTTATCAATCCGTGTATCATTCATTCTTTCCATTTTCAATTGTCAATCAAAAATAAAAAAAAATAAAAAAGTGACATTTTATTACGTTTTTCGTTTTTTAATCTAACACAAAAAAACGAACAAAAAAATTCTTGTTTTTTTATATTTCAATTTTGGACTTGGATCAAAAATACGAATTTAAAAAACGGGCCACAGAACTGAATTTGTTTTATAATGGAGGACTGGACTTTCTGTTGTCATTACACATCTGTGCCACTAGATGGAGCCGCACTGCAGTAACCAGCTAGAGAACAGCAGGACAGTGAACACATGGAGCAGATCTGATGGAACATGGAGGAATGACGAGAACGTTTTGTTGCAGTCCAGAATTTTATTTTCTGACAGAATTGTTAATATTTCTACCTGAGTTGCTACCTGAACTGTAAAGTTCACAGATTTTTACTGTTCCCCATGTATGTTTTAGTTTTTCCTTATGTTTACTGTTTTCCGGTTCTGCAGCAGCCAGTAACAGACTTTTCAAAACAAAAGCATGTGAACAACATGCGTTAACATGCGATAAAATAAATGTCGGCGTTAATAAATTAATGTGTTAACACGTTAACTTGCCCACGCTAGTTATAATGAAATACAATTATAAGCATTTCATTATTTTCAAAAGCTTTTATTGAGAATTACACATAATTCATGCAATAAACCAATATTTGCAGTGCTGACCCTTCTTTTTCAAGACCTCTGCAATTCCTCCCTGGCAGGCTGTTAATCAACTTCTGGACCAAATCCTGACTGATGCCAGTCCGTTCATGCATAATCAATGCTTGGAGTTTATCAGAATTTGTGGGTTTTTGATTGTCCGCCCACCTCTTGAGGATTGACCACAAGTTCTCAATGGAATTAAGATCCGGGGAGTTTCCTGGCCAAGGGCCCAAAATCTTAATGTTTTGTTACCCGATATCTATATAGCTTCAGTCTTCTGAAGCTATTGAAGGATCACAGCGCAGAAACGAAGCGTGCAGCCTCTTCTAACTAACTGAACAGAAATCAGCCAGAGACCGGTATCTGCAGGAAACTCGTCAGAGAGGATTGTAATCTCTGTCTTGAAGCGTCACTCTTCTGTCATTCAACAGTTTCACTGAGCATCTGTTCAGATGACTGTCAGGTTTCAGTCCAGTTCAATAATACTTTGATTTTAAGGCTCCGAAGCAGGAAATGTTGAGATGATATAAAAAAATGAAAGACGAGGAAAAGGAACGTCGATTATCATGTTGGCTTTGGGAGCGTGGCACTCATTTCTTTAAAAAATAAGATCTGGAATACTGATTTATCTGACCACAATACGAGTTTCCATTCTGTGATGATCCACCTCCAGAGCTGTCAATACCCCCTCTGGATGAGGTTCTCTTCAGGCTTCTGTCTTTGCCCAGTATCGTTGCAGTGTCATTTGGGAATGTAGCTCCGTATTGTAGCTCTTTCCTCAGTAATTGTCCATGTGGTTATATAAGTGGTTCATGAATGATGGTTGTTGGTGCAGGGCGTCTGAGGCAGAGATTATGGATGTCCATCTAAAGCTTGTCCCCTTTCTTCTTCTTCTGCTTTTCCTTTCAGCTGTTCCTTGAACTTCCCCCTTGGGGGATCAAGGTATATTTGATTTGATATGATTCCCTTCAGGGGTCTCCACATCTACAAACCCTGATGGCATTGAAGTTTGGGAAATTGTGTTAAACATAATGAAAAAAAAAACAGAATATAATGATTTAAAAAATCCTTCCCAACCTATATTCAATTGAATACACTGCAAAGACAAGGTTTTTATTGTTCAAACTCAAATAATAATCAACTCAGAATTTCATGGCTGCAACATGTGTTAAAGTAGTTGGGAAAGCGCACGTTCACCTCTGTGTTGCATCAGCTTTCCTTTTAACAACACTCAATAATAGTTTAACTGAGGAAACTAACTGTTGGAGCTTTTCAGGTGGAAATCGTTCCCGTTCCTGCTGGATGTCCAGCTTCAGTTGCTCAACAGTCCGGGGCTCCGGTGTCGTGGCTGACGCTTCATAATGGGCCACAGATTTTCAATGGGAGGCAGGTCTGGACTCCAGACAGGTTCTGACTGCAGGCAGGTCCGGACTCCAGACAGGTCTTGACTGCAGGCGGGTCCGGACTGCAGGTGGGTCTGGACTGCAGGTGGGTCCGGACTGCAGGTGGGTCCGGACTGCAGGCAGGTCCGGACTGCAGGTGGGTCCGGACTGCAGGCAGGTCCAGCAGGCTGGTCCGGACTCCAGGCAGGTCTGGACTCCAGACAGGTTCTGACTGCAGGCAGGTCCGGACTCCAGACAGGTCTTGACTGCAGGCGGGTCCGGACTGCAGGTGGGTCCGGACTGCAGGCAGGTCCGGACTGCAGGTGGGTCCGGACTGCAGGCAGGTCCAGCAGGCGGGTCCGGACTCCAGGCAGGTCTGGACTCCAGACAGGTTCTGACTGCAGGCAGGTCCGGACTCCAGACAGGTCTTGACTGCAGGCAGGTCTGGACTCCAGGCGGGTCCGGACTGCAGGCAGGTCCGGACTGCAGGTGGGTCCGGACTGCAGGCGAGTCCAGACTCCAGGTGGGTCCGGACTCCAGACAGGTCTGGACTGCAGGCAGGTCCGGCCTGCAGGCAGGTCCCGACTCCAGACAGGTCCGGACTGCAGGCGGGTCTGGACTGCAGGGAGGTCTGGACTGCAGGCAGGTCTGGACTCCAGGCAGGTCTGGACTCTAGACAGGTCCAGCAGGCGGGTCCGGACTGCAGGGAGGTCTGGACTGCAGGCGGGTCTGGACTCCAGGCAGGTCTGGATTCCAGACGGGTCCAGCAGGCGGGTCCGGACTGCAGGGAGACGAAAGATGAACTTGTGAAAGACCGTGGCGATGGTTTGTTGTCGGTCCTACATTGGACCGTGTGAACAGTTCAACGACGGTCATCTAGAAGAAGTCCTGAGATGGTTTTCTGACTGCGTTTGAACTCCTACAACTTCATCTGGAGCCAATTAAAAAGCAGCATGAAAGGATGATATGATGCGACTTGCTTCTTCTCCTCAGCCGTGACCGAACCACGTTCTTCTCTTTCGCCGCCGGTTTCTTCAGGTGTTTTCGGTACGCGTGAGAGTTGCCACCAAGGTGTGGTTCGTTTTCTTGTTGTGCTCACTGTAGATCGTTTATAGTCACGCTGATGACGTGAGTCTTCTTCTGTCACAGCCTACGATGCAGAAGGTCTCCTCATCGTACATCTACCTTTCTGAATGCCGTGCTCAAGTTCAAGCAGGTGCAAGTCGTGCAGTTGGAGGTGTAGCGATCTTCTATGACTTCAATGACATCTTTGATGTCAAATATTTGGGAAACTTTGTGTTAATCTGATATTGTTAAATATGATTCTAGAATGGACTCATTCTTGTTGATTTTGATCGGCGCCATCATGAGGTCAGGAAGGATTTACACCTCTGCAGCTGATAGTTTGTTAGACGCTGGCGTTGTTTTTGTCATTCTGGATGAAACCTAGAGCTGCATGACATCGGGGAAACATTTGTGATGAAATCTGAGGTGGTGAAATAACTTGCGACATAGATAAAGAACTACTTCAGTATCAGTGGTCATCCTGTTTCTGCTTTGCATCTAAAACTCGGCCCTGACTTCCTGGCCAACCGTTTCCTCGCTCCTCTGTCTCTCCTGTCGTCACGATGCTCTTATCGCCCTCCACGTAAATGAACGGCTAAGGTGTCATGTCGGCCAGTGAAGTTCCATCTGAACAGCGGACACATGGCAGTGCTTAGATCCTCATTACTAAACCGTTTCTAGGATGTTTTCATATCACTCGCTGGTGTTTATGGACCAGACTGGAAACAGCAGCAGTAAATCCTGGTTGTAGTCCACATGTGGAAATGCACAAACACCAACTACAACTTTTCCAAAGGCGAACTGGTAATACTGGGACACAGGCTTTGGAGGAAAGCATTGTGTCCTTCAAGAACTGTGGTCTCGTACAGAAATACTGAGTTCAGTGAAGGACGTTCAACTCTGGATGAGACGTGATGATGTCATGACGTGGCTCTGCAGTGGCTTCAGAGCAGAACCGGGTCTGGACTGGCCCGAGCACCAGCACCGGTTTGAAGTTGATCGCTAGAGTGGTTGGAGAAACAGAGACGAACCTGCCGGACCTAAAGAGACTCTAAAAGGGTTCCTGGCACCATTGTTCTTGGAAGGACCTTGTTATTCTTGGAGGCGAATAAACGGGACTTTGTCACACAGCAAGAATGTTAATGGAAACAGTCATTTCACAATTGAGTAATTAAGGACATTTTGAAACACTGCTAGAGTTTTGTGGCAGAGTTGAAATAGAAATGTGGTTGGAACTGGCAGGTTTAGCTCATGGCCATTCTGGGATACTGGGCTGAAAGACATTAGATGTGTAGTTATGGAGCTGCTAGAGTCCTGTGAGTCCTTTACATCTTTACATCCATCCATCATCCTTCCATCCATCCATCCATCCATCCATCCATCCATCCATCCATCCATCCATCCATCCATCCATCCATCCATCCATCCATCATCCATCATCCATCCATCCATCCATCCATCCATCCATCCATCCATCCATCCATCCATCCATCCATCCATCCATCCATCCATCCATCCATCCATCCATCCATCCATCCATCCATCATCATGATCAATCCATCCATCCATCCATCATCCATCCATCATCCAATCCATCCATCCATCCATCCATCCATCCATCCATCCATCCATCCATCCATCCATCATCCATTCATCATCCATCCATCCATCCATCCATCCATCCATCCATCCATCCATCCATTCATCATCCATCCATCCATCAATCCATCCATCATCATGATCAATCCATCCATCAATCCATCATCCATCCATCATCCATCCATCCATCCATCATCCATCCATCCATCATCCATCCATTCATCCATCCATCCATCCATCCATCCATCCATCCATCCACCATTCATCCATCCATCCATCCATCCACCATTCATCCATCCATCCATCATCCATCCATCCATCCATCTATCATCCATCCATTCAACCATCCAGCCATCCATTCAATTCAATTCAATTCAATTTTATTTATATAGCGTCTGTTACAATGACAATTGTCTCTAGGCACTTTACAGAGACCCAGAGCATGACCCTCGAGCAAATATCATTAACTAAGATTATATCATTGAATCCAATCAATGATAAATGATAATGGCAGGTAAAAAAACTCCCACGTAGGGAGAAAAAAACCTTTATACCAAACAGTGGCAAGGAAAAACTCCACTTTAAGAGGAAGAAACCTTGAGCAGGACCTGGATCATATGGGGGACCTTCCCGCTGAAGGCCATCCATCCATCCATTCATTCATCTATCTATCATCCATCATCCATCCATCATCCATCCATCATCCATTCATCATCCATCCATCCATCCATCTATCCATCCATTCATTCATCCATCTATCATCCATCCATCCATCCCTCCATCCATTCATCATCCATCCATCCATCCATCCATCCATCCATCCATCCATCCATCCATCCATCCATCCATCCATCCATCCATCCATCCATTCCATCCATCCATCCATCCTCCATCCATCCATCCATCCATCATCATCATCAATCCATCCATCATCCATCCATCCATCCATCCATCCATCCATCCATCCATCCATCCATCCATCCATCCATCATCCATCCATCATCCATCCATCATCCATCCATCCATCCATCCATCCATCCATCCATCCATCCATCATCATCCATCCATCCATCATCCATCATCCATCCATCCATCCATCCATCCATCCATCCATCCATCCATCCATCCATCCATCCATCCATCCATCCATCATCCATCCATCATCCATCCATCCATCCATCCATCCATCCATCCATCATCATGATCAATCCATCCATCCATCCATCATCCATCATCAATCCATCCATCCATCCATCCATCCATCCATCATCCTTCATCATCCATCCATCCATCCATCCATCCATCCATCATCATCCATCATCATCCATCAATCCATCCATCATCATGATCAATCCATCCATCAATCCATCATCCATCCATCATCCATCCATCCATCCATCAATCCATCCATCCATCATCCATCCATTCATCATCCATCCATCCATCCATCCATCCATCCACCATTCATCCATCCATCCATCCATCCACCATTCATCCATCCATCCATCATCCATCCATCCATCCATCATCCATCCATTCAACCATCCAGCCATCCATTCAATTCAATTCAATTCAATTTTATTTATATAGCATCTGTTACAATGACAATTGTCTCTAGGCACTTTACAGAGACCCAGAGCATGACCCTCGAGCAAATATCATTAACTAAGATTATATCATTGAATCCAATCAATGATAAATGATAATGGCAGGTAAAAAAAACTCCCACGTAGGGAGAAAAAAACCTTTATACCAAACAGTGGCAAGGAAAAACTCCACTTTAAGAGGAAGAAACCTTGAGCAGGACCTGGATCATATGGGGGACCTTCCCGCTGAAGGCCATCCATCCATCCATTCATTCATCTATCTATCATCCATCATCCATCCATCATCCATCCATCATCCATTCATCAGCCATCATCATCCATCATCCATCCATCATCCAAGCATCATCAATCATCCATCCATCCATCCCTCCATCCATTCATTATCCATCCATCCATCCATCCATCCATCCATCCATCCATCCATCCATCCATCCATCCATCCATCCATCCACCATTCATCCATCCATCCATCATCCATCCATCCATCCATTCACCATTCATCCATCCATCCATCATCCATCCATCCATCTATTCATCATTCATCCATCCATTCATCATCCATCATCCTGCATCCATCCATCCATTCATCCATCATCCATCATCCATCCATCATCCATTCATCATCCATCCATCCATCCATTCATCCATCCATCTATCATCCATCCATCCATCATCCATCCATTCATCCATTCATCCATCTATCATCCATCCATCGAACCATCCAGCCATCCATCCATCCACCATTCATCCATCCATCCATCATTCATCCATCCATTCACCATTCATCCATCCATCCATCATCCATCCATCCATCCATCATTCATCCATCCATTCATCATCCATCATCCTGCATCCATCCATCCAGCCATCCATCCATCCACCATTCATCCATCCATCCATCATTCATCCATCCATTCACCATTCATCCATCCATCCATCATCCATCCATCCATCCATCATTCATCCATCCATTCATCATCCATCATCCTGCATCCATCCATCCATCCATCCATCCATCCATCCATCCATCCATCCATCCATCCATCCATCCATCCATCACAGGGATCTGCTGGGGCCTCTCCCAGCAGGAGAAGACCCTGGGCAGGTTGCCAGTCCATCACAGGACCTCCCTTACATCTTCATCACACTAATTCAAGCAGTCTGTGGTCAGATATGCTGCAGTTAGTGGTGCTGTTGTCTTTACTATTTATGTTTTTTTAACATGGTGTTAGCTAAAACAACATGAGTATATGTAATGGATGGTTGTTCCAGAGGAGCATCTTATCTAGAAATTTCTTTTTTTTCCTCCCTTCTCATCCAAATACTGATCATTCAGTTGTGGTGATTACAATGGATCAGCTGGAGCACCATGATGACATGCCTGACGTTAATTCCCCTTTCTGACAACAAAGCGGTTCTGGGGAGTCAGGACATGGACAAAACGGTCTGAGGTTGAGTGTTTGGTACCAGAATGACTGCAGTTGTTTTTTTGTCGTGTGTGAATGGAGCTGTCCTCCTCAGATCCCATCAGATTGGTACCAGGGGGATTTGGAGGCTGTGTGAGGACCACAGAGCTTACCCCTCATGAGCAGCATTGGTGGGGCCACATCTGTCCTGGAGGCTGCAGCTGGAGGACACTGCTGCTGCTCACTTTACCTTCCAGTCATCATAATCTGTGGCTGGTCGGTGCAGAATAATTATCTCTTTTTTTCCCCCTCGCTGATTCCCACTGAATCCAGTAGTAACAATCACGTGTGTGTGTATAATAATAATAATAATAATAATAATGATAATAATAATAATAATAATAATAATAATAATAATAATAATAATAATAATAATAATAATAATAATAATAATATATTTTATTTAAAAGTGCCTTACTTGCACTCAAGGACACTGTACAATTATAATCAGGAGAAAGAGGAAAAAAAGTAATAGTAATAAAAAGCAGTAGTAATAAAAACAGGGAACAAAATGATTAGGTAAGGAATGTAGCGACAGATGGGTTTTAAGATGTGATTTAAAAACTGGAAGGGAGTCAAGGTTTGTGATGTCGAGGGGGAGGGAGTTCCAAAGTTTGGGAGCCCTGCTCCCCATGGTGCTGAGACGGGCTGGGGGCACAGAAAGGTGGAGAGAGGAGGAGGATCTGAGGGAGCGGGAGGGGATGTTGATGCGGAGGAGCTCTGAAAGATAGTAGGGGGCTAGGCTATGTACTGCTTTGAAGGTGTATAGAAGCATCTTAAATTGAATTCTTGTGGTAACGGGAAGCCAGTGAAGTTGTTGGAGGACAGGGGTTATGTGTGTGTGTGTGTGTGTGTGTGGGGGTGGGGGGGGGGGGGCAGTGATTATGCTAGCCGCTGCAGTTTATGGAGGGATTTTTGAGGGATGCCAAAGAGAAGTGAGTTGCAGTAATCTATTCTTGGCTATTGACCAAGATGACAGCAGTATAAGGGGAGAGGGCGGGACGGAGGCGATTTATGGTGCGCAAATGGAAGTAGGCAGAGCGGGTGAGCGGTGAGCCAGGATTTAATTTCTGAATGACAGTGGGAAAGAGAGGATGGTGGAAGAGAGTCGTCGGGCTTACTGGATAGATAGAGTTGAGTCTCGTCCGCAAAACAATGAAAATGAATTCCAAATTTTCTGAATACACTGCCAAGTGGGAGTAGGTAGATTATGAATAGCAGGCGGCCAAGGACCGACCCCTGGGGCACGCCAGAGGAGACGAGGGCGGGGGGTGAGGTTAAGGTTTTGAATTGGATGAATTGTGAGCGGCCGGTAAGATATGAGTGGAACCAGTGGAGGGGTGTGTTTAGTGATAACAATGGAGGAAAGTCTATTGAGGCGAATTGGATGAGAGATGGTGTATGGTATGTGTGTGTGTGTGTGTGTGTGCATATGTATATACACTAGAGGTCTTCACGGGTCCACTTTCATGGACCCGAACCCGAATGGACCCGTGAAAATTCAACCTGAAACTGACCTGACCCGAGCTATTATCATATGTTCGGGAGTCTGAACCCGAATGGACCCGCAATATTTGGACCCGGAACCGACCCGACCCGAGTCTTTAGTTTCCAGCCACGAATCGAACTGAGTTACCCGAATAGAACCGAGACAATCCAGCCCATAGTTGCTCATGTTAAAAGTTGTCTAGCATTGAATAAAACTTGATTTTGTTACCTAAAGTTGTCTTCTTCTACCGGTTTCAGTTGCTACATAGGCTACGTGATGTAAACAACAATAAATACACATCGTTATTCTCTTTGTGGATACAGATGCTATTGGTAGCAACTGCTAACGCTAATAGCCTACACCGGTCAGGACGTGTCGTGAATATGTTCTCTCATCCAGCGTTGTCATGTTGGCGATCCGTTGTGATTTACAGCTGCTGGGCAAACCGCTAATAACACGCTACGGCAACACGATTGTTTCATGACAAACACGCCACGTTAATTAATAATTAATTTAACTGCCCTGAGTCCTGACATTGGCTGCCACCGCCAGTATATTTACCTCTCTTGAGGAAACGTGGACCCAGCCTGTCAGAGAGCACCGACCGGACCCGAGACTAACTGTACCGATTCCGACCCGAACTCGGAGTCACGTCTTTAAAAAGGACCCGAGACCCGATTCGGGTCAGGTCGGAACCTCAGGTTTTCAGAATGTCGGGTTGTTCCGAAGACCTCTAATATACACACATACCTATGTCCTTTTAAATACAATTGCAAGAAAAAGTGTGAACCCCCCAGAAAAAAAATAGTTTTCTGGATTCTGTGGTGTTGATCTGAGTCACAGCAACGTTGTTATTAAGGTGATAATACATGAGCTATTCTGACGTGTCGTGTCTTTACTGAACAGACCCGTTAAATATTCCCAGTGCTGCAGAAGAGCTCGTTCAAAGTGTTGAATATTCGGCTGCAGAAGAACAGTACAGTGATGAGTGTATGCAGGTGATGCTGAAGCACGGTGGAGGTGCATTTCTGTAAACAGAGTTGGAGGTTTGATGCCCTCGATGCTGAGAAGTACCGGCAGATACCCACCCAGCATGCTGCACCGTCAGGACGGCATCTGACGGGCCGAGATACACTGATTCCATCAGCATATGTCAGTATATCCTGTCTGGGATTATATGAAGAACATCTGTGGTGAGATCTCCAACACGTTTGGAACAACACATCCTCCTAAAACAGCGTCTTCGGCTGTTTGCTCATTCTGTACACTGATAAAAACAGAAAACACGAGTTCATATCATTGAAAGGGTTCATCTTCCTCCCACCTGCCAGGGACTCTGGTGCAGCTCTGAACTGTATGAACAGAATTTATAAAGTCAGCCAGTCGTACCGGTGAAGAATCTTTTACTGTGTAAAGGCTTATAAATAATATTTGGTTAGTATTTTGCCTTTGAGGATAATAACTTGTTGAATTTTTTATATCTATAATTTAAAAAAACTGTTTTTGCTTAGTTTACGGGGGTCTCCAACCCATTGAGCCGCGGCGCCTCCATAAATTTGCCGTTAGACCCGTCAAGCCCATCGGGGCGCTCACATCACTCATCCATTTCAGGCGTGTTACACTGTCAAGACACACGCACGACTGTTAGAATATAAAACTGAAGTTATTGATCTTGAAACTGTCGTTCCACTGTACGGTGAAGAAATATTGAACAGAACTGCTCTTTTTTTTTTTTTTTTTTTGGTTTTGAACAGATTAAACTGATCTGAAAGTATGTGAAAGGAAGTTGAGAAAGATGACGGATGAATCAGATATTTTGGTGCAGAGGATGCGGAACATCACTGTTCTCTGATGCTTCGTTAATGCCTTGAGGAAGATTGTAGTGTCGTCTTTTAAGACCCTCCGTAGAAGCTCCCAGCTGTGTTCAGGAAGCATCTCCTGTGGCGTTGTGAAGAGGATGCTCATGATGTTTTATTTTATCAAGCATTCTTATGTTCCATGTTACGTTCGGACTGTTGAGACTTGATCAGTAACGAAGGGTGTCAGGATGATATTGATCAGTGCAATTACCAGGATTTTTTTTTTTTTTTTGCTGTACACTGTAAAAAAATACCGTAAAAAAATGGTAAATGGGTGCCAAACAAAAAGCGCAAAAATAAAGTAAAATATCCTAATCCAAATGAAGTGCAAATACATTACATTTACAGAAATTTTCATTAAGAGCTTTGCAGAAAAATACCGTCATTTCACAGATTTCTTCCAAGTTATTACGATTAAGCACCTTCAATAAAGTAATAATGGAAAAAGTTCTGCAGAAAAATTATGTTTTTTTTTTTTTGCACTAAAAAAACTGGCCAGAGGAGCAACATCTCTGTAACTTTTAACCTCAACAGATAGCAGATTTGGGCATACACTTTATTTCTATTTAAATTGCATAATCTTTGAGGTAATAGAAAACAAGTTTGTGAAATCTGTTTATACAAATAGTTTGAACATAAAAGTACACATAAATGTAAAACTAGTGAGATTTTCCTTAAAATTACACAGAAAGACATGAGATTATTAACATGGACATAAACCTTTATATAACAAGCTTCATATTTACTTACAGATAATTATTGTCATTTTACGAAGATTTGACTGTAATTTAAGAGAGCAGGAAAGATCATGTATAACAATACAGTCATTTTTCCATTAAAAAAGAGAAATGAACATAGTTTGTCATTACTGGTACAATACTTTAAAAAAACAACTGTGTTGTTAAATTTACAAGAAATGTTTTAGAGAAGTTTTGGAGACTATTTTTTAGAAAACAGTAAAACTACTGTATAAAATTTAGAGTTATTTACCATAAAATTTCAATTTTTTTTTTACAGTGTAACTGTTGCTGGTGTGGCTTGTACCTGCTGTCGTGCGCGTATGTCAACATGCTCTACGTTTAAAACGTGACTGCAGGACTCTTGGTGCACGTGCACTCACTGGACCTCATTTGTCAAAATCCTGCAGATGTGGAACCTGTAATGCAGGAAATTCCCTCAGACACGTCGACTGAAACTGGCAGCGGCGCAGAGCGCACGAAGTGTGATCAGAAACGCTGCAGGAGGGATCCACTTCCACAAAGCCCATGGTGCCCCGTCAAGGATCTTCTGCTTAGAGGTGGGCAGATCGATCCAAATATCGATAATATCAATACCAACGCTGGTATTGATATCGAACGATACCTGCGTAAAAAGATCGATACTCAAGTTTTTTTTTTCTGACTTGCACTGTGGGAATGTATTGATGTCTGAAACGCTGCCGGTGTGTCCTCCTCCCCCTCCCGTCCCGTCTTGTCTTTTGTCGTTGCACCGTCATGTGGCTCAACGCGCCAACCAAACAAGCAGGTACATACTAGAGATGCGCGGTTGAACCGCGCACCCGCGGGCGGAGCGGATAATCCGCATATCGGGCGGATGACTCGTCAAAAAATAATACTTTAATTAAATTCGGGCGGGTTGCGGTTGAAGCACACAAATAATAATAATAAGAAAAAATATTTTACATATTATTAAAAAGGATGGCGGGTCGGTTCGGTTTTGAAAATTGGTGAAAAAACGTTCCTGCAAATGGATAGCGGGCGGATAGAGATTTTAAGAAGCGGTTGCGGGTTAAAATATACGTCATCCGCGCATCTCTAGTACATACCACAGATTTGATCCCGGTCAGATCGTTTTATTTTGTTATATTTATCTGCGACACAGATAAAGAGATCTGTGATCTATCAGCAGTTTCGTGATAAATAAAGTTTAATCTGAAAAAGTATCGGTTTCAGTATCGATTTCAGTATCGGTATCGGTGATACTGGACCTGTATTTAAATAGAAAATTCCCAGTATTGTCCATCTCTACTTCTGCTGCCATCACACAATCAACCAGTCCCAGTCCAGACAGACCGGACCAGATGGCGTTGGCGACAGGGTTATAATAGTTTTGGATTTTCCATTAGTTTTTGTTTTTATTTAGTTTAGTTTTTCAAATTCAGTTAGTTTTAATTCATTTTTAGTGCAGTTTTGCTAGTTTTTATTCGTTTTTGTTTTGAAATACTTAGTTTTAGTTTTTATTCGTTTCAGTGTTAGTTTTATTTTGTAAATTAGGGTTGTAATTTTGGTTGGAGTGAAGCACTGAACTTTTTGAAGGCTATCGACTCACATAGTCGTGTTTAGATTCTGGTCTCAATAAACATATTTATCAATGCATCTTCCTGGTTGTGGTGTTCCTGCGTATTTACTGATCAGCAGCTATCTGGTCTCCATGGAAACAGTCCATTATAGTTGCTGTTTTCTCCCGTTCCTTCCCAATGCTGACTGGCCTGCAGCTGTAGCTTCTCTTTCATGGGGGCTAGCTTAGGCTAGCTTATCCAGCTAGTCTTGGTTAGCCTTCTTTCCAGGGGGCTAGCTTAGGCTAGCTTATCCAGCTAGTCTTGATTAGCCTTCTTTCCAGGGGGCTAGCTTAGGCTAGCTTATCCAGCTAGTCTTGGTTAGCCTTCTTGTGTGAGCTTTTCAAATGGACTTTCAGATTAGTGGGTTTTTTTCTCCTTCAGAAGTATTCCACACATTGTATCACCTGCTTCTACAACAAGGCTCTTATTTTTATCGTTAACACAGTCATAGTCAAAGAAATCCTAAATAGGACTTTACCGCTTTCTCCCAACTTTTGCTGCAGCATCACTGCTGATCACTTTTTTTTTTTTTTGCAGTTGTTGTTGTACGGCGGAGCGAAGTTACTAGATTTCAAACGTTTATCAGAAAAAATAATACAAATACGAAAACGAAGGATGTTCTTGACATTATTATAGTTAATTTTAGTTTGTTTTATAAACACATAATACAGTTTCAGTGAGTTATGTTTTTTTTTTAAACTTTTGTGTTTATTTTATCTCAGTTAACGAAAAGGTTTTTTCAATTCTAGTTTTCGTTATTTCGTTCGTTTTTGTTAACGATAATAACCTTGGTCGGCGAGCACGTGCTTAACTGGCGATGCTGCGTAAACCACTGCGTCTAGAGTTTAACCTGCAGCGGCTCTCGAAGGTTGATCCCAGGATCACTGCTCACACGAAGCTGAAGCTGCTTTCAAGTTGTGGCTACAAATCAGGAGATTACATGACATTCATGCATTTATTTTCATACGCCATAGATTTCCTGACTACAAGGCCTCAGGCGTTAAAGGTATTTATATATTTGAGATACTTTGTGGGAGAAAAGCTGCACAGCGAGTGAATGTGTAGTTTAGATATTTAATGACTGTTTTGATGTCAAACACATGACGAGTGGTGGAATGTAGGTGTGCTGTAGCTGGGATTCATCCTTCACGCAGGTGAAGTCCTGCTGGTGAGAGAAAAAAAAACCCTTTGGAAGCAGATGAAGATGAAGTTTGGGTGACCTGAACATAACTGGCCTCATGTGGTTGTCGCTCATATTCTGCTCTGTGGAAGGAAAAGTCATTTGAGGAGCTGTGGGGCCTTGACTCAGGCCCGTCTGTGGTCCGTGACATCGTGACAGGGCCGTGCGTGTCTGCATGCTCTTCCCAGGAGGGATATTTCCATAACACGGCCGCTCTGAGTAAATGATTATTTTCCATCTCAGGCTTCTGCGTTGACACGGATTTGCATTCTCACTTTGTGTTTAAACAAAGTTGTTTCCCAGAATGTTTCATCAGCGAGTCACGGCGGCAGAGAGAGAAATCCAGGAAATGTTTTGGTGTGCAGTTATCCTGGAAGAGCTGGAAGTCCAGCCGTGCACGGGCTCCCGTCGGCGTGGCAACAGTACCCACCGACGGTCACATGTGTGCAGCTACAACAGCAGACTCAGTTTCCCGCCGCCTGCAGCCTTTCGTGATGTGAAAAAATGTTCACTTTCGTTATTGGGAAATTTCTGTGGAATGCTGGAAGCTCAGGGATCCACGCCGGAGGAAACAGATGCCTGAGTTCAACAGAAACAGTGTCCCAAAGTTGTGGTCACATAACTGGTGGTTGCTGAAAAAATCCTAAGTATTTAAACTGTTAGGCAGCGTGTCTGGATTGGCCAACGACTGTTCCTGCTGCAGTTTTTATCGATAAGGTGGGAACCAGGAAAACATTTCTGAGATTCAAATATTGTGGTTTTTTTTTTTATCTTTCTCTCTTTTATCCAGTAAAAAAAAAAAAAAAATCCTCCAGTTAAAGGAAAGTAATGTGCCTGCTGGATCAAAAGTGTGCCAGAGGATCTGCAGAGGATCTTGTAACAGGCTCGTTCTCTGCTGGCAGGAACCAGTTTCACCCCGTTCTGCTGATTTCATTAATAATGCATCACGATACGAAGAATGAGCTGACAGGCGGATGGGATTTCCAGAGATGTTCTGGTTTGCTCCTGGACAAACTCCACCTCGAGCTCATGACATGAAGGGCTCCTGAACCAAATCAGACTTTTGAATTTCTGCTCAGGTTGACACAGTTTCCTGAAGATCGTGATGAAGCAGATGTGACTCAGAGGTACAACAGCTCCCTTTTTAACCACGGCTTCACAGCTCTGTCCGAACACGCTTGAGTCCGACGCGCTCCTCTGCAGGTGTTTGAAGTCAGTGTTGCAGCTTGGCGCCGCCCACTTCTGAGGTTCAATATGTCGAGTTACAAATGAGGACTGTGGATTATTCTGCTCGTCTTAGTCGATGGAGTTACTGGGGCCAGACCTGAATACTGGGGTGCTCTTGGCTGCGTCACACAACCGCCCAGCGTGGACAGAAAAGGAAGCCAGCTCTGTAGGACGACGCTTATGTTTCTGCATCCAACCATTTTCTTTCAAGTATAACTTTTTTTATGTCTACTTTGAGGAGCTGCATTATAGTCACCGTTTGGTTTTCTCTGCTGTTATCTATCAACGCGAACCACCTGACGTGAGGTACAGGGTGGTGTCCTGACCAGGGCGGTCACCAACATCTTCTTTTACTGCCAGCTTCCACATCAGTTAAGTCCTCGTGAGGACATTTTGTTGGTCGAGGAGAGAAGTGGGGACTCCTTCAGCCTTCTAGTTTAACTAAACGCTGCCCAGCTGGTCTCTGAGAGTGACAGCTGTCAGACGGCAGGCTGCCTGTCAGGTACGGATGGGAATTGATAAGATTTTTCCGATTCCATTATCGATACTGTTTAACGATTTGATTCGTTATCGATTCTCTTATCGATTCTAATTTGGGGAAAAAGGAGAACAAACAGTTTTATTAGCATCAGTTTTTTTTACTTAGAAGTCACGAGCTTACAAACTCAACAGCGAGGTCAAAAGAGGCCCAAAGCCTGGATAACGTGTTAACTGTTGTAATATGTAACTGTGCAAATACACAAGAATGTGGAACATTTTACTAACAGGTTTTTCCTTATAGAAATTTAAAAAAAATCTCCTTTTTAAAAGAATATATGAGTTCACTAAGCACTCAAAAATAATAATAAAGAAAGATAAATACTATCAAATACAACGGAACAGTTCATAGTACAAATCTGCAAATACTATGAAGAATTAACAATTCTTTTGCAGGAAAATAATCCTGTCTTCCAGCCTCTGAACCAGCCAGACTCTCTCTCTCGTCACGGTCATCTTCTAAATGTAATGCAGAAGGCATTCGTTTAATAGCATAGCGTTAATGTTATAGCGTGTTTTACAAAGAAGTTAGCCGTGTTCCCTCCCGACGCTGTTATCTCCACTTTACAATGACTGCTAGTTGCCTTGTTGCCATCTTTCTTTGGTGAAGTGAAGCCAAACTTTGGAGCGTTTGAACCTGGTGGGTGCCATTGTTGTTTACAACTGCAATGCGCGTGCTAAACCGACATAACTTAATCATGTAAGTGCTTTCTGGAACTGACTGTGCATAACTTGCATAATTACGTGAGATTCGTGCTGGTTGGAATCTATAAGAGAATCGCTAGATAAACTGCCAAACAATTCTATGGAACTGAAACACACGGAACCAGTTCTCTACAGGAACCGGTTCTCTACAGGAACTGGTTCTTGATTCCCAACCCCACTGTCAGATCGCCGTCAGACTCAGAGGAGGACGAGGACGACATCGATAGCAGAGAGCAAACCAGTAACCGGTCCATCTTAAATGAAACGGACCTGCATCTGAGCTCAGAGTCAGAGGAGATGTCCATCCACCGCCGTCCATGTCACACGTGGATTTAGTCTCTGCTGCGACTGAGCATGTAACGTCACACTGATTTCAGCGGACGCACACCCTGCTGCTGTGAGCGCGGCTGTAAAGGTGTGGTGGAACAGGAAGCTGGACGTCGGAGCCGTTTCTCCAAGACCTCAGGAAACTGTGTGGTGGTGTTTCCCGGTCCGGCTCCTTGAGGGCCACGGCCCTGCGTGTTTCAGATGTTTCCCTTCCCCAACACGCCTGATTCAGATTAACGGGTCAGCGACTGACTCATGCAGACCAGATGACCGGCTGATGGTGAGACATTTATCAGAGTCAGGTGTGTTGGATCAGACGCAGGCACGCCGGGGGCTCTTGGGGACCTGGACTGATACGAAGCCCGGATGAGCTGATTGGCAGTTTTCCACCTGCAGCTCTGATTCAGGCCTTGTCAGCAAACAGAAGCCTTTTCTCTGAGAAATCACACATGTGAGTCAGCCGTAACAGGAAAGCTGTCGTGCCTTCTGATGCAAATTACTTTCGTGAGCAGGAGGTCTCCAGAAAGCCCCTAATTTTCAGCGCGTGGTACCAGCTGCAGGTCGGCGACAGTCTGGAGACGCAGCGCTGTTGACACATTTCCAAACGTGGAATGCCAACGTCCCCGCTCAGCGCCGTCCTGAAGACGCCATCGGCCACATCTGCCCCTGTGCTTCGACCCCACGTCCTGGCAGGAGACCAGCTGGCATCGACACTTTAATTGTTAGCGGAGCAGCGTGAGTAAAGATGAATAAAGATGAGTGCAAGTCGGCACACGTAGACCCGGCTAAACACTTAAAGTGAGTCATCAGAGAGGGAGCGCTGGGAAACAATACTTGGAGTGTTTCAGCAAGCTTCAACTTGACTGCCTGAGATGTTTTACCAGCAATTTGTGGTCAAAGCAAGTCATTAATGCTTCAGTTCTTGGCAAAGGTAATTGTGAGGAATTCTTCTGCTACTAAAATGGCTCGTCCATATGATTTCACTGCTATAGATGTCATTTCAAAGTCTTGAAATGACAACGGGGAGGGAGGGGGGGGTGAGGAGGAAACGGTGATGCCGCCACCAGCTCGCTTTGACTCCCTCAGTGACTCATTTCCAGTCAAAACTAAGTATGATCTGAGTGATTTGCATGTGAGCAGCTGTTAGTTTTAGCTGTTAATGTTCAACACTGTTATTCAGCACAGATGTAACATTATCCTACCAGCCAGCGCCCACAATGAAAGTTCATAATGCATCAAAGCCAGAAAGTCTGATGACTCAGATACAGAGTCTGGTGGACCATGTGCAGCCTGGTGCCATGCTTTATCTCCTTCTCATCTGCCTCAAACAACACCGCTTGAGGTTTTTATGGGTTTTTAAGCTGTGTGACTCTAAATAAGTCATCGCTTTTTCTTTTTTTCCCAGCTGCGGTGGTGTGCGCCACCATGGAGGCACAGAACAACAACCAGCCCAGCTTCGACAATCAGAACAACCTGTACAGGCTGCCTGGTCAGGAGGACCAGGTAGGACCCTTAGCCAGTCTGAGGCTGGACCGCATCACGGCTCTGAGGAAGGAATAAGGATGCTGCATGTTCTTTCGTGTGTAATGAGGAGCTACAGTGTTTCAGGATGTGTTTTGATTTTCTGCACAGAGACATGGACTGAGCTCTAAGTACCGCTGCACCACGTCAAACTTCAGCATTGAGAAGAAGATCGGCCGGGGTCAGTTCAGCGAGGTCTACAAAGCCACCTACCTGCTGGATGGACAGCTGGTTGCACTCAAGAAAGTCCAGGTATGTTACTCTGCAGTTACTCTGCCCCATCGGACCGGCTAATTTACTCTGCTTCCCACACTCTAATATTTTGTCGCTCCACCTTTAGCTTTGGCTACTTTCACCATGATGTCGTTTCAGCTGGTTTCATCAGTGTCAGAACATTTATTTGCATCCAGAGTTGCATTAGTTTTTCTCCATGTTCTCGTACTGATGATGGACAGTCAGTCTCCTGCCTGAAGTCATCTTCAGCAGGTCACAGAGGTTCTCAGTGGTGTCCAGGTCTGGACTCTATGTGTGAAAGTGATGTCTCACAATCCCTGAGACACGTCCACAGTCTGAGCCTGCTGAGTCCTGCTGTTATAACCTTGATAGGACCGCGTCATTGTGAGGATAAAAAGTCTGTTGATGAGGGGAGAAGTTTGATCAGGTCATCAGGTGGTTTATTTTATCTATTCACCTCATCAAGAGTCCAGTTTCACTCCAGAACAGAGTAAATCTGGACCCTGGACTCCAGTTTCACTTCAGAACAGAGTAAAATCTGGACTCTGGATTCCAGATTCACTCCACAACAGAGTAAATCTGGACTCCGGAGTCCAGTTTCACTCCAGAGCCAAAAAGATCTGGACTCTGGACTCCAGTTTCACTCCAGAACAGAGTAAATCTGGACGCGGAGTCCGTTTTCACTCCAAAACAGAGCACACCTGGACCCTGGATTCCAGTTTCACTCCAGAACAGAGTAAATCTGGACGCGGAGTCCGTTTTCACTCCAAAACAGAGCACACCTGGACCCTGGATTCCAGTTTCACTCCAGAACAGAGTAAATCTGGACTCAGAGTCCGGTTTCACTCCAAAACAAAGTCAATCTGGACTCCAGAGTCCAGTTTCACTCCAGAGCAGAGTAAATCTGGACGTGGAGTCCGTTTTCACTCCAAAACAGAGCACACCTGGACTCTGGATTCCAGATTCACTCCAGAACAGAGTAAATCTGGACGCGGAGTCCGTTTTCACTCCAAAACAGAGCACACCTGGACTCTGGATTCCAGATTCACTCCAGAACAGAGTAAATCTGGACTCAGAGTCCGGTTTCACTCCAAAACAAAGTCAATCTGGACTCCAGAGTCCAGTTTCACTCCAGAGCAGAGTAAATCTGGACGCGGAGTCCGTTTTCACTCCAAAACAGAGCACACCTGGACTCTGGATTCCAGATTCACTCCAGAACAGAGTAAATCTGGACTCAGAGTCCGGTTTCACTCCAAAACAAAGTCAATCTGGACTCCAGAGTCCAGTTTCACTCCAGAGCAAAGTAAATCTGGACTCCGGAGTCCAGTTTCACTCCAGAGCATAGTAAATCTGGACTCTGGATTCCAGATTAACTCCAGAACAGAGTAAATCTGGACTCAGAGTCCGGTTTCACTCCAAAACAAAGTCAATCTGGACTTGGGAGTCCAGTTTCACTCCAGAGCAGAGTAAATCTGGACTCTGGATTCCAGATTCACTCCAGAACAGAGTACACCTGGACCCTGGACTCCAGTTTCGCTCCAGAACAGAGTACACCTGGACCCTGGATTCCAGTTTCACTCCAGAGCAGAGTAAATCTGGACTCCAGAGTCCAGTTTCACTCCAGAGCAGAGTAAATCTGGACCCTGGACTCCAGTTTCGCTCCAGAACAGAGTACACCTGGACCCTGGATTCCAGTTTCACTCCAGAGCAGAGTAAATCTGGACTCCGGAGTCCAGTCTCTGTCCCAGTACCTTGACTTCAGTCTACATATTGTGTGTAAATGCTTTTATTTTGATTATTACACATTTCTGAGAGCTCTGCTGGTGACTTTCTCTGATTAGATTTCAACCATCTGTGATCAGTGATCTGGAAAATACCAATAATAATTAGTAATTAGGGTTTAATAGTGTGTTGGACAGTCCTTAACAAGCCTTTAGTTCCCTGCAGTACTTTCAACAATCTCCTTAAACAACTCGTGGAAGCTGCAACTTTCATTTATTATTTTTGTGCCAGGTAATGTGTTGTTGACTTGTTGTCACTTTTTGTGTAACTTATCGCCTGACAGACATTATGCTGATCTTTGAGTCCTGCTGTTATTTTTGCTTTCACAGAGAAATAATATTAATAATGACATGGTTTCCATTTCAGATCTTTGATATGATGGATGCTAAGGCTCGTCAGGACTGCATCAAAGAAATCGATCTGTTGAAGGTAAAGTCAACCAAAGCTCCTGTTCTCAGAGGGTCTGTCAGATTTCCTGCTCATCTTCTCCACCACACGTGTCACGTTCAAGGCCCAGGGCCACATCTGGACCACATTTTCATCCGAGAGCCATGAAGACAGCCGTAAACTGCCGTAAAGAACGTAAAGAACCAGAACATTTATGAAGACAGTCTGAAGATGCACCAAACGCAACTGTCAGTTTGATTGGTCCTGACATGACAAACTGGAGTGAATGAGGAGACAGCAAGTGTCCTTCAGAAGCTGAACGACGGCATAATTAATTAACCAACTGATGTCTTTTCTCTTTTCTGAGCTTTATTTCAGAAACGAGTGAATAAGTTCAGCTGGACCGGTTTCAGACATGCGGTGTGCTGAGTGAAGATGAAACACAGTTTTATCTCTCGCTTTGTCCCCTGCAGCAGCTGAATCACCCCAACGTGATCAAGTACATCGACTCCTTCATCGAGGACAACGAGCTCAACATCGTTCTGGAGCTGGCGGACGCCGGAGACCTGTCCCAGATGATAAAGGTCAGAAACGTGTCACGTCCTTTTTTATTAGGTCACGACACACAGAAACGAGGCCAAAACTCAGGAAACACGTTCCTTCAAGGAGTGAAAGTACTTGTTTTCTCACAGTGGCAAGGAAAGAAATATGTGTTTTTATTGCTTTAGTTTGCCATAAAATGTGGTCTGAGCTTCATCTCAGTCATAATAAGAGACAAACAAGATGTGCTTAAATTAATAACAGACATTTTAAATGTGCTGTTCATAAGAAGCATCTGCTGGTGTGCAGATTTGAATCAAAACGGAGATCTCTGAAGACGAATGATCAAGAGCAACTGATCTGCACAAGGCTGGAAGGGGACGTCATCTGAAAGTGTCTCTGCACCCACCGGTCCACGGTTAGACAAGCTGTCTTTAAACGGAGACAGTCTGGTGCTGGTACGAACAAGGCAGAGCTTCCCATTAGGGGTGCACGATAACTATCGGGCCGATAACAGGAAATTATGACATCATCCCGATAAGTCTGAGATCATGACCAACAGCCCCGATTACATATATTTCTGTCAACACAGCAGTGCCTCGCTCCCTCTGAGCCTTGAATGACCGGCAGTGAATGTTATGTTCAGGTGACGTCGGCATAATCAGAAAAACGATTTCTCAATCAGGAAAATCAAGAATACCCCCTCATGCCAGAAAACAACTTAAGTCGGTCATAATTTAAATAGTTGTTAACTTGAATTAATATTCGCAGTATTTCCCCTCATGTTACACATAAAAAAGAAAAAAAATAGAAAAGGCTGAAAGAACAACTAGCAAACAAGGGAACATCAATTTACGTTACACCTTGAATGCAGCATGCATTGTGCTGATCACAACAAACATGGCGGCGTGGAACTTCATTAAAGTTTCAGAAGAAGATAGTTTGGTGGTTATTTGTGACGAATCCTCTGAGTGAATTCCGCGAGGAGGGAAGCACAAGCTTTAATACGTAAAACCTGATCAGCCACCTACAACATAACAATCACTTCCATGGAGTTTTGAAATCGCGCTAACATGAGCTAATGCTAACGCACGCAAGCCAGCAGCAGTCTCCCCTCTCCTCTTCCTCATCTCTCATCTAAAGCTTTCATGAGATAAAAAAACAAAAAAAAAATCACTGAACCTCATTTACTTTAATTAAAGGTATTAATTTAAATGGAACCACAAGTCAAAATCCTTTAAATGTTAATCTTTTTCAGTTAGTAATTCTGATGCATGTATTTCCATCAGTTCAAGGAGCCTTTATTTTTTATATCAGTAATGAACCTTATTTAATGTGAGATATTAAATAGGTTTGTTTGATAGCTTTATGAAAATGTTTGAGAGGCTTGCCAATAATTTATCATTGGAAAAAATAAATATCTGTTCATTTAAAGAGTCAAAACTGTTTTTGGTTTTGTTCATAGTATTGATGTAATGATCTTAGGTATATGTGTGTGTTATCGGTTATCGGCCGACGGCGACGGTTATCGGTATCGGTTTTAAAAAACATTATCGTGCATCCCTACTTCCCATCATCAAAACATCATCCCAGCAGTGAGGTATGGTGGAGAGAGCATCATGATTTGGGTTTGCTGCCTGCTTACAGTTATGGAGGGAAGACGAATTCCCAAAAGTATCCAAATATCCTGCAGGATGATGTGGACCAGGTGGATGTTAGTAGCAGCTGAGTGATGCAGCAGGACAACGACCCTCAACATGGAAGTGAAGCCAGAAGAAGAGAATCCACCTTGTGGAGCGGTCCAGTCAGAGCCCGGACCTTCACCACAGAGATGGACGTTGGGGAATGACTTTAAGAGAGCCGTCCTGCAGACATGTCTGAGCTGATGCGGCTCTGGGAAGAGGAGCAGTCAAAATTCCTCCTGAATGTTGCACAACTCTGGTCCAGAGATACTGAACGAGCTTCCTGCCAAAGGAGGTTCAGAGTCTGAGTCATCTTTATTAGCTATGCTCGCGCACACGCACGGGGATTTTGGAGCAGGTCACCTTGCTCTGTGTGTGGAGGACAAGCCTCGGCTTTTAAATCAAAACAATATGTACTCGTCTTAATGGAGCTACAAACAGTAGTGAAAGAAAGATGCTACAATACAACAAAAACAAGTCTAAAGCAGTCAGTGTTAACAGCGAGTGTCCAGGACCTGAGGAGGCTGCAGTGATGCTGCATGGGGCCCTCCAGGCCCAAAAACACCAAGAAAATCATTCAATCCAAAAATATTTTATTTTAAATAACAGAAGTGCACAATAATATTTTTGATTAATGTGACATTGCAGAAAATTTAAGGAGACGTATGATATCGCCCTCTTCCAAATACAAATCAGTTACTGGTTAGCTTACTGCTAATTACTGTTTAAATAAGCCAAGCTAAGGTGCAGTAAACATGTCATGTGCAGTTGTGCTTCCTGAGACTACAGACTGGGACAAAGTGGCATCACAACTTGTTTTAAAACAATGTCAGCTTATACACCTTTGAACTTACCACTTTCCCGTTGTCTTTTTTCTTCATCTTCTTGTTTTTTTTTCTTTTTGCGTGTCCTGATGGATATGCTCGCTTCATTTTTCTTGTATCGAGTTTGAAGCACCGCAGAAAGTCAGCCACGGGCAGTCGGGGCCCCATTAGGGGGGTCCCAAACGTGTCGCTGCAGTGTCTATGGAGGTTTCAGGTTGTGTCATTGATATGGATCGATATTGGCCGTGTCTCGGGGGTCCCTTAACACACGAGGCAGTGACAGCTAGTGGGGGCCCTCTGCAAGGGGGTTTTCAACATATCGTCATTGCAGTGTCTAAAGCAGTTCAGTCATTTTGTCATTGACAAAAGGACCAATGTCACCGCTGTCCTGGGGCCCCTTCCAGCTCGGGGCCCTAGGTAATTGCCTAGTATGGCCTACCCTGTTGCAGCGTCTCTGATGACACCTGCCCTGCTCTCGATCCTGGACCTGGACCGGTACAGGTCCTGCACTCCTCACGGTTCAGTGCAGGTCCCGGGACACCCAGAAACCCCAACGAGTCCACGGTGTGCACAGTGTCTTCTCCTGAAGTCCACTGTCACCTCCACGCCGTCCGTCAGCTCTTTTCTTGCCACTGTGACCTTCTAGCATCTTAAAAATGCCGATAATATCAATGCAGAGTGAGAAGCGTCGCTTTGACCCTTGTTCCTTCTCTGTTTTCAGTACTTCAAGAAGAAGAGGCGGCTCATCCCAGAAAGAACAATCTGGAAATACTTTGTGCAGCTCTGCAGCGCCCTGGAGCACATGCACTCACGCAGAGTAATGCACCGTGGTAAACGACTGCACACAGATCCACCTCATCCTCCTGCTGCTGTCACTGCACACACCTTCATCCCGTCTGCTGATTGATTTGATCTGCTCTGCTCACACCGCTCTCCTCCTCTCCCGCCAAACGCACAAATGCAGCAGAGGTTTGGGGCCTCGATACAAAGTTCACGGATATTAGAAGTGAAAACAGCACAACTCCTGCTGCAAACAGACATTAAACAAGAGCCTTTGTTCAGATGCAAATGAACGGTTCACAAACAGCAACAAGTGGTGAAGTTTCTCGTTAGGCCGGTTAAGACCTGTCATTAAGAGCTGACAGTTGATGGAGCTGCTGGGTGGAGCCACGAGTCTGTCAGGGCACGAGTGTTTAGAGCAAACAGCGTCGGTTTCGTGTAGACTTTTAGGTTTAACTGGGATCAGATAAATGCTTCAGCTACATCAGAAAGTATTTCTTTCGTGAGAAAAAAAAAAGGCAGCATAACAAACGGAGGGGCTTTTCCCAGAGGAATGTTTTTACTCGTCTCCTGACTCACTTTGGCAGAAATTAGATTTCACCAGCTGGCTTCACTCAGCTGATCTGATCTAACTGGTGATGGATGCCGATTTACAGGCTCACGCAGCCATCTGAAAACCATTTTCCTTCTCCGTAAGTGCTTGCCCTTTTCCAAACCGTTTTCAACATCGACTTGAGTCAACATCTACTTTGTCAAAAAAAATATGTGAGACAAATCATTAAAAGCTCACCAACAATGAAAAATTGAGTTGGGGAGGAGGAGTGGGGGAGGGGGTGTATATTTCTCTCTCTACAGAGCAGGACATTGTTAAACCGTTACAGGAATCTGGAGGAATTTCAGTGTTTAATGGGACAAAGGAGCGAGTGTGAACTGGTTTCTGGTCCTCCAGAACCATCGCTCATCGATGGCTGATCACTGTGGAGTAGAGGTCTTCACGGCTCCACTTTCATGGATCCGAACCCAAGCTACCGGGGAAACCGCTAATAACACACTAATAACACGCTACGGCAACACGATTGTTTCATGACAAACACGCCACGTTAATTAATAATCAATTAAACTGCCCAGAGTCCTGACATTGGCTGCCACCGCCAATATCTTTACCTCTCTCGAGTAAACGCGGACCCAGCCTGTCAGAGAGCACCGACTGGATCCGAAACTAACTGTACCGATTCTGACCCGAACCTAGAGTCACGTCTTTAGAATGGACCCGAGACCCGATTGGGGTCGGGTCGGAACCTGGGGTTGTTGGGTTGTTCCGAAGACCTCTACTGTGGAAGCCTTAATCCAGCACTGCAACACATTCACAAATGACACTTAAAACTTTACCGCGCTAAAAAAGAAGCTACATGTTGGCGATGTCCAGGGAGACGTCTCTGGGCTCGGAGGCATCGCCCGGTGGAGGTGCGTACCGGTACATCTGTGGAAGAAACTAAAGATAAGAAGGAGCATCCCGACTGTTACTGACGTCAGCGTCCTCAGCGAAGCTCCGCCTCTGTGACGGGAGCATTAATGCAACAGTTTAGGTTTCACGCATGCCGCTCTGTTCCCATCACCTGTTGCTAATTCAGCGTTGATTTAAATCCACGCAGAACCATCTGCCTGGCAGATCCAGACCAGAAGAGTCAACGCCGTGTGGTGATTCAATCTGGCAAATCAAAACGCGTAAATGAGTTTGAAGTCGACAGTTTGATTGTCGAATTCAGCGCCAGTTGTTGAACAATCTGACGTGTGGAACATCGATGCAGCGTGCTGGGTTTGGTTGAGATGTTGAGTGACTGATGATAGTTTAATGATGTTTGAGCATGACTGGATCTGGGACGTGACCGTGAAAAAATGAGTTCACCGTTTTACAGTTCAGTCCAAAACTCTAAGCACCGACATCTCCATGGCAGGTTATGAGTTCAGCGTAGCGCTAATGCCGACGGAGCTCTCTGTCCCGCTCAGCTCCAAGGGAGGTAAATACCACCTCACACGGACAATGAAACATGGCGTTTAAATGTGGAGGCGTTTACTGCTTCTGTGTAAATGAAGGGGGCAGGTGGCAGCCAGGTGCTGGAGATCAAAGCAGTTTCCTGCTGCAGCTGGTCTCATCAATGAAACGACTCACTGTTATATATCACATGTTCTTCTTCATCTGAGGTTGTTTTCAACTCACTTTAAGACCTGGCAAGACCTAGAGGATTAAAAAAAATAATTATGTCCTGATTAGGGCTGGGCAAGTTAACGCGTTATTATCACGTTAACGCATTAATTTATTAACGCAGACATTTATTTTATCGCACGTTAACGCATGTTTCTCACATGCTTTTGTTTTGAAAAGTCTGTTACTGGCTGCTGCGGAACCGGAAAACAATTAACATAAGGAAAAGCTAAAACAGACGTGGAGAACGGTAAAAATCCATGAACTTTACAGTTCAGGTAGCAACTCAGGTAGCAATATTAACAATTCTGTCTGAAAATAAAATTCTGGACTGCAACAAAACTTTCCCATCATTCCTCCATGTTCCATCAGATCTGCTCCATGTGTTCACTGTCCTGCTGTTCTCTAGCTGGTTACTGCAGTGCTGCTCCATCTAGTGGCACAGATGTGTAATGACAACAGAAAGTCCAGTCGCTGATTATAAAACAAATTCAGTTCTGTGGCCCGTCTTTTAATTTCGTATTTTTGATCCAAGTATAAAATTGAAATATATTTTTAAAAAAAAAGCATGTTTTAATTTTTTTGTTAGATTAAAAAACGAAAAACATAATAAAATGTCACTTTTTAATTTTTTTTAAATTTTTGATTGACAATTGAAAATGTAAAGAATAAATGATACATGGATTGGTAAAGCTAACTGAACTTTAACATGGACATTTTCATTTTAAAGTTCTCCCAGACGGAGGATTCAACAGAAACAAGGTTATTTGTAACAACTGACAAGTTGAACTCCCCGTTAAAAGTTTCTGCTGTTACCTCAGAAATTACCTGTTTTAATGTTCTGATTGTGCTGAGACACAATCATTTTGTTGAATTTTGTTTGTAGACTTTTTTTTTTTAAATTTTTTATAAAAACAGGATGACATTAATGCCCTGGCAGTGGCAATAAGCTTTATTTTATTTTACATCTTTTAAGATGAGATTTACATTAAATATGTGTTACTGACAAGTGCTGATGTTAAAAGTGTTTGAACAACAAATGTTATGACACTTTAGTTCATATGGCAGCAGAACATTTAAATAAAAGTGACCTTTACACTACTTTTGAATTCATTATTTGATTTTGCGTATACACTGCGATTAATCGTGATTAAAATTGGGAATAAAGGGAACTTTCTTTTTCACATGACCGTGTCACATTTATCCACGGAAACGCATTTCCACGGTGAAATGTTTAGTGTAAAGTAGATTTACTCTGCAGTGCTTTGATGACGACTCCCTCTGCAACGCTTCCAGGTTCTGATAAGTTCTGCTGGAAACTTTTAGGTGCAGCGTTTTTCCACTCTGGAATTTCCGCCTGGACTCTCAGATGTCTGTGTTTTTGTGTACTTTAGATATAAAGCCGGCCAACGTGTTCATCACAGCCACGGGGGAGGTGAAGCTGGGCGACCTCGGACTGGGCCGCTTCTTCAGCTCCAAAACCACGGCTGCACACTCTCTAGGTGAAGACTGGACCCAGTTATGACTCCAGCAGATCCCCTTGACCTGAACAGGAACAAGCAGGTTTAGATTATGATGGATGGATGGATGGATGTGCTCTACTAAAGCACCGCTGGAAACACATGGCATATAAAGTCTAAACCAGCATTACTGTCAGTTGTCAGACATTGATGGCTGGAACTGATTCATGGAGGGCTCACACATGTTTCTGTGCTACAGTCAAGTCCAGTGTTCATAATGTGATCAGACAGACTGTATTTATCAAAGTAACTTCTAAGCAACCTTGTATTTTCTCCTTTAACCTGCTCTCCGTCAGTGGGAACGCCTTACTACATGTCACCAGAGAGGATCCATGAGAATGGATACAACTTCAAGTCGGATATCTGGTCCCTGGGATGTCTTCTGTACGAGGTGAGTTTGCACGTTGACACCACAACAGCAAAGAGAATCGAGAGACGCGGCTTTCTCGCCATCAAGTCAATGACGTGGTGCTGCTGGTGGCGGCCAGAGCTGTGAAGGTCCGCCTGCAGAGAAGGAGCTGCAGCTACGCTCCTTCATGGCCTCGAGGTCATTTTGTAGCCTTTGTATATATTTTTTGGTTGGTGGAACGTGCACGGTTCTGTCTGAGGAGCTCTGTTTTGTCAGCGTGCTGTGTGATGATGAGTTCAGGCCCATTAAGGTGAATCAATTCAATTCAGTTTTATTTGTTTAGCTTCTGTTACAATGTCAGTTGTCTCTAGGTGCTTTACAGAGACCCAGAGCATGACAAATGACAAGCAAATATCATTAACTAAAATTATAATATTAAATCCAAATCAAGGATAATGGCAGGTAAAAAAACTCCCACAGAGGGAGGAAAAAAACCTTTCAGCCAAACAGTGGCAAGAAAAAACTCCACTTTAAGAGGAAGAAACCTGGACCAGGACCTGGATCATATGGGGGGACCTTCCTGATGAAGACCAGCTGGGTAAAGAAAGAAAAGAGGGGAGACAAATGACTGAATGTAATGGCTACATAAACAGATGCAGGTAGCAGCACTGAGGTGGTGCAGGGTTTTACACTTGAAGAAGAAAACGGGACGTCATTGTGACTCTAAAGTTCAGAAGCAATAGGACCACCAGGAGGGACTAATAATTATTACAGAAAACAGTCACTATTAGAATTAAGTTGAACTATTTTCAGAATAAAGTCAGAAAGGTGTGATATTTTTATGAGATAAGGCATAAAACGAAGCATGCTTCACTTTGTTTAAGTACTTCTGAACGTGATTGTCATGAAGATAAAAAGCATTTCCTCATTTGAGAGTCCTAAATTTAAATACGTATTAACAAGGCACTCTGTTCCTCATATTCAACACGATACAACTACATTCCAATATTATGGAATAAAATCATGATTATAATTCATGTCCCTAAACCTCTATAAAATGACAACTTTACTCTATTTACTTTACTTTATTATGAATTTATTCTGACTTTTCCCCCAATAAAATATTTTTTCCCCGTCATAATAGTATGATTCTGATCTCAGGTTAGTTCTTTCCACCCTCAAGGTGGCCTCAAAACTGTAGCTAGATAACTCCTAAAACAAGAGACGGATGCTCTGAACCTGGCTCCTGGCTCCTCCCCCACACAGGTGAATTCTCTGAACCTGGCTCCTCCCCCACACAGGTGAATTCTCTGAACCTGGCTCCTCCCCCACACAGGTGCATTCACGAAGGCCTTTCCTCCATCCTGGGCACATTTCTCTTCTTCTCTTGCCTTTCTTTCTTCTTCCATCTTTCCGCACCAAAGGATAAGCCTTCTGTGATGCATATCCCTGCAGCTTGGTCTTCCCATCATACCTGCAGCTCAGGGGCCCTCTAGTAGCAGCTAGGGGCCTTTAGCGTCTGTACAGTTCATGTAGCAGAGGTGCGTTTCATCCAGGGCCACATCAGCATTTTGGTGTCAAAGAGCTGATTAACAACAATATTTGTGTTGTAAATCCATGATTAAACCACAAAACTGTTGCAGGAAATGGTGTAATTTGTTATACTGCCACCTACTGGGCAGATGCCGTCACGGCGCAGATAACCAGATCAAGTTGTGCTGCCAAGGTCCTCGTATGTTTTTGAAACGCTTTAGATTTTAGATTCACAACTGGAGTAATTCAGAAGTGACTCTGAAGGGTTGACAATGTTGCAATTTCACACCGGAAGTCGCAGCTTCATGATTAAAAGTGTCAATTTTACATCAAAGTCATGATTTAGTGAAATTAGCTCATTACAAAATTTTATAACAGTTCTTTAAAGTTGCAGTTTTACTTTCAATAATTTTCAAGCGTCAAATACTGAAAAAGCTGCAGTTTTGCAAAATTTGTCAAAAAGAATTATTTACAAAAATTATTTTTTTTTTGCAAAAAAAACATTATGTGAAATGTGCAATTTTACTGCATAAAGTCATAATTTTAAAGTTGAAAAAGTCAGTTTTGTAAAATAGTTTTTTATGACAAAAAGTCAGAATATTACGATGAAATCATTGGTTTTTCAAAGAAAAAAGTATCAATCTTTTAAAATTCAGTTTTACCACAAAGTAAAGCTGCCGTTAATCAAATGTGTAATTTTACAAGAAGAAATAAGTCATAAAGTCACAATTATAGATAAGAGGCAGTTTTACAACAAAACCTGATGATTTCAGGGAAGTGTTGTTGGAAAAATGTCTAATATTTATATTTATAGGGTTGCTTTGACACTGAAAGTACCAGAAATTCATTTTCTTCTATTTTTTTGTCTGATTTTTCTCAAATTCGCTGGTCATAAAAAGTGCTGAAGTTTTGTCAGAAAACAGGAAAATAAAAAAGAAAGAAGAAGAAGAATCAGGATAATATTGATAAGGTATCAATGCTTCTGGTTCTGTGAGTCAGATAAAACCATGAGGCGGCCTGGACTCGGCCCGCGGGCCTGGACCTCCTGGACCTCCTGGACCTCCACACCAAAAGGCTTTCATGCATGTTTGGGAGCACAGACGCACGTCATCAGGTTGTTTGGCGCTCAGTCGCTTCAACGGTTAACTTGCTTTTCCATCCTCTGCATTTACTGTAAGAAACACGCTGATTCATTTAGAATCAACATCAGCCTTTGACTCGGGTCGTCACCCGTTTAAGTTCTCGCTTGAATCAAATAAAAGCAGAATCAGTGAGGGGACTGAGTCAGTCGTCGTCCTACGTCTTCTCCTGGAGTAAATGTACATGAGCAAAATGAATTATAAACTTCCCACAGAGAAAGGGATGCAGATGTTTAAACTGAGGAATCAAGCAGAGCCTGAGACATCCGGACTTCCAGTCCTCAGAGACCTCCATCCCACAGTGGCCTGTGACGGTGTCCTTCATGGACTCTTTCCTGCCTTGTAAACAACAACACCCCCCCAGTTTTAACTGGTCCACCATTAAATGATGATCATTAGAGGTCTATGGGAGTTTGACTGCATCTCTCTGTTTCCCACAGCCTCAGTCACGCGTTTCAAGTCTTGTTCTGAGACGTTTGAGCTTGCTAAATGACGATCCCATTCTTTAAAAAGAGAGGATGATAAATCAGAGCTGGCTGTGGGGCGGGGCCACCGTGGGACTAACAGATTGCTCTCCTGTGGGCAGAAAGACTTTCTGAGGTTCTCAGTCAAGTCCACAAATTGTCTTTGACATCCAGATTCGGAGAAGAAACACATTTCGCTCATGCAGGCCGAGGCCGCTGGGGAACCTCCCATGATGCACTGTGTTCTTCCCTGACTCCGTTGTTTGGCGTTTTATGTGCCATAAACATTTTTCTCCCAGATATGACTCCTGTGAGCCTCGGTGTGTGTCTCCCCAGCGGGTTTTAACTGCTCCCCACCTGAAAGCCGTCGGTTCACAGCTGAAGCTCCTGGACCAGCCAGAACTCTCCTCCCGTCTCCGCTCCATGACTCATGGACCCACACCTTCCTCGCAACAGCTTGTCACTGTAAATAATACAAGGAAAGTTGGACGGTGCACACCGTCTCATTTTCTCCGTCATGATGTTCTCGAGTCTCTTTGTGAGCAGGTCGTTGACATGTGACACATGAAACGGCCACAACAGGGGTCCGGAGCTACTTTGGGTGGTTGTAGCTGATATTTGGGACATTATAACATACAGTGATCCCTCGCCAATTCGCGCTTTAAGTTCCACGATTTTAGTTATTCCCGGATTTTTCAGAAATATATAATATAATAAAAAAATCAAGAAAAAAATCGCGGAAACATCACAGGATGTTGTGAGTGTTCTCTCACAGCGCAGAAATGTTGTGAGCCAGCAGTGTTGCCAGCTGGGAAATGTAGGATTATCGTACCAGAGACTCAAATTTATCGTATTTTGAGGGAAATTATCGTACATCTGTCATAACCAAAATAACAAGCCCAATGATGTGCTACAGTCAAGTATAATTACTCTAGTGATAAATTGCGTCCCACAGGCAGTACGGAATGGGTTAACGGGACCATATCAGCCCCAACTCACAGTTGGGACTAATGTGTCCCCAAAAACAAATGATTTAAATCTCGCTTGCTCGACTCCCTGATATGGTCCTGACTGAGCGTCTCATGGGGCGCGCGCAGCTGACCATTCAACCTATCATCAGCGTTGCCAGGTGAGAAATGTAGGATTATCGTATCAGAGACTCAAAATTATCCTATTTTGAGGGAAATTACCGTACATCTGTCATAACCAAAATAACAAGTCCAATGATGCGCTCTAGTCAAATTTAATCACTCTAGTGATAAAAAGCGGGCGCAGCTGACCAATCAGCCCATCATGCTCGTTGTTTTGAGCCAAACATTCCTATCTCACGCTCAGCAAAGCACGATTGGCTGGAAACATGTCACATGGGAACAGACGCCTTCAGGGTTCACAAAAAAACTCTCCGGCAGACAGTTGCAGCAGGCAATAATTTGAAATAGTCAAATTATCGTACATTTGGCCTTTTTTTGGATAATTGATCGTACATTGTACAGAGGTCCAAATTATCATACAAATACGATAATTTTCGTACACCTGGCAAAGCTGTGAGCCAGCCTGGCCCCTTTAAGAAGGTGGCCTTATGGGTAATGGTGTGGCCTTATGGCTAATGTAGTGTGTGTGTCGTGGGACGGCAGAATGAAAACAGGGTTAGATGAAAAGTGTAGTGAGCATCAACAGCAGCCCAGCGTGTATAGATTTACATTCTCTGTTAACCGACAGGAGCCCAACAATACAACCTGTGTGATGTTACAAGTTCCTGCAGTGACAGAATAAAGTGCTCGTTCCATGCAGAGAAAACCGGACTGTTTCTTTTGTTGTTGTTAGCATGTTAGCTGCTAATTACAAGCCAAAAATAGCAGAATACCAGCGGTTTCTTTACTACGGTTCAGAGACCAGAGGCTGTGAAGGAAACAGAAAGACCACAGTTGAGCCTTTGTCTTGTTTCGCTGCAGTGCCTCGCTACTTTTTTGCGGTTTTTAAACATATACTGAGGCTCGGGGGGCTCCGGCTCCAGTTCGCTGATTTTGATTTTCGCGCGCGGGGGGGGGGGTCCCTATTAACCGCAAAAAATAAGGGATCACTGTATTGACAGATGTCTTTGCGTTCAGCAGTTTGCAGAAGGAGTGAAAAGGGAAGATGAGATGAATCCGTAAGGGGAAAACTCGATGAAGACCCAGGAAGTGAATCTGCAGGTATCTGAACGTTGGGTCCAGCCGTCCTGAACGTTGGGACCAGCCGTCCTGAACGTTGGGTCCAGCCGTCCTGAACGTTGGGTCCAGCCGTCCTGAACGTTGGGTCCAGCCGTCCTGAACGTTGGGACCAGCCGTCCTGGCAGCTCCGTGTTTCAGCTGTATACGCTGTCATCGTCTAAAGATCTTCTTCCAAGAACCACTGAAAGAAGCACAGCAGTTTCTGTAGCAATTCGTTCCTGCAATCAGCTCATGTTCACAAAAAAAAACTGGGATCATGTTTACCGGTGGGGGGGGGGGGGGGGTGGGGGGGATTTTTGAAAGGAGATCTGCTGAGAATATCTGAAGCGAAGCAGCGGTGCTGTTTCCCAGTGATCCACTGTCCTGCGTGTTCGGCTTCTGCAGACAACGGTCGAACATGAATTTAGACAGGTGTGTTGGAGCTCCAGTTCCCCCAGTGGAAACCAGCTCCCCTGGAGCGGCTTCAAAGCACCGCCAACTCGTCTCGTCCGTGTTTTCATCCTGCTGGACGGCTTTCATTCTTTTTATTTGTTAAATAACTCACAATCTCTCTCCTGTTCCTCCTTTTGTAAGCGGAGAGGTCAGAAAACATAATGGCTGTTATCACAGGTTATCAGCAGCGCTTATCCTTGTTTTTGCACTTTCAAGCTAATAGAGAAAGGAAATGTTGGAAAAGGAGTGACATCCTCTGAGACAGGAAGCCGTGGGCTTTAAAGGAAAACATATTTTCACCTCAGATGAACCTAGAAAGAGTGCTAAGGATTGAGTCCACTTGTTCAGATATTTGTCAGGATGGACCAGCCCTGTTTATGTCTGAGTTTAGTGAGATAAAGACTGTGGTTAGAAGGCTTGTCTGGGTTGTTATTCAGTGTTTGAAGCTCTTATAGGTAATGAATAAATGTTATATATGTTATATATACAACCACCTTACAGTTAAATCTGTTTCCTATTGTGCCGGTGGTGAAGTGTCTGGTGCTTTGGTCTGGAACCACAGAGATGCAGTTCAACAGCTCCGTCTTTACAGCTCCGTTGACAGCAGCTGGTTTTAGGGGCGGAGTCACACTCAAGTTGACTCCATCCCTCTCGCCTGTGTGCTCTTTTGAAGAAACATGTGAAATGGCATTAAATCTCGGGGTTCTGTATGTCTGATATACAGACAACACAGCATGATGTGGACTTTAAGGTAATTAAAAAATTAATTCAGGGCCTGAAACATCTCCTCTGCCATCTGTTGTTTTTTCCTTTTACCACCGTTCCTCCCTCTACCTCAGTCCAGCCATATTATCCTCTTGTTTGCTATCAGATTCCTGATACAACCTCGGTATGAAGCATCCAGGTATTGAACTGAATCTGTTTCCTCAAACCTCCTCAGAGTGAGAACCATGAGCTTCAGCAGCTCCAGATGCTCCTCTCTGCTCAGCCTTTACTTTCAGACGGACTCATCGCTGATCACAAGGCACGTTTGCTGCTGCCAAGCGAGATCACATTTCTCCAGCGTTAGCTGTTGTCCGTCCTATCTGAGAGATATCCAGTGTTGTACCTGAACGCGTTCATTAAAAGAAAGTTCATGAACTAGTTCATATTTTGTGTGAACGTGAACTGAGCGCACTCTCTTTCTCCTTCACCAGCGGGGGGCGTGAACGAGTTCATTTGGACAGTTGTGAACGACGCTTTTTCAAAGTTCACGCACGGTCAAAACCGTTCCAGGTTTCCAGCGAACCCCATTTAAAATCCACCACAAACTAACCTGATATGTATCTGAGGAAATCAATCAAACATGGCAACACGCCCCAAACTCCTGGGGGGGGATTGAAATATTGAAATGGGGGAAAAAACATTTGCACCTTAAGTACCTGTTTTTGTCTTATAATAAAGAGCATTTGGCAGCAGGTTTTTCCTCATATTTTTAATCTACTGTAAAGCCAAAGTGTGGGCCGCGGCCCCCTGGTGGGCCGTCGAGGTACTACAGGTGGGCCGTGAGAGGTCTTTTAATTTAAACAAATGTTTTAAATTCTCGATCTTTTTTAAATATGTTTTAAATAACTGTAAAATATTCATTACATTATTAAAAAATCATTAAGAAGTAATAAAACAAACCAGTTAAGTTATTCTACTGTTATTTTAACTTAATATGACAAGTGTCACCTTAGTTGTTGACCCCTCACATTAATATCAGAACACAGCTTCTAGTCCTGTCTGGTGATCACAGTTGTGATTAAAGGTTTGGGTGGACCACGTATATTTTTCACATTTCAAATTGGGCCTTGATATTCTGAAGTTTGAGAATGGCTGCTGTAGAGAGAAACTGAAAGGGAAATTACAGTTTTACAGGCTGTTCCTTCAATGCTAATGTGAACCCTGGTTGGATAAAGATTCAGAATTGGACACATAGTTTCAGTTAAACTGGATAAAAAAATTGTTGTTTGTGGTGGTGTAGTATATGGGCAGTGGTGATCATTTTGACAAATAACTGCTCGCAGCAACATTAAAAAGGAATAAGAAAAAAAAAACTAAAAATGAACTATTTAGTTCATTTTTTGAAATGATGAACTGAACTAGTTCATTTTAATTTCTGTGAACTATGAACTGAATTAGTTTGTGTAGAAAGTGAACAAGAGATATGATTGTTCTCTGTCAGACCCGTTTACTCTCCGGGTTTCCAGGACCATAGTGGGAGGCAGAATCTTTATTCTTCAGGTTTATTTCCTGTTGAAGCAGCTCCTCGTCTGACGTCACTGACATCCTTTGTGTTCCTCTCTGCTGTTTTTGTGTCCTACTTCTTTTAACAATACTACTTGTTTGGTTTTGTTTTGTTGATTTTTAACCATCTTGCTTTTATTTGCTTGTTTGATTTTATTGCTACCTGTAAATTTATTGTAAAAGTGTTGTTTTAATCTTTGACCTTCTGTTTCAATTCTTGTCGTTTTACATTTCTTACTCTGTAAATCACTTCGGTTTGCATTTCTGCTTGAAAAGCTATTAAAGTCATTAAACAGGGCACCCAGACTCTGGTCACCGCAGATGTGAGTCCTTATTTCATGTGGTTCCGTCCCAACATCTGTCCACAAACGTCTCCCCAGAACACCGAGGGCTGCAGGTCTTGGTCCAGACAGGTGAAGGGGGCTTATGCTTTAGTCTCATCCGTCTCCTGCTTCCTCTTTCTCCAGATGGCTGCGCTGCAGAGTCCTTTTTATGGAGACAAGATGAACCTCATGTCCCTGTGCCAGAAGATTGAGCAGTGTGATTATCCTCCCCTCCCACCTGACCATTACTCTGAGAAGGTAACACCAGGCTGTTTTCTATGATGGCAGTAACATGAAGGACTGGTTTTCTGTATGATGATGTCGTGTTTATCCAGAACGTACGTAAGGTCCCATCACAGGATTTCAGCCTGGGCCCAGTCTTTACATGATCAGCATGTGCTTTGAAGGCATCTGCACATTATGAGAATAACGGTCCATATGAGCATTAACGTTGTAGAATCAGAGACCGATCTCTCCCCATCCAGCAGCGCTGCACGTGGTCGGAGGCTGGGCAAGATTTTGTTCGTAGCTACGAAAAGTTCAGAAATACTGACATTTTCATTTTCAGTTTACACACAAATCCGCTCTGCTCACATTTCATGGATGAGACCCACTGAACTATCTGAACCCAAATGATCACAGATAGAAGATTTCTGGTATGTGTGGATCCATAAAATCAAATGTGGTGTCCCCCAAGGCTCAATTTTAGGCCCCATGCTTTTTAATTTATATATGCTTCTTCTTGGGGATGTCATTAGGAGACATTAGTGTCCACAGCTATGCTAATGACACACAGCTGTACATTGACATGTCTCCTGAAGACACACGGCCAAATGATGACCTTTTTAATTGCGTTTAGATATTTAATCATGGATGGCAGAAAACGTCCTGCAACTCAACCGGGACAAAAAAAAAAAAAAAGTTTTAGTTGCTGGTCCTCAGGCTGAGAGAGAAACATTTGTCAAAATTACATGCATTGTCTTTAAAAACATCTGGGCGTCATTTTTGACTCTGAGCTTAGTTTAATCCACATGTTCAGGATGTGGTGAAACAGGTTCCTGTGATCTGAAGAGTGCAGCCAGAGTTTCTCTCTCAGGTTACCATGGAGATGCTGATGATGCTTTTATCTCGTTGACTACTGTAATGTCCTGCTGTCTGGTCTTCTTCTAAAAGAACCATTTCAAGCCTTCAGCTTCTGCAGAACTCAGCTGCTCGTGTGTTGAGGACCAGAAGGCAGGTTCATATTACACCAGTTTTTAACTCACTGCAGTGGCTCCCCGTGTCTTTTAGGGTCGATTTTAAGGTTCTTATGATAGCTTTTAAAAGTCTTGATGGTCTTTGCCCTTATTATCTACTGATTAGCTTTGACCTTACGAACCCTGGCAGACCCTCAGGTCCTCTTCTAATGACTCCTGTTTTTAATAACGAACCCACGCTGAGGCAGCTTTCCAACATCATGCTCCATGATTAAGGACCAGCCTGCTGGAGAACTGGAGGGAGAACGTTGACATTTTTAAAAGCAGCTCAAGACCCACCTATTTAATTCAGCTTATACCTAATGCCCCCTTTTATCCTCATTTAGATTTTCTATTTTAGCTTACTAACTCAGCCCAACTTTTTAGCACAATTTTGCTTTTTTTTAAAAAAAACTTTTTTTATGCAACTTTCTTTGATATTATTTCATTTCTTTATGTCTTTTTTAACTCCAGTGTTTCCTCAGCAGAGCCGTCTGTATCCAGGCTGGTGGAGTAACTCTGCTTTTAATCTGTTCATACTTTGTGCTGCACTGTAACTGTACTAAAAGTGCTATATAAATAAAGTTTGATTGATTGACTGATGACACTGCCACCGCCGTGCTTCATAATGGGTGTGAGCTGTTTGGTTTGTGCAGATGTTAATTAGAAAATGTTCATTTTTAGTTTACTTAAGAACATACGACATGTTTGTTTTTTAAGTTTTGTCTCTAAAAGGAGGGTATAAATGCACACATGCTCAGTAACACTCAGCAGAGGCCCAGATGTGGTTTAGTGACCAAGCAGCAAAGTTGGTTTTGAGAAAAGAGGAATAACCGAAGCTTTCTGTCTTTCTCAGCTGCGAGAGCTGGTCAGCATGTGCATCAACCCGGACCCGGACCAGAGGCCCGACATCGTCTTTGTGCTGCAGTTTTCCAGACAGATGCACATGTGGACGTCCAGCACCTGAGCCGTCCCGCTGCAGACCACCCGACGTCGCCCCACTGCTTCATCACAGACTCGCCGGAGTGGACTGTGATGTTTTGCCGTGTGCCCTTCCACTCCTTTCCTGTCGGGGGGGGGTGCTGAGAGGCGCGCTAGCTGTGCAGCACTCAGAGAGAGTTAAAACGCTTGTTCGTGCGAGAGCTGACTGCATCTGTGTCGTTTCTTTTCTCTGAGGAGGCAGATCTGTGTCTCGTTCTGGTCCTGAACTCCATGGACGCTGCTTCCCTCATCCTCGGCCCGTCTCAGGCGGGATGCGTGCAGCAGAGCTGGGCAGCTTGGATGTTTGTCCTCGTCTTTGTAGCCGCGTATGTTTTTTTATATTGTCAGTTCCAGCTCTGTCAGGGTTGTTTCAAAGCCTGCAGTCTGTGTTGGAGCTTGGAATATCCATATCTTCATTTCCAGTTGAAGAACTGGGGGGGGGGTCTCTAACTTGTTTATGTCCAGCTCCTCGAGATAAACAACCTCTTGTCTTCTCCAGCTTGTTCATAGACTTTTTCAGTTTCTTGCTTTTCCCTGAAGATTTGCATTCAAACAAGATGATGCTCATTAACAGATGACGTTTGTACACCCCCCCCCCCCCCCCCCCAGCAGTTCCAGCTGTTTCCCAAGGTCTCACTGAGACATCTGCGACATGTTTTGATCAAAAATACCACAGACACGATAGCAGCAGCTCCATTTTTAAGGGGTGGAGCCACATGCTTGACTCCACCCATCTCCTCCTCTTTGAAACCTGTCCTCCAGCTTTGTGCACCCCACCTCTGAGGAGCAGCAGCAGGAGGTGGAGACCAGGAGGCTGGATAACTGTCCTCTGATGTGGGTCCAAGTTACTGGTAGTGACTTCAAACATCCCAGTAAATGCTTCCAAGCACAGATCTTCACAGATCCCATCTAATCACTGGGCAGAGCTCATCTTCTAATGGAGCGTACAGCAGGTACATTTCCAACATGGAGATGACCTGTTTGTGTCCAGATGGTTCAGAGTTTCTTTGCAACAGCTTGACTGAAAAGTATTTCTCGCTGCTTCTGAATGCTCTGCTGGAACATTTACATGCTCTCACGTGCGTTCTTCGGTTGTGGAGGGTCATTTATTTTCTATTCTCACAGAATTAGACGACGGCAACAAGCAAATGTTCTGTAATGTTTCTACGTCTTAGTGAGCTTCTCCTCTGAGCTGTCACATTCATGCATTCAGCCATTCATACCGTGGAAACTTAAGCAAAGACAAAATGTTTTACATGTAATTTATGTTTTTTTTTTTCAAGCTGAATAATATCACCTGAGCCTGTATATAAAGGTGTGTGCTATTTTTTTTTTTTTTTTTTTTTTTTAAAAGCAGATAATGCAGAAGTCCAGAATAGATGCAGGATAATGAGAGGAACCCGTCAGCTTCCAGGGTGAATCCACCTGCTGTGGACTTTTGAAAGTGTTGGTCAGCAGCTGATGACGAGTCTGTCCAGTTTAGTGAGGAGGCATCTGAGCCCTCCAGGACCTGGACCAGAGACTCACTCCTCTTAGATCCACGTGTTCATGATCCACTGACAAACATCTAAGAGGATGTGAGAAGTTTTAAAGGCTTTTTCTAAACTCAGTTTAGAAGAAGAAGAGTTGTCAGTTTATCCCCACAAGCTGGATGTAAGTTTCTGGACCAAATTCTGTCTGGTGAGCATCCATTCTTGCTGTATTCCCCCCCCCCCAGTTCATCACAGTTGGTCATTTTCTGTTTGTCCACCTGCTTTCTGAGGAGCACAGATTCTCAGTGGGATCAAGACTATCATCTCTGAGCCACTTCATCACGTTTTCCTCGTGATGCAGTCGTGCTGCAGGATCCTGTTAGGTGTCGTTGGGAAGCAGGAAAATGCTGCGTTCCAGCTCTGAGAATCTCAACCTATCTGTAAAACACGGAGGTGGAAGTATCATGGTTGGTGTAGCTGCATCCGGACAACAGGACAAATCATTCTGCCAAAGAAGGGTTAATGAGAGGTGAAGTTTTGGAGCGACTGAGTTGAAGTCCTCTGATTGGAATATATATATGAACATATGGACCTTTAGCGTGCAGCTCTGTGCAGAAGGACGACTGAAACGCCCACAAGCTGACATGCAAACAGTTTAAAAGTTTATCTATAAAAGCATAGACATATATTATTGGATCATTTTCCTCCTTTTTAGTCCTTTAGACTGAACGTGACATTTAGTCCATATCGCTGCAGAATAAAGAATAAAGAACGCTGTAAAAGGTTCACAGACCTGTAGGTGTCATTTTAACTAACTTCAGCCTACTCTTTCCACCTTTAATGTTTATTACAGTCTGCTGATAAAGGGTTAACATTTGTGACATGGAGGAGAGAAGGAGTCGCCATATAAACTTAAATCAGAGCTCAAATGTTTCCTGAGACGCTGCAGTCTCAAACACGACCCACTGCTGTGGATCTGTTAACTCGGTAGGAATTAGAACCTGTGAAAGTAAATCTGAGTTCTGGGAGGATGTTGATGAGGTCATTTCTATCCTTTTGTAATCTATGCTGGCAAAATAAATATATTGAAAGCACAGAAGGCATGAGACTGAGTTTTCATTGTTTCCAGGTAACTATGCTCAGGGGAAATGATCCCCATTAATAATGTTTTCCCTCCAGACTGAAGGTCCGTTTCTGTGCAGCAGCTTCAGCTCTGAGTCTAGTTTTTGTTCTGGACTGGCAGATGTGTAGACGCTCCTACGTTACAGGCACAGAAAGCATTTAGGGAACAACACTTTTGCTGGTTTTTTTTCTTTCTGGCCTCGTGGTGTTGTAATCTGTAAATGTTGTGATTTTGTAAAAAAAAAAAAAAACATCAATTTTAGTTTAAAAATGTTCACAATTTAGCGAATTTGTTTTTTATGACAAAAATGTAATTTTTATGACAAAGTTGGATAATTGTGAATTATTTTAATTCTACAAGAAATTTATATGACATCAGTGATAATTTTGTCAAAATGCTGCAATTTTGTGAAAGTTTCCATATAAATGTACATGTATCTTAAATATATTCTACCATATATTAAACATATATGTGACACTGTAAATTAACATATTAACACATTTTCCCATATAAATCACAATACATTATGGAGGATATTTATACATATAAACTAATATATTTTAGGGTATATAAACACATATTATACATTTATCCATAATATATTGCAAAATATGGAAAGTGGCAATTATTTGTATATTTTGCAATATATTCCAATATATTGCACACAATATATAATATATTGTATAATATATGTGTCCTCAATATATTATTCATGCATATATAATACATATATTATTATGTATTTCCAATATATAAATTATTGGGAAAAGAATATATTGCAATATATTACAATATATTTTAAACAATATATTGGTAAATATATTTTCCTTTTGTAAGGGTAGAAACATCTGTGAAAGAATGGGTCTCTCAGGAGCTCAGTGAATTCCAGGTGAACTGTGATAGGATGATACCTGAGAAACAAATCCAGTGGTGAAGTTTCCTCCTAAATATTCCACAGTCAACTGTCAGCTGTATTATCAGGAAATGGAAGTGTTTGAGAACGACAGCAACTCAGCCATGAAGTGGTAGGACAGGTAAACTGAGGGGGCGGGGTCAGAGGATGAGAACATAGTGTGAAGAGGTCACCAACTTTCTGCAGAGTCAATCCCTACAGACCTCCAAACTTCATGTGTCCTTCAGATCAGCTCAACAACAGAGCAGAGAGCTTCATGAATGGGTTTCCATGGTGATGCAGCTGCATCCATCCATCCATCAGTGGAGTAAAGCAGCCACCACTGGACTCTAGAGCAGTGGAGGAACGTTCACACTTCTCCATCTGGTGATCTGATGGAAGAGTCTGGGTTTGGTGGTTCCCAGGAGAACGTACTGGTCTGACTGCATTGATCCAAGTGTAAAGTTTGGTGGGGGGGGGGGGGGGGGGGGGGGGGGGGGGGGGGGGTTATGGTGTGGGGTTGTTTTTCAGGAGCTGGGCTTGGACCCTTAGTTCCAGTGAAAGGAACTCTAAATGCTTCAGCAGACCAAGACATTCTGGACAATTCCATGTTCCCAACTTTGTGGGACCAGTTTGGAGCTGGTTCCTTCCTCTCCAACATGACTGGGCACCAGTGAACAAAGCAACGTCCATAAAGACATGGATGGAAGAGTCTGGTGTGGATGAACTTGACTGGCCTGCACAGAGTCCTGACCTCAACATGATAGAAGACCTTTGGGATGAATTAGAGCAGAGACTGAGAACCAGACCTTCTGGTCCAACATCAGTGTTTGACCTCACTAATGTTCTTCTGGATCAATGGTCCAAAATCCCCATAAACACACTCCTGAACCTGGTGGACAGCCTTCCCAGAAGAGTTGAAGCTGTTCTAGCTGCAATGATGGAGCCACGTCATATTGATTAGGAATGGGAGGAGCTAAAGCTCAGATGTGAGTCAAGGCAGGTGAGTCAATACTTTTGGCGATATAGTGTACATGCGCACGTCAGTGATTTTCATGATCCAACAGATTATATATAATCAGTTGATAATCCTGAAACTTTACAAGAACCGAAGAAGTAAGCACATTCACCAACCAAGAAAACAAGTCCAGTCACTTCTACTGAATGACTGAGAATCCACACCAACATGTGAGAAAGTGAAAAGAGGGAAATTTAAATTATCTTGTTAGAAATGTCTGGTATTGCTGCGTGATGCTGCACATTAATGAGGTAAAACTAAACATTCATAAGGTCTGTTAGTAAAGCTGGTGCATGATTACTACAGAAATCACATAATTGACTCGTTATTGCAAGAAAAACAAAACTCAGAAGATGCAGAAGAGCTGTAACGTCAGTCTTGTGGACACGCTGCGCCCCCTGGTGGATGAGTGGAGCTCTGCGTTTCATATCCAGTCAGGGATATAACTGCTCATTTCCATATTCAGCATGTTATCTACCTTTGATTGGGTTTATAGCACCGCCTCCTCGCTGTAAACGGCCAGTTATAAATGAAAATACAGGTTGCAGCAGCAGCAGCATCCAAGTAAACGTTCCCTCACTTCCACCTGGATAACGCAGAGATGGACAGAAGATCTCCAATCTGTGAAAGCGTGTGTTAAAAGATTGTGGAATACTTTAAAAACGTTTCTCACGTCACAAATCTCACTATCTACAGGTTCAGAGAAACTGGAAACATCTCAGGGACGAGGCTGAAGACCTTTGTTGGATGTCTGTGGTCTTCAGACGTCACTGCATCACTCATCAGCATCATTGTGTCAATGACATCACTAAATACTTCTGTCACCTGTAGAGAACATCTGGAGCATCTTCAGACCAAAAATACAGCAAAGACCACCAGGAACTCTTCAGCAGCTGGAAACCTAAATCAGACAAGAACAGGACCAAACTCCAGGACCAAGACTCCAGAGACTCAGAACCTCCATGTCCAGACGTCTGCAGACTGTTGGAGATGCTCCACCATGGAGAACATTCTCCACCATGGAGAACATGGAGGTCATCTGTGTTCTGTTGTGAAACCTTTCCGGAATTGGGGTTTTAACAGAAACCAGTCTGGACTGCCAGCAGGTGTTCTGGTCCGAACGTCCTGATCAGACCGGTCTGTCTGGACCAGCGCTGAAGGCTGTCTTCCTCAGACTGACCTCTCCAGACATTTTTAACAGCATTAATATCATTTAAACCTTTATCAGCTGTGTACTTCAGGTCGTGACGGTGTTGGAGAACCTGAGACTGAGCTGCCAGACATTAAACACAACTTTTCCCTCCAGGAGACCTTGAACGTCTCAAACTTCATCATCCCCAAACACAGACAAGTCTTCTCCAAGCTTCTCAGATCTGTTCTTTTTGTTTGAAGACCTTGATTGTCTGTCTGTGAGCAGAACGGACGTCAACTTCTAAAAAAGTTCCAGTTTTGTTTCTGGTAAGTCTGAAGGACCTTCTACATGAAAGTCTGTGACCTCTGAACTTTCATTTAAGTGAATTAGTTTCTCTTTTCTAACAGTGGAGTCCTCCTGGCCGTCTTTCATGGAGGTCAGTTGTTGAGGAGGTAACGGACTGTGACGTATCTGGAACGTCCTGGTGAAGGTGAAGGACTGCGGGTCTTCACCTTTAATGTGCTGCTCCAGAATCTTCTGAGCTGGTCAGGTGACCGTCTCCGTTAGCAGCTCTGCTTCATCTTTAACACATCCAACTGCACAACTCAGCTCCATCTTGGAAACTAGTTTGAACGTTTTCCACCAGGTGGTGTTTGAGTTCATGTAATATTCTTCACGGCTCCTGACGGCTGACTGCACTCAAACGGAGCTTAAAAACATTAACCTGCATCACTCACATGGTGGAAGGAAGAAGACTCTGCTCTTTGGTAAATCTGTGATGTCACTGGTATTTAAAGAGAAACCCCTGGAACTGATTGATTTCATGATCAGGATGTGTCATTTAAGCAGCATATTAATCAGGTCTGTCAGACAGCCTTTTTTCATCTCTGAAACATCTCCAAGATTAAAAGCATCCTCTCCCAGGGTGATGCTGGAAAATTAATCCACGCTTCAGTTCTAGACTGGATTATTGTAATGTGTTGTTAGCAGGATGTCTGAAAAGCTCGCTGAATAGCCTCCAACTGATCCAGAACGCAGCAGCGAGGGTGCTGACAGGAATCTGTCAGCGAGATCACATCTCTCTCGTGTTAGCCTCCCTCCATCGGCTCCCCGTGAAATTTAGAATCGTTTAAAATTCTGCTTCTCACATATAAGGCCCTTAATGGCCTAGCTCCTCGTTATCTACCAGACCTGATAGCATGTTATGCTCCAAATAGAGCTCTCTGCTCTCAGAGTGCAGGATTACTCGTCGTTCCTAGAATATCTAAAAGTAGGTTTGGAGGACGGGCCTTCTGCTACCAGACACCTTTATTCTGGAACCAGCTACCAGTTTGGGTTAAGGAGGCTGATACCATCTCCATCTTTAAAACTAAACTGAAAACCTTTTTGTTCAGCCTACAGTTAGTCTAAACTATAGTGTGTAGGGGCTAATAGTTATAACTATAGTTGTAGTAGCTCAGACTAGAGTAGCTCGTCTTAATCACAGCTTCATCATAGCTATGCTGCTATAGGCCTACGCTGCAGGGGGACACCAGCATGATCTGCTGTCTCCACTGCTCTTCTCCCTTTCCTTCCCTTTCCTCCTCCCTTCATCCTCCAGCTCATTCCATAGTTAATTAGGAGCACCTCGTTACTGTAACTGTGCCCCCCCCCCTTTTTTGTGTGTGTTTGCAGGCCAGTTTCCTGAGTTTTATGCTGACCTGCAGTTCCCTCCTCTGTCCATCCCAGCGTTTACCTCCACCTGTGTGTGCAGATGTGTTCAGGGTGTCGGCTGGTGTGGTGACCAGTGATCTAGTCCTCTGACCATCTCACCTCAGTGCTGCTACCTGCATCTGTTTATGTGGTCATTTCATTCAGTCATCTGTGTGCTCTCCTCTCTCTGTCCTCCATCCTCTCTCTGTCCTCCGTCCTCCCTCTGTCCTCCGTCCTCTCTCTGTCCTCCGTCCTCCCTCTGTCCTCTCTCTATCCTGTCTCTCCTCTTTTCTTTCTTTATCCAGCTGGTCTTCATCAGGAAGGTCCCTCCATATGATCCAGGTCCTGATCAAGGTTTGTTCCTCTTAAAGTGGAGTTTTTTCTTGCCTCTGTTTGGCTTAAAGGTTTTTTTTTCTCCCACAGTGGGAGTTTTTTTTTACCTGCCATTATCCTTGTTTAGAATTCAATGTTATTTTTTAGTTAGTGATATTTGTGACGGGGCTGGACGTTACTTTGTCTGCTTATTGCAGATAGCAGGCACAAATACTGCAGCCAGGTATTACTCCAGATGAAACTGAACCCGAGATTTTAAAATAATTAAATATCTGATTAAAAAATATATATTAAGTTTTATTAGTGTAGGAGGTGTCTTTAAACATTTAGTTTTAAGCTATTTATGATCATTTGAAGGAGTACCAAGAATCTGTCCCGTGTATTTTAGAATACTCTTGTAAAATAAATCTTTTCTTTTCACTTTTTCTGGTTTATCTATCACGTACTAAAGATGCCAACAAAGTTGTCCTCTTCTGTTACTAGTATGAGGTGATGGGGAAGCCACAGTAAAGCCCAATACCACATCTGACCACACGGGGGCAGCACATCACCAGTTGGTGTCAGTCTCTGGCCTCAGACAGTTAAGTGCATCTTTACTGGGAGGACGTGGCATCAGAAGACGTGTCAATGTCCCCACTGTTCAATAGAGTAAATGGCCCTTTCATCTGCTCTGCAGGTCCATACGCCCCCAAGCAGCCAGAAGTGGTACTGCTGGTTTTAAAATAAAATAAATAAAATAAAACTAGTTCATGAGTGGTCTTTCCTGATCCCTCCAGCACACACGCTGTGTTTCAGTCAGCCACACAGTTCAGACAGGAAGCAGTTTTATCAAGAAGTCCCCTTTAAGGAGGAGATTTTATTTGTAGCTTTAAAGGTGAACAAAAACATATCAAATCAAACACGTCTAAAGCATGGAAACTCATCTGAGGGTAGTGAATCATTATCAGGAGACACGGCGGGGGGGTTTAGGAGGTATCCATGGTTTGGACCGACTCCGCCACCAGCTCCAGCTCCAGGGGGGCGACGGCCTTGGTCAGCACAGCGGTGGTCCCTCTCTTGTACCTGTAATCGCCGGTCCTACAGACGGGGAGGAAACAGACACTCAGGTGTACGTTTTACCTGGACACAGGTAGGTCTGCACTCGACAGGTTACCAACAGCAGCACAGCACACCAGTCCACTTCAGAGACGCAGGCATGCACGTAAAGCAAGCACTAACTGAGCGGGCCGAGCGGCGAACACGGTAGAGCTGGTTAGTGACGCCACACCGGTCTAGGGTTAGTTACCAGAACACTCAGGTGTACTCAGGTGTACTCACGGCTGCACGGCTTCAAGCTCAGCCAGCCTTCAAGCAGAACCAGCAACAGAACAAGTCAGCCAGCGTTCATGAACTGGTGAGGGTTAAAACCATGACAACAGCACGTGGCCGGTTCTGATGAACCGGAGGGAGACGGACCGACCTGATCCAGGATCCGTACTGGTTCATCCTGTTCACATGAAGCTCTGCTGCTTCTAACTTATTTCAACAGCTGGATCATCTAGTTGTGTATTTGTGCTTTAAATATCCGTTTAAAACCAACAAACCACCACCGCCCTTCTGACATCGTAATCAGTATCAGTTACGAGGAGGTCTGCAGCAGAGACGGATCAGAACTCAAGGAAACTGGATCTCCAGCTCTATGTATGAGCACAGCTGGTGAACAACTGTGGGGTGCCCAGCTTTAGCAACAACACACTTTCACATCTTTTTATGCATGTCTCTATCAGCTTGGCTCAGCCATCTACTGGGATTTAGCCCAGCTGCTGTTTCAACTCCTTAAAAGTTAAGATATGGGATTTGACTGGACCATTTCAAGACATTTACGTGTCCCCTTTAACTCATTAAGACCAAAGATGTCCTCTATTCCTTTTCTAGAATAGCACCATTCATAATGCTCGAGGGATTTTCTTGAATACTTTCCTTTTTTTTTTAACCACCTGTTATGATGAATAACTATAGCAGCGCTAGAGTTGTTTACAAGTGGGAGCAGCTACTTGAAATATCAAGAAGTGAAAGTATACCCAGACTGAGACCCCAAAACCCCTACAAGTCGAAGAAAAGTTGTTGTGGATGCAGAGCTGGAGGAAAGCAGAGAGAAAGAGGAGGTTTAAACCTGCTCTTTCCTGCATCATAACACGGTACATGAGATCTCTCGCTAACAAGATGAACGAGCTTGAAGCGCTGACGAGGACAAACTAGAGTTTTGGCGAAGCCCTTTAGTGTGTGGCATCCCCGTTGAGATGCAGAGTTGGGATCATTGACAGTTTACTTCTTACTGTTGCAGTGACAGTTAAACCCGCGGGACGCTGGTGAACGGTCCAGGAGAAGAGAGAAACTAACGGTGACAAAAGCTACAGCAGCGACTAAAAATAATAGCTACAGCTTAGTAACGGTTGGTCTAAACACACTGAAGCCTTTCGTAAGCCACTGTTCCCTGTTGTCTTCTCTCACGCTGAAAAAAAAAAAAATGGACCCCCGTCTGGTCGATGGATGGAGCCAGAACAGAAAACACAGATGGGTCAAAACCTTGATGTTTTAATGAATCAATCAATTACACCAGCAGCTAAAAGTAGTGTAAAAAAAAAAAAGACCAGGGTTCACATGTTTTTATTTTGTCACAAAAAGGGGCAGAAAGGGTTAGGGTATCAAGTGACTCTAGTTTCCACCTTCAGCCTTCTCAGCCCTCAGTGAACATCATCCTCCTCCCTGACATAGATTCACCAGTTACAGAGATATTAGAAACAAGCCTGTGTTTCTTCTTTTATGTTACCGTTAACTACACAAGCTTGACGCCAACTTCTATCAAACGGGAGCTGTTTTTCACCGGAGCTTTAGCTAGCTCTGACAGTGTTCAACGTTAGCTGTAGCGAACGGCAGTAACTTTGTTTTACCGCAAAGTATGAAAACGATTTAAACCATAACTCACCAAATTAAATCCACTAGTAAATGTAGGTAGGACATGTGAACGGACGCTCCTCAGCCTTGTCCCAGCGTGGACAGCACTAGCTCCTGCTACTAGTCCCACTTAGCAATGTAACCTCTGAGTTTCTCCAAGTACACGTGAATGAAGAACGTTGGTCTGACTGGAATAATGGATCAATCTGACCTGATTGGTTCTGGACAGGATTAACTGACCATCCAAGTGTCATTTAAAGGGCCGATTTCTGAAGTGCTCAGTTTTCTTATTAGGTTAATCATACGATAATTTAAAAAAAAAAAAAAAAAAACTCCCGACTCCGACTCCTGAACCAGAATCAACCATTCTGACCAGAAAGCTACATTAAATTAATAATTAAATGAATCAAAGAAGCTTCGGCTAAATTAACTGCAGGTTGTGTCTCGTTACTAAGACATCAGGTCCTGACGTCCATCCTGAACTACTGATATCTAATAGATCATTTCACACAGATCAGTACATTCTTCTGCAATGTTTACTGCATGAAATCCTTTCAATTTGAAACAGATATTTTAATGTGAATGGAAATTACTTCCTTCTGCTTTAAGTTAGTGTGATTGAAAATGATGGATCAGTGACATTTACAACCAAATGTTTCATGAGACAGTGAAAAAAAGCATGATCATGCAACATGCAACGGTTTTAAGACAGCTTGACTTTACTGTAGAGACCAGAGAACTTAATACTTTGTTCTTAGACCTGAAGAAGCATCCTTATGGTTTTGTTCTTTAAAAAAACAAAAAAAGATTTCTTCAACCATCCACATGAGCTGCTCCTCTTAGGACTGAAGTGTCAGATGAGCTGCTCATCATTTCAAATGTTTCAATATAAGATGATGCTACAGATCTGCTTGTTTTAATTCTACAACCATCCATCACAGAAACATGTTTATGGAAAGGCACAACTTTCATTAGAAAGCAACATTTTGCCACAAAATTGTGAATTTTGCTAAATCGCAACATTTATTGGAAATGCTTCTGTCGTATGATCACAACATTTAGCTGTTAAAAAAAAATGAAACAGACTAAACTTTACAACTTTTCACAGCAAACATTTACTTTTGCAAAAGTGCAGCTTCTTCATGTAAAATTAAGACGTAGCTAAATTGTGAAGTTCATATAAGTACAACTTTTTCTGCATCCATTTAATTTAATTAAAAAATACATTTTAAAAATCCAGAATGTTGCAGTATCTCAGCTTTTCATAGTTAAAAGCTTATTTTTGTCTCAAAATCTCAAGTTTTTTTTGTCAAAAATGCAGACATTTTGACATAAAAGTGAGTCATTGTGAATTTTGTAAAACTGAAATTGTTTGTTGTGAAACCATGAAAGCCAGCGGTGTGACACTCAGCCCTACAAATGAGTTAATTCTGTGAGGAAGAAGCATCACATGACTCGTGAATAATGTTGGAAAACAGAGTTTTCAAGGTTGGAGGTTTTCTATGAGAAGTAACGGGAGGATCTGGGATCTAGGGCTGCACGATTATGGAAAAAATGATAATCACGATTATTTGGATCAAAATCACGATTACGATTATTAATCAAGATTATTCAACAATAAAAAATATTTTTTGTTCAGAATGTTATTTAAAATCACGATATGAAATATAACCAAAAAAAGTATTGCATAAGGGATGGACAAATTATATAAAAGGCAATAGCATGAAACTTAGGCGGTCCTAGAGATTTTTGGCCATAAACACCAGCCTGTAAACATGTCTTAGCTTCAAGAACGCCCAAAGGCAGGTCACTACATTGTCCCCTACACTACATTGTACATGGTCACGATTAATCACGATTTTCAAAATTTTAATCGTGGCAACCAAAATCACGATTTCGATTATTTTTTGATTAATTGTGCAGCCCTACTGGGATCTACTGGGAAATCGTGGGAATGGCTGGGAATATTCCAGAATGAACAGCTGCATAAGGGAATCAACTGGAATATCAACTGGTTTCTGTGCATGTCACTGCCTTAGCGTGATGCACCTACAGTTTTCCCTGAAGCGAGTTCCCAGTTCACGCAGCAGCAAACAGGCTGGAGCTGAAGTCTGAGAGAACCGGACCAGTTTCTACTGGTATCACAGGCGTGTCCCTCACTGGCCGGGTCCATGGGGAGCGTTTCAGCAGTTATAGGACTGTAACACACAGGCTCAGAGCTGGCATGAACGTCTGCCAGCTCCCATAAATTACCATGAAAGTTTCCCAGTCATGACTTTTCCCTCTCATTCCCCCAGCAACTGTCCTGAGCATCCCTGGTCTCTGACAGACACCTGGTCCTACACAGAACCGGAGTCGGGACAGACTGATGTCCAGCAGTTATTCAGGCTTTCTTGTCAACATGTTCAGAATCAGAGGAAACAACATGCAGGTACGGTACAGAAACGTTACTAAAGTGCAGCTCGTGAACGCTTCAGCAGTCCAGACTCACCTGACTCCCTTCTTGTTGGCTTCATCATGAGGTCGGATGTAGTCCACGTTGCCCTTGGTGATGACACACAGGTCAATGTTGCTGCCAGAGCCCAGGTCGTTGAAGATCCCAGCGGCGATGGCGTCGCGCACCAGCTTCTTGGCTTCCTCCTCCTTGGAGGAAACAACCACACAGATACGTCAGTGACAGTCGGCATGCTGTCACACAGGACAGTCAAACTCCAACCAGGTGGATGTGCTGTGATGCTGTGAGTCACACCTCCATGTCTGGCTTGAAGCGGTCTTCAAACACGGCCATGGCAGCCAGAGACCCGGAGCCTTCAGGACAGACGGACAAAAGGACGGTATGGGTTAATTCTAGCACATTTAGGCTACAAACAGGGAATCAGGAGTGGGTTACTCTCAGTCCCAAACAGATAAAACTCTTAATAGTGCCATGGACATTAAAAAAAATACAAATGGGGCCATGCAAAAGTAAACAAAGATAAAAGTATATGATATATATATATAAAAGGGAGTAAAAGCGTGGTCCAGGTTCGTGACAGTGGGACTGACCCATGGTGACGTAGGGCAGCTTGTCGGTGGAGCCGTGAGGGTAGATGCTGTACAGGTGAGGACCGTTACAGTCCACTCCACCCAGGACCAGAGCAGCACCGATGTAGCCCTGATACCTGAAAACAGAACCCACCTGTCTCATATCTGACACCTTTCAGCCTTTCAGAAAGACTTCATGGACTTGTGAAGACTGTACATCAGCATTATTGCATCGTGTGATCAGGTAATGGTGGCAGGCGTACCTGAAGAGCATCTGTTTGAGCATGCGGTTGGCGGTGGCCACGCGTGGCAGCCTGCCCGTGGACAGCGCGTGCAGCTCCAGGTTGGAGGAGATGATCTGAGTGGTCATCTCGGTGTCTGCGGCTGTTCCTGCGCCACAGCAGCTGGACGACAACGCAACCCCGTCACTCAACTTGTCAAACCAAATAAACCACGTTCTTAAGACTTTAGCATTTCAGATAGGGATGCACGATAACTGGTTTTTTTTAAAAACGATACCGATAACTTTCAGCTCCTAAAGGCTGATACCGATAACCGATAACACACACATATACCTAAGATCATTACATCAATACTATGAACAAAATCAAAAACAGTTGACTCTTTAAATGAACAGATATTTATTTTTCCAATAAAAAACTATTGGAAGCCTCTCAAACATTTTCATAAAGCTGTCAAACAAACCTATTTGATATCTCACATCAACTTAAATAAAGGACTGATGACCGCAGTAAACGGTGGTCAAGAGCAGAGACGATTTATTTAATAAATAGCTTGGAGGAACTGGAAATAATTAAAAGAACAGATGGCAGGAAACATAAAAATTGTGAGCTTTTCAAAGTTGTAGCGGCCAGGTTAAATGAAGGAGGTTTCGCAGATAGAGACGCCACCCAGTTCAAAAATAAGTGGAATGTTGTTGCTAAGTTTGTTTACTTTCCGGTAAACGTAAAAGACGCCCCCCCCCCCCCCCCCCCATCCAATCAGAACCCTTCCCAACCCCCAGACCTTAAGATGAATTGGATAAAGCCGATCAAACGTGTTTTCCATGTAAACCTCAATTCGGACTTACTATTTCAATGTAAACTCGAAAGGGAATAGTTTAATTCTGAATTATTTAATTTGGAATAATTAATTTAGAATAAAAGAACATCATGTAAGCCAATGACAATAAAAAATAATGCACAGTGCATAATGTACTGACACAAGTTAGACTTGTCTGTGTAAATAAACTGAAAATGTGCACTCCCTAGAACAAAAAATTATGTTTAAAATTATTTTGGCTTGTGGTTCCATTCAAATGAACGCTTTTAATTAAAGTAAGTGAGGTTCGGTAGTTTTTTTTTTCAATCTCATGGAAGCTTTAGATGAGAGAGATGATGGCGAGGAGGGGAGAGGAGAGGAGAGGAGAGGGGAGGATTTCTCCTGGCTTATTCATGTTAGCGCGATTTCAAAACTCCATGGAAGTGATGGTTATGTTTCAGGTGGCTGATCAGGTTTGATGTATTAAAGCTTGTGCTATTTTCCCTCCTTCGCTTGGAGCATTTGTCACAAATAACCAGCGAACTATCCTCTTCTGAAACTTTAACGAAGTTCTATACAATCGCCTCCATGTTTGTTTGTTTTTATTAGCGCACTGTGCCACAATGCTGCATTCAAGGGGTAACGTAAATTCCTCCGTTCCCTCGTTTGCTCGTCATTCTTTCAGCCTTTTCTATTTTTTATGTGTAACATGTGGGAAAATGCTACAAATATAAAGTCAGCAACTACCAAAATTATGACCGAGTTAACAAGTTGTTTTCTGGCATGAGGGGGTATTCTTGATTTTCCTTACTGAGAAATCGTTTTTCTGATTATGCCGATGTCACTTGAACATTACATTCACTGCTGGTCATTCAAGGCTCTGCCATGTTGACAAAAATATATATGTTATCGGGGCTATTAGTCATGATATTGGACTTATTGGGATGACGTCATAATTTCCTGTTATCGGACCGATAATTATCGGGTCGATAATTATCGTGCACCCCTAATTTCAGACATCGTTTGGTTTCACTTAAATGCACCAAGATGGTATGCAGAAGAGTGAATGAAACAAACCGACTCCCTAAAAACACAGATTTGTAACGTGCAGCTCACTGCACGGTCACTTACTAAATGTTGGGGGAGATGTAGTGGATCTTGGAGCAGTTCTTGTCGGCCACCACCATGCCCTCAGTGGCTCTGGTGTCGGCTCCGAGGATGACGCCATCCTTAACACAGAATCACAGGAGATCATTTACATTCTGCTTTCTTTAATGACCTCAAAATATTTTAACAAATGAGGCGGAAAAAAATAGATATCTGTGGACTTTAATGTGACCCCAACGGTGGTAGATTGACCCCTATGTCTCACCTTGTAGACGACGCCACAGATGGTAGTTCCTGTTTTGCGTGCAGCAGGCAAGCTCCACCCCAGTTTGTTAGCTTCGCCGTCCAAAACGGCATTTCTGGAATTAGATTTGAAGTTACAGAGCAAAAGAAGACGGAGTTACTGTAAATGTTTAAATGAACTGTCAATGGAAGGAAGTTTTCCTGATCAGATCAGAGTTCAAGTAGAGCATTTTGGAAGCTTTAGCTCAGCAGGTCTCCTTCCAGTTGTGGAGGTTAAGTCACATCTGTGGTCAGTCTCTGAGTTTCTCCTCCATCATTACTCTCTTGAGTCTCTACATCCATGTCCACAGTAGCTCATCATTGATAATGATAGAGCCATAAGCAGATGTCACAGGAGAATATTGGGATGGGAGTCCAAAGTTACTGTCGCTGGTTTTTGTTTTTTGGCTGATGGTGACACTAAAAATACTCAAATATTCATTCAAATGTCTTTAACTGATATTTTAATGTGGAGTAAAAATCTCCTTTGTGCTGCTTTAATAAAACGGTTAAAGCCATCAGCCAAGTTATTGTTTTTCATCTCTAAGTGCTTTGTTTCCTCCACACAGAAGCCCAGAAACTGGGACAGACAAGAAAGCAGCGACCATCTATAGCCGTGGTTAAAACTTCTGGCAGAGATATGAATTTAATTTTGCTTCATTCTCTGTGGTAGTGATTCACATTGTTTAATTCTTCTGTAAAGTGAACAGAAGCATTTAAATATATTGGGAGGCAGCTTCATTGACTTTAACCTTTACTGGATCATAAAAACACATTTTTTACAACATGCCCAGCTAAAATTACACCGACACCACACCATCGTCCTCTCTGAATAATAACAGCAGACTGAAACACATGCAGCCATCACTGCCTTACATCAAAATGATCTCAATACGTTAAAGAAAACTGCTGCACCTGAGAGAACCATTTACTTTATTATCAAATCCTCAAAGAGGGATGTTCGACTGCAGCAAAGAAAAGCTCTGAGCATCCAAGAGTGTCCAGAAAGCAAAAACACCATTTCCCTGTGAGGATTCAGCTCAGGAAACCTGTCAGAGCAGCTCAACCAGGGCAGCCGGTGGCTGTGAGGTCAACAGCCTGATGCTGAGGAGGACCACAAAGAAGCTCCTTTATCCAGGAAAAACATCCAGGACAGACCGAACCTTTACAAGGAATGGGAAAACCTGACACCACAAGAAGTTCCTTCCAGCTGTCTGGGAGTCCTGGAAAATGGATTTTCTGCTTAAAAAAAAAATTTTTAAAAAATGCCACAACGAGTCCTGTATAACAACGATGAACAACTATATTGAGAATGTATCGCCATCGCAGTGTCGGCATGTGCAATATCGATATCACAAATAAATAACTAGCAGTACATCACAGCCTATTATTTTAAGAACTATGCATTCAGACTCCAAATGTTACTACAGTGATCCCTTAGTTATCGCGGTTAATGGGGACCGGCGCCCCCCCGCAATAATCAAAATCCGCGAAATGGAGGCGGAGCCCCCCGAGCCTAAATAATGTGTTTAAAATATGTTTAAACACCGCAAAAAAGTAGCGAGACACTGCAGTGACACAAGACAAAGGCTAAACTGTGGTCTTTCTGTTTCCCTCACAGCCTCTGGTCTCCAAACTGTCAATCAATCAATAACTTTTTTTTTTTTTCATAATGAAGACCCAAGCTATAGTCAGGAGGGAGGGCTTTTCACCCGCTATCTTCTCCTCCCGGTATTTAAAAGAACAACAGCAGAGGGAACAAAAGGGTGTTTTTATCTGTTTCTTTGCAAAAGGGAGTCTAATCAGTGAACCTGATGGTAGAAACTTAAATTGGTTGTTGCAGACCCTCTGTCGGTGCGGAGCGGTGATCTAGACGGGGACGGAGGTCCGCTCTGCTCCGCACCAACAGAGGGGAGGAGCGGAACCGAACGGACCTCCGAACCCGTCTAGATCACAGTCAACGTCCCTTTCCCCGAGCCAGGTCTCAGAGACCAGGATGCAGGCTTCTTTAAATACATGCTGATGGTGAACAAGAGCCTGTAGTTCCTCAGTTTTATTGCAGAGAGCGCTGACGTTGGACAGGATCATTGAAGGGAGGGGGATGCGCAACAGGTGTTGCCGTCTGCGCTCCTGTACGCCACCTCTCCTGCCTCGCCTCCTCGGTTTCCGTCATGGAGGTACAAAGTTGTCTCCTTCCCCGTGCTCGGTCAGGAAAGACTAGGTCCGCTGGTGGGCCGCTGATCACGGGATTAGAGAATTTTAACAGATAGTCTCTGGAATATTGAATGGAGCTGTCAGCAACCCCAGGTGACATGAGGACGCAGCACCGCCAATAAAAAGATCAGAGTCAGATCCACGTCACTGAATCATCACACTCTTAATCACACAAAAGTGAGGTTGATCAATTCAAAGTGCACAGCGAGTTTAAAAGTTTAAGTAAAAAATAACAAACTTAAAACTGACATGCTTCCCACTGCTGCCGGTCGCTGCGTCGTGCATGCGCCCAGTAAATGTAGTAAATGTAGTAAACGCGTCTCGGCCAAACAGCAACCAGATTCTAGAGTTCTGTCTGTGTTTCTTTGTTGCTTACAGGAGGCTGTGAGTCATTGTTTGATGTTTTGCTGGCAGCTGCAGCCTCTCGTCTGCTGTGGGGTGGATTTTCGCAGAATTTCAGCAATTATTTCTTGATTTTTTTATTATAATATATTTCTGAAAAAAATCCGCGATGGACTAAAACCGCGTTAGTCAAACCGCGATGTGGCAAGGGATCACTTTAATATATTTGGCCAATTAGAAGAAACCTCACTGCCCAGGATGTTTATTTACATTAAATGAGTATAATTAGTGGGATTCTTGTAATTCTTGCAGGGTGCAATTTTTATTCATTCATTTATTTTTACTCAAATCATACTGCTGGAACAGAAACAATAAAATGTATTTATTTATTCTTTCTATTTAGACTATTTACTGTCAGGGGACAGTTTCCAGCTGCAAAGCAGAAAGACATTAGTGCCATAACGTTATATGGATCCTCCGAAAGAATGGATCAGCAGGAAGTTAGAAAATCTGACCAACTCAGGGCAGTTATACAGCAAGAATGGTTCTTCATCAGTCTGGAGTTGGCCCATAAACTGATATCCAGCACGGCAGAGAGGTTTTGAAGAAGGGTGGACACTTTAAATATGAACTCTTTGAAAAGAATCACGTGTATTAGCCAGTAAAAGTCTATAAAATTTATTTAATGCTTGTAAATATTCTACACTAGACAATGGAAACACGTGAAAAATATAGCTTATGTACCCTGAAGCAGAAAAATCTTAAGAAAACAAAATTAGTATGGTGGTCAAAACGCCTGGACACGAATGTAAGCTGATTTACACAGATGTTCTTAACATCTGTAAACAAATTTCAAAGAATAGAAATACTTCAGGAGCAAATAAAATACATCTATTTGCATTTTCGTGTCAAAGACATTTACACGGGGATTTGACCCACCACTTTGAACCGATCACTGTACTGATTATTTGATTCATGCGGGTTTAGTTAAACCACTTTACAACATGACTCGTGTCTTTTTGATTCAACGTTAGCTGCTGGCGTGCTGGCGTTCACACATGCGCACTGAGACAAAACCCTGCCCTGAGGTTTACCTGAAATAAATAACGAAAAATAAATACCGACATGTACTATAAGGTTCTTTTGTTATAACATATAGAACATCAGCTAAAAACGGTCGGAAAACAAACGAATGAATTTTTTTACGGTAATTATAGCGGCAAAAATGCCTGAGTCATTGTTAACAGCAGCTTGCATCACCAGAAAACAGATTCAAAACACGTTAACGCCACACATCAACTACATTCAAGAAGCAAAAATGATCAAAAGGGCTTTTTCCACGATTTACACCCGATTCTTATCCGCTCAAATGTATTTACCTTTTACAGTTTTCGAAACTGAAACCCCCGACGGGCAGCCGGCTCACTGTCAACGTCGCCATCTTTGTGGATGCAGCTCCGTGTTTCCGGGAAGTGAAGGAAGTGGAGGGTCGGAGATGCTGCGTTCAGGGGCGCCTTGTACATTCGGCCACCAGGTACGACACCAGTGTTTCCTGCTTCGATCAGACCGGGCAGAGGCGTTTGAGGACATCCGGGGCTTAGGCCAGGTATCTTCAACAAAATCTTTTGTGTGTGTGTGCAAGATTTCCAATTTATTTTTAGATTTATTGTGCACTGCACTGTACCTTACATACAGACAAACTACCTGTTATTCACGTGATTTCAGGCTACTAACATTTTAAGTTATTTTCCAGAGGCATGTGTCCTTGAACTCTTCTGTCACACCTACAGCAGTGGTCCCCAACCCGCACCGCCCGGTACCGCTCGGTGGGTCATATGGTACCGGGCCGCAGAGAAAAAAAAAAAATCACTTCCAATATTACCATTTGATTTATTATCTCATTGGTGCTCAAACTGTGGTACGCATACGACCAGTGGTACGTGAGTGCTCTCTGATGGTACGTAGGCGAACGTCATGACTTTCCACGTTTTCACTTCTTTTTTTTTTTTTAAATCGGAAACATACAATGCATTATAAATACAACATTTCAAACGAAAATCAGGTAACAATATATAACCACAATAAGGAATAAACATCTCTCCTGTGTTTAAAGCTAATTGAAAAGGCATATCTTTACAAGATGGCGCCGCGGACGGCTGCCTCGGTGTGTCTGTGCACGTTGTTTTGTTTTGCTTTGTGCTTTTACTCTGTTTTTTGTAATGGTACCGGAGCTCCTTCACGAGAGAAGAGCTTATGAACATCAGGGCAACAACTCTTCTCCACCCTTATCTTCTCCTGACGCTGCATCTTCCTGTCCTCCTGTCTCCTCTCTTCAGTCCTCTCAGTGTCCCACTTCTTCTTAGTTAACCTCTTTTTCTGTTCATACTCCTGCACTTCGTCATCCCACCACCAAGTCTCCTTGTCTCCTTTCCTACCAGACGTCACTCCAACTCCTCTCTCACCCGTCTCCCTGATCTCATCAGCTGTAGTCATCCAGTCATCTGGAAGCACCTCTGCATCTCTGAAGAGCTCATCAGGTGGTGTTCACTAAACACATGGCTCCTAAACTGATAACACAAACCTCTGTAATTTCTTGTGTCTTCATTAAACACATCTAATAAACACTCACAATGCTGGAGGAAAACGAAAGTGAATCCAAACCTTAATTAATTCAAGAAAAGCTCATCAAGTCAGTGGTTTTCACACTTGCTGTCCATTTAATGAAATTAGTGGATACACCCTATGTATGTTTGTATGTTTTTTTATGTTGTTGATGTCCTATTTGTCTTTTAATGCTGCTCCTTGTGCCCTTCAAATTGCCCCTCGGGGACAAATAAAGTGTTTTGATTTGATTTGATTTGATTTGAGAGTCATCCTGAAATGTTTAGAAATCCATCCCTCCACAGTTGGACAGATTGTCTCTGAATGGAGATAAGTTTTGTTCCCAGAACCAGCTCTAATGACTCAAACAACGCTCCAAAGTCCTACAGGAAGAAGCCACGTATAGCTGCTAAAGCTGCTAACATCTGTTCATGGGTCTGCCATATACGTCAGACACCGCTGAAGAAGCTGCTGCTCTCCAAAACAAACATGCCTGAAGTTTGCCAATGGTTGCACTGTTGGCGAAGAATACTCTCCTCAGAATACGCAGGGAATAACCTTCCACCTTCAAAACATCATCCGCTTCCTCTGTGCAGCTGTGCATTCACAACGATCCCACCCAGACATCTGTGAGACATATAAAATATAAAATATAAGATAAAAAATCGATCACTTGGGGTTGCTTAATGTGGGCGGAAACACTCAGGCACCTCTTCACGACGAGATGGTAACAACTTTTAACTTTAGAATACGAGGATTTAAATAAAGTGCATTTCTAAATGTTCTCGCCTCAGTGAGGCGCGGCGGTATTGTTCCTTTCTTTTTCCTCCACGTATAAGGAGTTGGCTCCAGCTGCAAACACTGAAGCGCTGCCTCTTTAATCTGCTGCCAGGCTGTGTCCTTGGACAGCACAGGTGCCAACTCCGTGCCAGCTGGATGTCAAGGTCTTGTAATAGGCTCCAGTGAGGTGGATGAGATCAGATAGTGCGCCACCACAAAATAGGGGGGAGTGCATTATGCTGATTAAGCCTCTTATTGAAACAGAGTGTGCAAAAACAGGTGGATGGAAGTGTAATCGTTGGGATCTCAGTGACTGATAACAGAGGTTTAACGTGCTCTGACTTTAACCAGTAGGAAGTGGCTTTTCATCTCACGTTGCCTTTCGTGTTCCAGTACATTATCTTGGATTAAGAAAAACGATCTCTTCGCCGTGGAAAATGCGTCATGAGGATTTTGAAAGACGAACGTTAAAATTTCCAAAAACAGAGGCGACCCGAAGTGAATCTATAAACCTGATGAACCCGTTCATCACCACTGCATCATGGGTAGCTCCATCACCGCTCACGTTTTAGCGTCAGACGCTGCCAAGTGCATTAAGATACAATTTCAGCTGTTCAGGTGTTTTTTTTCCAAACCACATGCCCTATACTACTAGTATGTACTGATTTTAGTAAAATATAGTACATAGCATGCAGTATGAAAACAACTGCAGGATCTGGCATGCGAGAGAAGTATTTTGATGGTTTGCTACTTCTGGGAAAACTAGCTAACCAGGAGGCTGGAGAGGTCACATGACCAGCTTCCATTTGTGCTGTAGCATCGTTGGTTATCTGTTACGCTCTGACGACGACCAGCAGACCAGTATGCAGTACATACTGTATGGTTCATTGCAGTATGTGACAGGGTTCAGTCTGTCACACTGACAGAAATACTGACACACTTCTAACCTGTGATGGCCTGTCAGGAAAACAAATTACATAACTGATGATGCTTTGTAATTGTGCCATCCCTGCCAGTGGCACTGATACAGCCTCATACAGTGGCTTTTGGACTTGTTGCCGGTAACAGACTGCAAAGATACAAAAGAAGAAATGGTCGCACTTGCATGTCAGTCATACAAAGTCATACTATGTGAAGTGCGGTAAAGAGATTATAAATGTGGTCAAATGTGGTTTCCTTTGACAGGAAAATCTGAGTTGCATCTGTCGGCAGGTGGGATGGTGGTTCCCAGGGTTAGGGGTTAGGGGTTAGGATGAGGACACTTGCAGGTCACTCTTTGGCCTTTAAACAGGAAAACCTTGGAGCAACTAATCAACCAAACATCCACGTGTCTGGACTGTGGGAGGAGGCTGCAGCACTCAGAGAAAACTCACATAAACATGAGGAGATCATGCCAGGTTCACACAGAAAGGGTTAGGGTTAAGGTGCTCTTGTATGTGCCTAACCCTAACCCTAACCCCAACCCTACACTGTTAAGGTTAAGTCTGAGGTTAAAGGTGAGGTTGGTGTTGTTTAAAAAACGGTTCCAGCAATCCAACTCAAGTGAGATTTTGAAAATATACACTCCCTCCCTCGTCCCAAAGGCTCCACCTCCTCCTCTTCAGCTCACCCCTCGAAACCACGCCTTCACACGATTCACGACTACATGAACCGCAGGGAGGGAGGGAGGGGTGGGTGGGAGTGCATTGATATTTGATGGACGTATTAGGCAGCCAATGAAAGAAATGATGATCACTATTTTGATTGGTCAGAGTTTTTCTCTGATTATACCCTCTAGACTGGACCAAAACGTTTAGTTTTTTTGGCAAAAATTTTATTTCAGTGGGCGCAATGGGAATGTGAAAAGGTTTTCAGGCAATATTGTAAAAAGTGTTGCAAAAAAACAACACCTACCCCACCTTTAAGGTGTGATAACAAACTACTGTTTTAGACTTTGCACCTTCCAAACAGTGGACAAAATAATCATTTCACAAAGGACTCAGATATTCTTCTTAATGCGTTTATTGAACATACTTAAGAATGAAAATAGAACAGAGACATAACAGCTTTTCACTGTACAATATTATAAAATATAAAGAATCTGAACATAATTGTTGCTCTGCTGGTGTCATCTCAGGGTAGCACTAAGAGGAGGTAAATGGGTTAGACAAGTCTAAAGCCATGACCTCCAGTGACGCCAGGAGGCTCTTAATTAACCCGCTACACCAGCATGGTAACTGATAACATGCTCCAGAACTTTGTTAAAGTCCCGTCATGGTCTACTGATCTGGTGACAGCATTATCCACAGAGATGGCAGAAGGAAAGACACATTAGGAAAGAAATATGTTTTTTTTCCCTTTTTGCTGTGACTGACAGCATTGACGTGGATGTTTGTGGTGACGGTCCAGCTCACAGGATGTAACCCACTTTAGGTGGGTCCGCCACAGTCTGAAAATATCAAATTCAAGGATCTGTTCAGATTTGGATGGTTCTCTGACATCACTGACCTGGATCAGAGAACATCCTGAATTCCAGAAGCGTTGGGACGCTGGGTAAAGTCTAAATATAAATGATTAGCAAACATCATAAACTCATCAACCGCTGGGCCAGTTTCATGACTCCTGCCCCCTCCCTGCCCAACAGGAACCATCTGCCCTCATCAAAATAACCAATGACCTCCTCCTTGCAGCTGACTCTGGTTTCATATCCATCCTCATTCTGCTCGATCTGAGTGAGGCTTTCTACACCATCTCTCATCCAGTTCTCCTCAATAGACTTTCCTCCATTGGGATCACTGACACACCCCTCCACTGGTTTATCCAACTCAAAACCTTCACCTCACCCCTTGCCCCCCCGTCACCCCTGGCGTGCCCCAGGGGTCAGTCCTGGGCCCCCTGCTATTCATAATCTACCTACTCCCACTTGGCAGTATATTCTAAAAAAATGGTAATTTGTAAGAAAGGGGATTTTAAATAAAATGTATTATTATTATTATTATGTGGCCCAGCAAGCAACCCCAAAGCCATAGGCACGACCAAGGCAACGAGCCTCCTACACCCCAGAAACAACGTAAACCGTACAGTCCCAGAGTCCAGGGAGGGTATCTAACCCTAACCCTACCCCCTAACAACTGGAGCACACCAGTAGCATGGTGGTGTATTAGCGGCTATGAAATGGGAAGCTTGCACAAGTGGAAAGGAAACCTCAACAGTGTTTGCAGGTGTTAGAGCGTCATGTGCTCCCATCCAGGTGAGGTCTTTTTCAGGGAAAGCCTTGCATCTTCCACCAAGATGATGCTAAACTGCTTACTGAATCAGTTACAAAGAAGAGCCCTGGGGCTAAAGTCTGGCCTTCCTGCTGGCCAGGTCTTTCACTAACTAAAAACAGTTGGTAAAACATGAAATGAAGGATAGGATAAAGAAAGAGCAGCTTGGATCCTATATGAAACAAGAATGGAGCAAAGTTCCTCATGCCCAGCTGTGCTTGGCGTGGAGCATCTCATTGAGCAGGTTGTTGCGGGGGACCTCCCCGCTCAGGTGTCTGCAGTACAGGTAGTCCTCAGCCAGCGCGCTTAGGGAGCGCACGTCAGACAGAAGCAGCAGCAGGCGGGTGAAACGGTCGGGGCACTGAGGCGAGGTGTAGTCCAGCAGAGCTCCTTCAACCTGCTCCTTCACTCTCTCTACGAATCCACGGTCTTCAAGCTCCACCACGCCTGACCGGTGAAGGTAAAGGAAAGGGAGAGGTGAGTGAATGACAGACCAAAGTTAGGTTAAGAAGCATCACTCATGATGACACTGCAGTCGTTCTACATTCTCTCACTGGCATGGTTTTTCTCTCTTCATGACTGACGTTAAAGTCGAGGAAACTTCTCCTTTAGAAGCTTCTGATGGTCTAAGTCAGTGGTTCCCAACCTTTTTCCCCTGGAGCCCCCCTCTACTTGTGTCTAAGATAAGATCTAAGATTTCAAACGCTTTTCTGATGTCCGTGGATCTTTTTTATAGTGCCAACTGCTTCTTCCTCTCAAAAAAATCCCAACTTTCACCCACAGTCTCTGGGTGTTTTGTCTCCTGGTGTCGTTTCATTTTGCTAGCTTTTCGCTACAAATCACACATTCTGGACGAAAACTTTCTTGTCCTTCAATAAAACCAAAGCTAAGGTAACTCTTAAGATATTGCCTTATTTTCTTTCTTAATACCAATGAGTCTTCTGCACTTTTACGTTTTTGAGACATGTTTAATTCATAAGACGAACCTCTGGCAGGAGTAAACAGTCGGAGAAGCACGAGCCAGCTAGAGGCTAGCTGAGGACTGACTGACGTTGCTCAGGTCACGGAGGTTCAGAGTTCACAGACGTGTGAACTCGATTTAAGTGGTAATAGACAGGCTTTTGATTTTCCCAGAAGGTGTGCTATTATGATTTTATATTTAACATGCAAAATATAATTTTGGCAACCTCAAAGCAGACAAAGCTTTGCACATCCCCTGTGATCTCTGGCGCCCCCCTCAGGGGGGCGCGGACCCCAGGTTGAGAAACACTGGTCTAACTGACGTCACTTAAGTTAACTGAAGGAACATGAGGTATTTTAAGGTAGCGGAGGTATTTCAAATCCAAGGGGCACGTGGGAAGGAGACGCCTCCTGTCTCCCACAGACGATGGTGATTCTGAAATGTGCAGTTGAAACCCCGAACAGTAACAGAAGACCCTGTAAAGATGCTGTCTGAGACCAGGAAGAGCGTGTGATCATCCACCATAAACAGCAGCTCCATCTGCACCTCTGACTTTCCCCCAGAGAGGATCTGGACCGGCTCCAGGAGACCTCCAGACCTTCAGCAGGAACGAGCATGGAAAGACGGTAACTGATAATAACTTTGCTGTCAGACATGCTGACTGAAAAGATTCTCTCTTTTTTCTAAACTATATCTACACATCTGTTTGCAGGGTCAGGGTTAGTTAACATGATGCTTTAAAACCTTAAAAGCGCCACTTGTCACTGACCTGGATTAAACAAGATTAGGAACTTGACGCATGTAAACTCCTGACGGTCCACCTTCAGGATGTGAAGCTTCTCAACCAGCTCTTTTCCTTTCTGGGTCAGGATGGATAAAGTTGGACCGGCATGAGCGTCTGTTTCTGACAGCTCCACCTGAAGCAAGAACCAAGAGTCACATCTGCTGAGAAGCTATCTCAACTACCACAGTCATACCTCCAAACTACCATCTCTTTCCCCCTTACAATCAAGGCTTGTGATTCTCAAAGTAGCTCTGACTCGAGCGCTCAAATCTGCCTCACAATCACCCTCTTGTTTGAGTCAGCGAACAGGGAAATGAATATCATTTAAATGTATATATGTGGGGCAGCACGGTGGCTTAGTGGTTAGCACTGTTGCCTCACAGCTAGAAGGTTCCTGGTTCGAACCTCGGCAGGGGGGGGTCCTGGGTTGAACCTCGGGGCCTTTCTGTGTGGAGTTTGCATGTTCTCCCCGTGCTTGCGTGGGTTTCCTCCGGGTACTCCGGCTTCCTCCCACAGTCCAAAGACATGCATGTCAGGTTAATTGATAATTCCAAATTGCCCATAGGGTGTGAATGTGAGTGTGACTGGTTGTATGTCTGGGTATAGAAAATGGATGGATGGATGTATATATGTGTGTCTGTATATGTAGCTGTTTGACACCTCTACAGTACAGAACCCAGTCGTGTTGAATTCAACATTCATCTGTCTGTAAAAGACACATCTGCACATCTGTTATCAATTATTAAAAGAGAACATGCCAAACTCTTCTCTTTTAGAGGTGCAGAGGTGCCATTTTTGGAGCTTGAGAATCATGAATCCTGGTCTAGAACCGCCATCGCCGTTACATCTGAACATGGATGAACAACTGAACGGGAGGATTTAGTCGCGGGGGCGCTAACTGACCCACCTCCTGCCCGGCGGCCAGGAGCTGACTTTCCTCTTTGCCAAAAAGGACCAGCCTGGAGAGGATGTCCAGAACCAAGAGGTCACTCCAACAGTGCTGCAGCAGCTTCATCTGGTCCCACCTTGGAGCACAAAAGAGAGTTAAACCATGAAGGTATCCATCGTTTATTCAGTACCAGAACTCTATTCAGGGTCACAGGGGTCTGTATCAGGCCCATCGTCCTGAAGCAGGATGTACGGTACAAAATCAGAGCAACGGATCTCACCTGAAGCTTCTTGAAGAAGACGGATGTGCGTGCCCACTCCACGATGGAGCACAGCAGCTGGTCGGCCATGACGTACACGTGGCTGAAGCCGCTGGAGTCCCCGCGGCGGCCCGTCAGCTCCTGCTGCAGGTGAGCCGTGACCTCAGACTGCAGCTGCAGCTCATCTGGATCGCAGCGCAGCAACTCCGTCTGCAGCTGCGGCATCCTCGGGCCTTGCGTCAGCACAAGTCTTGAACATGCCTCTTGCGGATCGATGAGGATTCCTGCGGCGAACCCTGAAGAGGCTGCGGAGTTACTGCTGTACTCTGACTTGATGGTCCAGTTTGAGGGGAAGGAGCACTGGTACTGGGTGACAGCAGGGGAGGTGGAGGGCAGGAATGAAGTCGCAGATGAACATTGCTCTGCGTTTAGCGGTGTGCTGTGAAGGATGAGGGTGAAGTCTCTTTGGTGGATGGAGGAAACGGGGGGAGGGCTGCTCTCCAGGCTGAATCTATGAGCTTGTATCAAAGCTGATTTCTGCTGCTTGAGGGCGCGATCTCGCTTGTACATGGGGCCGAATTTGTTTCTGCCGCCTCTCATCCGATCTGCACGGACAGCTGAAGAAAGGTTGATCGGTTAATAGAAGACTGACTGTATTGTTATGATCTTGATTCGGTTTTCTGTTAATTTTCTTGTATTCCTTGTGTCCTTTGCTTTCTGTCTTAGGTTGAGAGTCTGTTTCTGTGAGTTTGACTTCCCCTGTTGCCATCTGTCCTGATTGTTCACACCTGTGTCTCGTCGGCCCCTGTCTGTTGTTGACCGCCCTGTTTTCCTGCCCTGCCTCGTCTTCCTTGTTGGATGTCCTTCTGGTTAGTTTTTTCTATGTTTCGGTTATTGTGCTTTAGTTTTGGGTGCTGGATCCCCTGCCCTTAGAGGTCTTCGGAACAACCCGAAAACCCGAGGTTCTGACCCGACCCGAATCGGGTCTCGGGCCCATTCAAAAGACGTGACTCCGTCTGAATCGATACAGTTAGTCTCGGGTCCGGTTGGTGCTCTCTGACAGGCTGGGTCCACGTTTACTCCAGAAAGGTAAAGATATTGGCGGTGGCAGCTAATGTCAGGACTCGGGGCAGTTAAATGATTATTAATTAACGTGGCGTGTTTGTCATGAAACAATCGTGTTGTCGTAGCATGTTATTAGCGGTTTGCCCGGCAGCTGTAAAGCACAACAGATCGCCAACATGACAACGTTGGATGAGAGAACATATTTACGACACATCCTGACCGGTGTAGGCTATTAGCGTTAGCAGTTGCTACCAATAGCATCTCTATCCACAAAGAAAATAACGAGGTTGATTTATTGTTGTTTACATCACGTAGCCTATGTAGCAACTGAACCGGTAGAAGAAGACAACTTTAGGGAAGAAAATCAAGTTTTATTCAACGCTAGACAACTTTAACATGAGCAACTATGGGCTGGACTGTCTCGGTTCTATTCAGGTAACTCGGGATTGCAGACAATCGGGTCTCTCAGGATTGCGGACAGCCCACAATGTAAACTAAAGACTCGGGTCGGGTCGGTTCCGGGTCCAAATATTGCGGGTCCATTTGGGTTCGAAACCCCGGGCTTATGATAATAGCTCGGGTCAGTTCAATTTCGGGTCGAATTTTCACGGGTCCATTCGGGTTCGGGTCCATGAAAGTGGACCCGTGAAGACCTCTACCTGCCCTTGCAGTGCGTTTTGCCCGTTGAAGGATGTTTGTGGACTACTCCTGTCTCCTGGGATCTGCTTCAGAGAGCAAGTCCTGTAGAAACTCAGAGTATGTTGAAGCTGAACTCAGGAAAACTGAGCTTTCCGCTTCACAAAGTGAGGTAACCTGACCCCGAGGAGGAGGGTTGAGCTGAGCCGGTTTCAGAAACCGAAGTAACTCATACTAGGAGTCTGTTACCAAGGTAAGTGACTCTGTGAATGAACCCTGGTAGGAAGCAGGTTTACTTCAACATACCCAGAGTTTCTTTCTTTCTCTGCCCCTCCTAAAAGCTGAGACTGGTTCAGGATAGTATTGAAGACCTAAATACTGCTATCAACTGGTATTTGTGGTACCTCGAGTTCAGTTTTTAAGTATTAAGTCAACCGTTTAACTCATAAATGTGATCTTATCCTTCTGTGCATCAAAAATATCTCTCATCTTATGTCCATGTGTCACACAAAATACCTTTGGTTATCTTTTTTCATTAGCTTTTTTTGCATTATTAACTTTCTCTCTCATTAGCCACAAACATGAGAGTCATCAAAGAAGGATTTTGGTTAACCCACATGATTTAGACTCTGATATTATAAACTGTTTAAAACATCTGTTTATTAGTTTCCTGCTTCCACTTCTGTGAGTAAAGAACATTTCTTGAAGGATCTCTAGAGTTACTGGATGTAACGACTGCAGATTCACACTGAAGCTTCTTGAACATTTTTTCTTTGTTAATATTGATGAAATGTTATTAACTTGAGTACAGCTGAACCTGTGACTGTTTTTATACTTTTTTTTTTTTCAGTCGCTGTAAGTCAGTCTCAACATACTTAGAGCTGATTGAACCCACTCTGAATACTTGGGCCCCGATCGTACACTTCCCCTTACCTGTTAACGCTAGCCGGTACCCACTAGCCGCTACAAGTTATGCCGACTCCCTTACTCACATTGTAGATGTGGCGATGGGCGTGTCTTTTACCCTCTCTGCAAACTCCGTATCTTGCGGTCACAGGTTGCAGGTAGCAGGTGGTCTGACCACCCACTACCCGCAACCCACATGTCGGCGCGTACAAGAGCGCGTCCAAATGGACCATCCACCTGGTGCATCCACCTGGTCACATGTGGACGTGCACAAACGGCTCTACCTCTGGAATTACTCTTGTATAAAAAGCGTGATTTGGCCTCAGTTGAACCACTGAGAAAATAGCAGAGATCGTCTTAAACGGCTTGATCGCCAGCTAAACCATAGACGACCAGAGCGTGTTTACTGGGAGGACACCAACTATCTGGGACTTTCAGGTAACTGATAGGAAATGTCTGTGTAAAGATATTTATCTGTATATATCAGTGCAGAGGAGGAGGAGGAAGGAAGAGGAGGAAGCTCTACAGCAGAGTCCCAGACGAGCTGCACATGAGAGCTGCTCTGATCTGGATGAAAAGATGCTCCATAGCGGTTAGCGGGTAGTTAACCTGCTCTTAAAGGCAATGGCTGCTGACGCACTGACTGGTTTAACTGGTGGTACGTCACATGCCCACTCTAACGCATCCTTGTCTTGATCAATTCAATTCAATTCAATTTTATTTATATAGCGTCTGTTACAATGACAATTGTCTCTAGGCGCTTTACAGAGACCCAGAGCATGACCCCCGAGCAAATATCATCAACTAAGATTATATAATTAAATCCAATTAATTGTTGTTAATGTGAGATTTAACGGCTTTGCTCAGGCTGCAGTACGTTTTAATGAGCATGGATGTGACCTGCAACCCCAAATCAGGAAAACCTTAAAACAACACAGATTCTTACTTTTAATTCAGTGTCTGTTCTTTTGCATTTTTTTGCAGACAGCATGAAGCCAGATATTTCACGTCCTTTCCTCATCAGCTGGATCACATTTGATCAAACACATCCAGTCTAGGCGTTTCAGCCGTGCAACACATTGCAACCAGAGCTGGTGCAGGATAGTTTAGCAGTTTAGAAGTAAGGAGGTCGAAGGTGACAGCAGCAGGCGGTTGTGGTGATGGTTTGGTGCAACAGCAGTATCCATGAACGGCTGCTGTTTGGTAAAGATGGACAGGAGATCAACTAATGTGAGAAAATCACTGAAATGTTTGAAAAGTCAGCTCTGAGGGGATTTGTGTATTTCACCTGTGATGTATAAAACTTTTAAAATCGTATCTAGGAATATGGAGCAACGGCCTGGACATACTGAACAGAGACTTTTGCTCGTTTTCTCGAGGCGGTGACAACACGTGTGCTGCAGAGACAACGACTGGTACTTTTCTAGATGTTCATTATTAGAGGTGAGTATTGGCAAGGACCTCGCAATATATGTATCAAGATACTTGGGTCACAGTGCGATATTATCACGATATCACGATATATTGCGATATTCTACCCAGTTAATATCTAAATTAAAAGTAGAGATGAAAAATCAAGTTGCTGTATATGTTCATCAGATGATATTGATCATTCAGAGGATAAATTGAGTCAAAACTATTTACTTCAAAACAACCTATTTATTGTTTATTATTAGTGTTTTTGCACATTTAAATGTTAAATAATTTTCCTAAAAAAAAAAGAAAATTGATATTAGGAGCTGAAAAATCAATAATATATTGGGTGGTCGAAAATCGTGATATATTGCCAAATAAATTTTTTTCACACCCCTATTCATTAATAAATCATTATTTTTTACTGGAATGTCTTTAGCTGTGAATCTGAATCCTCCCTCTTTTTACTTTCTCACTTTATGTATTTTATCTTTCTGTTTCTTTGTGAAATAATAAGAGAAATGGAAGGAAGACACGTGTTTCTCAGAAGAAAAGTTTGCCAGCCATTCATTTCTGTAGTAGCTCCTCATAATGAAATATGAATATTGACACAAATAAACATGACTGTTTACTGTGACCACTTCTGTCCAGCCTCATGCACACCACAGCTGGATTTGATTTCCAAAGCGGTGCATGAGATGGTTTCCAGAAAGGGAAAAAGTCTGGTTTCTCACCTTCCAGCCGCATGCCGACGCTGAGGCACTTCTGAAACCTGCAGAAGGGACAGCGTTTCCTCTGAGCTTTATCGATTCTGCACTGCTGCGTTTCCGCGCACGTGTACGTCTTGTTGTTTTGAACCGTTCTTTTGAAAAACCCCTGCGGGAGTCAGAGAAGGAAAGGATGGATCAGCTCTGATGCTGCCCACGTGTCTGTCACTGTCAGAAGGTTCTGGCTTGAGTCTACCTTGCAGCTCTCGCAGGTGAGCAGACCGTAGTGGTACCCAGACACTTTATCTCCACACACCGGACAGAGCTCCTCCAAACTCACGTCACACTTGTATTCCATCCTAGAAAACAGACCAGACACAAGTTATCATGAGAGGACTTTTTAGGGTTAGGGTTAGGGGTTTGGGGTTAGGGGTTAGGGTTAGGGGTTAGGATTACCCCTAAAAGAGAAGAGTTTGGTATGTTCTCCTTTAATAATCTATCACAACCTATAGTTAGACTTTGCAGATTTGTCTTTTACTGACAGACGAATGTTGAATTCAACAAGACTGGGTTCTGTACCGTAGAGGTGTCAAACAGCTACATATACAGACACGCATATACATTTAAATAATAATCACTTCCCTAACCCTAACCCTATCTGCAATCAACTGGGAATAAATATAAGAAACATACATGCAACAAGAACAAGGTAAGCTATGAGTAGAATATGCATCAGCCTATAATCCACTATTAATCCAGGACTCAGTGACTGATGTACCTGTTGGATCAGGGTCGTCCCGCAGCAGAGGTCCAATCAGAGCAGGTCTTCCTCCAGCTCTCCATCCCTCAGGTGAAAGGAGTGCACGGATCACACACTGACTCTGGATTCATGTGGTCATCCTGTGGAGGAGGGACTCCTCGGTCCAGGTGGCGCTCAGCCTCCAGCCAGTGGGCGTGTCCAACCCACCCAACTCACCTGCGTCTGAGCTCGGGCCTCCACCTGCTTCCTCGACAGAATATTCGATATTTTCAGACTGACTCATGATTGTCTTCTCTTCATTGCCGTTTTTAAACTTCCTGAGTGAATGCAATGATTTCTACAACAGAGTCGTGTCCGTTTTTGATGCCGTGCTGCCTGAAGACCACTGATTTGTGAGTCTGCAGAGGTTTCTCCAGTTTTTATTTAAGATCTCCTCAAATTTACTGACACGGTTTGAGCTGAGGAACAGTAAAATGTCTCAGTGTCACCATCCCACATGCCTTTATGTTTATAGAGAAAGGCTCTGTGAGATTTGCAGATCACCTTTTTGGAGCTAGTATTGAATAGATTTTCTTTCACGTGACCAGTAGATGGAGTCGTTGCGTCACACAACAGAAGGTCGTCTACTTTTACCTTTGAGTTGAATCTAAATCAGGGGTGTCAGACTCATTTTCACTGAGGGTCACATCAGCATCATGGTTGCCCTCGAAGGGCCAGATTGACAGCATGAATGTAACAAAATGCAATGTAAATCAAAATAAATTAAACGTCACCTTATTATATTGCTAAATAACTGTTTCTGTATTTATTATGTGTGTACATCACTGAGAGGATCCATTACCGTGGTTTCAGAAGCGGGAGCGATTCTTTGTTTTTCCTCTGGGCTAAATTTAGCATACTTAGCTCTGTGTTTGATGTCAAAATGCCGATGTAGATTGTAGTCTTTCACTTGAGATACAAACTTATTTCTGTTTTCCCATCGTTCATGAAACTGCCTTCCTTGTGCATCAGTTTCTTTTTTTCTTGGACATATTGGGGTTAGTTTGTAGAGGTTTTTCTCAAGTCCATCAGTTTTGAGAATCGTCTTGATGTCTTGCTCATGGTGATATACTGTTATCGTTGTGGGTAACGACGAAATGCATTATGGGAGATGAAGTTTATTGTCAGTATGTGATTTAAAGCGGTGTAATCTTATTTTAAGTCTTAGAATACTGGTTTAAATTTTATGCCGATAATGCACAAGCTCTCGAGGGCCACATAAAATGACGTGGTGGGCCACATTTGGCCTTGGGTTTGACACATGTGATCTAGATCAAAGAGGTACAGTTTATATCATCACTAAACAGCCTTAAACTCAACTTTACCAGACCCTGGCTGCCTTCAGGGAGTCACTTTTTCAGAATTAAAGAAAATGAAATAAAATTGTCCCATAATTAACATGTGACTACAAACAGTAGTCATTAACATAAATAACACTTATTAAAAGTAGACTGTTAAATTTAGCTTCTTCTCAGTTTCTATCCATCATTTGCTTCACACACACAACAACTGGCATGTAAATGCACGCAGACACACGCAGACACACAGCTTCCATGTGTAGTTACTAGGCCTGGGCAAGTTAACGCTTTATTATTACATTAACTCATTAATTTATTAACACCAACATTTATTTTATCGCGCGTTAACGCATGTTGCTCATATGCTTCTGTTTTGAAAAGTCTCTTACTGGCTGCTGCGGAATCGGAAAAGAATTGGTGGAAAAACATGCAAAAAAGCTAAAACAGACGCAAAGAACAGCAAAAAATCCATGTACTTTACAGTTGGGGTAGCAATTCAGGTAGAAATATTAACAATTCTGTCTGAAAACAAAAATTCTGGACTGCAGCAAAACTTTGGCGTCATTCCTCCATGTTCCATCAGATCTGCTCCATATGTTCACTGTCCTGCTGTTCTCTAGCTGGTTACTGCAGTGCGGCTCCATCTAGTGGCACAGATGTGTAATGACAACAGAAAGTCCAGTCCTCCATTCAGTGGCGGCGCCAGAACATTTTCATTGCAGTTGCTTAGGGGTTGCTAAACAATTGTATGGAGTTGCTGGACAAATTACTGCAATACCAATTAAATAGCATAAATATGGATATGTATGTTATTACCGGCCAACTCATTCTAATCAGCGCTATCTAAAACTAGCGCGCATGCCATGAAACAGATAAAAAAAAATCAATTTGAAGTTCGTTATTATAATTTTACCATATAGTCATGCCGCTTTTCACAGCAGTGAGAAATGCACATTAACAGCCCAGACTACAAATCATTTAACAATAACCTGTTCATCACATTTTAACCAGTTAATATTCACATAAGTACACATCAGAAGAGATCTGGCAGACTTACGCTTCAACAGATAGCCTCCATTTTCATGTAATTTTTCTAACGGCCCGGTTTTTTTCACAAGCTGACTTCGCGTGATCCCTGCAGGCCAGCTCTCGCGAGACGAGTCTCTCTCTCATCGTTTTTAATCATCTTCCTTTAATTTTAATTTAAAACAAAAACACATGAAATTAATTTTGAATTAAATTGTCACAATTTTTATTTTATTTAACACAATTAAGATTTTTTTATTTTTAATAGTCTCCATTCTTGGGGTTGCTTTGAGGTTGCTAGGCCATATTTTGGGGTTGCTATAGCAACTGCAAGCTACCCCCTAGCGCCGCCCCTGCCTCCATTATAAAACAAATTCAGTCCTGTGGCCCGTTTTTTAATTTTGTATTTTTGATCCAATTCTAAAATTGAAATATAAAAAAAAAACAGGCTTTTTTTTTTTTTTCATTTTTTTGTGTTAGATTAAAAAACAAAAAACATAACAGGATGTCACTTTTTAATTTTTTTAATTTTTGATTGACAATTGAAAATGAAAAAAAAATGAATGATACACGGATTGGTAAAGTTACAGAACTTTAACATGGACAATTTCATTTTAAAGTTCTCCCAGACGGAGGATTCAACAGAAACAAGGTTATTTGTAACAACTGACAAGTTGAACTCCCCGTTAAAAGTTTCTGCTGTTACCTCAGAAATTACCTGTTTTAATGTTCTGATTGTGCTGAGACACAATCATTTTGTTAGATTTTGTTTGTAGACTGTTTTTTTTAATTTTTTTTTTTATAAAAACAGGATGACATTAATGCCCTTGCAGTGGCAATAAGCTTTATTTTATTTTACATTTTTTAAGATGATATTTACACTAAATACGTGTTACTGACAAGTCCTGATGTTAAAAGTGTTTGAACAACACTTTAGTTCATATGGCAGCAGAACATTTAAATAAAAGTAACCTTTACACTACTTTTGAATACATTATTTGATTTTGCGTATACAATGCGATTAATCATGATTAATCAGGGAAATAATACGATTAATCGCAATTAAAAATTTTAATCGTTGCCGAGCCCTAGTAGTTACAAAACGTTGTCGTTTGTCGCCTCAACATGTTTGAACAATCAGGTGACCAACAATGGAGGCAGCACTGTGGTGAAGTCCTCCTGTGGGACAATATCCTGCAGCGCTGCAGAGAGAAGATGAGGAGAGACACGGCAACAAGGGTATCCGTCTGTTTTCACGTTTAAAGCTTGAGGCTTGTTTTATTCACTGGTCCAAATTAGAGTCATTAAAACAGACAATAAAGGAAGAAAGTTAAAGATTCTGTGTGATATCTCACACGTATGGTTGCAGCAGCTGTAATTGAGCAAGCAAGAATAAAAGAGTCGGGGTGGTTCAGGCGGACAGACGTCTACGGAGGCGGGCAGACTGGCAGAAGTGTTTCAGAGGGGGGTGATTCGGCTCAGGAAGACCGGCGGTGAAGACGGGACCTCACCGAACTCTGAAACACTTGAGGAGCATCAGTCTGAAGGGCGGGTCTGGCCAGGAGAGCTGTAGACCAGCACAGGGACAGCTTTGTTGGAGGCCAGACCACATCATGGTAGGAGCGTAAAAACGCAGCAGTCAGAAATGGACATTAGCTGTGTCTCTAAAAAGGTCCAGATCAGCTGAGTGTGGATCCATATTCTTTCCTCTGAGGCCAAAAGGAGACGTGTCTCTGCTACTTTTATGTCCATGTTGGACTGTGGTGATGTGATTTATACGGACGCTTCCTCACGATGTCTGCGTCCACTGGATCCAGTCGACCATGGAGCTCTGAGGTTCTTCACAGAGCTGAGAGCTTTTTCTCACCTTTGTTGTCTCTGGACGGTAGGATGGTCTGCCGCGTCCTCCTGTAGACTGGTTCACATTCATCTGCAAAGCTGTTCTTGGTGTTTCCCATCGAACCTGAAGACTTTCGTTCTCCAAAACATCTCTGGAAGTTTTCGTCTTCACCAAGACTTGATTCTTTTGACTGTATCTGAAATCTGAGCTGCAATGTTAAAAGGCATTTAATTATGGTGCTCCCTGGACTCAGAGTCAAACCCCCCTGGACCTGCTCTCATTATATGAATTTAAGCATATCTGAAGAGAAATTTTAACTCTAAGAGTTTTTTTTCTTCCCCAGGTTAAATAAAGGTTGATAAATGAATGACTTCTAAGCCACGTTGTATCACAGCGCCATGAAGCAGGAACAGCAGAAGAAATGAGGCAAAAAACTTCTGAGTAAAAACTCACTTAAACTTAAACAACTGTCGTTTAAATGAACTCTTTTTTAGTTATTTTTTTCTTATTCTTTTTTTAATGTTGCTGCGAGCAATTATTTGTCAAAATAATTGCCACTGCCCATTTACTACCCCACCACAAACGGCAATATTTTATCCATTTTATCTGTCGAAAACTATGTGACCGATACGGAATCTTTATCCAACCAGGGTTCACATTAGCATTGAAGGAACAGCCTGTAAAACTGTAATTTCTGTTTCAGTTTCTCTCTACAGCAGCCATTCCCAAACTTCAGAATACCAAGGCCCAATTTGAAATGTGAAAAATATACGTGGTCCACCTAAACCTTTAATCACAACTGTGATCACCAGACAGGACTAGAAGCTGTTCTGATATTAATGTGAGGGGTCAACAAATAAGGTGACACTTGTCATATTAAGTTAAAATAACAGTAGAATAACTTAACTGGTTTGTTTTATTACTCATTAATGTATTTTTAATAATGTCATGAATATTTTACAGTAATTCAAAACATATTTAAAAAAGGTCGAGAATTTAAAACACATTTGTTTAATTTTAATGACCTCTCACGGCCCACCTGCAGTACCTCGACAGCCCACCAGGGGGCCGCGGCCCACATTTTGGGAATCACTGCTCTACAGTATGTTAAAAATATGAGAAAAAACTTGCTGCCAAATGGTCTTTATTATAAGACAAAAACAGGTACTTAAGGTGCAGATATTTTTTCCTCCATTTCAGTATTTCAATCCTCCCGGTAGTCGGGGTCTCCTCCAGCTCTGGGCGACAACAGCTTCATCTTCCTGCTTGTTTTAAACATTTGATGATGCAGTTGTTAGCGTGACAGCAGCGACAGCCGTGTTGCCATATTTGATTGATTTCCTCAGATACATATCAGACTCGTTTGTGGTGGATTTTAAATGGGGTTCGCTGGAAACCTGGAACGGTTTTGACCGTGCGTGAACTTTGACAGAGCGTCGTTCACAACTGCCCAAATGAACTCGTTCACGCCTCGTGCTGGTGAAGGAGAAAGAGAGCGAGTTCAGTTCACGTTCTCTCAAAATATGAACTAGTTCGTGAACTTTCCTTCAATTAACGCGTTCAGGTACTACACTGAAGACTACGTACTATGATGATGTGCTACTCACAGACAAATGTCCAGTCTACAACTTACCAGTCTGATGCAGTAAACCAGACCCAGCAGTCACATGGACGGTTTCCAGTTATGGACCGTTTCCATACGCTGGAACACTGCAAGCAGTTTCAATGTCTTATCCTGCTAAAGACCTCCGTCTGATCCTGACAAGCCCAAGTTTGGGAAAAAGGACGACTCTCTAGATTAAATGATTAGAGGAAAACTTAAGTAAATCCTGACCTGAGGGACACATCCGTGTTTGGAAAAGTAACTGCAGGTTCATGTTTTCTATAAATTGAACCAGGGCTTGTAGGTTTATCCTTTCTTTGTTCATGATGAATCAAATTAATTATTCAGTTTCATTAGCAGAGTCTTGGTGTAAGACGATAACCTTCATCAATCAGGTTCCAACTCTGTTGTTAAGCAGCTGATAGATTTGCAGAACTGAGTCTTGTGATGAAGCAGGTTTTTCAGTTTCCACCCTAGACGACTGAGATGCTGACTGTGTGCTGGAGGAAATCTTTCCTGAAGAAAGCGTTCAGTGACTTTTCCTTCAGCTGATTTCCTACAGCTCAATCACAAACACTGCTGTTTCTTTTCATTTGGTTTTCATTTCTTTTGCTGTGCATTTTCAGTTTTAGTCATACAGCTTTGGGGTTTCTGTCCGATCCGTGGTCTACCTGGAAGTTGTCCTTGAATAACCGTCCTGTGGTCTACCTGGAGGTTGTTCTTTCACAATCTTCCCATGGTGTATCTGGTCTATCTGGAGGTTGTCCTTTCACAACCTTCCCGTGGTCTACCTGGAGGTTGTTCTTTCACAACCTTCTCGTGGTCTACCAGGAGGTTGTTCTTTCACAACCTTCCCGTGGTCTACCTGGAGGTTGTTCCCGTGGTCTACCTGGAGGTTGTTCCCATGGTCTACTTGGAGGTTGTTCTTTCACAACCTTCCCGTGGTCTACCTGGTCTACTTGGAGGTTGTCCTTTCACAACCTTCCCATGGTCTACCTGGAGGTTGTTCTTTCACAACCTTCCCATGGTCTACCTGGAGGTTGTTCTTTCACAACCTTCCTGTGGTCTACCTGGAGGTTGTTCCCATGGTCTACCTAGAGGTTGTTCTTTCACAACCTTCCTCTGGTCTACCTGGAGGTTGTTCCCATGGTCTACCTAGAGGTTGTTCTTTCACAACCTTCCTGTGGTCTACCTGGAGGTTGTTCTTTCACAACCTTCCCGTGGTCTACCTGGAGGTTGTCCTTTCACATCCTTTCCGTGGTCAACCAGGAGGTTGTTCTTTCACAACCTTCCCGTGGTCTACCTGGTCTACTTGGAGGTTGTCCTTTCACAACCTTCCCATGGTCTACCTGGAGGTTGTCCTTTCACAACCTTCCCGTGGTCTACCTGGAGGTTGTTCTTTCACAACCTTCCCGTGGTCTACCTGGTCTACTTGGAGGTTGTCCTTTCACAACCTTCCCATGGTCTACCTGGAGGTTGTTCTTTCACAACCTTCCCATGGTCTACCTGGAGGTTGTTCTTTCACAACCTTCCCGTGGTCTACCTGGAGGTTGTTCTTTCACAACCTTCCTCTGGTCTACCTGGAGGTTGTTCCCATGGTCTACCTAGAGGTTGTTCTTTCACAACCTTCCTGTGGTCTACCTGGAGGTTGTTCTTTCACAACCTTCCCGTGGTCTACCTGGAGGTTGTTCTTTCACAACCTTCCCGTTGTCTACCTGGTCTACTTGGAGGTTGTCCTTTCACAACCTTCCTGTGGTCTACCTGGAGGTTGTTCTTTCACAACCTTCCCATGGTCTACCTGGAGGTTGTTCTTTCACAACCTTCCTGTGGTCTACCTGGAGGTTGTTCCCATGGTCTACCTAGAGGTTGTTCTTTCACAACCTTCCCGTGGTCTACCTGGAGGTTGTTCCCATGGTCTACCTAGAGATTGTTCTTTCACAACCTTCCTGTGGTCTACCTGGAGGTTGTTCCCATGGTCTACCTAGAGGTTGTTCTTTCACAACCTTCCTCTGGTCTACCTGGAGGTTGTTCCCATGGTCTACCTAGAGGTTGTTCTTTCACAACCTTCCTGTGGTCTACCTGGAGGTTGTTCTTTCACAACCTTCCCGTGGTCTACCCGGAGGTTGTTCTTTCACAACCTTCCCGTTGTCTACCTGGTCTACTTGGAGGTTGTCCTTTCACAACCTTCCTGTGGTCTACCTGGAGGTTGTTCTTTCACAACCTTCCCATGGTCTACCTGGAGGTTGTTCTTTCACAACCTTCCTGTGGTCTACCTGGAGGTTGTTTCCATGGTCTACCTAGAGGTTGTTCTTTCACAACCTTCCCGTGGTCTACCTGGAGGTTGTTCCCATGGTCTACCTAGAGATTGTTCTTTCACAACCTTCCTGTGGTCTACCTGGAGGTTGTTCTTTCACAACCTTCCCGTGGTCTACCTGGAGGTTGTTCTTTCACAACCTTCCTGTGGTCTACTTGGAGGTTGTTCTTTCACAACCTTCCTGTGGTCTACCTGGAGGTTGTCCTTTCACAACCTTCCCGTGGTCTACCTGGAGGTTATTCTTTCACAACCTTCCTGTGGTCTACCTGGAGGTTGTTCTTTCACAACCCTCCTGTGGTCTACCTGGAGGTTGTTCTTTCACAACCTTCCCGTGGTGTACCTGGAGGTTGTCCTTTCACAACCTTCCCATGGTCTACCTGGAGGTTGTTCTTTCACAACCCTCCCGTGGTCTACCTGGAGGTTGTTCTTTCACAACCTTCCTGTGGTCTACCTGGAAGTTGTTCCCATGGTCTACCTAGAGGTTGTTCTTTCACAACCTTCCTGTGGTCTACCTGGAGGTTGTTCTTTCACAACCCTCCCGTGGTCTACCTGGAGGTTGTCCTTTCACAACCTTCCCGTGGTCTACCTGGAGGTTGTTCTTTCACAACCTTCCTGTGGTCTACCTGGAGGTTGTTCCCATGGTCTACCTAGAGGTTGTTCTTTCACAACCTTTCCATGGTCTACCTGGAGGTTGTTCTTTCACAACCTTCCTGTGGTCTACTTGGAGGTTGTTCTTTCACAACCTTCCTGTGGTCTACCTGGAGGTTGTTCTTTCACAACCTTCCTGTGGTCTACTTGGAGGTTGTTCTTTCACAACCTTCCTGTGGTCTACCTGGAGGTTGTTCTTTCACAACCTTTCCTGTGGTCTACCTGGAGGTTGTTCTTTCACAACCTTCCTGTGGTCTACCTGGAGGTTGTTCTTTCACAACCTTCCCGTGGTCTACCTGGAGGTTGTTCTTTTCACAACCTTCCCGTGGTCTACCTGGAGGTTGTTCTTTCACAACCTTCCTATGGTCTACCTGGAGGTTGTTCTTTCACAACCTCCTGTGGTCTACCTGGAGGTTGTTCTTTCACAACCCTCCTGTGGTCTACCTGGAGGTTGTTCTTTCACAACCCTCCCGTGGTGTACCTGGAGGTTGTCCTTTCACAACCTTCCCGTGGTCTACCTGGAGGTTGTTCTTTCACAACCCTCCCGTGGTCTACCTGGAGGTGGTTCTTTCACAACCTTCCCGTGGTCTACCTGGAGGTTGTTCTTTCACAACCCTCCCGTGGTCTACCTGGAGGTTGTCTTTCACAACCTTCCCGTGGTCTACCTGGAGGTTGTTCTTTCACAACCTTCCTGTGGTCTACCTCGAGGTTGTTCCCATGGTCTACCTAGAGGTTGTTCTTTCACAACCTTTCCGTGGTCTACCTGGAGGTTGTTCTTTCACAACCTTCCTGTGGTCTACCTGGAGGTTGTTCTTTCACAACCTTCCCGTGGTCTACCTGGAGGTTGTTCTTTCACAACCTTCCTGTGGTCTACTTGGAGGTTGTTCTTTCACAACCTTCCTGTGGTCTACCTGGAGGTTGTCCTTTCACAACCTTCCCATGGTCTACCTGGAGGTTGTTCTTTCACAACCTTCTTGTGGTCTACTTGGAGGTTGTTCTTTCACAACCTTCCTGTGGTCTACCTGGAGGTTGTTCTTTCACAACCTTCCTGTGGTCTACTTGGAGGTTGTTCTTTCACAACCTTCCTGTGGTCTACCTGGAGGTTGTTCTTTCACAACCTTTCCGTGGTCTACTTGGAGGTTGTTCTTTCACAACCTTCCTGTGGTCTACCTGGAGGTTGTTCTTTCACAACCTTCCCGTAGTCTACCTGGAGGTTGTTCTTTCACATCCTTCCTGTGGTCTACCTGGAGGTTGTTCTTTCACATCCTTCCTGTGGTCTACCTGGAGGTTGTTCTTTCACAACCTTCCTGTGGTCTACCTGGAGGTTGTTCTTTCACAACCTTCCCATGGTCTACCTGGAGGTTGTTCTTTCACAACCTTCCTGTGGTCTACCTGGAGGTTGTTCTTTCACAACCTTCCTGTGGTCTACCTGGAGGTTGTTCCCATGGTCTACCTGGAGGTTGTTCCAATGGTCTACCTAGAGGTTGTTCTTTCACAACCTTCCTGTGGTCTACCTGAAGATTGTTCTTTCACAACCTTCCTGTGGTCTACCTGGAGGTTGTCCTTTCACAACAGGTTGTTCTTTCACAACCTTCCTGTGGTCTACTTGGAGGTTGTTCTTTCACAACCTTCCTGTGGTCTACCTGGAGGTTGTTCTTTCACAACCTTTCCGTGGTCTACTTGGAGGTTGTTCTTTCACAACCTTCCTGTGGTCTACCTGGAGGTTGTTCTTTCACAACCTTCCCGTGGTCTACCTGGAGGTTGTTCTTTCACAACCTTCCTGTGGTCTACCTGAAGGTTGTTCTTTCACAACCTTCCTGTGGTCTACCTGGAGGTTGTCCTTTCACAACCTTCCCGTGGTCTACCTGGAGGTTGTTCTTTCACAACCTTCCCGTAGTCTACCTGGAGGTTGTTCTTTCACATCCTTCCTGTGGTCTACCTGGAGGTTGTTCTTTCACATCCTTCCTGTGGTCTACCTGGAGGTTGTTCCCATGGTCTACCTAGAGGTTGTTCTTTCACAACCTTTCTGTGGTCTACCTGGAGGTTGTTCTTTCACAACCTTCCTGCGGTCTACCTGGAGGTGGTTCTTTCACAACCTTCCCGTGGTCTACCTGGAGGTTGTTCTTTTACAACCTTCCTGCGGTCTACCTGGAGGTTGTTCTTTCACAACCTTTCCGTGGTCTACCTAGAGGTTGTTCTTTCACAACCTTCCTGCGGTCTACCTGGAGGTTGTCCTTTCACAACCTTCCCGTGGTCTACCTGGAGGTTGTTCTTTCACAACCTTCCTGTGGTCTACCTGGAGGTTGTTCTTTCACAACCTGGTCTACCTGGAGGTTGTTCCCATGGTCTACCTGGAGGTTGTTCTTTCACAACCTTCCTGTGGTCTACCTGGAGGTTGTTCCCATGGTCTACCTGGAGGTTGTTCCCATGGTCTACCTAGAGGTTGTTCTTTCACAACCTTCCTGTGGTCTACCTGGAGGTTGTTCCCATGGTCTACCTAGAGGTTGTTCTTTCACAACCTTCCTGTGGTCTACCTGGAGGTTGTTCCCATGGTCTACCTAGAGGTTGTTCTTTCACAACCTTTCCGTGGTCTACCTGGAGGTTGTTCTTTCACAACCTTTTCGTGGTCTACCTGGAGGTTGTTCCCATGGTCTATCTAGAGGTTGTTCTTTCACAACCATCCTACGGTCTACCTGGAGGTGGTTCTTTCACAACCTTCCCGTGGTCTACTTGGAGGTTGTTCTTTCACAACCTTCCCGTGGTCTACCAGGAGGTTGTTCTTTCACAACCTTCCCGTGGTCTACCTGGAGGTTGTTCCCATGGTCTATCTAGAGGTTGTTCTTTCACAACCTTCCTGCGGTCTACCTGGAGGTGGTTCTTTCACAACCTTCCCGTAGTCTACTTGGAGGTTGTTCTTTCACAACCTTCCCGTGGTCTACCAGGAGGTTGTTCTTTTACAGTCTTCCCGTGGTCTACCTGGAGGTTGTTCTTTCACAACCTTCCCATGGTCTACCTGGAGGTTATTCTTTCACAACCTTCCCGTGGTCTACCTGGAGGTTGTTCTTTCACAACCTTCCCGTGGTCTACCTGGAGGTTGTTCTTTCACAACCTTCCCGTTGTCTACCTGGAGGTTGTTCTTTCACAACCTTCCCGTTGTCTACCTGGAGGTTGTTCTTTCACAACCTTCCTGTGGTCTACCTGGAGGTTGTTCCCATGGTCTACCTAGAGGTTGTTCTTTCACAACCTTCCTGTGGTCTACCTGGAGGTTGTTCCCATGGTCTACCTAGAGGTTGTTCTTTCACAACCTTTCCGTGGTCTACCTGGAGGTTGTTCTTTCACAACCTTTTCGTGGTCTACCTGGAGGTTGTTCCCATGGTCTATCTAGAGGTTGTTCTTTCACAACCATCCTACGGTCTACCTGGAGGTGGTTCTTTCACAACCTTCCCGTGGTCTACTTGGAGGTTGTTCTTTCACAACCTTCCCGTGGTCTACCAGGAGGTTGTTCTTTCACAACCTTCCCGTGGTCTACCTGGAGGTTGTTCCCATGGTCTATCTAGAGGTTGTTCTTTCACAACCTTCCTGCGGTCTACCTGGAGGTTGTTCTTTCACAACCTTCCCGTGGTCTACCTGGAGGTTGTTCTTTCACAACCTTCCCGTTGTCTACCTGGAGGTTGTTCTTTCACAACCTTCCCGTGGTCTACCTGGAGGTTGTTCTTTCACAACCTTCCCGTGGTCTACCTGGAGGTTGTTTTTTTCACAACCTTCCCGTGGTCTACCTGGAGGTTGTTCTTTCACAACCTTCCCGTGGTCTACCTGGAGGTTGTCCTTTCACAACCTTCCCATGGTCTACCTGGAGGTTGTTCCCGTGGTCTACCTGGAGGTTGTTCTAGTGGTCTTCCTGGCGGTTGTTCTTTCACAACCTTCCTATTTTCTTTGCGCTAAATATAGTTTTAGACACAGTTGACTGTGTCCACCATCTTTTCCCACAATTACCTTCTTACAGGAGTTCCATAACCTTGTTGGAGTCGTGTTTCCAGTCAGCCGTCCAAATGCAACATCTCACCAATGACTGCAAGCTCTCTTTAAACTGAACTTTTTTTTTTGTCTGAAGAGTGACAAAAAGGTGTAGCGTTCATATAACAATTTTAAAGAATAAAGGATGATATGAAAAGCTGTAGTTACACATGACAATAAATCAACGTTGTCACACCAACTTTACTGAGGGGTCAAACTCAAACATATCTCCAACATCCCATCCTTTCAGACCCAAACCTTTAAAAATATTCAAGACAGCTGTGAGAGTTTGATCAGATGATTACTGTTAGCTTCATGCACAAAACTGACCTTCTGTTTAGGTAAAAGTACTCAGGGATTAAATCTCCATCCAGGGTCGACGTGGCTCATGAAGAACCTAACATGAAAGCTACAGAGAAGATGGGGCAACAAATGCTTGAACTTTTGGACCTTCAAGTGTGGATCCTGACAGGAAAGCTGAGAGCCTCAGCATCTGGATGCAGTTCACAGGCGGTCAGAGCATCTGCTGGGATAACTGGTGGCTTTTCTTGATCTGGGAGCTCAAGGCATTCTGGCAGGAGCTGAGGAGGGCGGACTGCTCACAGTTCCTGGCAAAAGTGGATTTAAGCCGTCTTTATCGTCAGTGGGTGAACAAAGGTGAATGTCCTCTATTCTCTTTTAGCACTGACCGTAGGAACGTTGTAACCAGAATATCAATCAATATCAATCCAACCTGTCTTTATCAATTAAGCTCAGTTTTTATGCAGTATTTATACAGTCATGAACAAAAGTTAGTATCCCCCCAGTAGAAATCCTCTCATTGTAGTGAGTCTCAGCGTTTGGTCGATTATCTTTCAAACAAATAAATAAGGCAAATACGTATTTAACAAAATTAACCCAAAAGGAACAAGATCATGCCGACAATACCAGGAACCCCCTTACTGCCTTCAGAAGAGTTAAGAAGGACCACTAATCATCCGTTTTTGCTGGCCTGGAGCATCCAAGTGTACATAATGCCAAAAGGGAAAGACACAAGCAATGGCATTAGAGAAGCAACTGATACCGCACCCATGTGTAAAGGATTATATGGGTTTGAACAGTAGAGGTGAGTATTGGCAAGGACCTCGCAATACGATATGTATCATGATACTTGGGTCACGATATGATATTATCACGATATAGCGATATCACGATATATTGCGATTTTCTACCCAGTTAATATCAAAATTAAAAGTAGAGATAAAAAATCAAGTTGCTGTATATGTTCATCAGATGATATTGATCATTCAGAGGACAAATTGAGTCAAAACTACTTGCTTTAAAACAACCTATTTGCTGTTTATTATTAGTGTTTTTGCACATTTAAGTAACCATTAGTAACCAATAAAAATTGATATTAGGAGCCGAAAAAAATCGACATTGGGGGGCCGAAAAATTGCAATATATTGCCAAATCGATTTTTTTTCACACCCCTATTGAAAGATTATTCACATATGGAAAACATCCAAATGTCAGGGAGTCTTGCCAGGAGTGGACAGTTTTTTTTTACCTGAAGACCAGACTGAAAAAAAAAGAAAAAAAGAAAACCATCTTAAGGCTCCACTGACAGATGAAATATTTGAGTCCATGACAGCACAATTAGAAGAAAAGACCAAACCAGTACAGGTGGAAGTTGGAAGTGTTGCCAGAAGAAAGCCTCTTCTATCTAAAAGCAACGTGGAAGCTCCACTGAAGTTTCCAAAACTGCTTCTGAACAAACCACTAAACTTCTGGAACAATGTCCCGGACAGACAAGAGCAACGGGAGGCTGTCTTGTCTTAACGTGCAGCTCCATGTCTGCTGAAACCAAAACTCAGCATCTCATCAAAAACACCTCATGTCAAGCACGGCAGTGGAGGGGTAATGATCTGGGCTTTTCTTTTTTTTTTACTGATGTGACCAGGAACTATCCTAGAGGTAAATGTGAAGCTGAAACTGGAACTGGCTGAAAAATAAAAGAATCAGGGACTTGGGGAGGTCAGGGTCCAGAGCTCGATTTAAATGAAACACAGCGGTGGGACTTTTAGACGGCTGTGCAGCGGTGAACGCCCCACAACCTGGGCCATACAGAAGAACGGGCCAAAGTTCCACAACGACGTCATACAGGAAACGACTACTTGAAGTTACTGCTGAAAACGAGAAGGTGGTACTGAATGATGAGAGTACTTAGTGTTGCTACTTCATTTCTGCTCGTTAATGGCATGGTGAAAGACGTTACATGATGTTGCTCATCTGATAAGATCATTTTTAATATGTTTTTACACACATGACTGCAGCTTATGGGACGCAGAGAAACTCCGGCGCTGACAGGAGGATGACCAGTCTGTCACTGAGCAGCAAAGCTGACTAGAAATATGAATTATCTGAACTTTAAAAAAAAAAAAAATGTCCCACCAGGGGACAAAAAGTCATGAAAATCTGGTAGGGAGCAAGCTTCGTTAGTTAAAATAGTACTTTTATTATTTTTTCTTTTTAATTAAAAAAAAAAAATCAAACTGTGTGCTAAGAAGTCATTGCATGTTTCCACAACTCTGCGCTGTCAAATTTTCATTTCAAAGGCCAAATCATTCCCTGGAGCACATTTTGTGCAGCTAGCAGGCCTTTACTGCTTTAATAAGAAGCTGGCGTTTTCTGGGGGCCAGGGGCTTCAGGGAGGAAGAGAGGGTCCCTCTATCTCGCTGTGTATCTAACTCTGGATTTCCTCACTGATGCGCCCTGTTTAGGAAGCACCTAAGAGGGTTTTTAAAAAGAAAATATGAACCACGTGCCCGTAGATGGAACACTGTGCAGTCCAGCTTTAAAAATCTTCCTCAGCTGTGTGGAGGCCAGAGATGAGAGCTGAAATATAACTGAAAAGTTGAATTTATTGTCATGAGCTTGAATGCACCGGCACAGCCTGTTATTTGTATTATTTTGACTTGTTGGGGGTGATACCTGATATCTGTCTGACCCTGTACTCTCCATCGTCCTCTGTCCAGCTGCACATCTTCCTACATCACATCCAGAAACCTCCTCTGTGGCTGTAGTCGCTCTGGTCAGACCAGGTATTGTTCTGGAAGTGTCTACAGCTGGTGCATACGTGTGTGAGCTGATCAGCCTCAGTTACTTACTCAGTTACTCAGTTTAATTTGGTGGAACGAGAGCTTGGCCTCGCTGCAAATCAAAGCTAACGTGTTTCAGTCACCGTCTTACGTCTTTATTAGAGAGCCCTTCCTGCCAGGAGCTCTGTGTTTTCCCCCAGCTAATAACAGAGCAGTCGATACGAGGGGCAGATTTAATGCAGCAGAGTCATGTGACCGCTCTGGGATTCAGCGTCTCCGCAAGAGGAAACACAGGAGCTCCGAGTGAAAAACGGCCTCAGTTACTTCCTCACCTTCGAGCTCTTTGGGAAAGCTTTCATAAAAGCTGTGACACAGAGAAGCACCATCAAACAGCTTTCAGAGGCGCCCAGAGCGACGTGGGTACAGTAAGTTCAGAGGCTCTCTTACATGTTACGGTGGTAAAACTGTTTTTTGCAGTTTTCTTCCACGTATCAGACAGCATTTATAGTGCATATATCTAAAATATAAGCCTTAGTCCCCTCTTATGTTCTTTCATATAAACCAAAGACAAAACAGGGAATGTTTGATTAGAATGACAGTCATCAGACCTTAATTAGGACCTTTTTATTTGCACCTTTAATTTTCACAACTACTTTCAGTTTGCATCCAGACCAGGGCAGGAATTTCACAGCAGCCATGGCCGTCGTAGCCCTTCTTCTTTAATGCCCTTCCAAAAATTGGTTGCTTAACGGCCACTGTGGCCTTGGTGCCCTGCCCTCTCCCCTTCCTTCGGCTATCATCAAGTTTGCGCCGTAGTGCCCATCGGTAGGCCTACCTGTATTAAAGCTAAACAATTGGAGCGGAGGTGTGTCCTACTGCGGGATCTGTCCATAACTCTCCGGCAGCACAGCATCTATTTCCATTAACGTTCTGTCTGTGGGATAAACAACACAACGATACTACGAAGACGACATTAAAGGTAAGTGTTCAAAGAGTCATCTGTTTTCTGGATCAAATAGCTTCTCAATGAGCCTAAGGACTTTAAAGATTGAGCCCAGGACAATAAATCGTAATAAATCACTCCCAACTTTAAATTGACCTTTCGGTAAGCACCGCCCCCATCCTAGTTACTGTTGCTAGGTCGGACAAACTTGCTGCTCCTGTGTTAAGGACTGTGTTAGTTATTTTTCCAATGTGTATCATCAGTGTTAATATTATACTATAATAACTCCATGGTGGAATATTGCTGCTGGGGACCTGCAACAGTGACTCGAGGCGTCCAGAATGTTTGGAGAGTCATTTTTATTCCCTTTCCCAAGCTGAAACAAACACTGGAAAAAATACTGCAGCAGTAGCGTTAAGTTGTGTCCGTCCACACAATCAACTGAACGTGGGGAAAGTTACAAAACACACCTACATTTTACTCCAAGGTAAGTTTACTTTGTTTTTTAGATGATTGATTTAACCACCGTTTAGTAAAAGTAATAATATGATTTAGCAGCAGGGAGGATGATGAGTTCTGTGTTAGCATTAGCATTAGCTCTGGTCCATAGGTCTGTCCCACACCAGAGCTATGTTAACATCAGACAGTCGCAGCATTGTATAAATATAATTAATAAAGTGAAAGTTAACATCACAAGCCTCACCTTATAACCAACAAAATAGATGTCCAGGGGCATATATATGTGTAGACAACGAGGTAGGCTTATAGCTGGCTAGCGAGCTCTGGTTGACCGGCCTGTATTTCTGCGTCAAGCGTCTTTGTTGTGAATTGATGCTGAATGAATAGCAGTTAATCGAACTGATAGCTTTTCATCATCACACTGACGAGTTTTTGACACCTGGAGGAAACATCTCAGAGGAGTTGGTTTTTCCTTTTGTGACATTTTTATAGTAAGAAACATAGAAACGTTTTTACTAGGGCTGGGCAAGTCAACTCGTTATTATCGCGTTAACGCATTCATTTATTAACGCCGACATTTATTTTATCGCACGTTAACGCATGTTGCTCACATGCTTTTGTTTTGAAAAGTCTGTTACTGACTGCCGCGGAGCCAGAAGAGAACTGGTAAGAAAACAAACTAAAATGGACATGGAGAACGATAAAAATCTGTGAACGTTACAGTTCGGGTAGCAACTTAGGTAGCAATATTAACAATTCTGTCTAAAAAATATTCTGGAAACCAACAAAACTTTTAAATCCCTTTGTTCAAGACGATCGCATCATTCCTCCATGTTCCATCAGATCTGCTCCATGTGTTCACTGTCCTGCTGTTCTCTAGCTGGTTACTGCAGTGCGGCTCCATCTAGTGGCTCAGATGTGTAATGACAACAGAAAGTCCAGTCCTTTATTATAAAACGACCCGCAATTTTTAAGAATATTATTTCTAGATTAAAATATCGTCCTGGGTGTCCTGCAGTGCTGGACAATTGAAAATGGAAAGAATGAATGATACATGGATTGGTAAAGTTACTGAACTTTAACATGGACATTTTCATTTTAAAGTTCTCCCAGACGGAGGATTCAACAGAAACAAGGTTATTTGAAACCACTGGCAAGTTGAACTCCCCGTTAAAAGTTTCTGCTGTTACCTCAGAAATTACCTGTTTTAATGTTCTGATTGTGGCTCAGGATTTTGTTGGTAGACTTTTTTTATTTTTCATAAAAACAGGATGACATTAATGCCCTGGCAGTGGGAATAAGCTTTATTTTATTTGACATCTTTAAGATGAGATTTACACTAAATATGTGTTACTGACAAGTGCTGATGTTAAAAGTGTTTGAACAACAAATGTTATGACACTTTAGTTCATATGGCAGCAGAACATTTAAATAATAGTGACCTTTACACTACTTTTGAATTCATTATTTGATTTTCCGTATACAATGCAATTAATCGTGATTAATCAGGGAAATCATGCGATTAATCGCGATTAAAAATTTTAATCATTGCCCAGCACTAGTTTTTACACAATATATGGAGCCAGAGGAAGTAATAAGATTGTTTCTGCTCCAAGACATGAGCAAAATATACATATATTGTAAGTCATCCCATCCTGTTGTCCATTTTGTTTAAGGTTTGGTGCATTCATTTCCACATGTCATTGTGAACAGCTCTGCAATGCTTCATGGACATTTATTTGGCGGTTTGACGCACAGTTTGAGCACATTTCATTATTTGCCGCTTGCTCGGGCTTTGTTGCGTGAACGTTAACTCCGCTACAACAGATCTGTCTCGTTCCAGAGCTCCCATCATGTGGGTTTCTCCTGAGCTCCACGTGTGCACCTGGTTGCTCGGGAATACGTGTGGAAAACAGGGTTTGACATAATCCTTGACACGTGTTGGCGTAAACCAGCAGCCGGTGCCAACTGGTGACAAAAGTGTGTCAGGCTCACCTGCAGCGGCGGTTCACGGGAGGAGCAGCGTTTCGCTCCCGAGCACAGTCTCCTGGCGCCGTGGCAGGTCGCTAATGTAGCTGCAGACAGGTGTCAGCCTTCTCTGGTGTTTATGACCAAACTGTTTTCCCTCTGTGCTGCTGATGTCATCAGGAGCCTGCTGTTATTAATGAACACTGTCTGGCAGCCAGAGTTTAGGTTTCACTGCATGTCCAGCCCTAAAATGATCCCATAGCTTTCAATCATCTCAGCGGAGGGAAAGAGGGAGCTCTTTATAAAACAATAAACAAATCAGAGTCAGAAGTCAGGGAGGCGGCTCGTATTACAGGCCACAAGAGGGCCTCAGTGACAGAACGAGAATGAGACCGACTGACTGGCCACAAGCTTTACAGTCCAGCGTTAGCTTGATGTGTCACAGCACTGTTTGCTTTGGAAGCACCTACTTTATTAAACAACATTGTTGCACGTTGTTAAAACGGAGTTTCAGTCATTGAAGTTAAAGAAGGAAGATGTTTTCTTCAGATTTTCGGCCTCCAGAAGCAAGTGGAGCAAAGCAAACTACTCTCCCGTGAAAAACCGCAGCACGGCTCGCTTCGCCAGGCGCTCTGTTAGCTTTCAGATACTAGAGCTCCAGTTTCTGCACTAATCATGGCAGGAAGAGCCCAAACAGGGAGGAGGCTGGGATCAAGGGATGGGCCAGCAAGACACTGGCAGACTCTCAGCTTTGTTTTTTTAAAAAAAGGGGGGGAAAAAAAGACTGCCTTTAAACGTGACATGGAGCAAAGTATCTACATGAAATATCCCCGTGAACTGTAATCTGTTATCACGGTGGTTCTGGAGCGGTGGTTTTCTCTGCATGGCTTTCATCTCATGTCAGTGCAGGATGCATTTTATTGTGGAAGATGAAACCCTGAGTTTCAGCCAGCATCTTTGCATGGACTTTTGCTGTTGTTCTGTTGCTCATCTGCACCAAAGTCCCCTCATCTCTGAGACGACCATGTCTGTGTGTTCCCATGCTGTTCATGCTTGTGAATTATGGTTTGAATAGATGTACCTAATGATGAACCGGACGTGTGAAGGTCCAGGATTCTTTTCCTGTCGTCTTGGATCTCTTGATTTTCACATGATCCCATGACACAAGGCCTTTTGGTTTGAAGGTAAGCCCAGAGCTCATAGACGCAGAGCATGACCCTTAAGCAAAAGTTACTGAATATCAATCATATTATTATTAGGGCTTGGCAATGATTGAAATTTTTAATCCCGATTAATTGCATTATTTCCCTGATTAATCACGATTAATCGCATTGTATACGTGAAATCAATGCACTAAAATGCACTTTTATTGTGTCTTACTTTAAAGTGTGATAACATTTGTTGTTCAAACACTTTTAACATCAGCACTTGTCAGTAACACATATTTAGTGTAAATCTTATCTTAAAAAATGTAAAATAAAATATAATAAAGCTTATTGCCACTGCCAGGGCATTAATGTAAAAAATAATAAAAAGTCTACAAACAAAATCCAACAAAATGATATGTGTCTCTCAATTTCTTTAAAATGAAAATGTCCATGTTAAAGTTCAGTAACTTTACCAATCCATGTATCATTCATTCTTTCCATTTTCAATTGTCAATCAAAAAAAACAAAAAAAAAACACAAAAGTGACATATTATTACGTTTTCGTTTTTTAATCTAACACAAAAAAAAATGCTTGTTTTTTTTATATTTCAATTTTAGACTTGGATCAAAAATACGAAATTAAAAAACGGGCCACAGAACTGAATTTGTTTTATAATGGAGGACTGGACTTTCTGTTGTCGTTACACATCTGTGCCACTAGATGGAGCTGCACTGCAGTAACCAGCTAGAGAACAGCAGGACAGTGAACACATGGAGCAGATCTGATGGAACATGGAGGAATGACGCCAAAGTTTTGTTGCAGTCCAGAATTTTTTTTTAGACAGAATTGTTAATATTGCTACCTGAGTTGCTACCTGAACTGTAAAGTTCACGGATTTTTACCGTTCTCCATGTCTGTTTAAACTTTTCCGTAAGTTTACCTGCCAATCATCTTCCGCCCAGCAGCCAGTAACAGACTTTTCAAAACAAAAGCATGTGAACAACATGCGTTAATAAATTAATGCGTTAATAATGCATTAACTTGCCCAGCCCTATAATATCTGAAAGAAACAATAGTAAATATAAAAAATCCCCTAGTGGGAGAAAAACCTTTAAGCCAAAGAGTAGCAAGAAAAAACTCCTCTTTAAGATGAAGAAACCTTGAGGAGCAGCACCTGGATTATAAGGGGGGACCTTGAAGACCAGCTGGGTGAAAGAAGAAAAGAGGAGGGCGACAGGACAGAGAGGATGGAAGACAGAGAGAAGAGAGACACAGATATATTGGCAATATTAAATGAGACAAATTATATTAGTAGTAAAGATCTACTGGTTGGAGATCTAAGAGTTCTTTGTATTTATATTATAACTGATACATTGTTAGTACATGAACTACAGAGATGGCTATATAAACAGATGTAGGCAGCAACACTGAGTTGGTCAGAGGATCAGACTGCAGGTCAGCATGTTAGTTGATATTCCAGAGACGTCTACAGTGGGATGACTTACAAATTAATATTTATTTTTCATTTCATGTAATTTTCTCAATTTTTTTTTCAATATTCTTTCTATAACTGTTAAAATGAAGCTGCCATAAAAATCTGAGACTGTTCATTTATTTCTTAGTATGACAACTGTCAAAATCCGTGGGGGATCAAATATGTATTTCCTCCACTGTATATAGACAGGTGGAGGGAAACGCTGGAATGACATCTATATAGACAGATGTAGGCAGCAACACTGAGCTGGTCAGAGGATCAGACTGTAGACAGACATGTAGCTCTGGAAGCTCTGGTCTGCAAACACTTACCCGGGGGGGGGGGGGGGGGGGGGGGGTCTCAAAAAATGACTTCACAGAGAAAGGAGATTAGATGAACATATTCCAAAGATTCTTTGTCAGCAGAAGAAACTACAGTACAGACAGTGCTGATCGAATAATTGTAGCTGAAAGGCTTTTCAGAGCTCCAACCCTACTGACATGTTCAAACCAAGACACTCATCCAGGTAGAGTCTGTATGTTTTATGATCTTGTATCATCAGACTGGGAGGTGTTTGCCATGAAGAAATTCATGCAGAGTCAGCAAAATTTACAGGATGATTATCCATCTCAGCTAAAGTGGGCCAGTGTTAAATTATCCGAGTACACATCACGATGACATGTTGCTCCATTATCTAGGTGTCTGGGCCAGCACTCAGCATGAACACTACTCTCTCCTCGTGAAGCTGTGGGTTGCTCATGTTTACGTGATTTGGCCCAGAGCTGAGCTGGTCCACGCCATGAAACATTCCACGCCATGTTTGGTAAGACTATGGCTATGACCTGACAAAATACATTTGTCAGCTCCTTGTCATTTTTATTTCACCATTCAAATATGGAAATAATAACATAATACTCCACTCAGCAACAAGCCCTAAGCGCTCCTGTGAGCACCACCTTGAACATCCCCCTCAGTAATGCTTCAGTCCTGTTACGGCTTTGGGTTTCTATTCTCACATTTCTTGAGTGTTTCTTCATTCTCTTGTTTAAGCCTCGTTGCCTTGCGTTCCTTTGTGTCCTGTTTTATGTTTGCTGGTTGCTTTACTTCCTGTTTTACTTTGAAAGTCTGTTACTTTGTTGAGTTCTGGCTTGACCTGCATAGTTCACATCTCTCTATTTGCGTCTGTGTGCTTGAGATCATTGTCAACATCAACATCGTCAAGTTGAGGGACAAGTTTGAGGGCTGTATCGCCCTCAATATTGAGATTCTCCGGTACCACCCTTGGAAGTAAGGGCTACCCAGAAGGCATTGCGTATTTTCGCCAATATGTCTTCGAAAAGGATGGCGCCGAAAAAAGTTAGCTACAAATGTTCGTATTTTCATAGTTAATAAAGATATAAATGGCACGAAACTATCTTACTGTCTTCATTATATATATTTATATTATCTTCTTCTTCTCCTTCTTCGTCATCTTCTTGACAGACTGGACGTAGCGTTGGCGTAATGCTGCCCCCCACAGTCTGAAGACGCAGCTGCACTCAAGGAATGTCCCATTTCTAAGTCATGAGATAACCCTACACTTACTTTAGAGGGCCAAGATTGAGGGCCAAAGACTGAGGGTTAAGGGCGAGGGTTGAGATTGAGGGTTAAGGGAGGAGTTGGAATTGGCCCCAATACTCTGGTATACAGAGGAGTTCATGGTCGATGCAGTGACTCTAAGACTCCCAGGTCCTGTGACTGCAAAACAACTCCAGATCATCTCCTCCACCACTGTGCCTGACACTGGGAGCTCCCGCCGCTGAAACGCTGTGTGTTTGCCAAAGATGTCTTAAGGCTATAAGGCCAAACAATTCCACCTTGGTTCCATCGGTTTAAAAGACCGTGCTCCAGAAGGCTTGTGGCTTGTTCAGTTGCAGGTTTGAAAACTTCTCTCATGCTTCCATGTTCATTTCAGACTGAAGAGTCTTTCTCCTGGTAGCCCATGGCATTGTGTTAACTCCCACCTGAACGCTCCAGACCCACAAACATCTGCTTTAATGGAGGTCTGCACACCAGTTAATGATCAGTTCATCAAGGACTGATGATGAACAGCACCTGGTGGTCCCTTACCTTCTTAATTCCCACCTTTAATCTTTTTGGCTCTATTTTTGTTAAATAAATAATGTCACAGTGAGAAAAGCTCGTCCGAGCAAAACAGAAAAGTATAAAAAGAGGGGGTTCTAACTTTTTCCCAGGAGAGTGCGCTGACTCGATGTCAGTCGATTGGAGGAAGCCTTGTCGTGACTCAGACTGACTGCTCTGGTTTCTCACACCTGTGATGTCTGACTGCAGAGGTGATAAGATGTCGGAGACCTCCACACAGCTCAGAGCACCCAGACCAGAGCCTGGGGGGGGGGGGGGGGGGGGGGGGGGGGGGGGGGGGGGGGGGCTCTCATGATTCATCTCGTTCTCACGCCAGAGGTCCAGGAGTGTGGCATCTGTGAGGATGAGCCCTCCTGTAACTGAGATCAGACCAGCAGACTCGTGAAGATGCAACGCTGCTTTCAGTGTCGCATCCTGCTCCACAGAACCACAGAACTTTGGAGATGGTGGTTTATTTTTTAAAATATTCTCCAAAATAAGTTCCCTCTGTGTGGACTGCAGCCTGCTTGATAATGTCAGCTTGGCCTCTGAGTCACCTGGGAAATGTTTGCCTGTGAACGCGGGGCGAGCAGCGTCAGGCAGCAGGTTTCATCGTGCAGAAAGCCACTGACATCTGTCTCAGTCTGTATCTTCCACCTGACTGAACCCGAAGCACGTAGCGCCTTTGTGTGCCGCCGCGTACGTGCATCAGTTTTTATGAGCAGTTGTTTGGAAAAGAGGCAAGTGCTTGTCTTTCCCCCAGCAGCTTGACGGAGTGGAACAAATGAAGTTATTCCACTCGTGTTCACTCGCAGCTCTACAAAGAAGAGGGCAGGATTTGTTGCGTGGTGAGTAAATATTATTGCTCGCTGTCAGTCATGAGCTGAGTCAAGAGGTGGGTGAGCTGAATGTACTGTTTAGTGACCCTGCAATCATGTCAAATTAAATCTAAATTACACTGCTGGCAACGCCACATTCAGATATGAGGGGAGTGTTTGCAGAAGCCATCTGGTTTGTGAGGGTCTTTCTTTCTTGTGCGAACTTATATTTGGACAATCTATTAGTTCAAGGATCAAAGATTTTCAAGTTCATAAATTAAAAAAAAAAACACTTAAGATTATAACTCAGCTCGTCCTCAAGAAAAAGTTGAAACAATATGGAAAATGGACAAAAAGGGACCTTGAATTCACTTTTATTTTTATAATTATGATATTATTATTCTCAAACCTTTAATCCTGCGTACCACCTGAGAAACTGTTCAGCTCTCTGAGTACCACCACGATGACCAATTTTAAAATATAGCCATATATGCCTTCATAATTAGCTTTAAACACACAGAGATGTTTATTCCTTATTGTGGTTATTTATTACCTGAATTGTTACTTTAATCAGACATTTACAACTCTGTCCAACAATTCTCACATATTCATACTATCATACAGAGCAAAATAAACACACTCAAAAGTCGTTACATCTGCACTGCAACTGAATTTGAAAGAAATATTTTTTTTAAAAAACACAAGTTTAATTATCTCATGCTACATATTTCGTTTGAAATGTATTTATAATGGATTGTATGGTTCTGATTTTTTTTTTAAGTGAAAACGTGGAAAAATGTGGAAAGTCATGACGTTCAGAGGCGATTCTTGTCACAAGGCAAACCAGGCAGCTGCTTGGGGCCCCCAGGCCACTAGATGGCGAACAAGAGTTGACACTTCACTATAGTTGCGGTCGCGATTAAAACAAATTAATGACTGGAAGAAAATGAAGAGAAGCTACGTGTCCGGGAGTGAGAAAAGAAAGAAGAAAAAAGAGGAAGAGGAGAGAAAAAACAAGACAGTGGTAAGTGGAATAAATTACGACACAAATGATGCTTAAATGCTGCTAGTCTCATGACACTAATGGATTGAATGGAAAGGGCTAAAATGTTAAGTTTGATGAAACCTGTTGTTGCGTATAGATTAGACTACCACTCAAGCTATGGATGCTAGCCACAGCTATGATACTAGGCTGTTTTTTTTTATATTGAGCTACAAACTGTTTGTATTTTGTTAAGCTTTGCATGTGCATACGCCTTTTTTCAGTAACCAGTGCAGATTTAGCACAGTCAAATCCTTTATTGAAACTATAAACAATGAATTGAAACAATGAACTGTGAAAGTTTAAGTAAAAACAATCATAGATTAAATTTTACAATAATGTGAAAGCATTACATTAATGTAATGGACATGTGACTATTTATCATCTGTGTCCATTAATATGTATGTCCCTGATGTCTTCATCAAAATAAAATAAATACAAATACAAATCTATTATATCACTATCCTGAGGTTAATTAATTATTATAATTATTAAATAATTAATTATATAATTAATCCAAATAATTAATATAATTAACCTCAGGATCATTGCTGAAGTTTCTCAAACCAGTGTGCAAAGAGAGCAATGATGTGGCACCTTTGCCAGTGATGACTGTGAGTATAACTTTAGTATTCTACCTAAAAAAAATTTATGTCAAGGGCTAATGTAGTTTATTTTTTTTTGTTGTAGTTTGTTTTGTTTGTTTTTTTCTTTATTATTATTATTTCATCATCTACCTCCAGTGGACAGGCAGCACTTACCTCTAGCAGAATAACAGACAGCCCTGCTGCTGACAGTCCTGACCAGGATGTACCAATGACACAGGCAGATCAGACACCCTTGTGCCTCTACTGATATCAGTAAGTTCTCTAAAAATTCTCAAAAAATGTTAAAATACACCATGGCCTCTAATGTTCCTTTATGATAACATACAACACTTTTTGTCATTTCAGTTCAGTCAACATCCACCTTGAGTGAGACTGAAACATCTTTTCATCATGAAGATGACACGTCACCCTCTACAAAAGGTTTAATCATATCAGATGACCCCGCACACAGTGGCCAAATTGTCTTAGCAATAGAGAAAAGTGGGATTTAGTCAAAAGAGGACCCATACAAGTAAAGACATTGTTTTCCCACAAAATACAGAGAAGGGTCCACGAAGATTCAGTAAAGAAAATTACAGCACGGTCATAAAAAATGGTGAAAATTGTGTTTTAAATTATTGTTTTAAATTATTTATGCTATTTTTGCTGTCCATTGTACAGTTTTAGGGAAATAAAAATATTTTCTGTTAACTATTTTTTGTTTTAATTTGATTTATTAAAATAATGACAAACACTGATTAAAGAGGGACCCCCAGTGAATTTCTGCTTGGGGCCCCAACAGACCCTAGAATCGCCTCTGATGACGTTCCCCCGTGTACCACCAGAGGGCGCTCACGTACCACTAGTGTAGAGGTCTTCAAGGGTCCATGAACCCGAATGGAGCCGTGAAAATTCGACCCGAACCCGACCCGACCCGACCTGAGCTATTATCATAAGTCCAGGGGTCCGAACCCTAATGGACCTGCAATATTTTGACCTGGAACTAACCCAACCCGAGTGTTTAGTTTCCGACCACGAACCGAACCGAGTTACCCGAATAGAACCGAGACGATCCAGCCCATAGTTCCTCATGTTAAAAGTTGTCTAGCGTTGAATAAAACTTGATTTTCTTACCTAAAGTTGTCTTCTTCTACCGGTTCAGTTGCTACATAGGCTACGTGATGTAAACAACAATAAATCCACATCGTTATTCTCTTTGCGGATACAGATGCTATTGGTAGCAACTGCTAACGCTAATAGCCTACACCGGTCAGGACGTGTCGTAAATATGTTCTCTCATCCAGCGTTGTCATGTTGGTGATCCGTTGTGCTTTACAGCTGCCGGGCAAACCGCTAATAACATGCTAATAACACGCTAATAACATGCTACGGCAACACGACTGTTTCATGACAAACACGCCACGTTAATGAATAATTAATTAAACTGCCCCGAGTCCTGACATTAGCTGCCACCGCCAATATCTTTACCTCTCTGGAGTAAACGTGGACCCAGCCTGTCAGAGAGCACCGACCGGACCTGAGACTAACTGTACCGATTCAGACCAGAACCCAGAGTCACGTCTTTTGAATGGACCCGAGACACGATACGGGTCGGAACCTCGGGTTTTCGGTTTGTCGGGTTGTTCTGAAGACCTCTACACTGGTGGTACGCGTACCACAGTTTGCTCACCACTGTATTTGTTTTTTTTTTTTTCTTAAGAATTTAATTTTATTCATTGATAAATATCTATTTTTGCTTTTCAAATGTGCAACAAAAGCCAGAAAAAGCTGGTACAGGACACGTTAGTTATGATCAGTCAGGTGACGTCAACTAGTATCAATGATGACTTGATTCAAAAGCAGCGTCAATGAAAGTATGAAGCTCTGCAGAGGAAATGAGGGAGAAAATGATCGTTTAAAGCCAATGTTCCTCGAAGAAAGACTGGAGAGAGCTGCATGTCTCTCCTGCAGAAACCACTGAATAAATTCATGGAATTTGGTGGAATTTTAGGGCATAAAGGGCAAGTTTAAGATGGACACACACAACCTGTGATCCCTCAGACGTCACTGCATCAAGAACTGCCATTCATCAACAGCTGATACGACCACATGGATCTGGAAACCTCTGTCAGCCTCTACAGTTCAGAACTACAGTCACAAATCAGACTTTACTGTGGGAAAAAAGCCTCGTGTTAACTTTATCCAGAGGTACTGGTAATGTCTGAGAACACTGAATCCTGCATCCTGGCATTCACCTGGTTGGACTCCCCCCCCCCCCCCCCCCCCCCCCCCCCCCCCCCCCCCCCCCCCCCCCAGAGGATCTACGCTGGCATCCCAGTACCAGATGGTCCAGGAGGTCCAGGACACCTTCACATGTTCTTGGTCCAGACCCTGACTGGCCGGATCTCTGTTGGGAGCAGGACGAAGGAAGCCGATGCGTGAAATACGAAATATCGTGGGCTCATTCTGGTCACAAAGAAATAAAAGTCAAAAATAATTGTATCAATAGCTTTTTAATTTTATTTACTGATTTATTTTCTCACCACCTTCCACATGGACCTGATCTTTTTCTGATTTGGGGTTCTAATCTAGGTTCATCTGGGGTCATTATAGCAATCCATATGTCTCCTTCATAGGACAACACGAGCAAACGTCTGGAAGAAATGACCAGCGGACGCATTCTTCCTTCAGGGTACCTGAGCAGTAAAAGAAGGGTGGAGCGGTGTGTGGGTGGGTGGGTGGGTGGAGGGTCAGACCTTGCTTCAGCTTCAGCTCCGTCAGGAACGAGCGGCTGATGTGTGTCAGGATGATGGAGGAGCTGGCCAGGTGTTTCCTGACATCTCACACTGTCAGACACCTGAGGCGTGACGCTCTCAGCCCCTGACTCCTGTCAACTCCCCCGCTTTTTATCCCCGTTTATCTCTGGTTGTCATATGTTCACACCTGAAGGAAGATTCTTTTACAATCATATTTAGGATATCAGGGTTGTTGCTTTTTTTTTTTTTTCTTTCTTTAAAGAAAAAACCAACATGGGGAAACCTGATTCTAACGTCCAGCTTCTCCTCATTCTTTGATGAGTTGTGAAATCTCAGGGAATTCATGATCATGGCATCTTTCCTGTTCCAAAGACATAGTTAGGTATCTGTAAACAACTGGGATGAGGGAATCTTTAATTGAAAGCATTCGATGTGTGAACATTAAAGGTGTACCTAATGCTTTGTCAAACATTGACATTGGTGGCACATTCATCATGAGGTGCAGATTTGTTCATCATGTAGTTACAAGTGTGTCAGTTATCACCTTGAATCCTTGTTGCGTCCACTTTGGGACAACTGAGGGGTTTACAGGCCAGATGTGAGCTGTACTAGTTTAACCTGAAATGAATGTGACATGTAGATTGTTTTCTGTTGTAAATCAACAGGAGCTTCACCTGGAGGACTGGTGCACTGGTCACACTGTCCTGGTTATCAATGTTGTCCTTGCTTGCATGTAAACAGAAGATTAGGGCTAAAACATTATTTCCCCGCTCTTTTAATCTGGATCCTGGAATGATCAGAGGCCATTTGGATCCTGAAATGGACTGGAAGCCCAGTGGGGGGGTGGACCAGTCCCGGTGTGATGTAATCACGCAGTGCTGCATTTTGGACAGCCATTGCAATAATCCTAAACAAGACGTGATGAAGGCATGAACTGTTTTCTCTAAGCTAGTGGAGCTAGGTCGGCCTTCACATGACAGAGGAACCTTAGATAAATGCAGCTTGTCTATTATCAGTTTTAGGGTACAGTCAAAAAATCACACCAGGGTTCCTTACCAACGGGAAGGAAGGAAAAAGAAGAAGAAAAGAGGTTGATTTTATTGTCACGGCTGTGTAAAAGTCTGTAAAAGTAATTTCAGTTAGTCTGCTCTCACAACAAACACTTCAAATTCTTTCTTAATGATAAAACTATCTCCATAATGGTTGTATATCACTAAAGCGGTTCAGCAAAGTTTGAACGGAAGGAACAGCTGCTAGAATGGTAGATGGATCTGCAGGTCATATACAAAACCATGAAAGGAGATTTAAAAAAATACCCAAGGAAAAGTATAGAAAATGAGAAGAGAATGGGGCCCAATGTGGAACCCTGTGGTTCACCATAACCAAGTGGAAACTTGGTTGAAGAATATTGGACAGGGAAAGCTCTTCCTGACAGGTAAGACTGAAACCATTTAAAGGCTGGACCTTTAGTACCAACATATGAGTCAAGATGTGATCTACTGTGAAGGCAGCCCTCAGGTCCAAGAACACCAGGACAGTCGTTAAATTAGACCCTGCAAAGTACTTATCCATGTTATCTTACCCACAGTTATCCATGTCAGAACAAAACTCTGGCTTGAACTAGAGCCATCTTTCCACTAATATTCCCTCCAAAAGGTCAAGGCTAAACAAATAAGGCAAATGTAGTGAAGGAGGCAGTCAGCATGGTCACAGTGGTGGTGTTTTATGTATCCAGCAACATTTAGGTCAAAGCTGGGCTCGAGCACGCCCTCATAGAGGCTCACTATCAGTGGCTTTAAAGACTTTGTTGGATTATACAGGTTTTGATTAAACTGTTAAAGGTGGGGTAGGTGTTCTTTTTTTGCAACACTTTTTACAATATTGCCTGAAAACCTTTTCACATTACCATTGCACCCACTGAAATAAAATGTTTGCTAAAAAAACTAAACGTTTTGGTCCAGTCTAGAGGGTATAATCAGAGAAAAACTCTGACCAATCAAAATAGTGATCATCACTATTTTGATTGGCTGCATAATACGTCCATCAAATATCAATGCACTTCCGCCCGCCCACCCCTCCCTCCCTGCGGTTCATGTAGTCGTGAATCGTATGAAGGCCTGAGGGGTGTACTACGAAGCAAGTTCGACACAGCCAGGCTTTCTTTGGGTGAGCTGGCTTAACAAACCTGAAACTCGCGATCAGAGATAACCGGTACCACGACGGTGGTTATCAACTATCTTTGTTAACCGCGGCTTTCTGCTTTCTGCTCTGTGCGCGTTCACACGAAAGGGGGCGTTTGACGCGTCATTTGACGCCTCTTCCGGATAAAATGGATAGATGGCGGTCCGTAAATTTCAGTCAGGAGGAACAGGTTTTAATAATGCAGGGCTATGAGGATTTCAAAGAAATCTTTACGGCCAAAAGCAAAACTGTTGGTGCGAATAAAGCCAGAGAGGAGTGCTGGCAAAAAATTGCAGATCGTGCAAATTCGTAATGTGACAGTGTGAGGTCCTGTCACTGACCTCCGATTGATCACGTGTCCTGGCTACATGGCTCAGAGGATATGCCTTTGGCTGACTGGCAATTGTGTGTGACTTTCACCTAAGAATCTGGGGATCAAACCCCGCCTGGGCCCTCTGAAGTGTCTCTTGCCACAGTAAATTATATTTATTTCACCACTTAATGCACCTTAATTAATCTCCCTTCCTCTTTTAGAGCGCTTAAACTTTAAACTTAATGCAGCAGATTTAAACATTATGTAGGTCTGACTGTCCCATTATGGATGATAAATAAAAATCACTTTAGTTTTTTGCTAAATCTATGTGAAATTAATTAAAGATTTAATATTATCTGTGATACCAATATACGTTCACCGGCCACTTTAATAGGTACCCTATCACCCTGGGGAATCTATGAATTATATTACAACATTTCACATGAAATTCCACGTCACACTGATTATCAATATAATGGACTATTAATTTATGTTACCTGCGATTTAGTAAAACGCTTCTTTTATTTGAAGCGTGGGCAGATGGCCAGGGAATACTACAAACATATTCAGCAGTTTAGTAAGAGCAAGTACAGTATTACAGTATTCTGGCTCAGATTTTCTGCATCACCAACTAAATGCATGTAGGTTCACGCGGCAAAGAAACGCAAAGAAACACACACCGTTTGCGCTACTGTGAGCGCACGGCTGCGTTTGGTGGCGCTGCCAATATCTGGCTCTAGGAGATTACAAATGTAACGTATTCCCTCATCTGGAAATCTCTAGCGTTCATAGAGAATATGGTCATGGGAAGCCAGCGGATCAGTCCGGTCTCTGAATACTCTCCCTCCATTGCGCAATCCTGGCGCTCAGGTCAACATGATTGGGTGAAAGTGAAAGGGCGGCGCTTTTTAGAGCCGATTTGAGCCTAAACTCTGCACATAACCTGCTCCGGACCAGGATAAGTTTGAAGAGTAAGTTACCATGGTGATCTAGCCAGGTTAAAAGAGAGCCACCTTCGTGGTACCGGAAATCCTGGCTTTAGACTCAACATACCTCGCTAACCCTCTAATCTCGCTTCGTAGTATACCCCTGTGGTTTCGAGGGGTGAGCTGAAGAGGAGGAGGCGGAGCCTTTGGGAGGAGGGAGGGAGTGTATATTTTCAAAATCTCACTTTAGTTGGATTGCTGGAACCGTTTTTCAAACAACACCTACACCACCTTTAATAGTTATTTGTTTTATTTCAACTTCTCCTGTGAGTGTTTGCTTGGGTTATTCAACAAAAGAGGACAAGAATTCAAAGAGAAACCACTTCTTTTTATTTGAAATACCAAGTTGTAAAATTTAAAATGCATCTTTTATGTTGCCCTGATTATCTAAATGGAAAAAAATAAATAGTAAAGTTATACTAATTTGCACATTAAAACAACACAAAAAACTGATAAATAACGAAAGGATACTTATGCGACTTTTTGGGCATTACGTTGAGACATGACAAAGACATACTTTTAAATAGAAACGTTTTAGTTTGTTGTACATGCAATATGCATGCTGGCGACAAATAAATATGTACTGTCTGTCCTAACGGCAAAACCGGACGTTTTTGCCAGAACTGAACTGTAATCAAACTGTAATCACTGATGGTGTTTAATGTACAGTCAGAAACAGGTTTCAGTCTCACGGCTCACAAAGAGGACAGTTTTTCAACCAGAAAAGCTTGGCAGTTGTAGTTTGCAGTTTGGACAAAACTTCAACATCTCTGAGCTGGTCCCGCTCAGCTTGGGAACACTCGCTGTAGCATTAATGATACTCGCTTCTGTTTGTCCAGAAGAATGGACCCGACTGAAAGTTCCCTTCCAGGTTTTCACTCGTCTTTGGCTGGCGGAGGTTTTGCTCGCTGATTCACATCCTGCAGGACGACCGGGTGGTCTGGCGTCTGCACAGCTGCCCGCTCGCAGCTGGATCTCAGGAAGCAAAGTAGGAACTCTGCATGGAGTAAAGGTGGTCGATGGGGTTTCCCGTCCGGCAGGCCTGCAAGGATCCCACATCTGTCCCGGCCATGAAGGAATCGCTCAGGCTGGTCAGAGAGGCGTCGCTGTCAATGTCCTGGAAGGTGGAGTCGTTTCCTGGAGTAGAGAAACAGACATGGCTGAACAAACACAGAGAAACACGTCTTTACAGGGCACATATGAGGCTTTTCTGACTGTCAGGTTTAAATTTGCCCTTAAACTGTCAAATGTCCAGTTTTCAGGTTGTCAAGCTGGAATTTTAAGTACGGCTGGGCAACGATTAAAATTTTTAATCGTGATTAATTGCATGATTTCCCTGATTAATCACGATTAATCGCATTGTATACGCAAAATCAAATAATGAATTCAAAAGTAGTGTAAAGGTCACTTTTATTTAAATGTTCTGCTGCCATATGAACTAAAGTGTCATAACATTTGTTGTTCAAACACTTTTAACATCAGCACTTGTCAGTAACACATATTTAATCTTCATCTTAAAAAATGTAAAAGAAAATAAAGCTTATTGCCACTGCCAGGGCATTAATGTCATCCTGTTTTTATGAAAAATAAAAAAAAAAAAGTCTACAAACAAAATCCAACAAAAATGATTGTGTCTCAGCACAATCAGAACATTAAAACAGGTAATTTCTGAGGTAACAGCAGAAACTTTTAACGGGGAAGTTCAACTTGTCAGTTGTTACAAATAACCTTGTTTCTGTTGAATCCTCCGTCTGGGAGAACTTTAAAATGAAAATTGTCCATGTTAAAGTTCAGTAACTTTATCAATCTGTGTATCAATCATTCTTTCCATTTTCAATTGTCAATCAAAAATTAAAAAAAAAGAAAAGTGACATTTTATTATCTCGTCTGTCTGTCTGCGGCATGGCCGTCGACGTCAGTTCATGGCTTCCTGTTTGACAAACTACAGAGGACTACAGGACTACAACAACAGAAGGGCCCGAGGCTCATTAAACCTACTCTCCTCTCCACTATTGTACATCAACGGCCAGGCTAAGGCTCGCGTTAATCGCGCGTTAAAAAAATTAGTTGCGTTAAAATTATTTTGCGTTAATCACACGTTAACGTGTTAACTTTGACAGCCCTAGTTTTTTGTTTTTTACTCTAACACAAAAAATGAAAAAATAGCCTGTTTTTTTTATATTCCAATTTTAGACTTGGATCGAAAATACGAAAATTAAAAAAAACGGTCACAGAACTGAATTTGTTTTATAATGGAGGACTGGACTTTCTGTTGTCATTACACATCTGTGCCACTAGATGGAGCCGCACTGCAGTAACCAGCTAGAGAACAGCAGGACAGTGAACACATGGAGCAGATCTGATGGAACATGGAGGAATGACCACAAAGTTTTGTTGCAGTCCAGAATTTTTATTTTTTTTGACAGAATTGTTAATATTGCTACCTGAGTTGCTACCCTGAACTGTAAAATACATGGATTTTTACCGTTCTCCATGTCGGTTTTAGCTTTACTGCATGTTTCCTTATGTACCTGCCAATTATCATCCGGTTCCGCAGCAAGCCAGTAACAGACTTTTCAAAACAAAAGCATGTGAACAACATGCGTTAACGCGCAATAAAATAAATGTTGCAGATAATAAATGAATGCATTAACGTGATAATAACGCGTTAACTTGCCTAGCCCTAATTTTAAGACATGCACGATTGACTAAAAGTTTTGAAAGAGCACTCATACAAGGGGCTTCCAGAGTTTTTTTTTTTTTAAAGCAACCTTCTGTTTGAGCAAGCATTAATTATGGAGGCTGGTCCTCTAAAAACACCTCCATGGTGACACATTTTTCTGTAGCAACATCTCAGACATTTATGAGAATAAATGTCACAGATCAGTCCAGCCCTGCAAAGAAACTTCCTCCAGTCATCTCTGTAGTCGTGGCAGTAATGCGTCTGGTTGGTTTGAAAAGGTAGCTTTTAACAGAGGAGTGAGCGGGGAGCAGTGGTCTAACAGACCCAGAGTTTTTAAGTTGTAATAAAAGTAAAACGACTTTGCGGTCATGCCTGATGAATATAAAGAGAGATCAAACTTGCACATTATGGGACCTGATTACTCTGACGTTTTTTCCATTATTGGTTTAGATAAAAACTAGACCATCAGGTTAACGCTACTGAGGGAACGTTTAAAGATGGTATGAAAACCTCTTGACACAGATTCGGCTGCTGAAATAAGCTGCAACACATCTGAATATTTAAATCCCATTTTCCCTGAAGTAAGTTCTGGGTTGTGTGGTACCAGAGTCCTGCAGCAACACAGAACCCTGCGTGTGGTACTGCAGTTCTGTAATACTGCACAACAGGACATCAGTTTAGATAGATAGATAGATAAACTTTATTGCAGACTCGAGGTCCAAGAAGCACACACAAAAAACACACCAACATTAATTTAAAAGACAACTGTACCTGTGGCTCCAGAGCTCAGACTGGTAGCGTAAAGCACTAAACATAATATTTGATAACAGCAAGATGATTTCATCCTTAGAGTCGTTTAGTCTGCCAATAAATTTATACATAAGACCTCTCAGGGCAGACTGTAAAGAGTTTACTCACGCTGCCACAAACATTTCACTGGCACGAGTCCATCCAGTCTTTTTAAAAGTGTCCTTAGGGCATCATTATATGCCACTCACAGGCTCTGAAGGCTTGTTTTTTTATAACGAGACCAAAGATGAGCGGTGTACAAGGGAGTACAATAGGCTTTGAAGTAAAGTCACCTTCACAGAATCACTACATGAACCGAATTTCCGTTATAAAATATTTGGTTGGACATACAGCAGCGACACTGTCGGTAAATGTCCTCATCATCTGTGAGCTGATCAGTAATCCAACGGCCAAGATATTTAACCTTATTGGAGACACGTAGAACATCACCCGCCAAACTAAAGTCAGGAAAGGTTATACATTTGTCTTCCTTCGTTCTACAGATCATTTAGACACTTTTTGTAGCGTTATATTTGATGTCATGTTGAACCCCATAAACAGAGCAGATATTAAGAAGATGCTGGAGATCTGCTGAACTGGGACTAAAGACCACCAGATCATCAGGGTACATTAGATGGTTCACCACAGCACTGACCAGTACAACCAGTTCTACACATATTCAACTGTTCTGACAGATCATTCATATAAAAATTAAACAGAACTGAGGATAAAATGCTCCCTTGTCTGACACCATTACACACATGAAAGAGTGCCGATACACAAGTTTCCCATTTAACCTGCATGGTCTGCTGTGAAAACCAAAAAGACGTAGGCACACCTGCTTGATCCAATTCATGAAATAATTTATTATGCTTTACTCGATCAAAGGCCTTAGAGGCTTCTAAAAACAAGTAGGAACAGATGAATTTTCTCTTTTGTTAATTATTTATGATTTCCTTTAGAGCGTATATACACATATCAGTGCCTAATTTAGGTTTGAATCCAAACCTGATTATTGGAAGAATCAACAAGATGATTAATCCTGCCCAGAATCATTTATTTCAAAGACTTTTTAAATTGTACTAGCAAGGGCTAAAGGTCGATAATTATCTGAACTTCCAGCTTTTCCTACTTTGTCCTTAATCACAGGAACTAAAACAACAGACATCATAGACTCTGGGAGAAAACCATGTAGAAGAAAAGCTGTAAAACAAAGAGCCAGAAGAGGTGATAACCTCATACCAGCGAATTTAAGATGTTCAGAGGAGATCAGATCCTTGCCAGTTGTTTTGTTTTTGGACAGATTTTTAATAGCTAAGTACACCTCATGTGATTTAATTGTACCAACACCATCTACGTTGTCTATGGTGAACGGTTCACTATGGACACTGTTGAATATTTTACCATAGTGTTGTTGCCAAAACTCTGAAATCTTATTCGGACCAGAGACCTTATCCACTGTGTACGGCAGAGAAGGTTTGCAACTGTTAGCATATTGTTAGCAATATGTTAGCAGTGTAATATCACCTCTTTTTTTCTTGGTTAATTTCCATCACCAGACCTGTGGTGATACCCACCAACAGTACTAGTTTATTCTCAGTTTTGCTTCTTAAATTATTATCTGAAAGTATGGGATACTGGGTCTATTACTAAAGAAAATCCTTTTTTTTTTTATTTTGTTTTTTGGTCCAAATTCTCCATGGTAAACTGGATTCATAACAAAAACACAGACATCCAGCAGTGATCTTTGTTGTGGAGGTTTATTTCATTTTCATATCCTAAATCAATTTTGGACTCGAACATGTGTGGAAGGATTTGAAATGCTGAGCTGATTTACTGGAAATGTTGAAATCCTAACATTGATGACATGATGACATGTTGAAAACGTGGGTGTGTCTGTTCATGAACCATATTGATTAGCTCCGCCCACTGGCAAGCATCCAGGATTTGACCAAACAGAGAAGACTAGAGCCAGACCTGCTCAGATTCAGGAAGACCCTCTCTTTGTAGTTCTCACCTGTGGTCCTGAAATAATAACAGGCGTCTGTAGTAATGCTCGTCTCAAATCTATCCATTTTCACCTCAGAAGTCTGAGAAAAGACGTCACTCCTGTGAACAGAAACCTCTGGTCTGTAGCCTGTGATGCTGAACTGGCTTCACACTGACTTGACTTGTTTTACTCTGCTGGTGTGATGATTACAAATAGACATATTTGGACGAGTGTCCAGCTGGAGACCACTATGTAGTCTCCAGCTGTGCTGCTGTGGGAGGAAACCAGTCACATGCATAACAACATAGACAACTAACAGCAAAACAGATGCAGTGGTGCGGTACTAACCGTAGGGGTTCATGTGGTCGCCGGGCATCTGTGGAGGGGTGAGACCCTGCTGGAAGGGGTCGACGTTGTACCCGCCGTGCTCCATGGTGACCAGCTGCTGCTGGTTTGGAGGTAGAGGTCCTGAGTAGGAGCTGAGCAGACCCTCCATACAGCCTGATATCACCTCTGTAAGGGTAGGAGGCAAAGAGGATTTCAGCCTGCAAATCTCCCAGCATGGACACATTTCTCTCTCACAAATTCACCAGCTTCACTGAATACCAGTTAAACACATTTACTCACTCACACAACACACTTATACAGCACCTCTGTAGTCTGGAGCCGCTCAGGACGCTTTTACTGCACAAAGCTGCTACTGAATGACTCCGTAACAGTGATGTGATTATCTTTTTTTGGGTCAAGCTGTATGAACACTGATCCCACCCTAATTCGCATTTTAAGTTCCACGGTTTTAGTTATTTGCAGATTTTTCAGAAATATATAATATCATTAAAAAAAATCAAGAAAACATTGCGGAAACATCACAGGATGTTGTGCGCATTCTCTCACAGTAAAGAAATGCTGTGAGCCAGCCTGGCCCCTTTAAGAAGGTGGCCTTATGGGTAATGCTGTGGCCTTATGGGTAATGTAGTGTGTGTGTCGTGGGACGGCAGAATGAAAACGGGGTTAGATGAAAAGTGTAGTGAGCATCAACAGAAGCCCAGCGTGTATAGATTTACATTCTCTGTTAACCAACAGGAGCCCAACAATACAACCTGTGTGATGTTACAAGTTCCTGCAGTGACAGAATAAAGTGCTCGTTCCATGCAGAGAAAACCGGACTGTTTCTTTTGTTGTTGTTATCGTGTTAGCCGCTAACTACGAGCCAAAAATAGCACAATACCAGCGGTTTGAGACCAGAGGCTGTGAAGGAAACAGAAAGACCACAGTTGAGCCTTTGTCTTGTTTCGCTGCAGTGCCTCGCTACTTTTTGGGGGTTTTTAAACATATTTTAAACACATTATTTAGGGTTGGGGGGGGCTCCGGCTCCTGTTCGTGGATTTTGATTTTCGCGGGGGAGGTCCCTATTAACTGCGAAAAAAATAAGGGATCACTGTATTTTAATTTGTTTGCATTGGACTCCATTGCTTTTACATGTTTTTCTGTCTTATAGCCACTCGTTTAGGGTTAATTTAGTGTCAGTGCAGTCAGTGAGGCCCAAGCAGCAGCACACCAACAACAAGATCACACATGTTAGGCTGACTGATCAGTGAGTGTACATGGCTGTCTTCTGTCCGTGCGGTCCTGTGATTGACACCCCCCCCCCCCCCCCCCCCCCCCCCACCCCCCCCCCCCCCCCCCCCCATAGGATTCTCCGCCCAGACACCCGCAGGCCTGAGCAGGATGAACAGAGTAATATCTGCAAAGCTGGATCCAAGAAGTCCAAGCTTTCAGTCAAGTTCACCTCTTTAACAAACAGATGTCCATCTAGCTAACAGGTAGATGAGCTTCAGGTGCTGTTATATAATTAAAGATCTGGACAGTGGAAGATTCTGGATGTGCTTTTGACAGATACTGTATGTGCATCTGTTTAGGATGAGGAGACCATTTTAAATCACATCCCATGGCGCTCTGGAAGTCCTGCACTTTTAATTCACTCAATATAAGATAGCCCATTCAAGCTCACACAAACGAGTCCTGATCCAGGATCGTTCGCTTATTACAGACCGAATACAATCCTCCTTTTAATTATTTGAAAGAACTGTTGCAGATTAACTGTGTACATTTGCACTGACATGAACAGTTTGAAGAGTTTCAGTCAGGATTTAGATCACAATAATACTAAAACAGCACTGGTGAAAGTTAACAGGGATCTCCACATGACCTCAGATACTGGACTGGTGTCTGTACTGGTCCTGATAGATCTTAGACGGTGGACTGGTGTCTGTACTGGTCCTGATAGATCTCAGATGGTGGACCGGTGTCTGTACTGGTCCTGATAGACCTCAGATACTGGACCGGTGTCTGTACTGGTCCTGATAGACCTCAGATACTGGACCGGTGTCTGTACTGGTCCTGATAGATCTCAGACGGTGGACTGGTGTCTGTACTGGTCCTGATAGATCTCAGATGGTGGACCGGTGTCTGTACTGGTCCTGATAGACCTCAGACGGTGGACCGGTGTCTGTACTGGTCCTGATAGACCTCAGATACTGGACCGGTGTCTGTACTGGTCCTGATAGATCTCAGATGGTGGACCGGTGTCTGTACTGGTCCTGATAGATCTCAGATGGTGGACCGGTGTCTGTACTGGTCCCGATAGACCTCAGACGGTGGACCGGTGTCTGTACTGGTCCTGATAGACCTCAGATACTGGACCGGTGTCTGTACTGGTCCTGATAGACCTCAGACGGTGGACCGGTGTCTGTACTGGTCCTGATAGACCTCAGACGGTGGACCGGTGTCCGTACTGGTCCCGATAGATCTCAGATGGTGGACCGGTGTCTGTACTGGTCCTGATAGATCTCAGATGGTGGACCGGTGTCTGTACTGGTCCTGATAGACCTCAGACGGTGGACCGGTGTCTGTACTGGTCCTGATAGATCTCAGACGGTGGACCGGTGTCTGTACTGGTCCTGATAGATCTCAGACGGTGGACCGGTGTCTGTACTGGTCCAGATAGATCTCAGATCCTGGACCGGTGTCTGTACTGGTCCCGATAGACCTCAAATACTGGACTGATGTCTGTACTGGTCCCGATAGACCTCAGACGGTGGACCGGTGTCTGTACTGGTCCCGATAGATCTCAGATGGTGGACCGGTGTCTGTACTGGTCCTGATAGATCTCAGATGGTGGACCGGTGTCTGTACTGGTCCTGATAGATCTCAGATGGTGGACCGGTGTCTGTACTGGTCCTGATAGATCTCAGACGGTGGACCGGTGTCTGTACTGGTCCCGATAGATCTCAGATGGTGGACCGGTGTCTGTACTGGTCCTGATAGACCTCAGACGGTGGACCGGTGTCTGTACTGGTCCTGATAGACCTCAGACGGTGGACTGTGTCTGTACTGGTCCTGATAGATCTCAGACGGTGGACCGGTGTCTGTACTGGTCCTGATAGATCTCAGACGGTGGACTGGTGTCTGTACTGGTCCTGATTAATCTCAAGTGGTGGACTGATGTCTGTACTGGTCCCGATAGACCTCAGATACTGGACCGGTGTCTGTACTGGTCCTGATAGATCTCAGACGGTGGACCGGTGTCTGTACTGGTCCTGATGGATCTCAGATGGTGGACCGGTGTCTGTACTGGTCCTGATAGACCTCAGACGGTGGACCGGTGTCTGTACTGGTCCTGATAGATCTCAGATACTGGACCGGTGTCTGTACTGGTCCTGATAGATCTCAGACGGTGGACCGGTGTCTGTATTGGTCCTGATGGATCTCAGATGGTGGACCGGTGTCTGTACTGGTCCTGATAGATCTCAGACGGTGGACCGGTGTCTGTACTGGTCCTGATAGATCCCAGACGGTGGACTGGTGTCTGTACTGGTCCTGATTAATCTCAAGTGGTGGACTGATGTCTGTACTGGTCCCGATAGACCTCAGATACTGGACCGGTGTCTGTACTGGTCCTGATAGATCTCAGACGGTGGACCGGTGTCTGTACTGGTCCTGATGGATCTCAGATGGTGGACCGGTGTCTGTACTGGTCCTGATAGACCTCAGAGACGGTGGACCGGTGTCTGTACTGGTCCCGATAGACCTCAGATACGCTGGACCGGTGTCTGTACTGGTCCTGATAGATCTCAGACGGTGGACCGGTGTCTGTACTGGTCCTGATGGATCTCAGATGGTGGACCGGTGTCTGTACTGGTCCTGATAGACCTCAGACGGTGGACCGGTGTCTGTACTGGTCCTGATAGATCTCAGATACTGGACCGGTGTCTGTACTGGTCCTGATAGATCTCAGACGGTGGACCGGTGTCTGTACTGGTCCTGATGGATCTCAGATGGTGGACTGGTGTCTGTACTGGTCCTGATAGACCTCAAATACTGGACTTGTGTCTGTACTGGTCCTGATAGATCTCAGACGGTGGACTGGTGTCTGTACTGGTCCCAGTAGACCTCAGACCTTGGACTGGTGTCTGTACTGGTCCTGATAGACCTCAGACGGTGGACCGGTGTCTGTACTGGTCCTGATAGATCTCAGATACTGGACCGGTGTCTGTACTGGTCCTGATAGACCTCAGACGGTGGACTGGTGTCTGTACTGGTCCTGATAGACCTCAGACGGTGGACCGGTGTCTGTACTGGTTCTGATAGACCTCAGATACTGGACCGGTGTCTGTACTGGTCCTAATAGATCTCAAAGCTCTTTAATACATCTGATCAGAACTTTCTGCTTCAGACACAACATGCTATTGAGAATCTAGGAACTGGGCTGGTCCGGTTCGAGTCATATTCATCTGATAGATTCCTCTTTTATCATGTGATCAGTCTTTTTTCTGCACCAGAGTCAGTCATCATGTTCCACAAGGTTCTTTGGTGGGTCAGTTACTTTTGTTGTTTGTTCTGTTTAAAGCTCAAGGATCAGGATCCATTTGGATCAGAAGAGCTCAGACCTGCTTTATTCTACAGTTTCTTATATAAAATATATAATAGATGTGTTGTGTAAACTGTTAGAGTCGTCCTCCACGAGGCTCCATCAACCTCAAACAATCCCTGTTCTTTGGTTTGCTTATCGGCTTCAGCTTCCCTGTAATAAACCCTGCTGCACTGCCAATATTGACACGCTGGAAGCCCCCGCGCAGATACAGGAAGTTACTTGCCAAAGCAGCGAGACACTTATCTAAACTGTCACAGCTAATATCCGCCGTGGCGATAAGCCCACGAGCCATGAGGAGCGACGCTGCCGGGAGGATCACGGCTCTGAAACTGGGCTCATCCAGCAGAGACGTCCTCGGGCTTTGGAACGGGAGACTCGCGCTAAAGCCGACAAAACTGGGAGTGTTTACCGAGCGACTGTCCTCTGTTTACTGTTCCCGTCATAAATGTCATATTTCAAGCTGTTTCTTCAGATAATTCATTAGTGACTTCGCTGTAGTTGGAGTGGCGCCGGTCCAGGCTGCAGACGCCCGCGGATGCCGCCTCTGATTCGGTCACACGAACGAGCGGCTGACCGCCGCAGAGAGGGCGGAGCCTCACCTCGGCCGAGCCGCTGGCCGCCGTGCTGCTCCTGCTGCTGCTGCTGCCGCCGGGCTAGCTTCTTCATCTGCAAACAAACACACGCAGCAGGCGTTTGGAGGGTGGATGACGGCCCGTTACCGTGGAGACGGTGACTAAATAATAAACAGCCTCCTGCAAACCAGATACTTAAAAGGAGCCTCAGACCAAACATCTCCACTCCGGTCTCTTCTGTCTATACTGGTCCAGACGTCTCCTGGTGTCTACTGATATCTTTCCCTCTTGGCATTGTGTTAACAGACCCTTTAATGCTCCAAACCAGGAAACTGCTAAAACTTCTGCTGCAGGTAGTTTGTACCAAAAACCCAATAACCCAGCTGACTGGGAGGAGACTGGGAGCTGACTGGGAGGAGACTGGGAGCTGACTGGGAGGAGACTGGGAGCTGACTGGGAGGAGACTGGGAGCTGACTGGGAGGAGACTGGGAGCTGACTGGGAGGACTGGGAGCTGACTGGGAGGAGACTGGGAGCTGACTGGGAGGAGACTGGGAGACTGGGAGGAGACTGGGAGCTGACTGGGAGCTGACTGGGAGATGACTGGAAGCTGACTGGGAACTGACTGGGACCAGATTGGGAGCTGACTGGGGAGCTAACTGGGAGCTGACTGGGAGCTGACTGGGAGGAGACTGGGAGCTTACTGGTAGCAGACTGGGAGCTGACTGGGAGGAGACTGGGAGCTGACTGGGAGCTAACTGGAAGCTGACTGGGAACTGACTGGGACCAGATTGGGAGCTGACTGCGGAGCTAACTGGGAACTGACTGGGAACTGACTGGGACCAGACTGGGAGCTGACTGGGAGATGACTGGAAGATGACTGGGAGATAACTGGGAGCTAACTGGGAGCTGACTGGAAGATGACTGGGAGATGACTGGGAGCTGACTGGGAGATGACTGGGAGCAGACTGGGAGCTGACTGGAAGCTGACTGGGACCAGATTGGGAGCTGACTGGGAGCAGACTGGGAGCTGACTGGAAGCTGACTGAGAGCTGACTGGAAGCTGACTTGGACCAGATTGGGAGCTGACTGGGAGCAGACTAAGAGCTGACTGGGAGATGACTGGGAGCACACTGGGAGCTGACTGGAAGCTGACTTGGACCAGCTTGGGAGCTGACTGGAAGATGACTGGGAGCTGACAGGGAGCTGACTGGAAGATGACTGGAAGATGACTGGGATATGACTGGGATATGACTGGGAGCTGACTGGAAGATGACTGGGAGCTGACATGGAGCTGACTGGAAGATGACTGGGATATGACTGGGAGCTGACTGGAAGATGACTGGGAGCTGACTGGGAGCAGACTGGGAGCAGATTGGGAGCTGACTGGGGAGCTAATTGGGAGCTGACTGGGAGCTGCCTGGGAGATGACTGGGAGCTGCCTGGGAGCTGACTGGGAGCTAACTGGGAGCTGACTGGGAGATAACTGGGAGCTGACTGGCAGCTAACTGGGAGATGACTGGAAGCTAACTGGGAGCTGACTGGGAGGAGACTGGGAGCTGACTGGGAGGAGACTGGGAGCTGACTGGGAGGAGACTGGGAGCTGACTGGGAGGAGACTGGGAGCTGACTGGGAGGAGACTGGGAGCTGACTGGGAGCTGACTGGGAGCTGAATGGGAGCTGACTGGGAGAAGACTGGGAGCAGACTGGGAACTGACTGGGACCAGCTTGGGAGCTGAATGGGGAGCTAACTGGGAGCTGACTGGGAGCTGACTGGGAGCTTACTGGGAGCTTACTGGTAGCAGACTGGGAGCTGACTGGGAGCTGACTGGGAACTGACTGGGACCAAATTGGGAGCTGACTGCGGAGCTAACTGGGAACTGACTAGGAACTGACTGGGACCAGACTGGGAGATGACTGGGAGCAGACTGGGAGCTGACTGGAAGCTGACTTGGACCAGATTGGGAGCTGACTGGGAGCAGACTGGGAGCTGACTGGGAGATGACTGGGAGCAGACTGGGAGTTGACTGGAAGCTGACTTGGACCACCTTGGGAGATGACTGGGAGCTGACTGTGAGATGACTGGGATATGACTGGGAGCTGACTGGAAGATGACTGGGAGCTGACTGGGAGCAGACTGGAAGATGACTGGGATATGACTGGGAGCTGACTGGAAGATGACTGGGAGCTGACTGGGAGCAGACTGGGAGCAGACTGGGAACTTACTGGGACCACTGGGAGCTGACTGGGAGCTGACTGGGGAGCTGACTGGGAGCTGACTGGGAGCTGCCTGGGAGCTGCCTGGGAGCTGACTGGGAGATGACTGGGAGCTGACTGGGAGCTGACTGGGAGCTAACTGGGAGCTGCCTGGGAGCAGACTGGGAGCTGACTGGGAGCTGACTGGGAGCTGACTGGGAGCTGACTAGGAGATAACTGGAAGCTGACTGGGAACTGACTGGGACCAGATTGGGAGCTGACTGGGGAGCTGACTGGGAGATGACTGGGAGCTGACTGGGAGGAGACTGGGAGCTGACTGGGAGATGACTGGGAGCTGACTGGGAGCTGACTGGGAGCTGACTGGAAGCTGACTGGGAAGCTGACTGGGACCAGATTGGGAGCTGACTGGGGAGCTAACTGGGAGCTGACTGGGAGGAGACTGGGAGCTGACTGGGAGCTGACTGGGAGCTGGGAGCTGACTGGGAGCTGACTGGAAGGACTTGACTGGGAGCTGACTGGGAGCTGACTGGGAGATGACTTGGACCAGACTGGGAGCTGACTGGGAGATGACTGGGAGGAGACTGGGAGCTGACTGGGAGCTGACTGGGAGCTGACTGGAAGCTGACTTGGACCAGCTTGCGAGCTGACTGGGAGCTGACTGGAGCGGACAGGGAGATGACTGGGCGCTGACGGGAAGATGACTGGGAGATGACTGGGAGCAGACTGGGAGCAGACTGGGAACTTACTGGGACCAGATTGGGAGCTGACTGGGGAGCTAACTGGGAGCTGACTGGGAGCTGACTGGGAGCTGACTGGGAGCTGACTGGGAGATGACTCAGAGCAGACTGGGAGCAGACTGGGAGCTGACTGGGAGCTGACTGGGAGCAGACTGGGGCAAAGATCTCATTAAATCACTCCCATCATCTCTGCTGTCCCTGCTGGACGTGCAGCTGCATTGCAGCCAGAATGAAAAGTGTTTCTTACCAGTTCCTTTGTTGGTTTAAGTGACCATGTGGTCAAAGAGACCAGACACTTTAAAACTCAGATTAAAACTCTGACTGTGACTCAGATTATAAATCGTTCAACATTCTAACAGCTTTTGGGAGGAAGCTGTTTCTCCGTCTGGAGGTTCGTGTCGCTGTTGTTTCTGGGCAGATTTCCACCAACTCCTTGGTCTGGACCTAACTGGTGGAGGACCGCTCTGGACCCTCTTTCAGGGTGAGTGATGTGACACTGACGGCTCCCCTGTTGGGTAAAGGAGACTGACCTTGGCTCTCTGGTTCTGGAACCAGACCTGGACCACGCGAACGCTGAGTCCGGTCTCTGCAGCCAGGGTCTCTCTCACCTGCAGGCCAGATGAGACAAAGAAAAGCGCCATGCAGTCAGACACCCACAGCTGCTGACGTGGTCGTCTCTTTTTCTGTTTTAGAAGGTAGCCGCAGGTGTAGCTCTGTCTGAAAAAGCGTTCATGCTAAATGTCGTCTGGGTCGGGTGTTCGCTGTGACTGAGGGACGTGTGTGACGTCAGCCTGACCTCTGCCACAAACGCTACATTTACATACGACATCACAGTTGGGAATAAAGCAACAAGACTGGATTCTTACATGAATCTACACATTTCAACGTGATGATGAGTATAAACGGTAAAATGTTATTTATGGGTTTTTAAACTGCACGTGGTTAATCTCCTGTTAAACTGGTCGGGCTCTGACAGGTGTGTTACTGATGTGGCGCGTTAACAGATTTATTTTCTGGAGGAGCAGACCAGTGAGATAGCTGACCTTTCTGCAGGGTTTGGAGGAGACCTCAAACGAGGCCTTGAAGGCTCTCCTCTGCTGGGTGGTGAGGATGGTGCGCGGCCGTTTGGGCCGGCGGGGGTCCTTGCTGTCGTCGCCGCCTTTAGCTGCTGCGAGGAGTTTTTCTGACTTCACGTCCTCGTCTTCACTCTTATCTATCGCCAGACACAGATAAGCCAGAAACATGATTCCTACGTTTCATTTCTCCAACGAATCCTCCTTTTCTGCTTAGCAGGAAAAGTCTGAGTCCAGTTCCAAAAACTTAGTGAGGTTCAGTAAAATGTAATTAAAAAAAGAAAAGAAAAAGCAATAATTTTCATACCCCATTAACTAATAATTTATGCATAAGAGCTCTTGGTAAAAACATATCAAATATGGAGCCCTGTTTGGGTCATAATTCAATGAATAAATTAGTCTATTATTATGAAATACAGGCGTTTATTATTATTAAATATTTCCCATTATTATGATAATGGTTTCGTTTTTCATAAGAATGATTTGTGTGTCAATCACAGCAGAGAGGGCGGAGCCATTTATGTGATTGGCTGCTCTTTCATTCAGGCATAAGCAACAGAACAGTGAATATCGATAGTGGGTGAGAGGTGTAATGTATATACTCCAGGCCAGTAGGTGGCAGAATGCACCTCAGTTTACGGTTAAAAGTTGACATCGACTAAGAAACGTAGCGCGAAATGTAGGGAAAACTTGATTTTGACGGCATGGCGACAGAGAGAAAGATCCTTTCTGACTTACTCCGAGAGGTAGCCAACAGGCTCGATGTGAGTCCCCCACCAACTAGTAGATGTCAGAGCGTAGAATGGAGAAGGATCAGCCAATGAGCGTGCAGGTCAACCACTGGTCCCGCCCACTGGCAAAATGTTTATTATGTAAAAGCTCATTCTTATGAAAAACAAAGTCATTAGGTAAAAACTAATTCTTAAATAAAAAAAAGCCATTCTGAAATAAACTATTATGCATTAAACTAAAGATTAAGAAAATAATAAAAATATATTTCATAATAATTACATTTTTTTCATAATAATGGGAAATATTTCATAATAATAAACACCTGTATTTCATAATAATAGACTCATTTATTCATTGAATTATGACCCAAATGGGGCTCCATAATCAAATACTTAAATTGATCCATCCATTATCCATTTAATGAATAATATAAGCTGAGTTTGAATTTGAAAAGGCTGGAAAAGTAAGTGGTACTAAGCAGAAACACCTGGATGAACGTGACTGGGAATAAAACGGAGAATGTTAGAGGGACAGTGGGAAGTGAAGATGGACAGGTGGAGGTGGAGCTTAGCAGCAGGAGGCTGGGAAACAGTTTCATAAAGTCCATCAGTGTAAAACTAGCAAGGCTTTTAACGTTTCCTCATAGATTTTGAGAACCTGAAGAAATCTGTGTGCAGAGGACAAAATGCCTGTGACCTTTAAGGACCTCTGCATTAGACACAGGCATGATTATGTGATAAAAATCACTGCAGGGACTGAATGAATCACTGTTTAATGAAGCAGTTCACTGTCAGCCAGATGTGAACATCTTTTAAGATGAGATTTACACTTAATATGTGTTACTGACAAGTGCTGATGTTAAAAGTGTTTGAACAACAAATGTTATGACACTTTAGTTCATATGGCAGCAGAACATTTAAATAAAAGTGACCTTTACACTACTTTTGAATTCATTATTTGATTTTGCGTATACAATGCGATTAATTGTGATTAATCAGGGAAATAGTGCGATTAATCGTGATTAAACATTTTAATCATTGCCCAGCCCTAGTAATAATCACTTGCAATGATCTGCAACTGCAGTCAGTCACGTATCACAGTGAGCTGACTGGGAGAGGCAGTTCTCTGTTTGAACAGGAAGCACAAATAAATGGAAAGTGGAGTCAAAGAGAGAGAAATGTCCACCTGAATTCGTATACAACACAAGAGACAGGACACACCTGCTGCATAAGGGACGGACATATGGACAGGAAGCATCAATCCTGAAAGGTGAATGCAGGCAGAGAAGCACATGCTCCCACCTGAGCAACATCTGTTTCAGGGGAGGCCTTGCATCTTTCAGCAAGATAGCGCCTAACATCACACTGCATCCATTACCACTGCAAGAGCTTGGTTCTGTAGTTGAAGGGTCCAGGTGCTGAACCGGCCTGCTGCAGACCAGATCTTTTAATAGATAACATCTAGCGCATCATGAAATGGAAAATAGACACAGAAGAGCTGGGACTGTTGAGTAATCCCTTATCAGACAAGAATGATACAGCGTTCCTCTCCCAAAACTCCAACAAGTGGTTCTGCTCAGTCCCCATATGTATACGGACCGCTGTTAAACGAAGAGGCGACGCTACAGCGGCTCGATAAACGTACTCGTCTGAGCTTGTGTTCCTGTGAAAACGTCACCAGTCGGAGCTGAAATTCTGCTCCAGTTTCAAGTCTGCATCTGGACAAGTACGGTCCATTTTATCAGGGATGCATCCGCTGGAGACGCCAAAGAATCCCAGAATGCATTTTGCATCAGCAGGCAGGAATAACGGGACAGGAGTAAAAGAGTGTTTTAGCTTTGTTACAGTATACTCATAGTATATAATATAGTCCTTATTTATGGTTAATTAAACCCTGTTTGAAAATGTTGCTGTTTTTCTTTGCAAATTTCTTTTTTCTTTTCACTTCCACTGAACTTTAATTATAACACAGCTGAAATACAAAAGCAAGAAGGGCCATAGTAAATTAAAAATAAATCCTATGACGTAACAGAGTCCATGCTTCATCCTGAGCCGTGTTAAAGTCCAGAGTGGTTATTTTGTGCTCAGTTAAATCAGATGTTTTTGAATCCCTGCTGTGATGTCATCAAGCATGCAGCTGTTCCAGGTGTTGAACAGCTGGACTGCGTCCTCTGAAGTAGCTTCCATGTAGTCACACCTGTTAGGGATGGACTTTTCTAAGATGTCCAGCTGCAATTAAATTAAAAAAGACTTGTTTTTTCTTTTTATTTTACAATGGTCCCAACAAGTTGGGACGCTGCGCAAAATGTAAATATAAACAGAAAGCTCTGATCTGCAGACCTCATAAAGCCATATTATCTTCCTAATTGATCATAACGAATGTATCAGACACTGAAACAGAGACGTTGACCTCTTCATGGAAAACATCAGCTCATTTTGACTTTGATGGCAGAAACACTGGGATCATGAGGTCTCTGCAGTGGAACTGGACTGGGATCGTGAGGTCTCTGCAGTGGAACTGGACTGGACTCGTGAGGTCTCTGCAGTGGAACTGGACTGGGTGAGGTCTCTGCAGTGGAACTGGACTGGGATCTGGTGGAACTGGCATGAGGTCTCTGCAGTGGACTGGACATGAGGTCTCTGCAGTGGAACTGGACTGGGATCATGAGGTCTCTGCTTGAAACTGGACTGGGATCATGAGGTCTCTGCAGTGGGAACTGGGGACTGGGACATAGGTCTCTGCACTGGACTGGCAGTGGACTGGATCTGCATGGAGGTCTCTGCAGTGGACTGGACTGGGATCATGAGGTCTCTGCAGTGGCACTGGAGCTGGACTGGGATCATGAGGTCTCTGCAGTGGAACTGGACTGGGATCATGAGGTCTCTGCAGTGGAACTGGACTGGGATCATGAGGTCTCTGCAGTGGAGCTGGACATGGGGCATCTGGATGAGGTCTCTGCAGTGGAACTGGACTGGGATCATGAGGTCTGCAGTGGAACTGGACTGGGATCATGAGGTCTCTGCAGTGGAGGTCTCTGCAGTGGACTGCTGGACTGGGATCATGAGGTCTCTGCAGTGGAACTGGACTGGGATCATGAGGTCTCTGCAGTGGAACTGGACTGGGATCATGAGGTCTCTGCAGTGGAACTGGACTGGGATCATGAGGTCTCTGCAGTGGAACTGGACTGGGATCATGAGGTCTCTGCAGTGGAGCTGGACTGGGATCATGAGGTCTCTGCAGTGGAACTGGACTGGGATCATGAGGTCTCTGCAGTGGAACTGGACTGGGATCATGAGGTCTCTGCAGTGGAACTGGACTGGGACCATGAGGTCTCTGCAGTGGAACTGGACTGGGATCATGAGGTCTCTGCAGTGGAACTGGACTGGGATCATGAGGTCTCTGCAGTGGAACTGGACTGGGACCATGAGGTCTCTGCAGTGGAGCTGGACTGGGACCATGAGGTCTCTGCAGTGGAACTGGACTGGGATCATGAGGTCTCTGCAGTGGAACTGGACTGGATCATGAGGTCTCTGCAGTCCTGGACATTCTCTGGACTGGGACTGGTGATGCATGGAGGTCTCTGCTGACATCTGCAGTGGACTGGGGATCATGAGGTATCTGCAGTGGAACTGGACTGGGATCATGAGTCTCTGGTCCTGCAGTGGACTGGGATCATGGACTGGACTGGATCATGAGGTCTCTGCAGTGGAGCTGGACTGGAGGTCTCTGCAGTGGAGAACTGGCTGGAGATCATGAGGTCTCTGCAGTGGAACTGGACTGGGACCATGAGGTCTCTGCAGTGGAGCTGGACTGGGATCATGAGGTCTCTGCAGTGGAACTGGACTGGGACCATGAGTCTCTGCAGTGGACTGGACTGGGATCAGGTCTGAGTCTGGTGAGGTCTCTGCAGTGGGACTGGGACGGATCATGAGGTTCTGCAGTGAACTGGACTGGGATTGAGGTCTCTGCAGGGGGGAGGCTGGCTGGAACTGGACTGGGATCATGAGGTCTCTGCACTGGACTGGATCTCTGCAGTGGAACTGGACTGGGATCATGAGGTCTCTGCAGTGGAACTGGACTGGGACCATAAGGTCTCTGCAGTGGAACTGGACTGGGATCATGAGTAGGGCTGGGTTAAACGATTATTTTTGTAATCGATTAATCTAGAAAATAGTTTTTCGATGCATCGATTAATCTAACGATTCATTTTTAAATCCGATTCGATTCGATTTCGATTCGATTATCGATTATCTCCCCATAATTTGACCTATATAGCATTAATGCAAATTTATCTCCATGAATAAAACACAAATTTCTTCTTTCAAGTTCAAAAATGAATTGTATTGAACAATACAACAATAAAGTGCACACAGTTATAGTGCAATGGAATCCTATAATAAAAAAATAATAAAATAAAACTTTCCTTCAATAAATAAAACTGCAAAAAAACACACTCTGAACCAAAATCTTATCAACATAAAATAAATAAAAAAATAACAGCAGCAGTGACAGCTGCAATTTACAAAACAACACAATGTGTGACAGCAGAAAACTTAGCCTAATCATTTAAATCTGTGAAATAAATAACAAATAAATTCAAGTATTAGGCCTATTACAGTTAAGTGACACAGTAGTTTTAACTTTTAGTATTAGGATGCTCTCAGTAAGTGCAGCAGCCTTTTTTTTCATCTGATAGTACAAACTTTTCTGCTTATCCCTGTCCCTGAAAACATAAATCACAAACATAGTGCACAGGTTAATAAAAATATATACTTCTAAATGATCTGCCCATACCAATAAAGTAATATAATAATAATAATAATAATAATAATAATAATAATGATAATAATACATAACCTAAAAGTTGAAAGTTAAACTAACTTTAGTGTGTATTTGAGGAGTGTGTGTCTGTGTCAGTTAAAAAAAAAGTGTGTCAGCAAGAGGCGAGGTGTGTGATAGAGATGCGCGGATGAACCGTGCACCCACGGGCGGAGCGGATAATCCGCATATCGGGCGGATGACTCGTCAAAAAATAATACTTTAATTAAATTCGGGCGGGTTTGCGGTTGTTGAAGCACTCAAATAATAATAATAAGAAAAAATATTTTACATATTATTAAAAAAGGATGGCGGGTCGGTTCGGTTTTGAAAATGGTGAAAAAACGTTCCTGCAAATGGATAGCGGGCAGATAGAGATTTTAAGAAGCGGTTGCGGTTAAAATATACGTCATCCGCGCATCTAGTGTGTGAGGGGCGTGTGTGTGTGTTTAAGTGGGCACATGTTCTGTGTGTGCGAGGCTGGAGCACAAGTTACGTAGTTCGGTTTGGATGAATGACGGGGTTAATCACCGCAAACAAGGAAAGAAAAAAAAGTTGAAAACTTACGGCGTCTTCTCCTCCACACAAGCAGCTCCTGAGTGCCTCTATTCAAGGTGCTGGTGCATCGCGTTAGTGCTTTTATGATATGCCATCTCTATTTTTGCACAGGTCACAGACCACCGAATCGTTACCTTTAGGTGTAAAGTACTCCCATAGTTTTGACATCCTGTTACGAGATAGCTTCTTCTCCCCCCGACTCGCTGCTACTCGATACCGCGGGGCCGCCGCCATTTTTTGATTCTGAGTGACGACGCATCGACGTGCAGATTTTGCGTCGACGTATTTTTGTGTGCGACGTAATCGATGACGTCGACGTGTCCTGGAGCCTGGACGGGATCATGAGGTCTCTGCAGTGGAGCTGGACTGGGATCATGAGGTCTCTGCAGTGGAACTGGACTGGGACCATGAGGTCTCTGCAGTGGAGCTGGACTGGGATCATGAGGTCTCTGCAGTGGAACTGGACTGGGATCATGAGGTCTCTGCAGTGGAACTGGACTGGGACCATGAGGTCTCTGCAGTGGAACTGGACTGGGATCATGAGGTCTCTGCAGTGGAACTGGACTGGGACCATGAGGTCTCTGCAGTGGAACTGGACTGGGATCATGAGGTCTCTGCAGTGGAACTGGACTGGGATCACGAGGTCTCTGCAGTGGAACTGGACTGGGACCATGAGGTCTCTGCTGGAACTGCAGTGGAGCTGGACTGGGATAATGAGGTCTCTGCAGTGGAGCTGGACTGGGATCATGAGATCTCTGCAGTGGAACTGGACTGGGATAATGAGGTCTCTGCAGTGGAGCTGGACTAGGATCATGACATCTCTGCAGTGGAACTGGACTGGGATCATGAGGTCTCTGCAGTGGAACTGGACTGGGATTATGAGGTCTCTGCAGTGGAGCTGGACTGGGATCATGAGGTCTCTGCAGTGGAGCTGGACTGGGATCATGAGGTCTCTGCAGTGGAACTGGACTGGGATCATGAGGTCTCTGCAGTGGAACTGGACTGGGATCATGAGGTCTCTGTAGTGAAACTGGACTGGGATCATGAGGTCTCTGCAGTGGAACTGGTTTGGAATCATGAGGTTTCTGCAGTGGAACTGGACTGCGATCATGAGGTCTCTGCAGTGGTGCTGGTGAGCTGAAGCGTAAAGCAGCAGATCGTAACCACCTGAGGTGATGGATCAGTACTCTTACCTGAGTCTGAGCTGTCTGGGCTGGCCGTGCTGAGCAGCTCCCTCTCCCTCTCGTAGTCGCTCCTGCAGAGCAGCTGGCCCTCCTTCAGGACGAACTCGTCTCCTCTGCAGAGCTGGCGCTCGCAGACGCAGCAGCAGAAGCAGCTGAGGTGGTAGACGCTGTCCAAAGCTCGCATTACAAACTCTGTGGGGGCGATTTTCTCCAGACAGCCGCTGCACTTGGTGGAAAATAACCTGAGGACAGACATAACGTCTCATTAGGTCTCACTTTCTTCATCTGCAGGTGGCTAAAATGATGAAATCACTTATAGTTTTGCATAATAAACAGTAATTAGCAGCAGGTGATGGTATCACATCCGACCAGCCTTTAGTCAAAGAAGCAGATTTGTTAAAGGCAGGTGAGGGTATTTCTGGATGGTCACATCTGGTGAAATTAGAGTCAAAAACCATCATAACGTGGAGCACTGGCTGCTCCCTCCTCCTGCCAGCGGTCCCTGAGAAGACCCCATCACCATGCTCCATCACACCCCCCCCACCCCCAACCCCAACCAGAGCCGCGTAGAAAGAGAGTTACGACACTCCTTGATCTCACTTCAGTGCTGTCAGTCTGTTTGGAGATGCAGCCAAAGTGGCTATTTCCCCCTAATTCTGGGAAAACATGAGCAATAATGTGATCATTACTCACTAGAGCTGGGCGATACTGGGAATTTTGGTATCAATCCGATACCATGTAAATACAGGGCCAGTATCGCAGATACCTGATACCAATACTGATACTTTTTCATATTAAGTGTAATCTATCATGAAACTCCCGACCTTTTGGCGTTTTTGTGATTTTTGTTTTAGGATTATTTCATTAAAACCTAGGAAAACATTTCGGCAAACTTTATAAGTGACAGCAAAATAATTTATTATTATTAATTAACATTTTTGTGTAAATATTGACTGGAGTTGAATTGTTCTGTTCTTAATGTTTTTTCAAAGTGGGCGGGCCTGGGGGGAGGGGCCAGACTGAGTCTATCTGCATGCTTGTTTGGCCGACGCCGCTGAGCCACGTGATGATGCAACGTCAAAAGAGGAGACGAGAGGGGAGGAGGACACAGCGACAGCGTGTCAGACACAGACTTCAATGAATTTTTAGTGTTGTTGGAGAGAAAAAAAGTATCGATCTTTTTACACGAGTATCATGCGATATCAATACCAGCATTGGTATCGATATTATTGATATTTGGATCGATCCGACCCCCTCTAGTACTCACATGTAATAAATCAGTACAATAAAATAACATTGCATTAGGAGCAGGAAAGACAGCATTGATAATTTTGTAAATTTGCTGAATACATTCACAGCAGGCTGAGCAGGAGCCCATGTGTGCATTCATGTTAAATATTAGTGAATGGAAAACTCATCCAGTTGTTGTTGTGTTTGACTGATTCCTCCGTTCTGGTTAAACTCTGATTCTGATGACCTGAGATGGACTCTTCTGATGAAACTCTGTACCTACATGCTCATCATTTGGATCCACACCTGAAAGTTCAAGTAGGACCTCCTTTAAACTGCAGCTGAACTAAAAAAAAAGAAGAAAGAAAATACACAAGTGCCTGACAGTAGATAAGTATGGCTGTGCATCAACCGTCCCTGTTAACTGTTATCAGCCTCGTCTCTTCTCTCATTTCTCAGCATGACTTTTTCTCAAAGCCACGAAGAGACTAGAAGGTTCTGCTTTCCGGCGCAGCGTGGTCCATTGATTTATTGATTTCTTGGTTTGTCTCCCACCTCGACCCAGAGGGTTTCAAAAGCGAGGCACATGCCTCTTTACCCAAGTTTACCCGAAGAGGTCGAGATCACGGTGCTCCCTGGGCGCGGTTTATGCTAATTAATGAGCTTCCCGAGCGCACTCCCAACCTGCCATCATTTGCACTTCACGAACGTGCACACGTTCTCATGTAGCTCTACAAACCTACTACAGATTTATGAAGATCTCATGTGTGAGGCCCATTACCTTCAGGTGTCGTACTCCTGATCGTGTGAAATAGTGTCTTTTTTGCAGCCTTTTTCTGTTGATCCATTTCTTCTTTTCTGCCAGCACTGCTTTAAATAGACTGCTTCAAGGGAAACTGACCCCCCCCAGAAGGTGAATAAATTAGCACATCTGATTGAAGGCTGAGATTTTTCCCTGCTTGCAGACATGTCGGGTCCCCAGAGACCCTCCAGGCCTTCCTCTGACTTCTTGAGCTTTGGCTGAGCAAACAGCAGAGCCCCTCTCTCTGAAGCCTTCTTTTATTTCTCCCTGCTTCATTCACAATCATCTTTTGATTACTCAGACTAATTAAAACTCCAACAAGCTGCCACCCGAAGCCTCCGCCCTTTTACCCAGCCTCCTTCTTTAGATCGTCCGGCTCCCCGAAGAGGCAGAACAAACAAGAGAACAGTGGAGGAACACACACAGTCTGTTTTTACTGCTTCATCCTCTCTCCAGTCCCCTTATCCCATTTAATCCTGTACTTCTTTATACTTGTATAAGCTGCTGGAGCAGTGTAGAAGTGGAGGGCCCAGGGCCAAGGGTCACGGCTCCTCCAGAGAGGTGGCCTCCAGCAGTGGTGGTCCCGAGCCCAGCTAAAAGGAAAATGCTCCATGAATCGACTCACTCTGAAAGCAAACAAACAAGTCTAGAAGTCTAGAGGCGCACTCAAAGCTGTTTGTTAAAGTACCAAAGCCTTGCTGGCCGCCCATGAAGACCCACATGTTGGTCAGAGCCAACGGCGCAATCCAAACTCTGAAATCTTTAATGCCTTAGCGCTGGAGACCAGCTCGCAGATCTGGTCCGGCTCTCACTGGGAGCATTGGTTTGATCCAACCTCCTGCAGGGCTTCACTTCTAACAGACTCGCAGGAGGACTGTACTCAAAGTGAATCAAGGTCTCCTGCGTCATGAGTCTGAACCTAAAATTAGACTTTAAAATATGATAGTTTCAACGGAAAAGCAAGATTTTAGTAGCGGTTATTCTTTATTTGATAGTAATACATGAAAGAATAGGATGGCATGCAAGCCACACCAAGGAAGGAAACAGCTGAGAAGGCCAAGTCAGAAAGCAAACATACACCAGCAAACAAACAAGCACCTCGTACATGAGGCACAAGGAAAGACGAAACACCAGGTAAACAGGAAACTGGGACCAGTCACGACATGAGGGGGACTTTTTATCAAGAGTTGGTAATACTGGGACAAAACTAACACTGGAAAAATCTTCTGGTCAGGATGAAAGGTAGAGTTCATCTGCATTAAAAAAAATGATCTGGTAAGTCATGTGACTGGATGACCGAGAGGGGCTGATAACTGCAAAGAAAAGGTGTCCCATTACTGAGCCCTGGGCCACCCCAGTACATGAGATGATGGGAGTCTAACATTTGTCTTTGCTGATACTTTGAAGCCTTGAGAGGTATGATTTTAACCAGGAGGGTGCCATCCCTAAGAACCCCACCCCAGAGTTCAGATAGTAGGACAGGTGAAACGCTGCAGAGAGGACTGGAACGATGACAACTGGGGACCGAGGGGCAGCTCCTGATTCATGTATGGCCTCTTTCACAGACAGTAAAGCTGTTTCAGTTCAGTGACCACCCTCTAAACGCTGGACTGATATCGATAAAGGAGGTCATACTTCAAAGGAAGTTCAAGACCTGTTCCTACCGATAACCTTTGACAGGAACAGATGCAGTGATGCACAAACCCTCAGAGTAGACTTCTGGAGCCTGCTCTCTTGAGATTTCTGTGAATGCAGTAACGAATGTGTCCAAAGTCAGCGATGCGTTTATTACATGTGCGAATCCTGGATAAAATGGCAGGAGAAACTCCTAGAAGGAGGTTGGAGGAGCAGGAGCTTTGAAACATCTCTCCCAGAGAAAAAGGTCAATATCAAATCTGTGTATTCAAGGCCACCTCCACTTCAAAGAAGCCCAGAAACTGAAAACAAGCTGGGAGACATTGCACATTATTGCAACTCGGGGACAATGGGACATCGTGTGAGGATGGGAGGGGAGGTTGCCATGGCAGCTGCTGGCTGGTGATGTGATATTAAATCTTGGCTGTGACGGAGCAGTGGTGGATAGAGGGTGAATCCTCACACTCCTCCTCTCAGGATTGTGTGTGTGTGTGTCTGGGCTGCCAGAGGACATGTGTGTGTCTCTGTGGACGTCCCGTGAGCTCGGGTTTTCTTTCTCCACCAGGTGGGCAGCTTCATCCAGGACTGCACTTCCAAACTGCTTGTAATCGGTTAGATTTCCATGCTCTAACAGCAGGTAGAGGAAATATCAGCATCACAGAGGAGCTGGTGTGAGCGTCGCAGGGAGGATGGGGGGGGGGGGGGGGGGGCGAGGCGACAGTTGTCTCCTCTTGGCAAAGACGAAAGCAAAATCACGTGCCAGCGCCACAAAGAGACTGAACGACAGTGGAGGAGTGGCCTCAGGAGATCCTCCGGTCCATGTGGTGGAAGTATGGAGAAAATTAAAAACAAGCTTCGCACAACGCTTTGTGTGCGTTCACAATTGTGTGTTTCGTTCCACACACAAGTACAGAGCAAGTTTTCCAGTTTTCTCTCAGACATGGCAGCACGTCAGTACGTTTCACACTAAAACGTACCATTTGATTCTTGTGATCACGAAGGGAAAAGCACGTACACTAATGCCCAGTTTAGCATTACCAGCTAACCTTTACACGCACGTTAGTTTAGCCTGGGAGCGGTGAAACGTGGGAGGAAACCAGAGGAAAACATCAATCTGACGGTACACCTCTGTGATGAAATGCTGATCTGTCCTGGGTGGACCCCTGTAGACAGTTGGGACGGGCTCCAGCGGACCCCTGCGATCCGATATAGGAATAAATGGGTAAAGATAATGGATGGATCTCATGTTAAAATGCTTCATATACCTGAATGAAAGCTTCTCACTGCTCTGAGGGAAATGTGTTTTTCTGCATGTTCGACTGGAAAAGGGAGCGTTACGGCTCCAGCTGGCCTGTAGGCTTCTCTCTTGAGCTGCTTTATGGATCATCTTGGCTCTGGCATTAGATAAGATTTGCGCTGCCTTCTTGACGAGGCTTCTCGTAAGAACAGATTTCATATCTTCCTGCCTAATGAGGAGTGAATGAAATATTCAAAATCCCCTGAATTTATTCACTCGAAATTTCCTGAGATTCCCCCAGAGGAGCAGTCGTTTTCATCTCCATCCGTCTCCTGTCATACCAACCAACGGCACACCCTCTTTCACCACAACAAGGGCCCACCAGATCGCCGCCAGATCTGCTAAAGCCGCTATTTAGGGATAGCGGGTAGCGGGAGGGGCGTTCCCCCGCAAAGAACACAATCTTCCACCTTGCTAAACCCACTATCCCACCTGTGCTACCCGCTACATTATCCATGCCCAGCCAGCAATGACATGTGGGGCCCAGATGGGTTTCATGGGTTCTGTGTGGGCATGGGCTTTGGCTGGTTGAAATCAGTGGGTCCCATGTAAGTTTTGTAGTATGAGACCCACATAGGAAGCCCATATGGGCTGATTACATGGGCCCCATAAGGGACAGGCAAGGGCCCAGTGGGCATGGGTTTGAATTGGGAACATATAAATGGGTCCTATATGGTATATTTATGGGCCAAATGGGCATGGGTTTGAACTGGGAATGCATATATGGGTCCTGTATAGAACTGTTATGGGCTAAATGGGCATGTATTTTAACTGGGAATGCATATATGGGTCCTGTATAGAACTGTTATGGGCTAAATGGGCATGGGTTTGAACTGGGAATGCATATATGGGTCCTGTATAGAACTGTTATGGGCTAAATGGGCATGTATTTTAACTGGGAATGCATATATGGGTCCTGTATAGAAATGTTATGGGCTAAATGGGCATGGGTTTGAACTGGGAATGCATATATGGGTCCTGCATAGAACTATTATGGGCTAAATGGGCATGGGTTTGAACTGGGAATGTATATATGGGTCCTGTGTAGAAATGTTATGGGCTAAATGGGCATGGGTTTGAACTGGGAATGCATATATGGGTCCTGTATAGAACTGTTATGGGCTAAATGGGCATGTATTTTAACTGGGAATGCATATATGGGTCCTGTATAGAACTGTTATGGGCTAAATGGGCATGGGTTTGAACTGGGAATGCATATATGGGTCCTGTATAGAACTGTTATGGGCTAAATGGGCATGGGTTTGAACTGGGAATACATATATGGGTCCTGTATAGAACTGTTATGGGCTAAATGGGCATGGGTTTGAACTGGGAATGCATATATGGGTCCTGTATAGAACTGTTATGGGCTAAATGGGCATGTATTTTAACTGGGAATGCATATATGGGTCCTGTATAGAACTGTTATGGGCTAAATGGGCATGGGTTTGAACTGGGAATGCATACATGGGTCCTGTATAGAACTGTTATGGGCTAAATGGGCATGTATTTTAACTGGGAATGCATATATGGGTCCTGTATAGAAATGTTATGGGCTAAATGGGCATGTGTTTGAACTGGGAATGCATATATGGGTCCTGCATAGAACTATTATGGGCTAAATGGGCATGGGTTTGAACTGGGAATGTATATATGGGTCCTGTGTAGAAATGTTATGGGCTAAATGGGCATGTGTTTGAACTGGGAACGCGTATATGGGTCCTGTGTAGAAATGTTATGGGCTAAATGGGCATGTGTTTGAACTGGGAATGCATATATGGGTCCTGCATAGAACTTTTATGGGCTAAATGGGCATGGGTTTGAACTGGGAACGCGTATATGGGTCCTGTATAGAACTGTTATGGGCTAAATGGGCATGGGTTTGAACTGGGAATGCATATATGGGTCCTGCATAGAACTATTATGGGCTAAATGGGCATGGATTTGAACTGGGAATGCATATATGGGTCCTGTATAGAACTGTTATGGGCTAAATGGGCATGGGTTTGAACTGGGAATGCATATATGGGTCCTGTATAGAACTGTTATGGGCTAAATGGGCATGGGTTTGAACTGGGAACGTGTATATGGGTCCTGTGTAGAAATGTTATGGGCTAAATGGGCATGTGTTTGAACTGGGAATGCATATATGGGTCCTGCATAGAACTTTTATGGGCTAAATGAGCATGGGTTTGAACTGGGAATGCATATATGGGCCCTGCGTGGCATATTTATGGGCCAAGTGGGTATGGGTTTGAACTGGGAAGTAATTTTTACAAGAAATATTCTGTTTTTCACAGGTTTTCCCTGTTTTTTATTAAAACAATGAAATGCCAGTAGATTTTTTTAGTAATTTTAGGTTTAAAATTACAGTTAATTAACCATAATGTAAGATTACATTAATATTACATTTTTTTAATGACAATTTTCTGTATTTGTACATCTTTAACTCTAATTTTATGTCCAATTGTCTGTACGTTTTTTTTACAGGTTTATCACCATTTTCCATAAAACAATGTAATAACTGTAAATTAACAGATACTAGCAGTAATTTAAATATTTACCTTCAGGATTATATGTAAAAAATAGAACAGACAAGAGTTTTTAAAAATTGGGAAAGGGGACCTACAATATTCTGAGAGCTCTTAAGAAATTTTTCAAATTTATATAAGGGAGAGGGAGACTTACAGGAAAATGACACAGTGTATATAAAAGAGAGGTGGAGATGAATGATGAGGATGATGAGGCAAATATTGTCATATTAGTGGATGAATGGGAAGAGATAAATGAACAGCAGTGGAGAACAAGTTGCTCCTTATCTTGGACAGAACACAAGTGGAAGAACATCATAAGAGTCACACCAACACAGACAAGGTGTCATGATACAAAGTGTTGGAGATTATGTGGAACTGATAAAGCGGAGTATTTCCACATGTTCTTGGGTTGTCCACCCATCGGTGTTATGCAATTTTTCTATCCTTAATTTACACAAAGTCACGTGTGGGCCTTGAGGTCCTTGGCAGTCTTAGTTTGTTTGGGGTCATCCCTATGTTCCCACAGAATGAATAGAATGAAAAATGAGCTACCTATAAGGTTGAGGACTGGGTTGATTTATGTTATATGATGAAAAAAAAGATTTAAAATAATTTGGAAAAACTTTATATATATATATATATATATATATATATATATATATATCTATATATATATATATATATATATATATATACACATATGTATACTATATATATATAATATATATCTATATATATCTCTCTCTATCTCTATCTCTATCTATCTATCTATATATATAATAAGTATAATACCCCACAAATTTCGGTGGAAGGTGTGTGTGTGTAATATGTGGTGTGTGTGCATATAATATAATAAAAATATCATATTTTTATTCTCTTTTATGTTATTTGTCACTTCTTGCAATCAAGCTATGCAGATTTTTCTGTTTAAATTTCAAATTTGGCGCCTATTTCCAGTTCGCTTCGTCCCGCCCATAACGGCCAAGTTTGAATTTTGAAGAACAAACGCTCGTGGCCTTCAATCAGGTTCATAGTGGGCATGTCATAAATCAATCACGTGAAAGACGTACAGCACACACATTGGCCGTATGATCTTCAAGGAGGACTCACGACAGAGCCACAACGGACATTGTCAACCAACGCCTTTAGAGGTAAGTGTCCCAGATAACGTATATTATTATTATTATTATTATTATTATTATTATTATTGTTGTTGTTGTGATTATTTTATTTATCAAAAGACTGAACTTTATCCTATAGCACTTAGTGTGTATGCAAATATACTTCGGTAAATAACTCAATAATTATTTTACATTTATTGGATGTGGTCCTGTGTGACTGTTGGCGAGTAAAGGAGAGCAGTGGTGGACAGCAGAACCTTTGGGACTGGGTTAGGTTCGCCAGACCCAGTTGCCTATTGCGGAGGGACCTCCCGCGCTTTCGGTCAAGGCATTTTCTAACGTGGCTGATGTGTATTCATAAACGTTGTTATCCGTGATTTGAATGGGCTCAAACTGATGTATGCTGCTCTGTGTCATGTCCCACTGTTCCTGCATGAGTCCAGAATAGTGATGGGTCGGTCGCGACCGAGAGCCGGAAAAGAGTCGGCTCTTTGAAGTGAACGACGGGAGCTGGCTTGTGATCCAGAGCGATTTTTTTTTAATTATTAGTCAACATGTGTGGCTGTGGCGACCAACGTCTGTGTCGACACTGAGGAGGAGGGAGGGGGGAGGAGAGTCAACGACACTCTGCTAAGTGTGTGTGTGTGTGTGTGGGGTGGGGGGGGGGGGGGGGGGGGGGTACGGTACAGACACTAGAGATGCGCGGATGGCGTATATTTTAACCCGCAACCGCTTCTTAAAATCTCTATCCGCCCGCTATCCATTTGCAGGAACGTTTTTTCATCACCAATTTTCAAAACCGAACCGACCCGCCATCCTTTTTAATAATATGTAAAATATTTTTTCTTATTATTATTATTTGAGTGCTTCAACCGCAACCCGCCCGAATTTAATTAAAGTATTATTTTTTTGACGAGTCATCCGCCCGATATGCGGATTATCCGCTCCGCCCGCGGGTGCACGGTTCAACCACGCATCTCTAACAGACACCAACAGGACAAGTGTTAGACTCTGCCTCTACGCGTCAGTAACATAATAAACAACACTGGAAACTCTGAACTCACAGGGCAATAGTAATCAACAGAGACATACAATGGAAAACCAGGTACATATATTTATATGACCGAGGATGACTCCCAGTGATAATTACTGCTAAACCCAGTGAGACACAACAAAGACTGTGGTTAATTACTGTCCTATTTCCATGGAGATGGTAAAGACAAATAACATTTTTCCACTCTATAAAACTTGAATAACATACTTCCTACCTGCTTCCTACCAGATAAACTGGCTGTCATTACCACCAGAGCTGCAGCAAGACTATGATGACTGTATAGGTAATTACATTTCTGCTACATGTTAATTTGTGAACTTTTATTAGCTTTGGACAGAGCCAGGCTGACTTTTTTTTTTCTCCTGTTTTCCCCATATGTGTGTGCGAACTGCTTGTATTGATGTCATGCCTGTAAAAAAAGAAGACTTTGACATGGAGAAGGTAAGAGCTTATTTCTCTGTAAAACTCAGTATATAACTGCATGAATCTATTTTGGAAAGAGAAATGTTATCAGGATCTGTGATTGACATGTATCATGTTTTAATATGAGCAAATCTTACTTTTAAGAATATAATGTTGATAGGAATAGAGTAATGTGTTGAGTGTAATCTCTAAATAGAATATTTATCACTCTTTATTTCTGCTCTTCTGTCTCTCTCTCTTAGTTTGGAAGTAAAGTGGCCCACTGTTGGCTTTGCCAGAAATGTTCAGAGGCTTGTGGATCAGAAGGCAGACCTCAGCAGCCAAGCAGGTGAACAGACAGTTTTGAAATGATCTGACAAGTTTCTCATGCACAGTTTGTATTGCCCAAATTGAATGTTTTCTAAAGTTATCTTTTACATTAGTTTCATTTGCAAGAAATATTTTAAAAGTTTAATGGCCATGACCCAAGTCCAAATATTGCTGATTGCCTTCATAAGCTCCTCCTGTGCTTCACAATTGTGGAACAGAGTCTAGTTCCCAATACACATTCATTGCATTCAGAAAAATACCTCAAAATGACTAGTTATCAGCTCCTCCTTAAGTTCCATGGGCAAATAAAGATGATATTCATCAATGGCAGCGGCTGTTGATTAGATTTTGATTTACATGTTGCATAAATGCCATTCTGAGGAGAAACATTGTTTTTTTTTTTTTTGGAGATGTAAGTCTGCAGAGACATAAGGCTGTGCCCGCGACAGGGTTCAATTTGGCGTTTTTTTTTAGTCTATTTCAGATCCTTCTTCCTCCACATATACAGGTAAAAATAAATGAAATAATATGAAAAGATTACAAGTGAGGGGAAAAAAATGGATCAGCAAAAACAGGAAATGAAAACATTGTAATAGTTGCTGTAAGCACAGCTGGACACAGTGGTCTATAACTACTGTTTATATGGAGCCATCAATATGAGCGCTATTGGCTGTCCGAGGTATAAATGTCACAAATCAAGTTTGTTTCATTTTAATAAGTTGTAAGCTTATAAAAAGCCATCAAATACATATTTAGGAAAAGTTGCGGACTGAGAGACATGTAGTAGACATGTAATTTTTATTTTTTTTGTAGGTAGGTAGTTCTTATGCTGATGTTACTTATAGATGAAATATGTTTTTGTTTCCAGTTTAGCCCTGCAATGAATGTATATGGAGAGTATATTGTAGAGCACAGGAGCAGCTGCTGAAGAAGCTGCTCAATAATTTGGACTTGCAGTATGTACAGTACAACATAAAAGTTATGATTGAAAGGATAAAATTGGTGTAGTTTACTTATTGTAAACATGGCCTGTGAAAAGAGCTAAATATGCAGTGCTTTTCTGTTAATAACTATGGTCCATTTGTCCACCACCAGAAATATCTCTTCCAAATCATGTAACTATTTGAACTCCATGGTATTCAAAAATAAAACAAGTCACAGATTTGCAAATTTTCTTTGGTCCGCACAGCCTTTTTCTTTTAAACAATGTTTTTTAAGATGACATACTGATGATTATACTGCAAATGTCATGTTTTGAAAAAAGTTGATCATAGATTGTTGCTTATGCCAGTGCAGTTCAATAGGAGGCTTTCCAGTGTTACTATCTGGTTTCTGCTACTGGGGATTGTGACTGGGGGAAAAAATGGGCCAAGAGTTCAAAATATTGAAATACTCTTATTTCTCTCATTTTTTTCCACATATAAAAACTACTTTTCTGAAGTAAAAAACACTATATTAAACAATTATATAAGGTAACTGCTGAATACCTTACATTTAGTTTTTGTTCAGTTTACTAAAATGATTGTTTAATACCTTAAATTGACAGATATTGTTGTTTAAATATGCATATTAATGTATTTTGATGTACAGTGTGTTTAATTTTCTGTTGTCCAATTCACTAAAATAATCAATACTGTAAATGTGCAGAAATTCCTATTTGATTAAAGGTACATATTTTGTTGATACCAGTTGTCATTGTTGTTTTTTTTTTACTTGGGGAAACCACAATTATGCAGCAAATCAGTGTAGATGGACAGGCCGGTTTCATGTAATTACAACAAAATACTCTTCATTTATAGGGACTGGCCTTAAATGGAGCTATTTTGATGTATTTTTAATGCATTTAGCTTGTTTTTTCTACTGTTCAATTAACATTTTTAAATCTTGTAATTATTAAAAAAAAAAACTTTTAAACCCCTTTTGGGCAGGAGGGGCCCAAATGGGTCTGGAATGAATTTTCCCGGTTAAGACCCACACGAGACCCTTACAGATCCCACCTAAAAAACCCATCTGGGCATCCGTGTGGCTGGCCCCCATATGGATCCCGGGTGCAAACCCACTTTAAACCCCTTTGGGTAGGTGGGCCCAAATGGATCTGGCATGAATTGCCCGGTTAGGACCCACATAAGACTCTTAAAGAGCCCATTTAAGGCCCATCTGGGCATCCATGGCTGGCCCCCATATGGATCCCGGGTGCAAACCCATTTTAAACCCCTTTGGGCAGGTGGGGCCCAAATGGGTCTGGCATGAATTGCCCGGTTAGGACCCATGCAGCACCCTTGCAGGTCCCACTTTTACTACGTCTGGGCTTCCACAGCTTGCCCCCATATGGATCCCGGGTGCAAGCCCATGATGGGGCCCACATTTACTGCCCAGAAAGCCCCCATCTGGGCCCCACATTTCATTTCTGGGCTTCCACAACTTGCCCCCATATGGATCCCGGGTGCAAGCCCATGATGGGGCCCACATTTACTGCCCAGAACGCCCCCATCTGGGCCCCACATTTCATTTCTGGGCTTCCACAACTTGCCCCCATATGGATCCCGGGTGCAAGCCCATGATGGGGCCCACATTTACTGCACAGAAAGCCCCCATCTGGGCCCCACATTTCATTTCTGGGCTTCCACAACTTGCCCCCTTATGGATCCCGGGTGCAAGCCCATGATGGGGCCCACATTTACTGTCCAGAAAGCCCCCATCTGGGCCCCACATTTCATTGCTGGCTGGGTGGGAGTGGTTAGGGCGTTCCACCTGTTAAACCAATCAGTGCATCAGCAGCCATTGCCTTTAAGAGCAGGTTGCGCTACTCGCTAACTGCTATGGAGCATCTTTTCATCCAGATCAGAGCAGCTCTCATGTGCAGCTCGTCTGTAACTCTGCTATAGAGCTTCCTCCTCTTCCTTCCTCCTCCTCTTCTGCACTGATATATACATACAGTGATCCCTTATTTTTCGCGGTCCATGCCAATCATACCAATCAAATCCGCGAACTGGAGCCGGAGCCCCCTGAGCCTCAATAATGTGTTTAAAATATGTATAAAAACCGTAAAAAAGTAGCGAGGCACTGCAGTGACACAAGACAAAGGCTCAACTGTGGTCTTTCTGTTTCCTTCACAGCCTCTGGTCTCTGAACCGTAGTAAACAAACTGCTGGTATTGTGCTATTTTTGGCTCGTAATTAGTGGCTAACACTGCTAACAACAACAAAAGAAACAGTCCTGGTTTTCTCTGCATGGAACGAGCACTTTATTCTGTCACTGCAGGAACTTGTAACATCACACAGGTTGTATTGTTGGGCTCCTGTCGGTTAACAGAGAATGTAAATCTATACATGCTGGGCTGCTGTTGATGCTCACTACACTTTTCATCTAACCCTGTTTTCATTCTGCCGTCCCACGACACACACACTACATTACCCATAAGGCCACACCATTACCCATAAGTCCACATCATTACCCATAAGGCCACCTTCTTAAAGGGGCCAGGCTGGCTCACAACATTTCTTTACTGTGAGAGAACGCGCACAACATCCTGTGATTTTTCTGCGATTTTTAAATTTTTTTTAAATTATATATATTTCTGAAAAAATCCATGAATAACTAAAACCGTGGAACTTAAACCACGAAGTGGCAAGGGATCACTGTATAAATATTTTTACACAGACAATTCCTGTCGGCTACCTGAAAGTCCCAGATAGTTGGGGTCCTCCCAGTAAACACGCTCTGGTCGTCTATGGTTTAACTGGTGAGCAAGCTGTTTAAGACGATCTCTGCTATTTTCTCAGGGGTTCAACTGAGGCCAAATCATGCTTTTTATACAAGAGTTAATTCAAGAGTTAGAGCCATTTGTGCATGTCCACATGTGACCAGGTGTACGTGCATTGATGCCATGTGGATGCGCTCTTGTACGCGTCGACATGCAGGTTTAGGGTAGCGGTGGTCTGACCACCCGCTACCTGCAACCCACGATGGCAAGATACTGAGTTTGTGGAAAGGGCAAAAGACACGCCCATTGCCACACCTACAATGTGAGTAAGAGAGTCGGCATAATGGGTAGCAGCTTTAGGGAGCGAAAGATTGCATTAGCGATAAGCAGAGGTTCCTGAAGCTGCAATTTGCGGCTAGCTGAAAGTGTCGATCAGGGCCCAAATCCCCTCTTTGGTCTTTCCTGGCAGCTCTCTCTCCAGCATCCCTCTGCTAATATCTTCACCATCCCTGCTTTTTATGTGTCCATGACATCTCAATCTACTGTCTCATACTTTATCTCCAAAATGTCTCACCTTGGCTGTTCTTCCTCAATCCTACCTATCCTCCCCAAGAGGAGCTGAACACCTTCACGTCTGCCACCTCCAGCTCCGTTTCATCTCCAAACTATAGAGCCATACCTTCTTCTAAACCTTTCTCTTTACTCTACACTGCCACTCTTCTATCGTATTCCTCCCCTCTCAGTCCATCCTATCAACACTGCCCACTGCTCTGAACAGTTAGTAATTATAATGAAACTTTACAACCAGAACAACTGAATACAGGAGGTTGTATGTGGCAATAAAGAACACCAATTGCATCCTGATTTAAAATCAGAATAATGAAAGTTAAAATGTGTTTGCTGGGCCTGAACATGACAGCTGTGTGCTTGTGTGAGTAACCCAATTAAAAAAAAATGTTTTCACATGTTCAGGGTCTTTACAGTGTATTTGGATCCATATAAAACCAAAAACATCAACACTCACAGGGAGACTGAGTGATACGTCGCTGCTGAAATGCTATTCAGATACAGAAGTTCGTCAGTTCTGGGTCCAAAGTCTTGAGCTTTCTTCATTCCAGAGAACAACCAGAACCCCCAAACTGGACTGTGGAGGAGTGGAGACACTGTGGAGTGATGGATCACGCCTCTCAGTCTGACAGTCAGATGGGAGTCCAGGTCTGGCAGATGCAGGAAGACTGACATCTGGACTGGACTGTCCCAGCTGTGAGGTTTGGTGGAGGAGGGATCATGGTACGGGTCAGTGATGTCACTGTGGCAACAGTCCAGTGTTGGGCAAGTTCACTTTCTACACCAACTAGTTCAGTTCATAGTTCACAGAAATTAAAATGAACTAGTTCAGTTCACCATTTCAAAAAATGAACTAAATAGTTCATTTTTAGTTTGTTTTTTTCTTATTCTTTTTTAATGTTGCTGTGAGCAGTTATTAGTCAAAATGATTACCACTGCCCATATACTACCCCACCACAAACGGCAATAATTTTATCCATTTTATCTGTAAAAAACTATGTGACTGATACGGAATCTTTATCCAACCAGGGTTCACATTAGCATTGAAGGAACAGCCTGTAAAACTGTAATTTCCATTTCAGCTTCTCTCTACAGCAGCCATTCCCAAACTACTGAATATCAAGGCCCAATTTGAAATGTGAAAAATATACGTGGTCCACCCTAAACCTTTAATCACAACTGTGATCACCAGACAGGACTAGAAGCTGTGTTCTGATATTAATGTGAGGGGTCAACAAATAAAACAAAACATATTTAAAAAAGGTCGAGGATTTAAAACATCTTTAATATTAATGACCTCTCACGGTCCACCTGCAGTACCTCGACGGCCCACCAGGGGGCCGTGGCCCACACTTTGAGAATCACTGCTCTACAGTATGTTAAAAATATGAGGAAAAACTTGCTGCCAAATGGTCTTTATTATAAGACAAAAACAGGTCCTTAAGGTGCAAATGTTTTTTCTCCCATTTCAATATTTCAATCCCCCCCGGTAGTCGGGGTCTCCTCCAGCTCTGGGTAACTGCAGCTCTCATCTTCTTGCTTGTTTTAAACGTTTGATGACACAATTGTTAGCGTGACAGCAGCGACAGCCGTGTTGCCATGTTTGATTGATTTCCTCAGATACATATCAGGCTCGTTTGTGGTGGATTTTAAATGGGGTTTGCTGGAAACCTGGAACGGTTTTGACCATGCGTGAACTTTGAAAGAGCGTCATTCACAACTGCCCAAATGAACTCGTTCACCCCCCCCGCTGGTGAAGGAGAAAGAGAGCGCGCTCAGTTCACGTTCACACAAAATATGAACTAGTTTGTGAACTTTCGTTCAATGAACGCGTTCAGGTACAACACTGCAACAGTCCGATGAAACACCTTTTCTGTTCCAACACGACTGTCCTCAGGACACAAAGCAACGACTAAAGACACGGTTTGATGCACCTTTGACATGAACTGGAACAGCGATTGGGAGCCAGGCCTCGTCATTCAACAGCAGAGCCTCTACAGAACCAATAGGGCCAAATTCCCACAGTGGCTGTGAACTCGTCTGCATCCAGGCCAAGGCTTATGGACAACGGCCTCGTGTCAAGAAGGGCAGCAGAGAAACCATTCAGCAAAAAAACATCCAGGACACTCAGAAATTCTGCATAAAATACATAAAACTGGTTAAGTTATTTTCTTTGAGGGCCTCTGCTGTTTGGGGAATCTGGAAAATCTATTGTCCGGAGAAGAAAATGTGAACTCCACCACGAGCCGTGCATCACACCAACTGTGAAACATCCCGCCACCATCCATGTTTGTGGTTGCCGCTCGTCCAGGGGACTGGCTTCACTTACAATCCAACCCAAAAGCACCGCCGCGGATAAAGAACGGCATCGATTCGTCCACCACCAAAAGCAATTTACCCAACAACAATTTCACGGTGATCCGTGAATTTTCCAGCATGATGGAGCACCATGTCACAAGGTAAACTGGATCAAGTGGCTCCATGGCGCTGAAAGTTCGGATCGCTGGCCAGGAAATTCCAGAGAACTTGATCCCACCAGGAACCTGTGGTCAATCCTCAAAAAAAAAATGAGGGTGAACAAGCACATAATTGCATATTGCGATCGACTCGGGGTACGAATACATAAAGAACGGACCTCCATCTGTCAGGACTTGGCCCAGACACAGATATCCACCATGCCAGAGTCTGCAAAGAGGGTCAACACTCTAATTATTAATTCAACAAAAGCTTTTAAAATGTATGAAATGCATGCACCACAAAAACCCAGCTCTGTCCTTGTTTCATCCCTTTCTTTTTAAATCCAGAAGGTCCGGTGTCTGTTCTCTCCATACTTTCATCCACTGCAACCAAGCCGACCGTTACGAGCCTTGACGGCAGATCTCCAGGAGGTTCATCTACTCTGCTGGTCGTGGCGTTTACGGTGAGGCTGACAGTGACAGATGCTTGTGGCTTGGCAGAGCATTCAGCATTACAAACCTTAAGCATATAGTTTTTCAGAAAATGCTCCTCAGCGAATGACCTCCCTGGTCTGACCGTTTCCTCTGCTGTGATGAAACTTGGCTGGAAGCAACATTTTATTGTTGCTGGAAGTCTGAATGTGACTAAAGGAGCACAATGATTTTCACATCTCACAAACTTTTAGTTCACAACAGAGCAACAGAGCTGAGGAGGTGCGCCGCGCTTTTGTTCAGGAAAGGAGGTATTTTTGGATTTGAAGACAGCGAAATGTGTCAGAAAAGCTCTCCTCGATGTCAGCCAGGACAGCCCTCCGACGTGCTGAGCCCTGAGGACCTGAGGGCCATCTCCTCAGCGCCTGCAGCTCTGGAGCTTTCTAACTACCAGGGGAACCTCTCCCAGAGCGCTTGTATGAGCAGCTCCGGTCAGCTGACCTGACAGTGGAGGCGTGAAACGTTCCCCCCACCCCTGAGGCTCTGCTGGAGGTGGCGGGTTCCTCTGTCAGACATACCTGGAAAACATCGTCCCAGCTCCCAGAGCACACAGACACAAATCAGGTGCCACTACTGAAAAACTGATCATCGGACAGCGGTTTTGGTCCCTGATGGAACATGGTGTTTATCATGAACTGTGACAAGCACAGACGTCCAGGAACAGAACACCGCTCTGATTTAGGTAAAAAAGATAAAGGTTTCTCCCCATCACAGCACCTCCAGGGCACAGAGTCGTCACCCACGTGAGCATTTAAGTCCCACAGCAAACAGAAAGATGGCGCTCCCGTTGAGAGCAACAGTCATCTTAATCTACACAAAGATTTTAGTTCTGGAACTGTCTAGATGCTGGCACACTGAATTACACTGGACTGGACTGGATGAATTGGACTTTTCTCTTAAATATTTGTGAGATAACTGGTGCTGTATAAATAAACCGAATGGAACTGAAAAACTAAGCCTCAGCTGGAGTCGTTTCTCCAGGTGGACCACAGCTGCTCCTCCTCAGAGCTTCTTGAGGTGATGACACACCCTCGGGGTGTCTGATTTGTTAAGCTGGTGCTCCTGGTGTCTATCACAACAGATTTGTTTCCTGACCTGCTGCTGTCCATCATCGCACGCTGCTTCAAATATTCCCGCCCGCAGGCTCCCTGTGGGAGGAGGGGCAGTCCTTTCCCCGGGACTGAGGTCTCACCTGGCTCTGGATGGCTCTGCTCACACCCACACTGCTCCACACCTGCGTCCACACACTAAAAGCTCTCCATTCTCTTTTATTTTACCTTATTAGGGGTGATAACCTGACTAGATCGTCTTGATTTGGCTTTCTACAGTTTTGCGGTCTGGTTCGGTTCCAGGGGAATCCTTCTCCTCAGCCTCCGTGGTGAGGTCTACCCCGGTGTGCTGCAGACGGGGGTCCAGTCAGTCACTGAGCCTCAGATTCACAAGGATGAATGTTGGTTCTGTATCAACAACGGGACACTGGACCAGCTCCGTGGGCTCTTTGGGGTCCAGGAAGGAGCACGCTCAGTTGATCCACGTTTGACTGTGTCTCTCAGGATATTCTGTGAGGGCTGCTCTGGGGGCGTAGGGTACTAGGTCCCTATAAACAAAGTCAGAGTTTGATCTAGTGATTGGTCAGATTTGCTGCAGGTAAGAGATGGACTCCCTCAGTGCTGCCCTTTGACACTGATTCTGTTCGGTGGCTCGGCCAAGGGGCAGACGGGTTTGGTTTGTTGTAAGAACTTCAGGTGTCAGCTGGAGTTGCTTGCAGCCCAGTGTGAAACGGGACGGGCTGAAAATCAAACCTGACACCAGGGTTCTCCGTCAGAAAAGGGCGAAATGTCGTCTCCAGGCTTTCTGCTTTCAGCCAGAAAGCAAGGCTCTCTGTTTACCAGCTGATCTATGTTCCTACCTTCACCCATGGTCATGAATTGTGGGTAGTGATTGATTCAAGGAGCTCCCTATTTAAACCAGGATGGCTGGACTCTCAGACAGAGGTCTAGAGGGGACTCGGAGTAGAGCAGCTGCTCCTCCACAACGAGAGGAGCCAGTTGAGGTGGTTTAGGTTTTCTATTAGGATATCTACTTGGATGCCTCAGTGTAATGAAAAGCATGTAGTTGTAAAGTCCAGCACGAACGGGATCAGCTTCTTCAGTGTCAAAAATGCCGTCCGCTTCAGTGATCCACGTCAGAGCTACAGAGTTTACAGTGATCCCTTATGTTTCGCGGTTAATGGGGACCGGTGCCCCCCCACCCCTCCATCCCCCGACCCCCCGCCCCCCGCGTAAATCAAAATCCACAAACTGGAGCCGGAGCCCCCCGCGCCTAAATAATGTGTTTAAAATATGTTTAAAAAACCCCAAAAAAGTAGCGAGACACTGCAGCGAAACAAGACAAAGGTATTGTGCTGGTATTGTGCTATTTTTGGCTCGTAATTAGCGGCTAACACGCTAACAACAACAAAAGAAACAGTCCAGTTTTCTCTGCATGGAACGAGCACTTTATTCTGCTGTTGATGCTCACTCCACTTTTCATCTAACCCCATTTTCTTCTGCCGTCCCACGACACACACACTACATTACTCATAAGGCCACACCATTACCCATAAGGCTACCTTCTTAAAGGGGCCAGGCTGGCTCACAGTATTTCTTCGCAGTGAGAGAACGTGCACAACATCCTGTGATGTTTCCGCGATTTCTAAAATTTTTAAAAATGATATTATATATTTCTGAAAAATCCGCGAATAACTAAAACCACGGAACTTAAACCGAGAATTGGCAAGGGATCACTGTACTACAGAAGCAAGTGAGAAGTCATGAAACGGAGAGAAAAATGAAAGCTCAAACAGGAAAACAGCAGCAGAAACTCTTCACTCCCTGCTGAAAAGTGCACTTTTATATAAGTAAATGTTAATCAAATGTTAGTCAACTACTAGTCAACTAGTCCGACGCTGAAAGCTGACAAAATTGGGTCGTTTGGCTGTCTTATACAGGAAACTAAAATAAAGTATATTTGAATTTGAATTTGAAACCAGGTCTTAAGCTTATAGACCTAACACTTTTCCAGGCCCAATGAAAGCAGGACTGAGGAGGATGTATTTAACTTTGGAATTGGAGATGTTGAAAAAAAAAAAAAAAAAAAAGAAAACAACCTTCAACTATGCAATGAAATTGAGTGGAGGTTGTAGTGTTGCAGACATGGTTTTTTATTAAAGTTCCCTGACAAAAACCTCCCTGACAACATGAAAACAAGCACAAACAGAGCTGCAGATGCAGCTGAAAATCCTCAGCAGATCAGCTTTCATCAACGCTGGATTCAGGAGCCCACATTTGCATCTACAGAGAGCTGACCACCTCCTCCAAAGGACAAACGCCAGCTGACTGCGAAGGCGTAGCGTTTGACTCTCAGAAGACGCCATCGTTGCTGTTGTTACGGTCAAACTCCAGCCTTCATCAATATGCATTGATTAAAAACCAAACGTACAACTCCTGCTGCACGACGTCTTTCCTCACAATGAACTGTGGTCATCTGCAGGACCTTGAGCTGAGCAGAAGTCAGTGCAGGCTAACCTCTTCTTCTTCTGTCTTTGTTTACACTGAAAACATATCCTGAGAGCCCAGTCATGTCTCCTTTCAAGTACTTTGGCTCGCTCTGAGCAGACCAGACTTTGCTGATTGATTTTAGAGGTTTATGGGAATGCTTCATGGAGCAGCTGAGCTAATCTCATCAGTGAGTTTGGTCAACACTCTGCACCGTGCAGTAATGATCATCAATAGACAACAGTGGAAACATGTATACTTAAAAATTACTTTCTGCCACATGTTGCATGTTTATGTTAAATTTTTATGCCATCAAAATGACACATGAAATGGTACGTAATGACATGGAGCTAAAAACAGGAAACGTGTCATTTATTTTCTGAATGGGGTTCTCATTGGGGTTCAGGTCTGGACTCTGTGGGGGCCGATCCATGTGTGAAAATGATGTCTCCTGCTCTCTGAACCAGTCTGTCACCATTTGAGCCTGATGAATCCTGTCATTGTCATCTTGGAATATGGCCGTACCATCAGGGAAGAATAACTCCATTGATGTAATAACCTGGTCATTCAGTATATTCAGGTAGTCAGCTGACCTCATTCTTTGAGCTCATACTGTTGCTGAACCTGGACCTGACCAACTGCAGCAACCCCAGATCAGAACATTGCCCCCACAGGCTGGTACAGTAGGAACGAGGCATGATGGGAGCATCACTGCATCTGCCTCTCTTCTTACCCTGATGCTCCCATCACTCTGGAACAGGGTCAATCTGGACTCATCAGACCACATGACCTTCTTCCGTTGATCCAGAGTCCAATCTTTATGCTCCCTAGCAAACTGGAGCCTTTTTTTCCAGTTAGCCTCACTGATTAGTGGTTTTCTTAAGGCTACACAGCTGTTCAGTCCCAATCCCTGGAGTTCCCTTAGAATTGTGGGTGTGGAAATGCTCTTACTTTCACTATTAAACAGCCCTGAGTTCTACTGTTGTTTTTCTTCCATTTGATCTCACCAAACGTTTAAGTGATCAACGATCAGGATCATTGAGGATTTTTTTTCCGGCCACATTTCCTCCTGGAAGACGATGGGTCCCCACTATCCTTCCAGTTTTTAATAATGCGCTGGACAGTTCTGAACCCAGTTTTGGTAGTTTCTGCAATCTCCTTAGATGTTTTCTCTGCTTGATGCTGCCAGTGATTTGAACCTTCTCAAACAGACTAACATCTTTTCCATGACCACAGGATGTGTCTTTGACATGGTTGTTTAGGAAAATGAGAAGCAACTCATTGCACCAGTTGGGGTTAAATAACTTGTTTCCAGCTGAAAGATAATCATCCATGCAGTAATTATCCAACAGGAGGCTCAGTACCTGTTTGCTTAGTTAAATCCAGGTACTGGGACTCCAGGCAGTGTATTTTCTGTTATTATTACCTAGATTATTAGTATATAATACTTCTTTATTCGCAACTCACACAAGCAATAAAATCTACTACATGTTCATACGTTTATTTCCATATTTGTCTTCTCATCATTGAAAATGTTCCCAGTGTTTGATAACTGTAATGGACTTTTAAAAGGATGTAACTCAGTGCAAAACCTTTTTCTTTTTTTTGTTTGTCTTTTATGCAAAAGGCCCATCATGCTTCTGGATCTGCAGAAAGACTAGAAGCTGAAAGTCAGTGCATTTCCAGCGCCAGAGGCTCGTGAGCCTGGACCAACGAGTGAGTCGGACCACAAATCACTTCAGCGTGTCTGTCACACAGAGACGTGTCCAGCTTCAGCTTCGTACTATCGTATGACTCTTTTCAGTGACCGTCACCCCAAAACAGCCTCGTCAGCTTATTAGTCTCTGTCCACTTTGTATAATCTGAAGCAAGGACTCATTTATAGTTGATATGTTGAAAACCTGCATATCTGGCAGCAGGAACTCTGCCCTCAAACGATCCTCCAGCAGTTCAACCAATCAGACAACAGCCGAGAGACGTGTATTTATTTTCAAGAAAAGCCTGGACATGACTCTTGATCGCTGTCGTTCAGAAACGGTTTCAGGCTTCGTGACTGCAGTCACGCTGGCTGCAAAGCTGCTCTGGAGGAACATGGACATTTCAGTGTCTTTGCTAAATCTGTCAGAGTGAATCTCACATGATTCTGCAATAAAACTGGGTAAAAATGGGTCAAAAGTTTGTTTTGGCTTCATTTAGTCTGTGTTTTGTTCAGAGGGCGGTGACCTTTTATAAAACCAAACCACAGTCCGCCCTGGTGACAAACCCCTGCTGGAAAATGTGACCTCATGTCTGTGTTGTGTGAGCGACTCTGGAATAAAGCGGGACTCTGTCGTCTGATAAACACGCGTGTCCAGGATCTTTAACCTGCTTCGTTAACTGTAATCAGCTCTAAGTGAGCGTTTCCTTCATTTTCCAATCTTCTTCCATGTCTCTGCTCCACCTTTCTGTCCAGCTTTCCCCCACATGCAGGGTTCATCTGGACACGTTAGCCTGTGTGGGTCAAAGGTGGCCCGTTCTTGTCCTTCATCATGTCCATCTGCTCCAAGCTGTTCTGTGGGACTCTCCAGCATTTATAAACTCATAACAGGCGACGCTGTTGGAAGATATTAAGAAGGGGATTGGAGGTGGAGGAGGCAGGTTTTATTTCCCAAGGGACCCCTCCTGCCATCCACCAGCATCAGCATCAATGTGAGGAAGACACCCCCACCCCTGGACACAACCTCACCGACGCAGAGCTGACACCCCCCCCCCCCACCACCCCCGACTGTGTACGAGAAAACCTGCACCGTCGTGACTGACATGCACCTTTGTTGCAGGTGGAGAAGGCTCAGATGACCAGAAATCCTCCTCCGTTCCCTTAAACGTCACAGACATGTGTTTTCACAATGAAAGTCCCAGACGTCCATCAGCTCCTCGCTGTCTGCAAAGACAGACTGAGAGAGCTGCGGGCGTTTATCTGCAGCAGCAGACGCATCGTGGACACGAACAAAACGAGTAAAAGCGGCTCCATTGATGCCACACTGCAAAAAAAGGGGGTCTTCAAACAAGATAAAAACACTACAACTAAGAAAAATGGTACTCAAAACAAGTGAAAAAAATCTGTCCATGCAGCAAGATAATTTCACTTGGTAAGATTTCTTAAATTAAGATTGTAGGAACACTTGTTTCTAGATTTAAGTATATAGATTAAGGTATAGTTTGTTATTGAATCTTAAAACAAGATTTATTTTTGATGAGGAGAGGAGATGAGGAGGAGAAAAAAACGTAATACATCTTATTTTAAGTGTTAATTGTCTCATTTTAGGATTCCCTTCCTGTTTAAGGCAAAAAAGTAAAGTTTTACTTGATATAAGATTATACTGAGATTTAAAATAAGAAAGTAATTATTAAGACAAGAAAAAATATCTAACACTTCTAAATGTAAGTTTTTTTTTCTTGGTAAGAACCAAATAATTTGCAGTGCACAGACACAGTAAAGGTGATCCCAAACCGTTTCCCTACAGCGTACAATTAAAAAAAAAAACAAATCATAACAAATGATCAATGCCTCACATGATAAAAAGAATATAGATATGCAATTTAGCTGCCTAAATAAATGTTGGGACTTTGATTAACCAACAATAGTAATTTTTAAATAAATATATAGTATTTCTCCTGATGAATAAGTCAGGGTTTAGTGGGTTTAAACATCTCTTTACTCTCCCCTGTAGCTATTACGGCTGTGAAATTTCAGATATTACAGTTTCCGACGACGGACTCATATAGCACCTTCCTGGTCCGAGAACCACCCACTTTTACACACTAAAGCACCTTTTTCTCTCTTGGTCCCACACACACATTTATTCAGCGTTCAGGTGCTACTACGAGTGAATTCATGCAGTCTGATCTGCTTCATAGCACATCTCTGAAAGTCTCTGCATCATTCTGCATCCCACCACAGAATGGAGGAAAATAATGGATGGAAATGCATTGAACCACTGAACATTCTTGGGTTTTTTTTTAAAGCCTGACCAAAATCTCAAACCTGACTTTAACCAATCCTCACTTTAGCTCTAATCCTAACCAGGACCCTAAAATGACTTCCAGTTTCATTAGGACCACAAGATCAGTGATGATTAGGGATGCAACGGTACTCGGACTTGCACGTGAGCGTGCATGCCTTTTAGGACATTGACACTGCATGTCAATGTCCACTCACCTCCGCTCCCTCACAGTGACCAGACGATCACAGTTTGGCCGGTTGGCTGCAGGAAATTAAAAAAAACAAAAAAAAAAAAACAAGCAGGTGTGGCCAGCGGTAGCAGAGAAGTTGTGTGGGAGCATTGTGGTTTTGCTGTTGAATACACCGGCGAGGGAGTGAAAACAGTTAACTTCACAAACGCTGCTTGAAACATGTCCCGTACTCAAATGGAAACACAAGCCATGTGGACAAGCATCTCCAGCGTAATCATCCTGATATTAATGCTTTCCGTACAACCCGGAAAAAAAAACCAACTGTCCACAGAGAAGAGTTTTCAACAAACCTACCGTGCCACCTCGGACAAATACAAGAACATAACCGAGCAGTGGGAGCGTTTAGAAGCCATGTTAGAGCCTTTTTATGGATTTATTATGTATGTATGCATATTGATAATATGTTCATTTGAAATAGCCAAAGCAGGAGGTATTTCTGAATCTCTGAATTAATGTTTCCCCAATTTGTCAGAGATAAATTTCACTTTTTCTTTTACAACTGCTTACCTCTCTTTTTATACTACTAGTTACTGTGCACTAAAAGTAAAGAATAGAATGGACTTTAACAGTGTTTCTTGTTCACATTTTTGTGTGTTTTAATTTCTTTATATGTATTTTATGCTATGATGTAATAGTAATAGGCAAGGAAACAAAGGTAAGTCTACAGTACTCTGAGTTTATTGAAGTGTTGTGCTTGGTAACTGTTTACTTGAAGTATTATGTTATTCAGCACTGAAATTGTTTGGAACTTGTTCTGAGAAGCAAAATAAATAAATCATTTTAGAGAAATGAATTTTCACTTTATGCACAAAACACATATTGGAACTGTACCGAATCCGTACCGAAACCGTGACACAAAAACCGAGGTACGGACCGTACCGTGAGCCACCTGGACCGTTGTACCCCTAGTGATTACAGCAAAAACAAGTCCTCACAAGGTACTGAAAACAAGAACACACACACACACACAGGTTCTTGTTGCCATGCTTATCAGGGCGTTGCACTCATTTTTAACAGCTTAATCCTAAAGTTAACCAAATATCCCAAAAAAGTCAGTGATGAAACAGAAAAACCTCATGAGGTTAAAAAACAAACTGGAACTAAAACTGATGGTGACATGAAGTCGTGAGAGCCACGGTGCCTCCAGGCTTCCCTCTAAATAACAGCTCACACGCCTGCTAACTGACTCCAACCGCGTGGCGAGTCGGTGGAGAGCCGTGGTGGTGGAGGAGAGCAGCGCAGGAGCAGACGTGACGGCGTTCAGTAGCATGTCGCTCAGAAACAGCAGCGGCGATGTGAGCCCCGTCAACCCTGCAGCTGTGGTTTCTGTCCTGCAGACGAGTCACGCTGGAAACAGCCGCCTGCTAACCAGGCTGTAAAACGGGAATGACTCTGCAGCGGATTCAAAATACCAGTCAGTGAGCTAAAGGGCATGTCAGAGACAGAAACAACGGCCTCAGCCTGAAGCTCCTGCTGTTTCACAACCGCTCTGATCGGAAATTAAACTATGTATGTGTTCTAAATGTGACTTCTTTGTTATATAATAAAAGCAGCATTTCAGAAACAGTTAAAAAGGTTTTGGACATTTTTAAATTTTTGTGTTACAGCTTTTCTGAAAATGTTTGGATATGTTCAGCAAGGTAAATGTGGTCTAATGTGGTAAAATGTGCCTTTTTGGAGGTTTCGTCACCCGTCTGGAATCAGACTTGTGACCAAAGCAAAACACTTTTATCTGCAGTATTTGCTCAGAAAGAAATATGGACATGCAGCGAATTTTTTTATTCTTATTATGGACACAGCTTTATTTTTTAGAGAGATAACTCTGGTATCGTCTCCAAACTGATCGAGATGAACAGAGGAGCTACGAATCCACGTGCCAGCAGTGTTGCACGTACTTGATTTGATACAGGACCAGGTGCTGGACCAGATCCTGGAGCAGGTTCTGGACCAGGTACATGACCAGGTCCTGGAGCAGGTGCAGAACCAGCTACAGGACTAGGTACTGGACCGGGTGCAGGACCAGGTACAGGACCAGGTACAGGACCAGGTACAGGACCAGGTACTGGACCAGGTGCTGGAACAGGTACAGGACCAAGTACTGGACCAGGTGCTGGACCAGGTACTGGATCAGGTACTGGATCAGGTCCTGGACCAGGTCTGGTATTGTCATGAACGTTCAGCCAAGAACGATGTCAGAGTCGGTGGAGCTGCTGTTCTCTCGTCTTAAAGACATGAATGAAATTATTCTGAATCAGAATCTGGTTCTGCTGAAGCTGGAGGAACGACTGGAAGGAAAAAAAAGGTCATGGTATATGTTTCTGGACACGCATGTTTGGCCGAACACTTCACTAATCACCACGGTAATTCAACCTTCAGGTGAAGACGTGGACACACACACACACACAACTCTGCTGTAAAAGTGGAAAAAGCCTCCATCCTGTGGGATGAGGTCACCACGCTGAGGCCAGGTAATAAATGAGTAAAAGGTGGGGGTGATGCTGCTCTGCAGAACAGCAGTGACACTGTTTTATTTTATTTTCCTTTTTTAAAAATATTGAACTCTCGTGAGAAGAAGCTACGCTGAACTCACAGGCTTCCGTAGACGGGAACTGATCCTGCGTTGCTCAGTTCAGTTCGTCACGTCCATGACCGCATGAATCCAGCAGCGACACAGTCAGATGGAGGTGGGTTCCACCAAAACCAAGGTAGGAACCTTCGTCCCGAGAGGCAACAGAGCTGACCGCCACGGCGCCAAACAGCCCCAGAGACGGAGGCGTGAGTGTGAAACGAGAACGAAGGGATGACGGCAGGTGGACAGTTGGTTTCAGGCCCTGATGTCATCTCAGCCGCCATCTTCAGACCTCCAGGTCACTCCTCCTCTCTGGTACCATGGATGGACCATCCAGGTCACTCCTCCTCTCTGGTACCATGATGGACCATCCAGGTCACTCCTCCTCTCTGGTACCATGGATGGACCATCCAGGTCACTCCTCCTCTCTGGTACCATGAATGGACCATCCAGGTCACTCCTCCTCTCTGGTACCATGGATGGACCATCCAGGTCACTCCTCCTCTCTGGTACCATGGATGGACCATCCAGGTCACTCCTCCTCTCTGGTACCATGGATGGACCATCCAGGTCACTCCTCCTCTCTGGTACCATGGATGGACCATCCAGGTCACTCCTCCTCTCTGGTACCATGGATGGACCATCATCCAGCCCACGTGACACCAGCAGCTTTTTCAAAGCACACAAACTGTCCGTTACAGTGAATTAATTTAAATAATTACAGAATAAAAATGCCATGATTGCCTTTCTGGGTAAATACAGTGATCCCTCGCCAATTTGCGCTTTAAGTCCAACGGTTTTAGTTATTCACGGATTTTTCAGAAATATATAATATAATAAAAAATAAAGAAAAAATCGAGGAAACATCACAGGATGTTGTGCGCGTTCTCTCACAGCGAAGAAATGCTGTGAGCCAGCCTGGTCCCTTTTAAGAAGGTAGTCTTATGGGTAATGGTGTGGCCTTATGGGTAATGTAGTGTGTGTGTCGTGGGACGGCAGAATGAAAACAGGGTTAGATGAAATGTGTAGTGAGCATCAACAGCAGCCCAGCGTGTATAGATTTACATTCTCTGTTAACCGACAGGAGCCCAACAATACAACCTGTGTGATGTTACAAGTTCCTGCAGTACCAGAATAAAGTGCTTGTTCCATGCAGAGAAAACCAGACTGTTTCTTTTGTTGTTGTTAGCGTGTTAGCCGCTAATTACGAGCCAAAAATAGCACAATACCAGCGGTTTGTTAACTACGGTTCAGAGACCAGAGGCTGTGAAGGTAACAGAAAGACCACAGTTGAGACTTTGTCTTGTTTCGCTGCAGTGTCTCACTACTTTTTTGCGGTTTTTAAACATATTTTAAACTAGGGATGCGCGCGATTAGTCGTCTAAACGATTAAACATCCGCCCACTTAATAGTCGGCACCAGAAATATTAGTCACTTAAACCAATTTGTGTTTTATTCATGTACAAGGCCGCTTAACTGTCATACAGCCGCCCGCCACTAGTCGGGGCTACAGAGCCGTCAGACAGCAGTCCCCCTCTCCAGCGGCAATGCTCGAGTAGACTAGAGTTTTAAAACGTCACGGTGGGAAGATAGTCTCGGAAAACCAGCGCGGTTTGGCGGTACTTTAATCTAGAAAATGAAAACAAAGTAGTATGTAGACTGTGTCAGAAACAACTGGCATGCAATCACTCGACTGAAGCAATGCGCAACCACATTCCACTCAAGCATTTGGATGTTAATCTGCACGAGACGACGGCTGCTGATGCTAGCGGTGCTAGCCACACTCAGGCCGATTTGACATTGTTTACATGGAGACGTGTTCTCCCGTCCGGTCTGAGAGGATAACGCAACTCATCACGATTACACACAATTTTCTTTGGGACAATGTTTCAAATTCTGTTTCGATGTTTCAATAAATTGTGCTAAATTTTCACTGTTTTCTGAGTGTTTTCCTTTTTTTTAGACTAGTCGACTAGTCTTAATTAAAATTTTCGTTTAGGGAAATTAGTCGCCAGGAACATCCCTATTTTAAACACATTATTGAGGCTCGGGGGGCTCCGGCTCCAGTTCGTGGATTTTGATTTTCGCGGGGGGGGGGGGGGGGCGCCGGTACCCATTAACCGCGAAACAATAAGGGATCACTGTAAAGCTAGAAATCACTGCATTTCTGGATATAATCCATCTGCATAAGCAGCTTTCCTGGTTTCTCCTCTGTTTCTATCTGGGACCAGTCTGGATTTCACTACAACACATCCTGTGGTTCCAGGCTCAAAGAAAACTGCAGAAGTCTTTTTTTTTGTACTTTTTAATTTTGTTTATTCAAATTTTTTATCTTCTTTTATAGTCGCACTCATGCCTTTGTAACGAATGTAAGCGCTTGGTGGCTGACGGATGTGTGTGCGTTCCAACCCCACACAGCCCGACTAACAATAATACAGACAGGGCTGCTGAATGTTCTACCTCCTCTGAGTGCCACCACTAACGTTCCCCAACACCAAAATAATAATATTATCACTCGGAAGAAAAATGGAAGACAGTTTCAGGTGTTTTTTTTTTATTTTTTTGCCCCCAAACAGCCGACAAAGTGACTTGAGCATCTTGAAAGCAGCAGTTGACATCAGGACATCTAGATGTAGCTGTCACATCTGTATCATCTCTAGCTCATCCAGCCACCATTTCTAACCGTATGGAGCCGTATCCTGCTGCAGGAGCAGGGCCCTGAACATTGTGAGGGACTCCTCACGCCCTCTCTGTAAGTCCTTCCAGCTGCTGCCCTCTCAGACGTTTCACCGCAGCATTAAATGCTCAACCACAAGGCTGCTGAACAGCTTCCTGCCACAAGCTGTGAGACTGTTAAACATGCCAGCGCCAGTAAACCCTGCTTCACTAACTGGACTGGAGCTGAGTTCTAGCTCCCTCCGGGACCCGCGGCAGTTTGCTTATCGTCGTGGGGTTGGAGTCATACACCTGCTTCAACGAACCCACGGTCACCTGGACAAAGCACTGCCAGGATCAGGTTCTTCCATTTCTCCAGTGAAGGTAACACCATCCAGCTGCTTGACCACAAAACTGACTAACAGACCAGAGACTTAAAGAAACTGAACAGACTGATGAAGCAGGCTGGCTCTGTTCTGGAGCTGATGGAGCTGGTGGAGCTGATGGACCTGATGAAGCTGATGGACCTGATGGAGATGATGGAGATAATGGACATGATGGAGCTGATGGACCTGATGGAGATGATGGAGCTGATGGAGCTAATGGAGATGATGGAGCTGATGAAGCTGATGGACCTGATGGAGATGATGGAGATAATGGACATGATGGAGCTGATGGACCTGATGGAGATGATGGAGCTGATGGAGCTAATGGAGATGACGGACCTGATGAAGCTGATGGACCTGATGGAGATGATGGAGATAATGGACATGATGGAGCTGATGGACCTGATGGAGATGATGGAGCTGATGGAGCTAATGGAGATGATGGAGCTGATGAAGCTGATGGACCTGATGGAGCTGATGGACCTGATGGACCTGATGAAGCTGATGGAGATGATGGAGATAATGGACATGATGGAGCTGATGGACCTGATGGAGCTGATGGACCTGATGGAGCTAATGGAGATGATGGAGCTGATGAAGCTGATGGACCTGATGGAGCTGATGGACCTGATGGACCCGATGAAGCTGATGGAGATGATGGAGATAATGGACATGATGGAGCTGATGGAGATGATGGACCTGATGGAAGTGATGGACCTGATGGACCTGATGGACCTGATGAAGCTGATGGAGATGATGGAGATAATGGACATGATGGAGCTGATGGAGCTGGTGGAGCTAATGGAGATGATGGACCTGATGGAACTGATGGACCTGATGAACCTGATGAAGCTGATGGAGATGATGGAGATAATGGACATGATGGAGCTGATGGACCTGATGGAGATGATGGAGCTGATGGAGCTGATGGACCTGATGGAGCTGATGGACCTGATGGACCTGATGAAGCTGATGGACCTGATGGAGCTGATGGAGCTGATGGAGATGATGGAGATGATGGAGATAATGGACATGATTGAGCTGATGGACCTGATGAAGCTGATGGACCTGATGGAGCTGATGGAGCTGATGGAGCTGATGGAGATGATGGAGATAATGGACATGATGGAGCTGATGGACCTGATGGAGATGATGGAGCTGATGGAGCTGATGGACCTGATGGAGCTGATGGAGCTGATGGACCTGATGAAGCTGATGGACCTGATGGAGCTGATGGAGCTGATAGAGATGATGGAGATAATGGACATGATTGAGCTGATGGACCTGATGAAGCTGATGGACCTGATGGAGCTGATGGAGCTGATGGACCTGATGGACCTGATGAAGCTGATGGACCTGATGGAGCTGATGGAGTTGATGCAGATGATGGAGATAATGGACATGATTGAGCTGATGGACCTGATGGAGCTGATGGAGCTGAGGAGGATACTTCATCAAATGAAGATCATCATGGATGACCCTGAACATCCTCTACACAACACAGTGATTCAGCAGCAGAGTCTTCAGTCAGAGGACCTTCAGATCTGTTGCAACACAGACAGATACAGATGCAGGAGATCCTTCCTGACCACAGCTGGAACCTTCTACAATCAGTCACTGAAGAGTCATGACAGTTACTGTAACAATTTAATCTCCCTTTAGAGATCAATAAAGTATTTGTGAATTGAATATCCAACCATATCTGATTACACTCAGCCATGTCCAACCATTTAACTCCATCTAACCGCTATATTTCATTCAGAGAGCCAACACTTCCATCCACAACTGAGCTGAACCAGGTCACTCTGGGCCCATCGGTTCACACTGCTGATCTGCTGCGAGCCAGATTTATCAGCACAGATAAACTTGATTCATCAGGAAACATCAAAGAATATGATCTTATTCTCGTTATAGAGGACAGCTGCGGATGTTTCTCATATCAACCTCTGTGTTTCAGTTTTCACTACATTCTCTGTCACTTCCGACTGCTATCACGTCCCTGTTTTCCCACATCTCAGCTTTATTCAATTTAAACAGCGCTAATGGTCAAGAGTGTGAGAGTAAGAGTTAAGTTGCTATAAAGCCTGAAAGCTGTCAAAAGGTAAGAGAAGTGGAACGTAGCGCAACACAGGACCGTTTTTCAGCGACAGCGGTGAAAGTGAATAATAAGAGAAGTGGTCGGGCCTGAGGTACAGACATGACTGTCCACACGGTGACGTCTGTCTGTCTGTCTGTCTGTCTGTCCGTTTGTCTGTCTGTCCCACCCTGGACTGTTGTTGTGAGCAGCAACCAGCTTGTGCTTCAGATTTTCTCTGAGCTCACAAAAATAACGAATTCAACAAACACCTCTCACATGCCCCACTGCCCCCGATCGCTCTATAAATCTGACTGTTACGTCCCACAGGCCCCCCTTCCACCCCCTGGTCTGGCTCTGCCGGCCTGCTTCGGTACTGGGTCTCATGGATAGTAGCTGGGAGCTGCAGCTCTGCCCAGAGAGACGTGGATGTGGAAAAATCAGGGCGGAGGAGTAAACGGTCACCAGTAAAACAAGGAGCAGTAAAAGTGTGGCGCGTCCATTTCACGATCAGAGCCGCGAACAGACAGCTCCTCTGGGTTATTGGCTTCCTCTCGAATGTGAGCCCACGTTATCCGGACTCTTCCTGCGCACGGCTGCTGTCTTTGTTGGGCCACTTCAGAAACTATTTACAAGTAAATGTAAATGTAGGATCGACAGATGAACATGGAAAAACTCAATGATCAAGCAAATAGATGTGAGCGCTTACATCAGAGACGACGTATTTCTATGACATCTGCGTGACTCTTCTTTGAAACACCCATCTTTACCATGAATGTTCAGTGAATCCAACTGATTGTCATTTGCCTCGTAGCTGCAGCTCATACAGTAAACCTGTGTCGCAGGGGCAGAAGTTTAACCAGAAAGGTCCAGACCTCCCTCTACCTGAACACCTCCTCCAGCTTCTCTGAGAGGACACCAAGGCATTGCTAGGCCAGCCAAGAGATGTAGCCTCTCCAGTGTGTCCTGGGTCTTCTCCTGGTAGGACATGCCCGAAACATCTCCCCCAGGAGGCGTCCAGGAGGCAGCCTGGCCAGATGCCCAAACCACCTCAACTGGCTCCTCTCAATGTGAAGGAGCAGTGACTCTACTCTGAGTCTCCCTCGGATGACTGGATGTCTCACCCTGTCTCTAAGGGAGAGTCCAGCCACCCTGTGGAGGAGGAAAAAGAAGAAATATTGAGGTAAAGGTAGGGCTCCTTCATTCATGCAGACATGTCCCAGGTCCCAGGTAGTTCAGTGCACAGGTCCTACTACTCAGGTCCCGCTCACTCAGGTCCTACTACTCAGGTCTTACTACCCAAGTGCCACTACTCAGGTCCTGCTACTCAGGTCCCACTACACAGGTCCCACTACTAAGGTCCTACTACTCAGGTCCCACTACTCAGGTCTTACTACTCAGGTCTTACTACTCAAGTGCCACTACTCAGGTCCTGCTACTCAGGTCCTACTACTCAGGTCCCACTACTCAGGTCCCACTACTAAGGTCCTACTACTCAGGTCCCGCTACTCAGGTCTTACTACTCAAGTGCCACTACTCAGGTCCTGCTACTCAGGTCCTACTACTCAGGTCCCGCTACTCAGGTCCCACTACTAAGGTCCTACTACTCAGGTCCTGCTACTCAGGTCCCACTACTCAGGTCCTGCTACTCAGGTCCCGCTACTCAGGTCCTACTACTCAGGTCCTACTACTCAGGTCCCGCCACTCAGGTCCTACTACTCAGGTCCCACTACTCAGGTCCCGCCACTCAGGTCCTACTACTCAGGTCCCACTACACAGGTCATACTCAATACTCGAGTTGAGGGGGGATGAGGGCGGATGGCATCCCCCCTGAAATAAAAATGATCAAAAATCATCCCCCCTGTAAAACTGCCACCCCCCCTTTCCATCCCTCCCCTTTTTACAGTAAATGTTGGGAATATAACTTATAATTATTTCATCATTAGAAAGTAGTACGCATGTTGACTAAAAGAAATAATAAAATCTGAGGGCACAGGGGCACGCAAACATGCAATGACGCAACATGATTGTTATTTTCAATTGGTTAATTGATGCCTGAGGGAGCGGCACGAGCTGCTGCGCAGAGCGACATATTGAGGATTAACTGCACTGCAACGTGAGCATGAGGAAACGAGCGGCTGGACAACGAGGTGTCAGGGAGTTTTTTTAAAAAAGACTCAAATGACAGGTGAGCTATAAATCAAGAATCTCAATCACTACTTTTTATTAATCTATACAAAAGTGGCCAGACTCGCCACAGGCTGCACAATAACAACACAGCTAGTTTTCCAAGCTTGCTGTGTAGCCTGCAAACTAGCTGAGATGAACTCATGTTAACGTTCATCTATCTTGTTAACTAGCTTGATGAAACACAGGACTTGTCATTCAGTCACGATAGATTCTGGTTTATGAGCGTGGCAAACGTAAAACAGATATTTACTGTTAGCGTTAGACGAGAGTTTGTCTCAAATATTTGACCAGAATTAATGATGAAATATTCTTCACACGGCTATATTATTTTCATCAATAGGACTCGTCAGCCTGTTGCTGGGGCCTGTAATTTAATATTACAGTGAATATGATAAATGTGATTTTAACCTATACTGTACTTTTTGTCTATTATCCAAGAGCAAGGTCATGTGCTTTTAGCATGACATGTCTGCACATTCTATCAAACCCTATAATGTTATTTTCTTCACATAGAGGAAAGCCATGGCCAGGAAACAGGAGGATCAAGAGCAGAAGGTACAGGTTTGATTATCAAACCTTTAGGGTTTAGACCAGGGGTTATTTTAACTGGGGATTCCCTGTAATTGACTTTTTCCCCCTCACAATAATTGAAAAATCTGAAGACTGTTAGTAATCTTTTAATGTAAATAATAATTGTTAATGTAGAAACTGATAACAAAATTTTCATGACTGTCAAAATGACTAATTGCAAAAAAAAGTCTAGTGCAACCTCTAGTTTACACACTTACCCTTTTCAATTCATATGTAGGCCTATTAGTATGTAGCTCATTATTTCAGTGGCTATAAGGCACATTAATCTATTAATCTTCAAAGTCACTGCTTAGCTAACAATCAGAAATCAAGAACACGAAAAATTGTCGACAAAAAACATGATTACGACAGTCTTTGGAAACTGCTATGAGATACTGAGACTTGAAACTGAGAAACTAAAAACTGTGCACCAGAGGGGAGAAAAGGAAAAGTATTGTAAAATGTTGAGAGAGTTTTTCTGTACTACTGTACTGTCTTTAATAACACAAAAAAAAGAGATAATTGTTATGATTTTGCACTTAAAATAAACTTGGCTTGACTTGATTTGAAAGGATTCAGAAGTCTTATTTACAGTGTTTTGTTTTGATAATGAATTTACAGCCCTGCCCCTGCCACATTTTTTTTAAGTGAAAAACATTGACCATCCCCCCTGAATTTTTTTTTACAACTCGACTACTGGTCATACTACTCAGGTCTTACTACTAAGGTCCAACTACTCAGGTCCCACCACTCAGGTCGTACTACTCAGGTCCTACTACTCAGGTCCTGCTATTTAGGTCCCACTACTCAGGTCCCAATACTCAGGTCCCGCTACTCAGGTCCCGCTACTCAGGTCCCACTACTCAGGTCCTGCTACTCAGGTCCCACTACTCAGGTCCCGCTACTCAGGTCCCACTACTCAGGTCCCGCTACTCAGGTCCCACTACTCAGGTCCCACTACTCAGGTCCTGCTACTCAGGTCCCGCTGCTCAGGTCCCGCTACTCAGGTCCCGCTACTCAAGTCCCACTACTCAGGTCCCACCACTGAGGTCCTACTACTCAGGTCCTACTACTCAGGTCCCACTACACAGGTCGTACTACTCAGGTCTTACTACTAAGGTCCAACTACTCAGGTCCCACCACTCAGGTCGTACTACTCAGGTCCTGCTACTCAGGTCCCGCTACACAGGTCGTACTACTCAGGTCGTACTACTCAGGTCCTGCTATTTAGGTCCCACTACTCAGGTCCCAATACTCAGGTCCTACTACTCAGGTCTTACTACTCAGGTCCCACTACTCAGGTCCTACTACTCAGGTCCCGCTACTCAGGTCCCGCTACTCAGGTCCCACTACTCAGGTCCCACTACTCAGGTCTCGCTACTCAGGTCCCGCTGCTCAGGTCCCGCTACTCAGGTCCCGCTACTCAAGTCCCGCTACTCAAGTCCCACTACTCAGGTCCTACTACTCAGGTCCTACTACTCAGGTCCCACTACTCAGGTCCCACTACTCAGGTCCTACTCCTGAGGTCCTACTACTCAGGTCCCGCTACTCAGGTCCCGCTACTCAGGTCCTGCTACTCAGGTCCTGCTACTCAGGTCCTGCTACTCAGGTCCCACTACTCAGGTCCTGCAACTCAAGTCCCACTACTCAGGTCCCGCTACTCAGGTCCCACTACACAGGTCCTGCTACTCAGGTCCTGCTACTCAGGTCCCACTACTCAGGTCCCACTACTCAGGTCCTGCTACTCAGGTCCTGCTACTCAGGTCCTGCTACTCAGGTCCCACTACTCAGGTCCTGCAACTCAAGTCCCACTACTCAGGTCCTGCTTGTGTTTCAGAAGCAAAGCACTTCCATGTGCCTGTTCAGCTGGATTTGTGAGACTACAAATTTACCTGAAGATCTTGAGATCACGATGATCATGTGACAATCTACTCATTTAGGAACATATATCTTGCCCCGTTTTGTCTTTTTGCAATTATACATATCAAAAAAAGGATGAGTGGTGTCAAGTTAAATATTATTTTCTCTCTTCTTTTCCTTTCTTTATCCAGCTGGTCTTCATCGGGAAGGTCCTCCCATATGATCCAGGTTCTGATCAAAGTTTCTTCCTCTTAAAGTGGAGTTTGTCCTTGCCACTGTTTGGCTTAAAATGTTTTTTTCTCCTGCTACAGGAGTTTATTTAACTGCCAATTTTCTTTGATTAAGACTTAAGATTATAATTTTAGTTAACGATATTTGCTTGGGAGTCATGCTCTGGGTCTCTGTAAAACACCTAGAGACAACTTGCATTGTAATAGACTCTATATACAAATAAAACTGAATTGACTTGAATCATTGCAACAGCGATACAGGAAGTCATGAGACTCAAACATGCAAAAAAAAGGTCCCAGTACTGAACTTAGGGGCACTTCAGGAGTGAGACAGTAGGTTATCATTGCCATAATACTTTTAAAAAATGCCAAGAAAGGTATGATTTAAACCAAGACTATTCCTCTATAGTCTATATTCTATACATACAGTGTTTTTAATGCACTAAAGTTTTAACATGTAGGTGTGCACGCAGTGGCTGCGTATGTCAATGTTTATGAGCTGTGCAGTGATATCTGCTACAGAGGAATATCTGTTTTGTAAATGCCTGAAGATCACGGCCATTCAATTTGATTTTCAGCCTTTGCATTTGTGCTGACAAACCATTAATGGTGCGCAAACTGTGGTACCCGTACCACTGGTGGTACGCGAGCGCTCTCTGGTGGTACGTGGGGGAACACCAGGACTTTCTACATTTTCCCCTTTTTTTTAAAAAATTAAATCGGAAACATACAATGCATTACAAATACGTTTCAACGAAATTCAGGTAACAATAAATAACTACAATAAGGAATAAACATCTCTCCTGTGAATTTACAGCTAATTGAGAAGGCATATATGGCTATATTTTAAAACTGGTCGTCATGGTGGTACTCAGAGAGCTGAACGGTTTCTCAGGTGGTACGCAGGATTAAAAGTTTGAGAACTACTGATCTACACCAACTCCCTTCCATTCAGCATAATGGAGGTCCGCCCAAGTGTCTTGTGGGTATACATCAACAAATAATCACACTCATTCACTCAGAGGGTTGATTTAAAATCACTAAATAGCCCACACATTGTTAGCCTAGCATACCTTTGAACTGTGGGAGGAAACCCGTGCATGAGTAGAGCGTTCAAACTCTACAGAAAGGCTCCAGCTGGGATTCAAACCAGGAACCTTCTAGCTGTGAGACAGCAGCACTAACCACCGAGTAGTTTTACGGTTTCAGCAGCGTTACCTGACCGTCTGTCAGGACGTGACTGGCGGCAAGCATGTGTGCCATCTGCTAGAGCTAAGAGGCTTCCTGTGGCAACTCCACAATGATTAGTGTGTCGTTCAGGGGTTTAGAGTCCGTCCCACTGTGGTGGAGGAATGTCCTGGTGTTCTCAGATCAGTGGGAACGAACAGTTTTCACTGTCGGACCCGTGGAAAAAGGTCGGCTTTTATTTTTTAACAGACATTTCAACAAGGGAAAGACCATCACTGACGGCTACACGAGTGGTCTCTGGAATAACTGTAGGAAGAGCAGAAAGGCACAAATCTGCAAGCCCCCGGATAAATGAGAGCTGCCCCCCCACTTAGACGGGTCACAAGGACAGCAGCATAAATCAGAGGCGTTAGATAATGGAGGAAACAGAGGGAGGAGCTCAGCGTGATGCTGCAGGGTGAGAGTCTGAAGAGACCATGAAACTTAATCTGTAAAGTCTTGGTGATGGCTTGTTTTTCTAGCGCCGAGCCCGGCCGTCTATCAGCTGTGGTATCTAAACAGAGCGGGGCTTTAAGAAGCTCCCGCTGGTGTTTCTTTAGGTTGACTCTGTACAGCCCTTTCTCTTTTCTTTGCCCCCCCGCTCCCAGGAGCCACGGAGCCCTCGACGGCCCGCCGCGTCAGAGGCCAGGATTTAGTCCTGGATCCTCACCTGCAGGGGTCTCTGCTGTGATTAATGCTCAACACACAAGGTCCTCTGGTTTCAAATAAAATAAACCCGCTCAGCTTTACGGGGACATTAGCTGCTTGCGTAATGATGAATAATGGAGGCTAATTCAGCAGGGCAACGAGCAGAAAATACACTATTACGGCATCTTAAGCTTTCTTACCTTTAAAATTTGATTTATTTTATAGAAATGCAAAATGTGAATTCAATCCATACTCAGACAACTGAAACTGGAGATCTCCAGTGCATCACTAAATGCCCTCAAGTAGGGGAGCACGATAACTATTGGGCCGATAACTATTGGGCCGATAACTTGGGCCGATAACTATCGGTCCGATAAGAGGAAATTATGACGTCATTCCGATAACTCCGATATCATGACCAACAGCCCCGATAACATATATATTTTGTCATCACAGCAGTGTCTGACTCCCTCTGAGCCTTGAATGACCGGCAGTGAATGTTATGTTCAAGTGACTTCAGCATAATCAGAAAAAAGATTACTCAATAAAGAAAATCAAGAATACCCCCTCATGCCAGAAAACAACTCGTTAACTCGGTCATAATTTTGGTAGTTGTTGACTTTAAATTATATTCGCAGTGTTTTTCCACATGTTACACATAAAAAAGAAAAAATAGAAAAGGCTGAAAGAACGACAAGCAAATGAGGGAACAGAGGAATTTACGTTACACCTTGAATGCAGCCTGCAGCACAGCGTGTTGATCACAACAAACATGGTGGCGTGGAACTTCGTTAAAGTTTCAGAAGAAGATAGTTTGGTGGTTATTTGTGACGAATCCTCTGAGTGAATTCTACGTGGAGGGAAGAACAAGCTTTAATACGTCAAACCTGATTGGCCACCTACAACATAACAATCGCTTCCATGGAGTTTTGAAATCGCGCTAATCGTAGCTAATGCTAACATGCACAAGCCAGCAGCAGTCTCTTCTCTGCTCTCCCTCATTCCTCTTATCTAAAGCTTTCATGAGATTAAAAAATAAACAAAAACTACTGAACTCATTTACTTTATTTAAAGGTATTAATTTAAATTGAACCACAAGTCAAAATCCTTTAAATTTAAATGTTAATCTTTTTCAGTTAGTAATTTTGATGCATGTATTTCCATCAGTTCAAGGAGCCTTTATTTTTTATATCAGTCAGTAATGAACCTTATTTAAGTTAATATGAGACATCAAATAGGTTTGTTTGATAGCTTTATGAAAATGTTTGAGAGGCTTGCGATTTATGGAGCGATAGGAGTGCCACATTAATAAATAAATAAATAAATGTGGAAATATAAAGAGAAATAAATAAATAAATAAATGTGGACATATAAAGAGAAATAAATAAATAAATAAATGTATGTGGAAATATAAAGAGAAATAAATATATAAATAAATATATGTGGAAATATAAAAGGAAATAAATAAATAAATGTGGAAATATAAAGGGAAATAAATTAATAAATAAATGTGGAAATATAAAGAGAAATAAATAAATGAAAAGGAAAATCATCTTTAATTTTCGTGTTGCATTTGCTTTTCCTTTTTGGCACTCCTGTGACACAAGGATAAAGCAATGACAAAACGCTTGGTGGACTGAGCTGTCAATCAAATGGCTCTGGGCGGGGCTTCCTGTCCAGGATGGATAGTCGTTCCCTGATCACTGGATTTCTGCCTGGCGGTATGGGCGCTAACTCATAGATATGTATGCTAGCGTTTAGCCTGACATCACCAGCGCTGAGGAGGACCAGTGTTGCCAACTTAGCGACTTTGTCGCTATATCTAGCAACTTTCCAGACCCCCCTAGCGACTTAATTTGTAAAAAGCGACTAACGACAAATCTAGCGACTTTTTCTGGTGATTTAACGACTCACTGGCACTCAAACCGCTAGGTTTGAAGCCATCACTTGGCTGCTGATGGCTGCTGTCTGCCTCGCGAGCCACGCTTCTCTCTCTCTTTCTCTCTCTCTCTCCCCCCCCCCCCGGGCCGACCGTCCGACCGTCCGTCTGTGTCCGTCCGTCGCATCTAGCGACTTCTAGCGACTTCCGGGACAGCCTCTAGCGATTTTTCTCATTGGAGAGTTGGCAACAGTGCAGAGAGAGAGAATGTACGCTAGCATACATATCTATGAGTTAGCACCCATACCGCCAGCAGCAGAAATCCAGTGATCAGGGAACGACTATCCATCCTGGACAGGGAAGCCCGCCCAGAGCCATTTGATTGACAGCTCAGTCCACCAAGCGTTTTGTCATTGCTTTATCCTTGTGTCACAGGAGTGCCAAAAAGGAAAAGCAAATGCAATACGAAAATTAAAGATGATTTTCCTTTTCATTACTTTATTTCTCTTTATATTTCCACATTTATTTATTAATTTATTTCCCTTTATATTCCACATGATAGATTTATGCCACAGATTTATTGTCTCTTTATATTTCCACAGAGATTATTTATTTATTTCTCTTTATATTTCCACAGATATTTATTATTTCTTTATATTTCCACATATTTATTTATTTATTTTATTTATTTATTTATTTATTTCTCTTTTTATTTCCACATTTATTTATTTATTTATTTATTTATTAATGTGGCACTCCTATCGCTCCATAGCGATTAGTTTTTCTTTGGAAAAAATAAATATCTGTTCATTTAAAAAGTCAAAACTATTTTTGATTTTGTTCATAGTATTAATGTAATGATCTTAGGTATATGTGTGTGTTATCGGTATCGGCCTTTTAGGAGCTGAAAGTTATCGGTTATCAATTATCGGTTTTTAAAAACAGTTATCGTGCATCCCTACCCTCAAGAAACAGCGCATGTTGACTGGCATCCATGAAAAGAATCACACGGGACTATGAAGCAGGACTTGAATGTCAGAGGAGAATGTTCGGTTTTCATGTGTGATGTGTAAATATCGTGTCATGGTTTCAGAAAGCTGGATAAAGCTGGAGACTCCAGTGGACCCGGGTCACCAGAGATGCTCTAGGAGGCGTCACTCATCGAAGGCTGACGGAGCCACGTGGACAGGAAGCCTGGAGGTCACCTCGTCCAGAGGTGTTCACCTCATCCAGAGGTGTTTACCTCATCCAGAGGTGTTTACCTCGCCCAGAGGTGTTTACCTCATCCAGAGGTGTTTACTTCGCCCAGAGGTGTTTACCTTGCCCAGAGGTGTTCACCTCATCCAGAGGTGTTTACCTCATCCAGAGGTGTTTACCTCGTCCAGAGGTGTTTACCTCATCCAGAGGTGTTTACCTCGTCCAGAGGTGTTTACCTCATCCAGAGGTGTTCACCTCGTCCAGAGGTGTTTACCTCATCCAGAGGTGTTCACCTCATCCAGAGGTGTTTACCTCGCCCAGAGGTGTTCACCTCATCCAGAGGTGTTCACCTCATCCAGAGGTGTTTACCTCGCCCAGAGGTGTTCACCTCATCCAGAGGTGTTCACCTCATCCAGAGGTGTTTACCTCATCCAGAGGTGTTCACCTCATCCAGAGGTGTTTTTTCCAGACCTACCTTCCAGAGGTGTTTACCTCATCCAGAGGTGTTTACCTCGCCCAGAGGTGTTTACCCATCCAGAGGTGTTCACCTCATCCAGAGGTGTTTACCTCATCCAGAGGTGTTCACCTCCAGAGGTGTCCAGAGTGTTTACTCATCCAGAGGTGGTTACCTCGCCCAGAGGTGTTTACCCATCCAGAGGTGTTTACCTCGCCCAGAGGTGTTTACCTCATCCAGAGGTGTTCACCTCATCCAGAGGTGTTCACCTCATCCAGAGGTGTTTACCTCGCCCAGAGGTGTTCACCTCATCCAGAGGTGTTCACCTCATCCAGAGGTGTTTACCTCGCCCAGAGGTGTTCACCTCATCCAGAGGTGTTACTTCCAGAGGGTTACCTCATCCAGAGGTGTTCACCTCATCCAGAGGTGTTCACCTCATCCAGAGGTGTGTTTACCTCATCCAGAGGTGTTTACCTCATCCAGAGAGGTGTTCACCTCATCCAGAGGTGTTTACCTCTCCAGAGGTGTTCACCTCATCCAGAGGTGTTACCCTCATCCAGAGGTGTTCACCTCATCCAGAGGTGTTTACCTCATCCAGAGGTGTTTACCTCATCCAGAGGTGTTCACCTCATCCAGAGGTGTTCACCTCATCCAGAGGTGTTTACCTCATCCAGAGGTGTTCACCTCATCCAGAGGTGTTCACCTCATCCAGAGGTGTTCACCTCATCCAGAGGTGTTTACCTCATCCAGAGGTGTTCACCTCATCCAGAGGTGTTTACCTCATCCAGAGGTGTTTACCTCATCCAGAGGTGTTCACCTCATCCAGAGGTGTTTACCTCTTCCAGAGGTGTTTGTTCACCTCCAGAGGTGTCCAGAGGTGTTCCTCATCCAGAGGTGTGTACCTCATCCAGAGGTGTTCACCTCATCCAGAGGTGTTTACCTCATCCAGAGGTGTTTACCTCATCCAGAGGTGTTCACCTCATCCAGAGGTGTTTACCTCGCCCAGAGGTGTTCACCTCATCCAGAGGTGTTACCTCATCCAGAGGTGTTCACCTCATCCAGAGGTGTGTACCTCATCCAGAGGTGTTCACCTCATCCAGAGGTGTTCACCTCATCCAGAGGTGTTTACCTCATCCAGAGGTGTTTACCTCACCTCATCCAGAGGTGTTTACCTCGTCCAGAGGTGTTCACCTCATCCAGAGGTGTGTACCTCATCCAGAGGTGTTCACCTCATCCAGAGGTGTGTACCTCATCCAGAGGTGTTCACCTCATCCAGAGGTGTTCACCAGGCTTCCTGTCCACGTGGTTCCGTGGTCCAGAGGTGGACGTCGGTGACTCAGAGGCATCTGGACCATCTGCACTGGAAACATGTGCTGGTCACTGGTCCAGCTCCTCTTTTAGAATAGATATAAGAAATGTTCTCTGGACAAAAGACAGAAATGTGTTTATGTCTTGAATTTTATGTATTTATTTATACCACAATAGTTTTATTGAATTATATTTGAAAATATTGTATAATTTCCATATTTAAAAACTGTGGTTTAAGCAGAACGAAGTCACAACGAGTCTGGAGCTGTAAAAGCTCAGAAACATTTATGTGCTCGGTCTGTTTATGCTGGCAGGTGAGTCCAGAACCAGCTGACCACCAGCAGAACCAGCTGACCAACAGCTGACCACCAGCAGAACCAGCTGACCAAAGCAGCAGAACCAGCTGACCAACAGCAGAACCAGCTGACCAACAGCAGAACCAGCTGACCACCAGCAGAACCAGCAGAACCAGCTGACCAAGAGCAGAACCAGCTGACCAACAGCAGAACCAGCTGACCACCAGCAGAACCAGCTGACCACCAGCAGAACCAGCTGACCAACAGCAGAACCAGCTGACCACCAGCAGAACCAGCTGACCACCAGCAGAACCAGCTGACCAACAGCAGAACCAGCTGACCACCAGCAGAACCAGCTGACCACCACCAGCAGAACCAGCTGACCACCAGCAGAACCAGCTGACCACCAGCAGAACCAGCAGAACCAGCTGACCAACCAGCAGAACCAGCTGACCACCAGCAGAACCAGCTGACCAACAGCAGAACCAGCTGACCACCAGCAGAACCAGCTGACCACCAGCAGAACCAGCTGACCAGCAGAACCAGCAGAACCAGCAGAACCAGCTGACCAACAGCAGAACCAGCTGACCACCAGCAGAACCAGCTGACCACCAGCAGAACCAGCAGAACCAGCTGACCAACAGCAGAACCAGCTGACCAACCAGCAGAACCAGCTGACCAACAGCTGACCACCAGCAGAACCAGCTGACCACCAGCAGAACCAGCTGACCAACAGCAGAACCAGCTGACCACCAGCAGAACCAGCTGACCACCAGCTGACCAACAGCAGAACCAGCTGACCAACAGCAGCAAACCAGCTGACCACCAGCAGAACCAGCTGACCAACAGCAGAACCAGCTGACCAACAGCAGAACCAGCTGACCAACAGCAGAACCAGCTTCCAGCAGGAAGGAAGACGGAGGTTCCAGAGGAACCAAACAGAGATGATGTCACGGCCTGTTGGACCCTCCTTAGAACAGTCCAGCTGCAGAGCATCCAGCCCAGGAGAACCAACTGGAGCATCTGACCCAGTAGAACCAACTGGAGCATCTGACTCACCACAACCAACTGGAACATCTGACCCAGTAGAACCAACTGGAGCATCTGACTCACCAGAACCAACTGGAGCATCTGGCCCAGCAGAACCAACTGGAGTATCCGACTCAGCAGAACCAACTGGAGCATCCGACCCAGCAGAACCGATCCAATGTCTCTCCCATATCAAACCTCATCTCCTCAACTCATTTTTCAGAAATGAAGTCCCTTCGTATTCATGCGACTTCACACATTTCTACATTCAAGGAAACTTTCCTGAAGGAACTGGACTGAACCGGTCCCTTCTGATGGTTCACAACCAGAACTGTTCATGAGCCTTTGCTTCGTTACTGCTGGTGTTCAGCCCACAGAGCTCAGAGCTGATCAGGTTCAGTCTGTGGAGGAGCTGCAGCTCAAACGGGTCACAGCTGGTTCAGAAAGGTCCAGTTGTTTTACGCTGTAGGAATATTTGATTCAGACGCTGCAGCAGGTAAATGAGTGTTTCTGTGACAAATACAGTCATCTAAACCCAGATTCTGCTGTGGGAGCGTCACTGATCACTGTCATGTCAAAAAAAACCAAAAAACCATTTGGAATCTAATTGAATGTTTTTTTTAAAGCTGTGCCTGTAAAGTTATAAATTGACTACATGTTAATGTTATTTCAATAAAATTATTAGAAATAAGTCTTTCAACGGCTGAACTGTTAACACAGATCCAATAAAAATGTAATTACTGGAGGTGATAAATTAGTGTCTGTTTTGACAAAAACCAAGATGTAAGAACCACAGCTCTTTTTATTTCTCTGCTTATTTAGGATTATTTTAATACCAATTAAATGGACAGTTCTGGTGTCGGAGCGCTGAGAAATAAAACTTTACGTGACCCAGTTCTTGGATCTCATCACGGGTTCTGGATGAAGATCCGGTTCTCTTATTTCATGTTTAATTTTTTTTATTTATTTCTCCCTCTATTTCCACCCCGGACACACAGGAGCCCGGTCCAGTTGCGGTTCTGTTGGATCCTTACTGTTGGTAGTCGCTCCTGCAGTACAGCCTCGTGTCCCGGAAGTAGCAGGTGGCGGTGAGCGGCTGGCGGCACGCGGCGCACTGCAGACACTCCTCGTGCCAGGACGCGTCGTTGACCCGCAGCAGGAAGCGGTCCGAGATGATGCGCGTGCAGCCCTCACACACGGCCCGCGGAGGAGAGTCGCCTCCTGAGAGAGAGAGAGAGAGAGAGAGAGAGAGAGAGAGAGAGAGAGAGAGAGAGAGAGAGAGAGAGAGAGAGAGAGAGCAGATGAGAAGAGCTGCGGTTTCTGGGAATTCTTTCCTGGTTTTCCAGGAGTTCTGGTCTGTGGCTGCAGATGATGGTCCACCTGATGATGGTCCATCAGATGATGGTCCACCTGATGATGGTCCACCTGATGATGGTCCATCTGATGATGGTCCACTGCGGCGGACTGGACTGACATCAGACTACTCTACGCTCGTGGACGCTTCTTCCATCAGAGAAATTTAAATGATCACACACACAAACACGTTTCCATTTGCGTGAACGCAGAGACAAATCTGGAGCCTCAAAAACCAAAACTACACACCGTTTTTTATTTGTTTGTTTTTTGAATAAAAATATTATCTTCTTTCATTTAAATTATATTATTATTATATTATTATTATTAGTAGTAGTAGTAGTAGTATGAGTACTATCTATCAAAATGTTAAAATGTCCCCTAAGACTTTTATTGATTTATTTTATATGTATTTAATTTAATTTAATTTAATTTAATTTAATTTAATTTAATTTAATTTAATTTAATTCAATTTAATTTAATTTAATTTAATTTAATTTAATTTAATTTAATTTAATTTGTTTTTCTTTTATTTCATTTCATTTCTTTTTATTCTATTTTTTCCATGTTCAGTTACTTTATAAAAATAGACTTGGATGAAGTCACTAATAAAATTGTCGATCCTCTAATAATAATAAAAAACAAATATTCCATTTCAGTTGGGATTTTGTTCCAGCAATGACGGAAAGAAATTAAAAGAAAAATTAAATCAATGAAAGAAACCGGAAGAAAAGCAGAGAAAACGAGGTTCGGGACTGGTGTCGTTTTGCGCTCGTGCTGATCCGGATGAACTCACCCATCAGAACGTGCAGAGAGCTGGCATCAGAGCGCATGCGGTCCTCTATGTTCACGTCGTTCAGCATCTTTCCACGCGCGGCACGGAGGCTTCTGCTGGCGGGCTCGCGCCTCTCTGCTCCCGACGCACTTGTTGCCGTTTTCATAAACCCGCAGATCTGCGGGATTTTTTTTTTTTTTTTTTTTTTTTTTTGAGTCCCTGAAAGCTGCTGGGGGGTGGGGGGGGGGACCGTCCACTGCAGCGCGAGGAGAAGGAAGGTTTCTGGTCACCGGGACAGATGTGCGCGAGCTGCTGGAGATCCGCCGGACCGGAGCAGAACCGGGCTCAGAGGATCCTGATCGTGATGTGGCACCGCAGCCCGACTCTCTGTCAGGAGGGTCACGGAGACAGAAACCCGCCCCCTGCGCTCCGCGCGCGGATCCGCCTCCGCTGCGGCCCGCGGACTGACAGCAAACATCCACGTGCGCCTGATGTTTGGGAGCAGTTCCAGATGTTTCTGACTCGGTCCAGGATTTAAATGTCCCGAAGTTTCATCAAAGTCTAATTATATCCTCGTTTATTTTCTCTTCATTAAGATACAAACAGGAAATACAGAAATCAGACGCAGTCTTAACTGATTATTGGCTTTTTATTATTATTATTATTATTATTATTATTATTATTATCATTATTATTATTATTATTATTTCCACATAATATTAGAAGGTTTTTCTTTCACATTCCAACTTTATTCTCGTCATTTTAGCCTCCAGCTTTTGTTAAAAAACATCATTCTAGCCTTATAATGACATTTTTCATGGATCTATAATTATTATTGTTGACACATTTTTTTAAAGCTGCTGATTGATTTTAATATCATTTTGATTTTGTTCCAAGTAAAATAGAAACATTATTCTACTTTATTCTCCAAGTTTTATATTTTATAAGGTGGCCCTAAAACACAATAATTAAATCAATCAAATCCCACTATAAAGAAAGTCATATTTGTATTTTAAGCAAAAAAAAAAAGAAATGTGATGAAAAGACCTAAATAAAACATTTTCAGAAATAAATATCAGAAATAAGGCCATAAATGATCAAACAGCCAGAAGCCTGTTGGAAACTAAATTAGCTGGACTTTATCCAGCCGACATCCAGAAAAATGATTAAAAACAAAAGAAACAAATTCAAATCAAATCTCGTATGGTCAGTTTTCAGTCAGATTTGTTCATTTTACTCGTGAAAATCTCAAATCAAGCGTTTAAAGAAAAGCATCGTGTTTTCAGTGGAAGCGCTGATCTTGATTTTTATTTCTTTTAAATCTGTGAGCAAAGATTCAGAAGCGAGTCATCCAGTAATAACCTGAGCTGTCAGTCACCTGAGCTGTCAGTCACCTGAGCTGTCAGTCACCTGAGCTCTGGGTCTGTCGCGTGCAGGCGGAGATATTTCCTCCTGAGACCGTTTCAGAAGCAGTGGAGAGAACAAATGACTCCATTACCGTCACCACATCACTGTTTCAGGCGGAACCATTGGGTTTATGCTCCTAATAAAAAACGCACATGTCGAAATTCACGCGCTCTGTACGAGTAAAGCGGCTGAAGCCGCCGCGCATGCGCAGTGGTTCTGTTCAGGGGCCGTCTTTGTGTCAGTCGCAGCTCTTCATCTATTTCATCTATTTCCTGCAGATGAGGCGCCGGGATCAGCAGAGGTCAAGTGTGTGCACGTTCAGGCCCGTTTCCGAACCACATCAGAACTTTACAAGATAAAAGTTACACCATAAACAAAACACAATTCAGCAAAACAGCCGAGTAAACAAAGCTGTGATGCTCCTGACAGGTGACGAGGATGAGCCAGAGAAGATGAGGTACGGATGCTGAAGAGCAGCACCAGGGGCTCTGGGCTCCTCATCTGCCACATGGCTCCTGCTGCCCAGCTGAAGGGCCACCAGTGGTTCCAGGACTGGGAACAATGGGAGGAGAGCATCCTGGGCCAGATCAGTCTGTGGTATCAACGGCAACGTTGCTCTGTGTGTGATTGTAATATAACAACTAGGGCTGGGCAAGTAAACGCGTTATTATCGCGTTAACTCATTCATTAATTAAATGTATTTATTTACATTTATTTTATTGTGCGTTAACGCATGTTGTTCACATGCTTTTGTTTTGAAAAGTCTGTTACTGGCTGCTGCAGAACCGGAAGAGAAATGCAGGTAAACAAGGAAAAGTTAAAACAGACATGGAGAACGATTAAAATCCGTGAACTTGACAGTTCAGGTAGCAACTCAGGTAGCAATATTAACAATTTTTGTATAAAAATAAAATTCTGGACGGCAACAAAACTTTGTGGTCATTCCTCCATGTTCCATCAGATCTGCTCCATGTGTTCACTGTCCTGCTGTTCTCTAGCTGGTTACTGCAGTGCGGCTCCATCTAGTGGCACAGATGTGTAATGACAACAGAAAGTCCAGTCCTCCATTATAAAACAAATTCAGTTCTGTGGCCCGTTTTTTTAATTTCCTATTTTTGATCCAAGTCTAAAATTGAAATATAAAAAAAAAAAAAACAGGCATTTTTTTGGGGTTTTTTTTTTTGTTAGATTAAACGAAAAATGTAATAAAATGTCACTTTTTACAAATTTTTCATTTTTGATTGACAATTGAAAATGGAAAGAATGAATGATACACGTATTGATAAAGTAACTGAACTTTAACATGGACATTTTCATTTTATAGTTCTCCCAGACGGAGGATTCAACAGAAACAAGGTTATTTGTAACAACTGACAAGTTGAACTCCCCGTTAAAAGTTTCTGCCGTTACCTCAGAAATTACCTGTTTTAATGTTCTGATTGTGCTGAGACACAATTATTTTGTTGGATTTTGTTTGCAGACTTCTTTTTTTTTTATATATATAAACAGAATGACATTAATGTCCTGGCAGTGGCAATAAGCTTTATTTTATTTTACATTTTTTAAGATGAGATTTACACTAAATATGTGTTACTGACAAGTGCTGATGTTAAAAGTGTTTGAACAACAAATGTTATGGCACTTTAGTTCATATGGCAGCAGAACATTTAAATAAAAGTGACCTTTACACTACTTTTGAATTCATTATTTGATTTTGCGTATACAATGCGATTAATCGTGATTAATCAGGGAAATAATGCGATTAATCGCGATTAAACATTTTAATCGTTGCCCAGCCCTAATTGTAAAATAACAGCCGCTTTTTTCACATGAAATGATGACTTTTAATTACAACTTTATTCACAAAAATCACAGCATTTTTCCTTCAACACAACACCCTTTTGTCATGTATAATATCTTTGCTCTTGTCTTAATCTCATGATATTATGACCTAATGGGGGAAATATTTTTATATCAATTTCTCCTGAAAGTAAGACTTTGCACTTCTGCCCTCTAAAGCTTGGGTTTTCCCTCCTCTGCAGGTCGCCTGAACATTTTACCAAACCAGAAACAGCTAAAGATGCTCAAAGACGCGTCTCCTCTCCAGAGCTCCGCCCACGCTGCCTTAGAGACGCTGATCTTTTTTATGATTTGATTTTTTCATGCTTTGCTGAGGCATTACTGCTGTTTAGTTTGTGTTGTGAATATTTGTTTTTGCTGAAACTGATCCGGTGTCGACAGAAGTGGCCTTCTGCTGTGAAGGCTTCCTCTGACTCTTCTCTCTCTCCATCCTTTGTTCTCCATCACTCCCAGACTGCTGACCATGATTCACCCTGAAGAAACAGAAAAAGGCAGTATTTTATTATGTATTATTTATGTCTTTATCTCGTTTCTCAGCGTGGTCTCTGTGACGCAGCCACAGCTGAATCATTGTTAACGCGCCTCTCACTTTTATCCTCAGCACATTTGTCATTTTCAGGATTTCCTTCTTTGGTTTTTCATTTTTCTCTTTTCTGTATCTTGCTTCCTCCTCAGACCTGCAGCCCAACGATGACTTGGATCTGATCAAACACCAGCTTCAGCTGCAGCATCATTGAGCCTCCATTTTGTTTCTATCCTGTAATTATATTAGCGCTTTACCTTCAAATAATTAAAATTTTTGCTCAGTTAACTACTTTTAACTCCTCCAAACTCTGCTTGCTGAGGCTCTGAGCCTGAGGGCCCCCTAGTGGCGGCGGGGCCCCTATGCACCCGACCATATTTACTCAAAGACACCCTCCTTTCATCACTGTGATTGTTGAAGGCACCATAAAAGGCTGGATGGATATATGTAGTAAAAAAAAACATGAAAAAGAAGCAGATTAAAGGACTTTGTTCAGTGGAGTAAATGTGCAGCCCATTAACCATCTAAAGGGCTTAATGGTCTGTTTTTAATATGTTTTATTTACCACATGATTCTTTACATGTTATTTCTTAGTTTGATGTTTTCAGAGCTGTTTCACGCTGCAAATGAAAATAAAAGAAAAAACAAAAACACACAATGCCTGTATGTACAAGCCCAAATAAGAAAAACTGAGAATGATAAAGAAAAATACTGCAGCGATACCAGCACTTACTGTGAACTGTATTTCTCTCCAGACTCTAGGAAACCCAGATATTTAACGTTTTTAGGGTTTTTTTCTCATCAGATTAATTTCATGCGTTAATATACTTACAGTGGACATCCAAGGGACAAGAGATGACTGCAGGAAATCTGTTAAGCTCTACGGAGAACACGGAGCTGCACGCAGAAACTGCAGAAAAGGACACTGAGACTTTAAAGATCTTTTCCAGAGACGTCCCTGTTCTTCATCAGAACAATATAAAACCACAATACAAGTGATCCCTTATTTTTTGCGGTTAATGGGGACCCGGCGCCCCCCAAAAAAATCAAAATCCGCAAACGGGAGCCGGAGCTCCCCGAGCTTAAATAATGTGTTTAAAATATGTTTAAAACCGCAAAAAGTAGTAAGGCACTGCAGCGAAACAAGACAAAGGACTCAACTGTGGTTTTTCTGTTACCTTCACAGCCTCTGGTCTGTAGTAAAAAAAAAACTGCTGGTATTGTGCTATTTTTGGCTCATAATTAGCGGCTAACACGCTAACAACAACAAAAAAAACAGTCTGGTTTTCTCTGCATGGAACGAGCACTTTATTCTGTCACTGCAGGAACTTGTAACATCACACAGGTTGTATTGTTGGGCTCCTGTCGGTTAACAGAGAATGTAAATCTATACACGCTGGGCTGCTGTTGATGCTCACTCCACTTTTCATCTAACCCCGTTTTCATTCTGCCGTCCCACGACACACACACTACATTACCCATAAGGCCACACCATTACCCATAAGGCCACACCATTACCCATAAAGCTACCTTCTTAAAGGGGCCAGGCTGGCTCACAACATTTCTTCGTTGTGAGAGAACGCGCCACAACATCCTGTGGTGTTTCCTCGATTTTTTCTTGATTTTTTTTATATTATATATTTCTGAAAAATCTGCGAATAACTAAAAACGCGGAACTTAAAGCGCGAATTGGCAAGGGATCACTGTATAATATAATATATATCATAACTGCAGTTTTCATGTCCTATAATTACATTTTTTCATAAAATTACAACTTTTCATACATTTGTTATGAAATTGAAATCCCAATATTTCAACTTTGTTGTAAAAAGTACATTTTTGTCATAAAAATCCCAAATTTCACAAAATCATGATCCCTCCAGCTCATCAAACTTCTCCTGCTCTCTCTGAGGGAGAGTCCAGAAACCCAGTGGAGGAAACTCGTTTCTGTCTGTGATCTGTTTTTTCGGTCAGCACCCACAGGTGAGGGCTGGAACCAAGATCCACCGGTGAACACACAATCTTGTCTTTTCTCTTCACCACAACAGACCGGTACAGAGTCCACATCCGTGCAGACGCTGTGCCCGTCTGCCTGTCAGTCTCCTGCTCCACTCCTCCATGGTAAATGGTAAATGAACTGCATTTATTCATCCACACACCAGCGGGCCGCTGCTGCCATGTAAGGCAGCGAGGAGCGTCACTCCTGAACTACAGGTGCTGGTCAGAAAATTAGAATATCACAAAAAAGTTGATTTATTTCACTAATTCCATTCCAAAGGTGAAACCTGTATATTAAATTCATTCATTACACACAAACTGACATATTTCAAGTGTTTATTTCTGTTAGTATTGATTATTATAACTGACAACTAATAAAAATCCCAAATTCAGCATCCCAGAAAATTAGATTACTGAAGACCGATACAAAAAAAGATTTCTAGAAATGTTGGCCAACTGAAAACTATGACCATGAAAAGTATGAGCCTGTACAGCACTCAGTGGGGCTCCTTTTACCTGAATTACTGCAGCAATGTGGCGTGGAGACAGTCAGTCTCCAGGTGATGCTCAGGTGTAATGAGAGCCCAGGTGGCCTTCAGCTCCTCCGCATTGTCACACAAATATCACGAACGATTAATGTTCCTGTCCCTCCTCGACCACCAACAGTTTCAGACATATCAGAAATAAATTCCCACATCCAACCTTTTCCAGCTTGACACCAGAGACAAAGATCTCCTTGGTTTCCTCCACAGCAGACATCTGGATGAGATCATGCCACAGCTGTACAGACTGACGTGTCTGGCCGTGATTATTCCCACAATCCACCACAACTGCTGACCAGACATCCTCTGACCTCAAGAGAATAAAAACGTCTGACAGTAATACGGTGATGCGTAATCCGAGAGGTAGAGCTGTTAGTGCACGTCCACATGTGACCAGGTGGACGCACATTTATTCCATCTGGACGCGCTCTTTTACGCGCCCACATGTGAGTTGCACTTTCCACAAACTCGGTATCTTGCGATCGCGGGTTTAGGGTAGCGGGTGGATCTGAAACTAACAAATCCGTACCGAATCTGTGACACAAGAACGGACGGTACGGACCGTACCGTGAGCCACCTGGACCGTTGCACCCCTACTGTCTAGGTGATTCATTTTTTCCACCTGTGGACATGGAAGTGACTGGAACACCTGATTCTGATCATCTGGAGGGGTGAGCAGATATAATGGACCTGACTCTTGGTATTGTTACAAAGTGAAAGCTTCAGTGTTCCAGCTGTTTTTTGGGATGTAAAAATGGATGTATGCTGACAAAGTGAATGAAGCGGAGAAAGAGCATGAATCACGACTGGCTGTCTTTTCATGTTCCATCCTGTCCCACTGATCTGGGGTCTCACAAACGTCTGCTCCTTCACGTATTTACAGGTGTGTTTTCCAGACCTGTGAGAGCTCTGGATGACCTCTGGAAATGTTCAGTTCATGTGCAGAGAACCGCTGGTGGTCAGAGATGATCCGTTCAGACTGAAATCAGTAGGAACAGCAGAGCAGGTTCACATCCTGCCTTTCTCCTCTTGTTCAAGTCTCATTAAGAAACCTCTTTCACTGCTCCTTCTGATCACTCGCCGGCTGCCGTTTTATGAAGCAGCTGCAAAGAAAAGAGGAGTTTTGATCTTTGCATCCATCACCGCCCGTGAAGACAAATAAATATAAAGAGATAAAAGCGTGTCAAAGCCGCATCAAGAGTCCTGCTGAAACCTGCCCCACACAGCCTGCAGTTATTTACGCGCTTTTAACAAGGAGCTGCTGGAAACGCGTCTGTTAGGAAACCAGCAGCAGCTGACGTCCCTTTAAACAGGTTTTTTTGTGAGGTTGGCCGTGTGTTTTTTACGTGCTGTGGGTTTACGCTGCAGTGTTAACGCGGCTGCTGCGGGGTGAGAACAAAGCGCTGTGGGTGGCTGAGAGCAGGACGACATTGTTCCATTACGTCCAGAAGCTCAGGCTGACGACACGTGATATAAGGTGTAAACACTTGATTACAGTTTTCAAACTGATATATCTTCAATACTTTCTTCACATTTAGCTTTTTATAGACATTTAAAAATTTGGTTATATGTGAATGAAAATGAAATGTTAAATCTAAATTTAAATGTTAAATCAAAATATTAAATCTAAATCTAAATGTGACATTTAGATATAGATTTAACATTTAGATTCAGCATTTGAATTTAGATTTAACATTTAGATTTAGCATTTAGATTTAACATTTAGATTTAGATTTAATATTTTGATTTAACATTTAACATTTAGATTTAGATTTAATATTTAGATTTAGATTTAACATTTAGATTTAACATTCGACATTTAGATTTAACATTTGACATTTAGATTTAACATTTAACATTTAGATTTAGATTTAACATTTAGATTTTGATTTAATATTTAGATTTAACATTTAACATTTAGATTTAGATTTAACATTTAGATTTAGATTTAACATTTAGATTTAGATTTAAGCTAGATTTAACCCCCCCCCCCCCCCAGTCGGCCGGCTCCTCCGGTGTTCTGAAATTTCTTCCTACCTAAAATTTCTTTCTACCGTAGCAGAAAATTATAGCCTCATCTGTATTTTTTCCCTACATTGTAACAATATCCTACCAGCAGATATATCTGACTAACTAACTAACTTTAAAAAGCAATCATAAGTCACTAATTTAATTACGCATTTTTCTCGCATAATGTAACGGATTACAATTATGTTTGAGATTTATCGTCTTGCCAACGAAAATACGACAAACCCTGTAAAGTAACCTCCTGAACAAGGTTTAATACAGCTGGAAAAGCACATTCACTCACAGGCATATGCATCATAAAGACGAGCATCTGATTTGTCTGTCAAACCTATGCAATATAAATATTGTACATACAAAGTATTAAATGTTAGGAATTCGGAGCATTTGATTTGTCCCTCAAATGTATATGCATTAAATACTGTCCATACGAAGTATCAAAACTACAAGAAACTAACCTTTTCTCTTCCGTGATAACGGTCCGGCAGCAGAATATTATGGCCTTCTGAAGTTGCTGCTATACGCATGCGCAGTCAACTCAGGTAGGAAGAAATTTCACAACACCGGCTCTGGGCGACTGCAGCTCTCATCTTCCTGCTTGTTTTAAACATTTGATGACGTAATTGTTAGCATGACAGCAGCGACAGCCGTGCTGCCATGTTTGATTGATTTCCTCAGATACATATCAGGCTCGTTTGTGGTGGATTTTAAATGGGGTTTACTGGAAACCTGGAACGGTTCTGACCGTGTGTGAACTTTGAAAGAGCGTCGTTCACAACTGCCCAAATGAACTCGTTCACGCCCCCCGCTGGTGAAGGAGAAAGAGAGCGAGTTCAGTTCACGTTCACACAAAATATGAACTAGTTGGTGAACTTTCGTTCAATGACAACACTGTCAACCACAGCTTATATTTATGACAAAGCCGCCTGGAGACAGACACAGATGTGCCTCATTGAGTACTCGGGATCCATGAGGATGGAAGGAACGATGCTGCTGGGAAAGAAAAAGAAAAGGATGGAGCTCTCTGGAGGATGCAGATAAAAGGTCCAATTCTTTTTTTTTTTTTTTCACAGAAGTGCAGAGAAAACATGTCAAATGTTTAAACTGTGTAGGCTCAGATTGGGGTCCATGCTGCTCAACAGTCCTGGGTCTTCTTCACTGAGGTTTTACATTTCATGATGCTCCAGATGTGGTCACTGGTGGAACGTCTGGACAGCAGGCAGGGCAGTTCAGCAGCCGGACTCTTCTACGAAGCCCTGCTTTTGTAAGAGTCTTGGTTTCAGCATGGTCTTGTTGAAGGAGGACGTCCCTGACGAAGACAATGTCTTGATGGGACCAGAAGTTACTCTGAAAGCTGCATATATCTTTCAGCATTCATGTTTCCTTTCCAGATGTGCAGCTGCCTATTCCATAGTCACTGCAGAGATGCAGACTAATGAACTGATAAGGGACTGGATGGTCCTAACTAACATACAGATCAGTTTCCAGTCGGCCTCCAGCTGTTTGCATCTGGCTGTGGAGCTTTTCACATTTCTCTCCTGGTTGTTGGAGAAGGGTGAGTTCGTTGTTCCAGATGATGCTGAGGGTTCTGGCCCGTTTCTCAGCGTTGGTGACCACCAGTCCCGTGTTTAGTCTGAGTTGTGCTCGGTTGCAGAGTTCCAGAGAGGCTTTAAATGTTTCAATGGCTTCCCAGCATGCAGTTCAGGTTTCTGAAACTACTGAAATAATTCTGGAGTTTTTCTATGGTGCTTCTAGTCCTCCTTCTGAGGATTTATGCTTTGATAATTTAGAAAGTTTAAGTTGAGGAGTTTTATTTTCCCTGAAAAAATAAACTCTTATTGAGTTTAAGGATTTAAAGTATACCAGAACAATCTTCTGCGGTCATTCAGCCAGTTACAGATGGAGATAAGTTCATCCAGGCAGCTCCATCTTCTAACCAAGAAGGTGGACCTGCAGGAGGAAGGACGAACCAACGGTCTGGTTCCTAGTGGAACTAAAGAAAAAACCAGGAGGTCCATCTTGATGAGGGAGTCAGTGCAGTATTTCATCCTGAAGCGTCCAGAGAAGGCCAACATTGTTTAAATAAAGTCAACACTGTGACAGAAACCCCTGTCTGGGGCTGGAGGGGGTATTCAGAGCAGAAATACTGCCACATGAGGAAACCTTCAGATGAACATCCGTCTCTTCTGAACGTGTCCTGTCAGAATAACCTCATTGAGTGTTAATGTCTCAGCTCTTTATGAAGACGACAGCAACTGTGATGTGGACTGAAACACCACTTCAGTTCATCTGGAAAGACGCCTGACGAAAGTACAACCAGCGGCCCAAACAGCCATACTTTATTCACAGTAGAACATGAAAACACACTAATGTTGGAAGTGACACATTTGACCGTTTCAGGAAGAACAGCAGCTCATTTGAATTTCAGGATCACGTCTGAAAAAACGAGTGGGAGAGACGGAGGAGCATCTTAGGTTAAAGACACACTGACGATAAAAACATCATATCAGAGCTTCATCGGTCTGCAAACACCTGCGTCTACAAACTGAAAGAAGTTCAAGATAATGTAGCTGTGTGGAAAACTAAAGACTTTAAATATCTTATCTTCATTACATAGTAATAATATAACCTTTCATAAAAAAGAATCAAATTCCAAATGTTGATGGTATTTCTGTAGTGTGGTGCTGGTCCAGAACTTCTGAAACCCCTTTGGAGGTCCACGTGACTGTGGGCCGAGTGAACTTTGACAGGTGCTGCCCCCATGTGGTCAGAAGTGATACCTGAAACCAGAGCAGCTTATTTCCTCACCTTCGACGTTTGAGGTTCTCTGTCGTGAATAAACTATGACTTTATAAGATTTTCATATTATTCCACTGATTTCTTTTTTTTTTAAACACAGTCTCAGCTTTTTTGTAACTTTTTATCATACCTGTCCAGTATCCCGTTTTGGCCGGGAAAGTCCCGTTTTTTACGCTTCTCTCCCGCTGTCCTCCCGTATTAGTATTTTTGCTGTAAATCTTCCGTATTTTAACCTGCTTTATTAAAAAAATAATAATACCACATCAGGCGGAGTGTAAAAAAAACAAACAACAAAAAAAAAAAACATTCCCAATCTGAGATCTGTCACTTTTCTCGCGATAACTGCCACAGCAGCAGCTACTACAGGTACTGTAGGTGGTAGATGTCACGATAACTGCCACGGCAGCAGCTACCACAGGTACTGTAGGTGGTAGATGTCGCGATAACTGCCACGGCAGTAGCTACTACAGGTACTGTAGGTGGTAGATGTCACGATAACTGCCACGGCAGCAGCTACCACAGGTACTGTAGGTGGTAGATGTCACGATAACTGCCACAGCAGCAGCTACTACAGGTACTGTAGGTGGTAGATGTCACGATAACTGCCACGGCAGCAGCTACCACAGGTACTGTAGGTGGTAGATGTCGCGATAACTGCCACGGCAGTAGCTACTACAGGTACTGTAGGTGGTAGATGTCACGATAACTGCCACGGCAGCAGCTACTACAGGTACTGTAGGTGGTAGATGTCACGATAACTGCCACAGCAGCAGCTACTACAGGTACTGTAGGTGGTAGATGTCACGATAACTGCCACGGCAGCAGCTACTACAGGTACTGTAGGTGGTAGATGTCACGATAACTGCCACGGCAGCAGCTACTACAGGTACTGTAGGTGGTAGATGTCACGATAACTGCCACAGCAGCAGCTACCACAGGTACTGTAGGTGGTAGATGTCGCGATAACTGCCACAGCAGCAGCTACCACAGGTACTGTAGGTGGTAGATGTCGCGATAACTGCCACAGCAGCAGCTACCACAGGTACTGTAGGTGGTAGATGTCACGATAACTGCCACGGCAGCAGCTACTACAGGTACTGTAGGTGGTAGATGTCACGATAACTGCCACGGCAGCAGCTACTACAGGTACTGTAGGTGGTAGATGTCACGATAACTGCCACGGCAGCGGCTACTACAGGTACTGTAGGTGGTAGATGTCACGATAACTGCCACGGCAGCAGCTACTACAGGTACTGTAGGTGGTAGATGTCACGATAACTGCCACGGCAGCAGCTACTACAGGTACTGTAGGTGGTAGATGTCGCGATAACTGCCACAGCAGCAGCTACCACAGGTACTGTAGGTGGTAGATGTCGCGATAACTGCCACAGCAGCAGCTACCACAGGTACTGTAGGTGGTAGTAGATGTCACGATAACTGCCACGGCAGCAGCAGCTACTACAGGTACTGTAGGTGGTAGATGTCACGATAACTGCCACGGCAGCAGCTACCACAGGTACTGTAGGTGGTAGATGTCACGATAACTGCCACGGCAGCGGCTACTACAGGTACTGTAGGTGGTAGATGTCACGATAACTGCCACAGCAGCAGCTACTACAGGTACTGTAGGTGGTAGATGTCACGATAACTGCCACAGCAGCAGCTACTACAGGTACTGTAGGTGGTAGATGTCGCGATAACTGCCACAGCAGCAGCTACTACAGGTACTGTAGGTGGTAGATGTCACGATAACTGCCACAGCAGCAGCTACTACAGGCGCTGCAGGTGGTAGATGTCACGATAACTGCCACAGCAGCAGCTACTACAGGTGCTGTAGGTGGTAGATGTCACGATAACTGCCGCAGCAGCAGTTACCACAGGTACTGTAGGTGGTAGATGTCACGATAACTGCCGCGGCAGCAGTTACCACAGGTACTGTAGGTGGTAGATGTCACGATAACTGCCGCAGCAGCAGCTACTACAGGCACTGTAGGTGGTAGATGTCACGATAACTGCCACGGCAGCAGCTACTACAGGTACTGTAGGTGGTAGATGTCATGATAACTGCCGCAGCAGCAGCTACTACAGGTACTGTAGGTGGTAGATGTCACGATAACTGCCACAGCAGCAACTACTACAGGTACTGTAGGTGGAAGATGTCACGATAACTGCCGCAGCAGCAGTTACCACAGGTACTGTAGGTGGTAGATGTCACGATAACTGCCGCGGCAGCAGTTACCACAGGTACTGTAGGTGGTAGATGTCGCGATAACTGCCACGGCAGCAGCTACTACAGGTACTGTAGGTGGAAGATGTCACGATAACTGCCATGGCAGCAGCTACTACAGGTACTGTAGGTGGTAGATGTCACGATAACTGCCACGGCAGCAGCTACTACAGGTACTGTAGGTGGTAGATGTCACGATAACTGCCTCGGCAGCAGCTACTACAGGTACTGTAGGTGTAAGATGTCACGATAACTGCCACAGCAGCAGCTACTACAGGTACTGTAGGTGGTAGATGTCACGATAACTGCCACGGCAGCAGCTACTACAGGTACTGTAGGTGGTAGATGTCACGATAACTGCCACAGCAGCAGCTACTACAGGTACTGTAGGTGGTAGATGTCACGATAACTGCCACAGCAGCAGCTACTACAGGTACTGTAGGTGGTAGATGTCACGATAACTGCCACGGCAGCAGCTACTACAGGTACTGTAGGTGGTAGATGTCACGATAACTGCCACAGCAGCGGCTACTACAGGTACTGTAGGTGGTAGATGTCACGAGGTTAGTGTGACATCCGATGAGTGACAGCGTGCGAAGAAAAATAGGATGTCGTTAGACAACAGAACTGTTTGCGCTCTTCTCTCATGTAAAATAAACTACTCTAGACCAGTCCACAAATACACTCCTTCCAAAACAGTCAAAGAATTCAAAGTCTGCAACAAATGAGTACAAAAAGTCATTAAAAGAGTAAAGAAAAGTCACGTGAAATGAGATGAAAAACTGTAAAAGAAGAGCAACATGAAATGAAAACAATGTGTGGAATGTCAAATGTAAATGTAAATACAAGAAATGTTAAATGAACAAAACATATGCAAATCCCTTCAAATAAATACTCCTTATATATATCCCCTTTGTGTTTTCATTTAGGCTAAAATGAATGTTCACATTATGTCAAAGTGGCTTTATGCACAGCTGCACTACTTCCTGAACTTTAGCCAGCTGTGTTGTTTCCTGTGTGCCAACAATTAATTAACAAACTGATTAATCCAGGTGTGTCTGACCTCACAGCAACGGTCAGACACACCTGGATTGATCAGTTTGTCCAATAATGGTACTCAGGAAACAAAAGAGCTGGCTGAAGTTCAGGAAGTAGTGCAGCTGTGATTTTAGCTTTTTTGTAAACCAAAAATGTAAGATACTGGAGCTTGGTTGGGATGGAGGGACTGCTCACGGTACATGAGTACATTTAATGATGTTCCTCATTGGTTCAACGCAGAAGATCTGCAGGTTTGTTGATGAGCGTCAGCCACCACCTCACCTCCACCTCAGCTCCGTTAAACACGGTTGTGACCGATGATGGTGTCTGGGTTAAAAGTCTGCTGTGATTCCACCAAATCCTGTTCAAACATTCACCATTATAACATTCATATTAAGTTTCCAGGACTCCTGAAGTGACATTTTAGAACATTTTAATAAAACTTCCTCATAATACAAATTCAACTGATGACGTTTTTGATCAAACTGATTGAATAAACTCTATTTAGGAAACAAAATATGTGACTTTTGAACATGAACCTACAAAAATAACTTTGACACGTCAGCATGCATGCAAACTAACAGATACAAGAAAACAGCGTTAGTTGTTATTAGTGGGCTGTTAAACGTCTGGCTGAAGTAAACTCTAGGGCTAGGAACTCATACGTGTGCAGCTGAACACGGATCAGGCTGATACACTCACATGGATCATTTCTTCTCGTTAATCATGTCAGCAGTGCAATTAACGTTTTTACATGATACACTTCTGAAAAATCTGAAAGTTAAAGAACCTTTTAGATAATGTGGTCACAATACTGAAATAACTAATAAATTAGACAAAATACAAAAATAAAGTAAATGGAGTTAATGCACAGGTTAAAGCCCTTCCGTGTAGCAGTACCACTCCTGACCACACGGGGGCGGTTAGATGACAACACCAGGCTGGTGAGTGTTGACAGCCCAGCACGTTTGTCCCTTTCCAGGTGCACTTGGTTGGGTCTTAAGCCTGTTGAGCCCATTCAGGGTGAGTCCAGTACCCCTCCCACTCACAGCCGTCTCCACCTGTACCTGAACCAATCACAGCAGGGCAGGGGTGGGGCTAGGCTTTATGTTATGACTCATAAGGGAGCATTCGACTCAAAGCATCCAAGATGGCTGCCAGTAACAGCCATTCCCCAGTGCTCCGACTCCACTGCACCTCATTTTTGTTCATACTGGTCTGGTTGTTGCTCAGCCTGTCACTCTGACTGGCTGTACGCCGATCCAACGGCATTCAGAGGCAGTTTCCTGACCACCAAGAAGCCAAAGGCGAATGCAGAGGAACCAAACCAACTGTATGGAAGAATAAACAGTTGGGATGGCTGTCCTCCACCAGGGGCTGACGCAGTAACTTTACTGACACGCTGTTCCCATGTGGTCAGGAGCGGTGTTGCTACGTAGCGGGGCTTTGATGTTAACGATCTGATCATACTGCAGTACACCGACAGATTCGCTGTAACAGTCGTGAACAACCTGGAGTAACGTAAATGTCGCCGAGCTGGCCCGGCGTCTGGAAGAAAAGCATCTGGAACAAACAGACGGCGTGTGTCACCGAGATGCAGGACTGACGCTCATCACATGACAGCACACGCTAAAATGACTGTAACTGCTGAACCCGTTCACAGTTTTGAGTTTACGTTAAAACTGTAGCAGGGGAACAAAATCAAAAGTTTAATGCCAGCTTCCTCAGACTACTAAAACCAGTTACATGATCAGGACACACGATACAGTTCACAGGTAAATAAATATGTACTCGTCCCCAGAGGGACCCCAGAGGGATCCCAGAGGGACCCACAGAGTCAATGAGAAGCTATTCGAAGGCGAATGTGGTGTAAAAGAAAAAGAAAGATAAAATAGTCTGTAAATGGTTTAAAGGCTGAGACAGTGAAAACTGGAGCTGGTGACATGTCAGACATGTCAGTGGTTTGTGGGAAACAGATGAGTGAAAGCTCTGGTTTACAGAGCGCCCAGCCTTCCTGAAGTTAAGAGGCTGATAAAAGAGACTGAACATGAAGCAAACATGTTTGAAAAAGGTTGAGAAACCAAGAACACTGCAGGCTGGTTTTCCACTTGTAAACCCCCTCTCCATCCATCCATCACCCCGCTGTCAAATAAAAAACAGAACGAGCTACTTCTGCCTGTTCAACGGGATTTCTCATCAGGTAAAAAAATATAAACATATAATGTGCCTGAAACTAAAACTGGACATTCTTTGAGAGGAAGATGGATCTTCAGGAGTGAAACGCTGATATTCAGAGCTCTGACAGTGAGGTACTGAGAAGGTGACGTCATGATTCGGAGTCGGAGTGAGTTTCCAGCGGCTGTCAAACGTGACAACGGTGGTGTGTGTGTCCATGTGTGTGTGTGCGGTCCGGCAGCGACAGCCGCGTTCTGGGTCGGTAACAGTGGTTTCTGCAGGCTCATGCACAAACAAAGTGGTTTCAACAGAACATCGGAGGCAAACAGGAAGCACACTGAAATCCCAAACACAAAGTGCACTTACAGTCACACCAGAATATTACAGTAACAGCAAAAATTAAAAATAAAAATCATTCCCATTAAGAAGACGAGCAGAAGCTCGACGACACTGTCCAGAGTCCCATCGTTCCTTTTTGTCTTTGACGCCTGGCTGGAGCTTGTGCTGAGGACGTAGCAGCGGGGGGGGTCGCCAGGCAGGCAGACGTCACATCTGCTCCCAGAGCAAAGTTACGAGGCCCTGCTTCCTTTCATCTTCTCTGGAATAAGTCCTTCACATGGGCCAAATGTAGGGTTTTGTATCACAGGGGAGCAACACTTTGAAGGGAAGAATGTATATGAAGTGTATGAGTGATATCCCATCATGCTTCTGCAAACAAAAATATTTCTTTCCTACAGTTCTGTCTCATTTTAAAAAGCCGTTCCTCACTATTGTTTATGTTGGCTGAGAGTTGAATAAACCAGAGAGCAGGACCTGCTCATCCTCGGTCCTGGCGCGGTGGGGGGGCGGGGACTTCTGTTGATTGTGGGCAGTTCTCAGTAGTTGTGTACAGGGTCTCCCGGCAGGTCTCCCGGCAGGTCTCCACGGCGGCCCTCAAGCCTCGGAGCTCAGCGGGGTCCGTGTTGGACTGGGGGGGAGGCGGGCGGCGGCGCTGTGCTCCGTACGGAAACTGTAATCATACTGACACGGGCAGGAAAACAGCCGTGAGGCGAGATCTCCATCCTCAACAGACATGGACAATAAATCCAACCCCACAGTCCCACAGCGCCCCCTGGTGGTCACATCACTCTGTCCATTATTCATGTGCTCACACTGTAAATGGAGACGAGGGCCCAACTGATCTCATGTCTCCCCACATTATTATTCAATATCGTGGTTAGTATCATCTCAAAATGGCACCAGGATGTGAAAAATTAGGGATGCACGATAACTGTTTTTTTTTTTTTTAAACCGATAACCTGATAACTTTCAGCTCCTAAAGGCCAATACCGATAACACGCACAAAACCTAAGATCATTACATCAATACTATGAACAAAATCAAAAATAGTTTTCACTCTTTATATGAACAGATATTTATTTTTTCAATAAAAAAACTATTGTCAAGCCTCTCAAACATTTTCATAAAGCTATCAAACAAACCTATTTGATATCTCACATTAACTTAAATAAGGTTCATTACTGACTGATATTAAAAATAAAGGCTCCTTGAACTGATGGAAATACATGCATCAGAATTACTAACTGAAAAAATGCATTCCTAAATGACAATAAAAATAATGCACAGGTCATAATGTACTGACACATGTTAGACTTGTCTGTGTGAATAAACTGAAAAAGTGCACTCCATAGTAACAAAAAATTATGTTTAAAGGATTTTGGCTTGTGGTTCCATTCAAATTAATACCTTTAATTAAAGTAAATGAGGTTTAGTAGTTTTGGGTTTTTTTTTTTAAATCTCATGGAAGCTTTACATGAGAGAGATGATGGAGAGGAGAGGAGAGGAGAGGGAGTAGAGAGGGAGCGGAGCGGAGGGGTTGACTTGCTGCTGGCTAGCTCACGTTAGCTCATGTTAGCTCACATTAGCTCATGTTAGCTCACATTAGCGCGATTTCAAAACTCCATGGAAGCGATGGTTATGTTTCAGGTGGCTGATCAGGTTTGACGTATTAAAGCTTGTGCTATTTTTCCCTCCTTTGCTTGGAGTATTTGTCACAAATAACCAGCGAACTATCTTCTTCTGAAACTATAACGAAGTTCCATATAATCGCCGCCATGTTTGTTTGTTTTTATCAGCGCAGTGTGTTGCAATGCTGCATTCAAGGTGTAACGTAAATTCCTCCGTTCCCTCGTTTGCTCGTCATTCTTTCGGCCTTTTCTATTTTTTATGTGTAACATGTGGAAAAATACTGCGAATATCAAGTCAAGTCAGCAACTACCAAAATGATGATCGAGTTAACAAGTTGTTTTCCGGCATGAGGGGGTATTCTTGATTTTCCTTACTGAGAAATCGTTTTTCTGATAATGCCGACGTTACTTGAACATAACATTCACTGCCGGTCATTCAAGGCTCAGAGGGAGCAAAGCACTGCCGTGTCAAAAATATTCGGACTTATCGGGATGACGTCATAATTTCCTGTTTTCGGACCGATAGTTATTGGCCTGATAGTTATCGTGTACCCCTATGAACAATGCAGCGATTCTGAGATGAACTGACTCATTTCTTTGCAGATAGTATGAAGCAGTGGTACCATTTCTAAATTTCATTCTGGTGAGTCCAGCATCATAACTGGCAGCTTAAACATCAGGTCTGGTGTAAAGAACCAGTTACGTGTGTTGACTCACCTCCTTCTCGATCTCAGCCAGAGACTTGATGGTGATGCCCATCAGATCCACCTGCTGCAGCTGCACACAGTGAACAGTTAGACCCATGGATGACTCCAAACATGCTCCTTACACCGTACAACTATAAGACTACATGACTAGCACTGAAAAGAAACATGTAGTCACTTCTGATCACTTTAGGCTACGCCCGCTTTGTGGCGTTTTTGCTTTAAAAAGCGAAGCTTGTTCCGATTCCACCTGCCATCCACCACATTGCTGAGTTTGACCCTTAAAAAACTAAAAACCTTGTTTTGGTGTTTACGGTGCTGTACTGTGGACGGAGATCTCTTCTGACAGAGTTCAACAGCTAGTGTAGATGCAGATCATTGTCACTGCCAACCAATGGAGCGTTTGTTGGAAAGCTCTTAAAACGGTGCCGTATGAAGGTGGTTTTAGCGTAAGATCAACAACTTACATCAGAAGAGGCGCAGGCAAACTTCTCAGAGATCATGAAAGGGACTCCGTCCATCGCTGAAAGAGACAAAAGGAAGGAAGGTCACAACCAACACGTGTTCTGCAGATAACTGATAAATAATGTTCAATAATACAGCAGCAATCAGAACAAACCCTTTTTAAAGACATACAAGTCCATAATGACATGATTCTAACACAACAGGCTTATGTTTCCAGACAAAGTAAGGTCAGCTGACCACCTGAAGATACTGGACGGCTGGTTTGTCCATCAGCTGGGTTCAGCCTCATCAACGTCAGCTCTGTTCCTGGACCCAGATCCTGCAGAGCTGCTGCCCTGCCTGTTACAGATGTGCCACTGGTTCAAACCCCATCCAGATGTCTGGGTCACTAATGGACCCTGATGATAAGCTGACTGTAGGGCTGGGCGATATGGCCTAAAAAAAAAATCTCCGATTTTTTCAGAAAAAATCCCGATTCACGATTTAAATCGATTTTTTTCACCCCCTACCTAAAATCAATTTGTAGATGACAAAGAAATTGTTCAAAACAAGTTTCAGTTTTATTTTGTTTAAATTTTCCCTTCTGGAGTTTCAGTTACATAAACAAGCCACAAAAAAAAGAGATGGCAAGCCCTGCCTGCCATTGTGAACAGTGACAATGTAACTTTTCAGTAATCTAGTTTCGAAATGACACAAAAAATAAGTAAAACATAGTATTATAAGACCCCTTTTTTGAGGTTGACAAAATAAAGTGCAAACAAAACTCTCAGTTACCTGAACATGTTTTGCATAATAAGGAGGTGCTTGTGTGGTAAACAAAAAGTATTTGGGCACTATTTTGATTCCCTGAATCATGTTAACTTAACTTAAACATCTGCATCAAATAAAATTAAAAATTTAATTTTAGGCTTCCATTGTAATTTACGAGGCAAGGCAACGTCAGAAAAATATTTGCAGCCTGGTAGCACGTACCTGGGATCCAAAACTTTGAGCAGGTGAATAAACCCCGGCTTTTCCACGGTGTATATGGGCACCATATCTCTTGCAATATACATCACGACTGCATCCGTGACAGCTTTCCACCGGGCTCCTTTCTCATCATACGGGATACAGTTTGTCAACGTTTCCAAGACGGTAGGTTGTTTTCTGGTGGCGGTGCTTGGGCTGCCGCGGTCGTTTTTTTCGTAGGGAGCAACACCTCTCAAACTCGGCAGCATGCTTCTGTTTAAGGTGCTGCAGTAAATTGTAGTACTGCTACCTTTGGTAGCAACAGCCTTTAAACAGACTTTGCAGCGAGGTGCTGTTTGTTCTGTGTCTGACGCCACAAACCCGAACCAATTCCAAATAACCGAGGATACGTTTCTTTTCTTCGGTGTAAGATCAGCACTGCTTGCTTGTTTGTGTACCTAGCGCGGGTGGGGAGGGGGGCACGCGAGGGGGGCGCGCACTCCGCGCTCTCTGACCTACGGGAGCCCAGCAGGCAGGCGCTGGTGGCGGATGTTAATGAGAAAATCGATTTTCATTAAAACAAATCGACATTAAGTACAAATTCGAATTAATCGATTAAATCGATTTATCGCCCAGCCCTAGCTGACTGTGATCCCCCCCTGAACCCCTTCAAACCTCTAAAGCGTGGAGGGTCGTGGCCCTGGAGGACCTGAACTACAGTCAGTCCAGTTTTCTGTCATTAAACTGCTGCTTAAAAATTCCTCTCTTAATCACTGGAAATTGTCAAAAAGCATCATGATCATCAGTATTTAACTGCGAAACACAAGTATAGGTTACTAAACTAGATAGTTTAACTGGACAGTTTCAAGAGCATTTTAAAAAAGGAACTGATGTAATCAATCATTTATTCATTATTGAATAATACAATTTTAAAATCTATGTACCTTTTCTATAGCACTTGAGGTGAATGCAGCGACCAATCAGAGAGCTTTGTTGCATTCAAGAACCTGATTTTCATTGTTTCCCAGTAAATGTAATAAACTACTATGAATGACTGGGATCAGTTATTGTCAAATACATTGTGTGAGTGTCAGAAATGTGTGTATTAAGCAACTAAATTGTCTAAAAATTAGGGCCGGGCAACGATTAAAATTTTTAATTGCGATTAATCACATGATTCACCTGATTAATCGCATTGTATACGGAAAATCAAATAATGAATTCAAAAGTAGTGTAAAGGTCACTTTTATTTAAATGTTCTTCTGCCATATGAACTAAAGTGCCATAACATTTGTTGTTCAAACACTTTTAACATCAGCACTTGTCAGTAACACATATTTAGTGTAAATCTCATCTTAAAAAATGTAAAATAAAATAAAGCTTATTCCCACTGCCAGGGCATTAATGTCATCCTGTTTTTTATGAATAATCAAAAAAGTCTACCAACAAAATCCTAAGCCACAGTCAGAACATTAAAACAGGTCATTTCTGAGGTAACAGCAGAAACTTTGAACGGGGAGTTCAACTTGTCAGTTGTTACAAATAACCTTGTTTCTGTTGAAACCTCCGTCTGGGAGAACTTTAAAATGAAAATGTCCATGTTAAAGTTTAGTAACTTTACCAATCCATAATTATCTGTGTATCATTTGTTTTTTTCAATTTTCAATTGTCAATCAAAAATAAAAAAAAAATTAAAAAGTGACTTTTTATTTTTTTTCCGTTTTTTAATCTAACACAAAAAAAGCCTGTTTTATTATATTTCAATTTTAGCAAACAGGCCACGGGACTGAATTTGTTTTTAATATTTTTCATTGTCTGGTTTACGTGACCCAGAAATGGCTTTGTTTTGTTATCAAGGACTGGACTTTCTGCTGTCATTACACATCTGTGCCACTAGATGGAGGCGCACTGCAGTAACCAGCTAGAGAACAGCAGGACAGTGAACACATGCAGCAGATCTGATGGAACATGGAGGAATGACCTGAGAAAGTTTTGTTGCTGTCCAGAATTTTATTTTTTTTCAGACAGAATTGTTAATATTTCTACCTGAGTTGCTACCTGAATAGTAAAGTTCACAGATTTTTACCGTTCTCCATGTCTGTTTAAACTTTTCCGCAAGTTTACCTGCCAATTATCTTCCAGTTCCGCAGCAGCCAGTTACATACTTTTCAAAACAAAAGCAACATACGTTAACACGCGATAAAATAAATGTTGACATTAATAAATTAATGCGTTAACACGATAATAACGCGTTAACTTACCCAGCCCTAATAGAAACACATAATTAACAGCCTGGAGTGAAATGGTTATGATGAACCTGTGCATTTATCACAGAGCCAGTCGTGAATGTGCCAGTGGCACATTTTAAGACTAACAGACAAAAGGAAAGTGGCTAACCTGAAATAGCATACAGGTTGGAGTTCTGGTGCTCATAATCAGGTCTGGTGGTGTTCTTCCCTCTGAAACTGGCAGGTAGAGTCATAGAGATATGCCTGGTGACAAAAACATACAGCATCTGCTTAGTTCAATGAAAGGAAAAGAAGGATAAGGATAGATAAAAAGGATGGACAGTCATCTATCAGTTACTATGTGCTTTGTTCATATTGTACTCATGTTCAGTAATGTTTCTGTAAGAGCAGTGCAGCCTTTAAGAGACACCAACATTTGATCAAACAGCTAATATATGGTCTAATGCTTTCAGGGGATCATGGGGATCTTGGGAATCTTTACCCAGAGTGTAATGCCCTATCCGGGTCGGGGGGATCTCTGGGTCTTGTTCTGCAGTGAGGGAGGAATGGAGCAGGAGACTGACGGGTCTACCGCTGCAGCATCTGCAGCCACGCAGACTCTGCACCAGTCTGTTGTGGTGAAGAGAGCTGACTCTGTTTACTGGTTGATCTTTGTTCCTGCCCTCACCAGTGGTTCTGACCAGTGGTTCTGACCTGAGACGTGAGATTCAGAACTCAGGAAGCTGAGCTTCCTCTCCAGCACGGCTGGACTGTATTAGTCTGGAGCGAGGCTGCTCCCCTGCAGCAGATTTTTAAGAACCACGTCTAGAGCTGCATTTAACTGGATCATGACAAAATAGAAAGAGTCACTTTGATTCATTTGTACTGAATGATCCCACTGTGGGTGTGTCAAGTAAACTTTCATAGTTTTACTTTGAATTTGAGTGTAAAATGTTTTTGGGGACCAAAGTCTGAGCAGCCAAACCTGCACTGAGGGAGAATCCCACTGCAGGCTACAACAGGATGAACTTCAATGCTTTCTGCAGCATGTCCCTGTAGACATCCTCTCTACCTTTAACACCAGGCTGAAGACTTTCTGGTATGGAAAGACAAATGGTTCAGGTGACCTATGACCTAGACTGACCTATACCTTTATTCTTCCTGCTACAGACTCAGACTGCCAGGGGGACTTCCCATGGTGCTCTTTGTTCTTCATGTACGTACTGGGGCGGGACTCTGAGCCAACAGCCAGCTGCAGCGCCCTCATTCACAGACGGCCGTGAACGTCACATCAGCGCTGATGCTCCAGTTAGTTTTAGCTGCTCAGGGAATAAAAGCAGCTGTCAGATCTCAGCTGCGTGGCGCGCTTTAAATGTAGCAACAAGATGCCAAACAAACCCCTCCCCTTTATTTCATTTATTCTAGGTATTTATTCATAGGAAGGATTTTTTTTCCACTGGTATGCCAGTTATTTTCCTTCTGGTGCACACACCTCAGTTGGTCTCGCAGATATGAACTCGTTTGCATGATTGAGCTCCTTCACACTCGGCAACACACGAGTGAACAGTACTTGTATGTGTGTGTGTGTGTGTGTGTGTGTGTGTGGGCCACATTCAGTTGGTAACTCACATACGGACCTTCATCGTTTTACCTTCCCAGCTTGTCAAGGTTTTCAACAGCAGTTTCAATTGAATTTAATTGAACTTTTTTTTTTTTTTTTTGCCGTACTGTTAAATAAAGTGTAATTGCACATATACTCCAGTAGGGGGCAGTGGTGCACTCATCGTCAGTGTGTGCAGGGAGTGTTAGCCATGTTGTGTCAGGGTTTTTTTGCACGGACATGTGTGCACGCAGCACAGAGCAGAAGACATGAAGAGAACAAACCCTCAAGAGACACCACGGGAAAATATTTAAAAATATTTAAAAGAAAGGAGGAGATAAAGAGACAAACGAAAGTGACCAGAAAGTTAAGAAATCTGACGATGCTGATGTACCGCTTGACTTCACTGTGACTACGGTGGGATTGATGCACTATAAATCTTTACAGACTAAAAAACTATTTTAATTAAGTTATTCTTTGTTATAAATTGATGTATATTTCTTTCTTATTTGTTTCCTTTAATGTTAATCAGGATACAGTGTTATACAGAGGTGGACTCATAACAATTTTGGAGACAAATGATACTATTATAGTCATCGTGGTGTTGGTAGTGGGGGGGGGGGGGGGGGGGGGGGGGGGGGGGGGGGGGGGTCTTCTTCTGAAGAACAAGTTGTTAAATACTCTTTCAGTCTCACTGGGAGAGTTTCCAGGCTCAGAGCAGTGACGGCAGCAGTCTGTTAGCTGCAGACGTCCATCTACTTGTCAGGTAAGATCAATGTACAACACATACATCAGGTCAAGACCCAGGGCGCGTTAGCATATTACTTCACATAGTTACTACACATAAGCGTGTATTGGTGGCTGTAACGGTCTTCCTTCAAACCCCCACCCCTGATCACAGAAGAGTTAGTTCACATTAATATCGTAATGTGTTTTTTGGGGCGTGTTTTCAGGACATAGTTGAACATAGTAATGGCTCTTGTGGTATAAATCTCCTGGTCTGTGTTTTCATGGATCTTTTTTGGAGGGTTATGGTCAGTGTCCCTTACACACAACTAATCACACAGATCCTATTCATTTTCTTTAGAAAGTGAGGAGGCGTGTTCATCACCTATGCAAGGGATCTTGGGAAGGCAGTGCTTTCAAAAGTTGAGCTTTGCTAAGCTTTATGTAAATAAGGGTGTCCAGTATGAGGACGTTATCCAATCAAGTTAGACGTTGTTCTTTTCCGTGCTGCAATCCATGGAGGGTTTCTCCTGTCTGCTGCATTAATGCAGTACTTCTCAATTACTTTCTGCTTCTGGAACACCAGTACACTCTCCAGAACACACTCCAGTATGGCAAAAAAAAAAAAAAAAAGGCTTGTTTCCCGGGGTCACACACGCCCCCTTGGCGTCGCATCACAATCCAAGGGGTCGCGCCCCACTATTTGAGAAGGACTGTGTAAAGTTAAAAAATGCATCCTTAGCCTAACGGCTCGGAGGCCATGACTTTTTGCCTCTAAACCTGCTTCATTTTATTGTTGTCTTTATCAAGTTGCTGAGTTTGTGTCTAGACAGATCACAAGGTTTTACAAGGTTACGGGTTGCTGTAATTTTCCATTTCGATATAGAATTGTATTAGATGAACTGCCCGCCTTCGGTCGGGGGCATTCTTTTGAAGAATCCTGATGCTGTGATGAGCTCTGTGATTTTTGGCTGCAGCCTTGGAGAAATAAACCTCCGTTTGCACCTCCGTCGTTTGTCAGTGCCTTGCTTAACAGCTGGATAGATTGCATCACCAGCGCACAGTAATTAATAATTCTTACGACTAAGAAGATTCCCAAATTCTTGGCATAACAGACTGCATTAATGGTAGAATCAGAACGAACTACGTGAAAACTGTGTGTCTTTATTAAACCATGCAGGAGGAGCTGACAGAGGCCCCTGCATGTTTCCCATTTATTTATGATCCTCGCTGTCTGACTAGCAGCACAGCGGCTGGTGAAGGCAGGTGGCATGGAAGAGATGGGGGAGGAGGTTCAGAGCAGAGCATTTTCTGAAGTTATTACACAAAAACATGCTATTCATATTTATGCTTTACAACTAAACAGCGAGGTCCAAATAAATCTGGGATGTGGCTGCAATGCCCCGCCTCCATGCCAGAAAATATGGGAGTGATACGAGTGCACGTGAAATCGCTCGTGCACAGTGGACATGTGGCATTACAGTTCAAACAGGTGATGGGAGGATGAGTCTTTGAGAATCTTAAATGCTTTCAGTAGATGTGATGCAGAGGACTCCCTCTCCACCTTCCCTCCAGAGCAGCGGTGGATGAACATCTCACTTCCTTCTAAAAATCAATCATGAGCTCCTCTGCTTTCCTGATGTCAGCTTGTTTTCTGTGCACCGCTCTGTCAGTCTCTGCACCTCCTCTGCACCTCCTCCTTGTCCTCAGACTCAATAGGATACAATAAGGGGGGGAGGGGCTCTAAGAAACATGCTGCATGTTTTCTCTAGATGGTACCTTGCCACTATGTGCACTCTCTTTTCACTGGGGAGCTATTTTTTATCAAAATAAGGCACGTGTGATGAGAAAACATGTACATTTGGTGCCTCACCTTTTATTGGATATATTCATCTAGAATCAGCAATGGAAATCTCAGACAAAAGGAAAGACTCTTGTGCATATTAATATGTTACACCCAAGTTCAGGAAAAACCGGGCCTGGCGTTTTTCTTTAAAACAGGAGGTCTGTTTCGTGGCAGCAGCATGATGGCGCTGCCAGTGTTTTCCTGTTTCCTCCATCAACTGGGATCTAAACATAGATCTGTTTCCTTTCTGCAGAGGAAAGCATCAAGGACAGTGAACATCCTCCTTTCTTTTTTTCAGCACTGATCCCAGTTACATCCTTGAGCACGAATGCAGGAGTGAGCTGGAACAGCCGGGACCAGCCCAGAATGAAAAAAACATGACTGAAGGAGACGTACTTGGGCATGGGAGCTGCTGGGGTGGGCACCGGCGCCGTGGAGGAGTTCATGTTCTGGATGTTGTTGGTGGTCGGCGTGAGCGCCGAGTCCTGTGCACGAGGGACGTTTCCCATGCGGTACCAGATTCCCATGTTGTTGAGCTCTCTGCAAGACAACGTTTGAACCAATGAGAAACCAACAGAAAAAAAAAAAAAGACAGTTGCAACCAGCAGTTTACATCCATCTTTCCAGTACACTGCTCCCTCACCAATTCACGCTTAAAATTCTGCGGTTTTAATTATTCGCAGATTTTTCAGAAATATATAATATAATTTTTAAAAAAATCAAGAAAAAAAATCGCGGAAACATCATTTTTTTTGATTTTTTTTTTTTTGGGGGGGGGGGGGGGGGGGGGGGGCTTTGGTGCAAAATGTGCAGATGAGCCCAGAACCATGACAAAAGACATTGTAAAGATGGCTGAACCACAAAGACAGCATCATGATTGACAGATTAAAAAAGAAGAAGAAGTCCTGTACCGACAGCATCTTAAAGGCCACAGAGAGAGAAAACCACTGCTCCAAAACAATCCCATAAAAGACAGATTACAGTTTGCAGCTGCATGTGGGGACAAAATATCTTCATCTTTGGTGATGTATCGTCTCTTGAAGGGACTAAAGTTGATTTGTTTTGTCATGACAATCATCGTCACATTTGGAGGATAAAGGGGCTACAGGCCTCAGAGCAGCATCCCAACTGTGAAGTTCAGGGGTGGCAGCATCATGTGGGAGGGACTTCACAAAACCGACGCCAAGATGAGCAAGACATCAAGACATCAAGCTGGAAATGAGTTGACAAGTTCATGTCAAAGTAGTTGGAAAGTGACGGTATTGAAATGGTCAACGCAAAGCTCTGGCCTCAATCATACAGCAGGATGGCCCACAGACTAAAACAGCTCGACCAGTTCTGCCAGGAGGGACGGATCGAGGTTCTGGCAGCAGACTGAGAAGCTCCTGTAGGGCTATTCATAGAGTTTGAGGCAAACAAAACAGTTTAAAGGCAATTCCATTAAATACTACCAAGAATGTGTAAACCTCTGAAACTGAAGAAAGCAATCATACAAAAAAGAACAGTCTCTGAAAAACTCTCATTCTGACACTATTCAGTTAAAAAAAAAAAGGGAGTCTAACTGACCACAAACAGAAAATGTTTCCTCAACTTTAATATAAGATATGGAGGAAAGAAAAGTCTGAGCATCTTTTCTCAGCTGTACGGAACATTGTGGTTTCCATCCCAACTAAAATAGCAAATAAGATTCTGAACACATCGACTCAATCAAAATGAATAATGGAATAAATGAATGAATGAATGAATGACCAAATGAATGAGTGAAGGAGTACCTGTCCAAGTTAAATCCATATTTTGTACTTTTGTGTTTTAATTTGTATGTTTGTTGTACTATCTTTTCTTGTGAATACAATCTGTGGGGAATGAAAGCAGAGTGGCTGAACGGACAAACACAGTTATTATGTTGGTTTAAATGTGAAGTGAGTTATATTCACAGGTGGGCTGAAGCCCTGAACATATCTGCTGCTTGATCTGGATGTGAGGCCTGTTCACATCAGCTGCAACAACCATGAAACACTCTTCATCTGCCAGTTTGAAGCCTGGAAGTCAGAATGAGCTCATGCCTGAACAGAGGGAGTCATTGTTCAGAGAGTTCAGTGAGTGGGCACGCTGATCCTGAACCCGCTGTACCTGAACATCAGCTTGCCTGAGCCGGGCCAGTTTTAAAGTCCAGACCGTGAAACTGCTCACCCGATGAAGGTGTACTGAGGAGGCGCCTGCTTGGAGCGGCCCAGGATGCGGATGTCACAGATGGCCGCCTCCGTGGAGTCCCTTGGAATGAACTTGATGCAGAGCCGCCTCTTCCTGAAGGCCTGCTCTTCTGTGGAGGCGCAGATACACCGAGAGTTAGGGGTGCACGATAATTATCGACCCGATAACTATCGGGCCGATAACAGGAAATTATGACATCATTCCGATAAGTCCGATATCATGACGAATAGCCCCGATAACACATATATTTTTGTCAACATGGCAGTGCCTCACTCCCTCTGAGCCTTGAATGACTGGCAGTGAATGTTATGTTCAAGTGACGTCGGCATAATCAGAAAAACGATTTCTCAGTAAGGAAAATCAAGAATACCCCCTCATGCCAGAAAACAACTCATTAACTCGGTCATAATTTTGGTAGTTGCTGACTTTATATTATATTCGCAGTATTTTCCCTCATGTTACACATAAAAAAGAAAAAATAGAAAAGGCTGAAAGAACGACGAGCAAACGAGGGAACCGAGGAATTTACGTTACACCTTGAATGCAGCCTGCAGCAAAACAAACATGGCGGCGTGGAACTTCGTTAAAGTTTCAGAAGTAGATAGTTTGGTGGTTATTTGTGACGAATCCTCCGAGTGAATTCTACGAGGAGGGAAGCACAAGCTTTAATACGTAAAACCTGATCAGCCACCTACAACATAACAATCACTTCCATGGAGTTTTGAAATCGCGCTAACATGAGCTAACGCTAAAATGCGCAGGACAGCAGCAGTCTCCCCTCCCCTCTCCCTCATCTCTCTCATCTAAAGCTTCCATGAGATTAAAAAAAATACTGAACTTCATTTATTTCAAAGGTATTAATTTAAATGGAACCACAAGCCAAAATCCTTTAAATGTTAATCTTTTTCAGTTTGTAATTTTGATGCATGTATTTCCATCAGATCAAGGAGCCTTTATTTTTTATATTTCAGTCAGTAATGAACCTTATTTAAGTTGATGTGAAATATCAAATAGGTTTGTTTGATAGCTTTAAGAAAATGTTTGAGAGGCTTGCCAATAGCTTTTTATTGGAAAAATAAATATCTGTTAATTTAAAGAGTCAAAACTATTTTTGATTTTGTTCATAGTATTGATGTAATGATCTTAGGTATATGTGTGTGTTATCGGTTATCGGTATCAGCTTTTAGGAGTTATGTTAGTTATGGTGCATCCCTACTGAGAGTGACACCACTGCTAACAGCACGTTTGTTAAAATGCCACTGGAGAAGCTTGATAGATAATTAGTTATTTTTAATCACTGGATTCCAACATATCTGAACAGCTTTCAGGCATTTCTGCCAGTCGTGAAGCTGTTGGGGACTTTGGTCTTGAGCTGATGACTTACGAGTGTCGACGGTCTCCTGGATGGGGATGAAGCCCACCGGCAGAGTGTCCTTTATGTCAATCAGCTTCATGTCCACAAGAACATTTCCTAAATGGCTCTAAGAAGACGGGGACAGAGAACAGGGAGAGGGGTGGCGAGAGTTATGATGGGAAAATAAGATGAAGGTAAGAGAAATAAAAGAACAGATGACAGTAAATCTGGGTTGACTGTAACCAGTCAGACACTGGTACTGGTGTGTGTGTGTGTGTGGCTTTGATAGGTGAGTTGACTTACATTTTCTTTGGAGAAAACTCTGGTGAAGCAGAGGTAACGCGTCACCTTGGATTTGAAAAGGCCATCTTTCCACAGATCTGCATCCAGGCCATCGGTTGTAGTGGAGACCTGAGGAGGAGAATTTAAGATGAGAAGAGTCGCTGACAACAGCTGCAAAGATAAAAAAAGAGGAAGTGCTGCACAGAATTATTCTAACATGTCTCGTTTCCTTAAAAACCAAATATCATTGCGGTTAGGCAGCTGGGTTTTCTAAAATTCTGGTTTCACGTTCTGAAACCAGACTTTAATTTCATTTTTATAATGGCACATTCATAAAAATGTCTCAGCTATAATGAAATTAACTACCTCAAAGGTCTCCAGAGAGACAGCTGTCTGTATCAGTCTGTTTATTAGTTTGATTCTTTTTAATCACTGGCTCTGACGGATGGCTGCACATCAAAGTATACTCCACCAGACTGATAGATGACATGAAGCATCCGGTAACAGACTCTGGAGGCCCTCAGCCTCCTTAAACTACTCTGATCTGTCCCTTCTTGGATGAGAGGAGTTCATCTTCTTCCTGGTACTCTTAAAATCCACAATTATCCCTACTGTCTTGCTCACGTTGATGGTGATTGGTCCATCCGTCCACTAGACAGGCACAACTAACTAGACAGCTCACACTGATATGACCAATCAGAGAGGTAGCACCTTGGAAACCATCAAGTTAACAGAATACGAGCACTAGTTCACAGTAGATTCATAGCTCATGTGCTCTAAATGGCATTTTAAACGTGACCCAAACAACCCAGGTTCAACTCCCAGGATGTGACCACGTGACCATGTGACCTGTGACCGGCGCCACGTCCATTCTCTCCATGATCTCCTGTCTCTCTCGCTGCAAGTAAAAGCCACTAGTGCCACAAAAATTTAAAAAAGTAACAGAATCCAGCTACGACTACATTTCTCATCAAACCTGTCTTCACAATAACTAATGATCAAAGAGAACAGATATCTATCATTAAATTGCCAAAGAACACTTGGCAGTAAATAATCATTTAAACCAGGCTGCAGAGCAGCAGCACACGAGGAAGTTCTGATTTTAATCTCTCCACTCTTTGACTACTGATAGGAAATAAAAAACGTTACTGTGATGACTTTGAATATCTCATCATCTACAATCAGTGGCGGGCCGTCAGGACCTGCAAAGCCTTTCTCTGCTGGCCTAAAAATATCTGAATCACAGACTGATGCTTTATATTTTGTCCATGATTACTTATTAAATAATTCCAAACGGTCTGTCCGCTCCCTTTTATTGCTTGTCTCCTGGTTGCGCTGCTTCCATATTTAAGCATTTAACCAATCACATTTCAGCCACCATTTCTTGCCAGGGTCAAAGAAATCTGCCTAGAGGCCTTCACAATCAGATCTGCGGGTCCTGTAGCATAAAATAAGTGTTGATCAAACTGTTGCTTCAACCAATCAGATTTTGAGTTGGCGACACCAAGGCCCTCTAGCAGCCGGACGGAAACGTCAGCGTATTCACACGCTTTGATTTTTGTCAACCCACAATGGCTGAAGGAGGAGAAGAAATGGATTTGGTTGCAAATTTACTGTCAAAGCCATTTTCAAGATGGACTTTTCAAGAAAAGCTGGACATTGTTACCAAAGGTCGGGCAACTCCGAAGCTAGCAAGCCTGTCACAACCAGGAAAAGGATTTGTCCGCCACTTTCAGTCCACTGACTTCCTTCAGCAGAAAAATCTGAATGAGAGCATGGGGCAGCTGTACACATTTGTGTGGTTGTCTGTGACCATCCCCGTGTCCACTGCTTCTGTCTAACAGACATTCTCAGTGCTAAAGCAAATTAAAATGTATGCCAGAAATACGACAGGGCAGACTCAACTTTCAGCATTAGCTTCAATGGCGATAGAAAAGGACTTCTTGATGGAACTGAAAGGCACGGGTAATCTGAACGACAGATTAAGTGAAATCTTCTTGAGGAAAGAAAGGAGGATGGATTTTGTGTATAAATAATCAGGATTTTTGGTGAGTAAAATGTTGCCATATTCCTAAATAATATTGCAATTTTATGAGATTATTATTGATGCTTTTTCATGTGTGTCGCAGCTGTACCTGCAGTAGAAGTTTTATAGTTATTGAGGGTTGGATTGATTCTGACGGAGCACTACTGAAGGCCTAGGTGTGAAATGCACGGCCCACCACCGTCTACAACACATATGATCATCAAAATATTCTCATTAAAAAAATCTGGAGGAAACTATGTGTGCAGGTGACGAGGCTGAAAACCAGTACTCACTGCCCATGACGCCTGGGCCTTCAAGCAGCACGGCTGGCACTGTTGCCTCACAGCTAGAAGGTCTGGGATCAAACCTCAGCTAGGGCCTTCCTGTATGGAGCTCATACACTGCCCAGCCAAAAAAAAAAAAAAAAAAGGTCATAAACTCCAATATTTCGTTGGACCGCCTTTAGCGGCACTCATTTGGCACTCATTACAGCACTCATTCACTGTGTCATTATTTCGATAAGCTACTGCAATGTCACCAGATTTATTTCCATCCAGTGTTGCATTAATTTTTCACCAAGATCTTCATTGATGATGGTAGAGTCTGACTGCTGCTCAAATCCTTCTCCAGCACATCCCAAAGATTCTCAATGGGGTTCAGGTCTGGACTCTGTGGGGGCCAATCCATGTGTTAAATGATGTCTCCTGCTCCCTGAATCAGTCTTTCACTATTTGAGCCTGATGAATCCTGGTATTGTCATCTTGGAATATGCCCACGTCATCAGGGAAGAATAAATCCATTGATGGAGTAACCTGGTCATTCAGTATATTCAGGTAGTCAGCTGACCTCATTCTTTGAGCTCATACTGTTGCTGAACCTGGACCTGACCAACTGCAGCAACCCCAGATCAGAACATTGCCCCCACAGGCTGGTACAGTAGGCACTAGGCATGATGGGAGCATCACTTCATCTGTCTCTCTTCTTACCCTGGTGCTCCCATCACTCTGGAACAGGGTCAATCTGGACTCATCAGACCACATGACCTTCTTCCATTGATCCAGAGTCCAATCTTTATGCTCCCTAGCAAACTGGAGCCTTTTTTTTCTGGTTAGCCTCACTGATTAGTGGTTTTCTTAAGGCTACACAGCTGTTCCTGAGGACGCTCAGATATTTCAACGTGTGCAGCAGGATGCTGCAGATCTTCTATCAGTCTGTTGTTGCCAGCGCCCTTTACTTTCGCAGTGGTCTGCTGGGGGAGCAGCATCAGAGCCAGTGACATCAACAGGCTGAACAAGCTGATCAGGAAGGCCGGCTCTGTGATTGGCTGCAAACCAGACACTTTTGAAGTTGTGGTGGAAAGGAGAATCCTGAAAAAACTGCTGTCAATCATGGACAATCCTGACCACCCACTTCACACAGTACTGGACAGACAGCAGAGCAGTTTCTCCAACAGACTAGTTCAGCTTCGCTGTCACAAGGACAGATACAGGAAGTCGTTCCTGCCAACAGCAATTAAACTGTTTAACCAGTCACCTCTGGCTGGTAGAGAGCTCTCAGCTCCCTTTGACATTTAACTTTGGACTAAGGTTTACACTATTGCAGTTTAGTTGTTTAAGTTAAACTAAGCTCAATATGTCACTTGATCACACAGTCACTTTTGTTGTACTGCATTGCACTATAATATATCATATGCCATCTTCTTGCACACATAATTTGTTTATAATTTTGTTTATAATATTGATTATATATATATTATATATATATATATATATATATATATATATATATATATATATATATATATACACCATTTACATGAGTACTTTCATACTTTTTGTTTTGTCTTGGTGGTGGTCACTTTATACTTCAATGTTGCTACTGTAACGCCAGAATTTCCCCCCGGGATCAATTAAGTATTTCTATTATTCTATTATTTCTATATTCTATGTTCAGTCCCAATCCCTGGAGTCCCTTTAGCATTGTGGGTGTGGAAATGCTCTTACTTTCACTATTAAACAGCCCTGAGTTACTGTTGTTTTTCTTCCATTTGATCTCACCAAACATTTAAGTGATCATCGATCACAATTTTTTCCGGCCACATTTCCTCCTTGAAGACGATGGGTCCCCACTATCCTTCCAGTTTTTAATAATGCAGTGGACAGTTCTTAACCCAATTCTGGTAGTTTCTGCAATCTCCTTAGATGTTTTCTCTGCTTGATGATGCCAGTGATTTGACCCTTCTCAAACAGACTAGCATCTTTTCCACGACCACAGGATGTGTCTTTGACGTGGTTGTTTAGGAAATGAGAAGCAACTCATTGCACCAGTTGGGGTTAAATAACTTGTTGCCAGCTGAAAGATAATCATCCATGCAGTAATTATCTACTAGGAGTCTTGTTAAAGCTTAGTTAAATCCAGGTGGGGACGTTTGTTTTTTGGCCAGGCAGTGTAGCTCCCCCCAGGATAACTGGTGATACTATATTGACCCTCGGCGTGAACGTGAGTGCATGGTGGTTTGTTTATGTGTGGTCCAGTGATGGACTGGCAGCCTGCCCAGAGTACTCCTGCCTTTCACCCACTGACAGCTGGGATACGCTCCAGCAGATCCCGTCTGAGCCTAAATAGGTTGGAAGCAGATAAAGATGATGGATGTATGGAAAGGAAAGATCACTGTTGAAAGGTATACACACGTTTTAGAGTAACATACGCCCCCAACCAGTTAATACATTTTTCAGGGAGACTATTCTAAATCGCTTAGAGCATCGTTTAAAAAAAATAATGGTTTTTTAGTATTAAGAGTCCAGGTGCTGAACTAGTCTGTCTGCAGTCCAGATCTTTCACCGACTGAAGAGATCTGGCACATTATTAAACTAAAAGTAGCACGTAGAAGTGTCAGGACTGTTGAGCAGCTGCAGTTCAACATTCCTCTGTCAAACCTGCAGCAGCTGGTCTCTTCAGTCCAAGACTGATACGGACTGCTGCTAGAAGAAGAGCAGATGCTACACAGAAGTGAACCTCCTCTGCTATCAAATTAAAAATGACATTTTTTTTCTCTTAAGATGGTACATTTCAAATTTCTCTGGACTCTGGAGCAGGTGGGTCAGAGAGGGGTGTGGGCATTATGAACAAGCCTCTGTATGAGACAGCCAGCCCTAGCTAGCTCCTAGACAGAACCCGAGCTGGTTCTGCCCCACAGCTGTCAGGCTCTTTAATATCAGCATGTCTGAGCACTGGTGCCCCCCCGCCACTCCCTTCAAGTTACATTATTTAGTGAATGTAAGACAGTCTGACCGTCACACTGAAGATGTGATTGAGAAACAGAGAAAGCCAGCCTCAGACTGGATCTCATCACTGCATGTATTGTCTCTTTAACACCTCCTGTCTATCTAACTTCCTCCTGCTCTGTTACACAGGCTCAATGTGAGAAGTACAAAGGACTGAGTGATTATAATTAACAGGCCTCCAGATGTGATCAGCCTCTCCATGTAAATTAATATTTGGTAGGATAAAGAAGCATCTCTGGTCTGGTTGGATATCTAAAGGAAAGAACGATAACCTTCCTCCTGGAGTTAATCTGCCCACCAGAGCTCCCACACATCACATGTGTCACATCATTTTATTGGCTGTATTTCTATTTTAGACCCAACAATAAACTTGTATGTTTTTAATTTTTCCTGTTGAGACTGTTGTTCTAAGTAGTGAAGGATCTATTATCAGTTATCTATTAGCTCTTTAGTTAGATGGTAAGCATCTCTGGGTAATACTCACACCCTTAACCTCTGAGCTGAACAGGAAAAGACTGAGTATCATGTTCTGTGTTAATTTAGATACGTTCTATAACCTCTGAATATCTCAACTCAGATGGCAGGTCACTGAACAGTTTGTGTCTATATCTGTCATCCCTGAACTGAAATAGGGACTAGTTAAATACTATAACCCACAGACCTTAGTTACATGGTTAGTTTAACTGGACACTGTTCACACCCTTAAACTGTGAGTTGGATAGACATGGAGGAGTATCATGTTCTAAAACCTCTGAATACTTCAACCCAGACGTCAGAGCTGTTCTTCCACGTTACAAAGGTCACTGAGGGATCCGTTTAACTGTGTTTAACTCAGATCTGCCATCCCTGAACTAAGACTGTGTCAGGTCTCTCAACTACAGAACTGAAGTCTTTAACCTGATGCGCCCGACGAGGACGCCGGCGTCCTCATTGTGTAATAATTTTGTCTAAAAATGACTCATACAGAACGATCACTTCATCTGTCATAGCTGTGTTTGGTATCATTGAACTCTGCAGAGTCTCCTCTTTGCAAAGATAATACCGTTTTTCTTCCATCTCTTATATGTCTTGCACAAGAAGTGCCCAAAGACATAAAAGCCGAAAGTCGTGAAAGTTGGCACTTACCGGTTTTCGTCGGTAAAAGTCCCAGAAAACGCGGAGAAACGGTTTGAATCCGGTCCGTTTGTTGACAGAGGCTTAGCTTGTCTATAAACAGAAAGATGCTCACTCGAGCAATTTTTGGTTGCTGAGAAATGCCCTGAACAAGCTTGGTTCTTCATGTACGGTTGAATTCTCGTGATCATTTATTGTGATTTAGTGTCAATAAATGTTATTACTTATAACTAAAGCACTTTTTTGCAATTCAGTACCATATTAGAAGTGTAAAAACGTTTTGTTTGATTTCCGATCGTAGTTTTTCAAGCAGAGGAATCATCTTCCCGTAACAAAGATGGCTTTGTTCGAATTTCCGGTGACTCTCTTTGCAATGTATTTGATTGACAGCTACAAGGCGGACCTTAGATTCGTCATTTCCGCCTTTTAGAGCATAGATCCAACCTTTCCAATGGCGCATTGCATGTGTAATTCGACTCTATCTGAGCCATTTTATGCCTGCGCGTAACGGTGCGCTCCTCCAGTCTTTCATGTGCGCATTTACGCAGAGCGCTCAGCGGTGCAAGCAGCAAAATAACTCGCGTAAAATAAGATAACTTACTTCACAGTTAAATGGCTAAAAGTAAGTCAAAAACACGTTTTAGTGTCCAGGAGGCACTGGAGAAGATTTTTGAGGACTCTTCAGACAGTGAACATTATTCCTGCCTCCTCCCTGCTTGACCTTCAAGCATTGAGCCCTCATAACCTCAATACCTTAACTGTAACATATATTTTAAAAAGTATATATGCTCCACATGTAGTCATATATATTTGTAGTCATCAAATATATTATGAATTGGTGGTTTTTACACAGTTATGTATGTTAGTATGTGGTTTATGATAAACCACATAAACCACAAAAACTAGTTGTAAATTTAAAAATGGCAAATTTGTGACTATTTTAACTCAAACTGATGAAAAATACCAAAATGTAAAGGAAAAAGTACCTATTGTCTCAGAATATCATTTTGGTTACCATGTGTTCATTTGGAGTCACCAAAGGCCTTTTTGGAGCTGCGCCTAGATTTTTTAATGAAAAGACCACTGTAAAATGGTCATATGTTGTGCTATCTTCTTCAAATTTGAAACACATGTTCAGTTATAGTGTGCCTACAGCCTCATACTGTCATTTACTATTTCAGATGAATATTCAGACTATTATTCATCCTGAAAGTCATTTTTTATTTCAGGCGGAACAAAATTTTAAATTTTTTACTGACTTCAGAGTTCCATTACTCTGTCTCTGTATCACCTAGAGTGTTCCTGACAGTTTTATAAGAAACTACAGAGTGTCTTCTTTATGGAACACTTTAATGCATCCATGTGGACACAACAGTTTAGAAGTTACAATCATTTTCATTTGGGTATGTCATTTTAGGCGTTTTGCTAAAAAAAGGGGGTCAGGGTTTATCAGGTTAAAGAATATTTTCCTCCCCTACAGCGAAGCTGTCAATCATCAACCCTGGACAGAAGTTTATCCATTTGGACCTCAGACTTGTTTCAGTATTACTGTGATTCACTACTGTCTGCTCATCTTTTTTGGTTTGTTTGTTTTGTGCACCTTAGCACCATTATCCTATTTATTTTATTTTTGCACTATAATGTGGGATTAATAAAGTCCAATTCTGTCTGTTATTTCCTCAGTTTAAACATTTTATATATTTTCTATATTCTATTAAATGTGCAAATCAATGCATCCTGGGTTTTTTCTTTTCTTTTTATATTTTGAAAGCATTTTTGGAAGTGGGGTTGTAGACCTGATCAACAGGTTTTAACCTGAGCTGATCTTGAATATTTGGTCTGAACTGGTAATGGGGTTTGTGCTTTAATGTGGTAGCAGGAAACCAGCTGTGCTGCTGGTGGATTCCAGACTCCTGGTCAGAACCTCGGTCTGGCTGCTGCTGGTCCACTGCTGTGGTTCTTACTGAAGTGAGCTGGCTGATGTACAGATCAGAGCAGTTCTGGATCCTCGACCACAGAAACGGACATTGTTCTGATCCGTGACCACATCTCTCTCTATGGTACTGTAACGTTCTCTCTCTGGTTCTTCTGTGTCCAACCACGTTATCAATACTATCACTTATTTCATCTCTGATCATTTATTGTTCAAAGTGATGAGGGGGTTCTGTTTTTACTCGTTCTTCCCCTGTTAAACATTTTGTGCTGCATTCATCTTTTACAAAAAGTGCTGTATAAATAAAGTTTGACTGATACGGAAGTCGTCCAGTTCAGTAAATCTGCACCACACGTTTTAAATAATCTGTGCATCACTGCAATAACGTTTTATTTGTATTTTTTAGTTTGCAACATTTTGTAGATTTTTTTTAAGTGTAATTTACTTTATAGTGTATCAGTGTGGTGATAGAAACAGAGTTTAGTCATTTACCACATCATATCCAGTGGGGGCCCTGTTCCTGGAGGCCACCACTCCAACTCCAGTGATCGGGTCCATAGACATCTCTGGCAAAGCTTCGGAGAGCTCCCGAACCTCAGGCATCTTTGTGGAGTTCTGCAAGGAAAAATTTAACATTAAAAAAAAAACAGGCTAGCAGAGGAAAGAGCACAGTAACCTCAACCTGACACGGGCTGTTTAGTTTTTAATCATTACTGTTATTTTCCACTTAAAAAAAAAAAAAAAAAAGTTCAGTAAATAAAGCCATACTGGCTCTGGGGTTGCATCCATCCAACTACTGGCCAATAATCTGCCTCACTGAAACTCACACATGAGCTAAACCCAAAACCAAACTCTAAATAGGACCAGAAGAGCCGAGTACCCCCACTGACCAACAGAACAGCTGGATGCTATAACACCCACTGACCAACAGAACAGCTGGATGCTGTAACACCCACTGCCCAACAGAACAGCTGGATGCTGTAACACCCACTGCCCAACAGAACAGCTGGATGCTGTAACACCCACTGACCAACAGAACAGCTGGATACTGTAACATCCACTGCCCAACAGAACAGCTGGATGCTGTAACACCCACTGCCCAACAGAACAGCTGGATGCTGTAACACCCACTGCCCAACAGAACAGCTGGATACTGTAACATCCACTGACCAACAGAACAGCTGGATGCTGTAACACCCACTGACCAACAGAACAGCTGGATGCTGTAACACCCACTGCCCAACAGAACAGCTGGATGCTGTAACACCCACTGCCCAACAGAACAGCTGGATACTGTAACATCCACTGCCCAACAGAACAGCTGGATGCTGTAACACCCACTGCCCAACAGAACAGCTGGATACTGTAACATCCACTGCCCAACAGAACAGCTGGATACTGTAACATCCACTGACCAACAGAACAGCTGGATGCCGTAACATCCACTGACCAACAGAACAGCTGGACGCCGTAACATCCACTGACCAACAGAACAGCTGGATACTGTAACATCCACTGACCAACAGAACAGCTGGATGCTGTAACACCCACTGCCCAACAGAACAGCTGGATACTGTAACATCCACTGACCAACAGAACAGCTGGATGCTGTAACACCCACTGCCCAACAGAACAGCTGGATACTGTACATCCATGCCCAACAGAACAGCTGGATACTGTAACATCCTGACCAACAGAACAGCTGGATGCCGTAACATCCACTGACCAACAGAACAGCTGGACGCCGTAACATCCACTGACCAACAGAACAGCTGGATACTGTAACATCCACTGACCAACAGAACAGCTGGACGCTGTAACATCCCTGTAACCACTGACCAACAGAAACACTGTAACATCCACTGACCAACAGAACAGCTGGATACTGTAACATCCACTACCAACAGAACAGCTGGACGCTGTAACAGACAGATGAGCGTGCAGCGCCTGGATCAGCTACAACAACCCTTCAACTCCATGTTGAACACGTGGATACTGGAATATAAACTCAGCACCGTCATCAGGAAATCCCAGCTAACATGGCAGCGTCCCATCCATCCTATCTGGAACATCGCTGTATGAAAACCTACAGAGATGATGACTGAGAGGAGTGGATGAACAGTAACAACTCACCACTTTTACTTCAGAAGAATCTATGACAATCTAAAGCCCACGGTTCTGATCACATGTTTATCCTCCCCATTGTGTATTAATTCACCCTTCATCCCTGAATTCTGCATAAATAAGAATAGAAATTGCTCTGATAAATGATCATGAGTTCAATCTTTACCCTACATTTAAAAACTGCCTTCACAACTACAGACAAGTGATCACTTCTGATGAATGTCTTCAACCACCCAGAGACCATGTCTGGATGAATCTGAGCCAGCTCTGTAGGACAGAAATGTCCCGAATTCTCACCACAACCATGTCTGAAGCAGTGAAACAATTCTTCATGACAACCCTGCGCAACGGTGCACCACCAGGACACAGATGCAGCAGCATCAACAACGGCGTGAACCACAACACGGAGGTATGAGGACGAGTGCTGCTGACTGGTCTTTGTTCTGGGCATCAGTCTGGGTTTAAGCTGGCTACATCTGCAGGAAGAAAGCCTGTTTTTACTCGTGCTCACGTCCTGTCGGCACAGACAGCTGTGTGCTACATGCTAACGCCTCCGAAGCAGCAGCAGCTCTATCAAATTATCCTTCAGATCATCTTCAGCTTTTTTTTCACATTGAAACTATCTTTTTTTTTTTTTAAATATTTTCCCCTGCAGGTTTGAATGGCTGAAGGATTTCTGGAGGTAATTCTGGTACTTCTCAACATTTGTTGTAATGAGTATCCATGACAACGGACAGTTGTTTACATGTGGAAGCGGCAGATTAAGTTTCCAAAGACCAACTAATAATCAGAAACAGACCTCAAATGCAGATTAGGTGAAGGAGAGAGCTCCAATCTGTTGAGCGTGAGGAAACTGGACAGTAAACAGGGAGACGCCTTGACACCCCCCCCCCACCATGACAAATATAACACTTCAATGCATTCATGATGAAATGGGGATTTCCACCACAGCTCCTATCCAACACATCCCCATCCCATGTTTATCTTCTAATTAAAAAAAAAAAAAAACATGATGTCCCTTTGGGGATTAATAAAGTATTATTCAATTCCATTTGATCCAACAGAGTTAACAACAACGATCCTTTTTAACTTTATGTTCAGCTGGTACAAAGCTGCTGAGACTCAGCACCTGTTTAACACGTATTAGAGCCGTAATCCTCACCGCTCCCATCTACCAGCACCGCAGACACACAACTCAGAGTCGAGCTAAAATTAGTTGATGCAAAGGTTTCCTGCGTGAAGCTTAACTGCTGGCGGAGCTGCTCTGTGTGGGCTAGAGAAAAAATTAAAGATCTGGCCATTATATGCCCCCGCCCCCCAAATAATAAAAATCACCGTCAGAAATCTGCCATGGGCTGCCCACATTTCTACAATAAATAAAAGATTTTTCTTTAATCTATTGGCCAGTGAAAAACCAGATTTATACAACAAAATACCAATAATACAAAAATGATCAACAGGCTGAGCAGCATGTAACTACCTTCTACTGACATGATCCCAAACCCTGGTAGACCTCTGGAGAAGAACGAAGCAAGCTAGAGGAGGACACAAGCACTCCGTGCACGTGCATGGGTGTGGCAGACCACCACGTTCTGATAAAGAGTCCACAGTGCACCGCCTCCGGACGTCAAAGACTGTTTTTGTGCATCTGCAGAGTTTCAGTGACGGATAATGCTCAATAATCACATCCAATGTACATTTGTTTTCTAGGGAGAAATGTGTGCATTTCATCTGTTTTTCCCTGAAGACTCTAACTCTAAGTGCATCCACAAAACGGTGTAATAAAGCTGGTTGAAAAAGAAAAAAAGGCTCTGCAGAGAATCATTAGGACAATCCATGACATGAGTAATTCCAGCTCCCAGGCCTGGAGGACAATTACACTAAACACACAGCATCCTTTAGAGACACTTTCCACCCTGACCATCATCTTTCTGGAACCGCTGCCCTCTGTTCAACGACTCAGAGCCATTAAAACCAGTACAGCATGAATTGTTTTTACCCTGCAGTCATGAGGATGCTGAACTGAAAAACCTCCCCCAGAAGACGGTACAATACGGACATTCCTTTAATTCACACCACCTCACTTTGATGTACATGCTGGCGCCGAACGTGAGGCTGAATTGAATGAAAGCATGTCTGTTGACATGTGTAACTGGAATGAATTCAATTCAAAAATATTTTATTGATCCCCGAGGGGAAATTAATTGTTGCAGTGGTTGTCATGACTCCAGTCTCTTGGGTGATTGATTGTAGAAGGTTCCAGCTGTGGTCAGGAAGGATCTCCTGTAGCGTCTGGGTTGCAGCAGATCTGCTGCTGAATAACTGTACTGTTAGAGGATGTTCAGGGTTGTCCATGTTGTTTTTCCTGTTATGAGGTATCAGCTCCAGCATCTCCAGAACAGAACCAGCCTTCTGTATGAGTTAATTCAGTCTCTTTAAGTCTCTGGTTCTGATGCTGCTGCTCCAACAGATGACTGAACTCTTCACAACAGACTGATAGAAGATCTACAACATCTTTCATCTGCGTAAATGTTTTTTTTTTCCAACTTATATTTGACAGTGCACTTGAATTCCATTGCTTAATTCATATTCAACAACAATAAAAGTATCAAATGTAAACTAAATCTAAAAATGTTAACCTTTTTGGTTGCTGGTTATTATACTATATGATTCTGAATTAGAATAAATAACTAATTGGTGCGCAACCACATCCTAATGCATAGACTGACTGGGATTTTTGTGAAATTACACAAGTAAAACAGGAGTTGAAGTAATACTGAGTGGATTGCCATGGCACCGAGTGAAGGTCCGGGATCGGGTCACCTCTCAACTGGATCGATCCCGTTAAATTACTAGTCCAACAGCTGGCTCTAAAGAATAACTGTGCTCCGGTCTCGTCTCTCCGGTTCCGACCGTCGCTGCTCGGCTGCAGCCGCCAGAGACAACGCTGCTAACGGGCGAGTTCGCTAGCATACCAGCGGACGGCAGCCCGGCCCAGACCTGCTCCGACCCACCGGGGGGGCTACGTTACCCACCAGGAGGCCTACGACCGCACCAAACACGGCTCTGCCGGAACCCCCGCGGTCTGGGACCCCAACGGACCCGCAAACGCTCGAAGACGGGCTCTGCGGCAGCGGCTAACGTTAGCTCGTTAGCTCGGACGTTACTCACCCAGAGAGGCTAACAGCTGGATCGGACCGGATTCCGTGTATTTTCTTCTGCTGTCTGTTTTCTAACGCCGTTTCACAGCTTTTGAAGTGGACGCATCGTTAGGAAATGTCCATAACAGAGAAAGCGGTCCAAACGTCGGTGGTTATGTGTTGATATCTACATAGTGGGGTTTGATTGCGGCTAGTGGTTTTAGGAGGGGCCGTCAGCGGAGCCGTGGAGGTTATTCCCGCAGCTGATTGGACGAATTTCCCTTTTAACCCCGCCCACGGAGGCTACGTAATCAGTACAGTATACATTTTTGATGCAATGTCCAGCGTAGTTATCATTATTTGCGCTAAATTCTTTATTCACAAACAAAAATTTGCTGGTGCTACTACTAAATTTGCCCCTTTTCTATTAGAATTAAATTCTCTCACTAAATCTCTTTATTTGATAAACAACAAAAAAAGCAACTAGTTTTTCCCTGTATCCTCTGACTAACCTTTTATTTATAACTGTCTTGACCTTTCCTTATTGTTATTGTTTTTGTTTATTTATTCATTTTATTCTCTATTTATTTACTTACTCATCTTTATTATATTATTATTATTATTATTATTATTATTATTATGACTGTTACCTTGATTATCTATATTTATGACTTCTTATTCATACTATATATTTTTATAATTTACTCCATTATTGTATGTGCTGTGCCATACCATTATATACCTTGTTGTTTGTTGTATAGCAAGTTTTGCTAATAAAGTTATTTACTGTGCAGCATAGTCTGTGCTGCTCTGATGCTTTCTCTTAAATGTATGTTTTATTTTATTTTATTTTGTTCTTTCTCTTTAGGATAATGGACTCCATATAGTTTGTAAATTGCATCATTACCCCTCACAGAGTGATGGTAGGAATTGCTTCTCTAAGATCATTACTGATGTCGTTCCTCGGCATTGTCAACACATGCCTGATCTCCAGACCAGCAAACTGTCAAGCCCTGTGCCTTTTGTAGAGGTTGATCAGGTGCAGCTAACTAGCAGGTTCTGATGGCTACAACCCTCTTAATTCATGAATGGCGTTTTGACCTCAGTATATAATTGTATATAATATATAATTATTATTATCAGTATTATTATCAGTATATAATATAACTGTTCAGTATATAATGACAGTAAGTGTTATATGTTGTTATCCAAAACCAAGTCTTGCTTTGAACTACTGTCCTTTTCATTTGTTGCATGAAATGACTGGAACTTGTTCCAAAAAAAAGAGAAAACATTAAAACTGTCTCTTCTTTTAAAGGTAGTCCAAACGCAGTTCTAAACAACAAATGATTTACCACAATCTGACAGATTTCTTTTGTTTTGTTTTTTTGTTTCCCCACACTCCCCCTACCCCTTTCTGATACTTGAAAGGCCAGCCTTGTAAATAAAAATTTGTTCTTAATGTTCTGCCTGGTAGAATAAAATAAATACAATTGAAGGTCATACTTAACAAATTTTAAGACCTGGTAAAAAGCATTTTATTTTATTTTGTTTTGCTTTTTTGTTTTATTTTATTTTATTTTATTTTATTTTATTTTATTTTATTTATTTTATTTTAGTGTGTGCTAACATTTAAAAGCAGAGAATAGAAACTGTATTGTAAAAGAAATCTGAGAAGCTCCTATTCAGTCATGTTAGCTATGAGAAGCAGTTTGTTTCACAGGTTGGGTTCAGTATAATCCATCTGTGGGCAGAATATGCCGATGAACCTTGAAACAAACACCTGCAGACGTGCAGCACCCCCTCAAGGATGTTCGACAACATCCCATCAGAGCAAGCTGGGCTCATGGAGAAGAGTTTTAAAGTATCCTGTGAACACTCAGAACAATACACTTGAGTTCAGGAGCCTGAGGAAATGATTCAGAGCGAGTCTAAGAATACATACGCATTTGGAGAAGTGTTGGTAAATCTTTGAATCACTGTCAAAATCGTCAGATGAACTTGAGGTTTGTTTAAAAAAGTAGTTTAAAAAAAAAATCTAAACTGCACCCTGAAGCCTTTTTTCTTGGCCTACAAAGAAATTAGGAACATGAAATAAATTAATTGTTAATTACTTAATTTACACTAATATTAATCAACATTTCAAAAGTGCAAACGTTTGAAACAACTGATGATGCAATACTCATGTTGCGCCGGTCCCCATTAACCGCAAAAAATAAGGGATCACTGTATACAGATTATACAGTTCTTGGATGTCAGTTTTATTAAATCTCACACAAATTGCTCAAAATGTTTGTTGGCAGGGATTTTAGAATTTTATTCACAGCAAGATGAGCTATCCTGAAAATCTGTCTGTTTTCTTTGTTTTAACTTAATAAACTTGAAGACACCAAGAGTAATTCGTCAGGTTAAAAGAAAGAAAGAAAGAAAGAAAGAAAGAAAGAAAAAAAGAGAAAAAAGAAAGACATGAGCATACAGCAAAATTCCAACAACACATGCCACATTTTTGGGGGGGAAATTATCAATCTAGAGCCAAATAAAATATATATCAGGCAGTGGTGAACAGGAACAGAAACAAAAGTAACAAGTAAATTTGATCAAATAAATAAAATTAAAATTAAATTTTAAAAAAGTTTCTTGATAGTTTGTTGAAACGTTGATATTTCCAGAGATCACCACGAATGCACCAGAGGGTTGTGTTTGCTGCCAGGCAACATCTGAGCTGATGATGTCACATGCAGCATCAGCAGGTAATCTGGGCTGAAATCTCTCGGAGGACAACGAGGAGAGAAACTCGGAGCCAACAGCTCAAAGTCTGGGTGCTGAGACGTTCCTTCACCGTAACATGTTCAGCTGTCTCCTCCTTTTTCTTTTACCGTCCTATCTGCATGCTGCCTGGAAACTTAGAGACACTGGTGTCCAAAATATGTTTCTGCACTCAGCGAAACACCAAATACTTCATTTTCAACAGTCACATAATATTTTCAGTGCTCCACACACTTCTGTTTTATTTTTCAGTGGTGTTTTCTCTTTTAATTTGTGTCTCTGTTTTATTTCTTTGTGTTGCTTTGTAATTTGACTTTCAAATGAGACACTTTTACTCTATTTTTATTATACAAAAGCTCTCCTTCTTCTTTTCCTTTCGGCTGTTCCCTTCAGGGGTCTCCATCTAACTCTATCCTCTCCATCCTCTTCTCTCACTCCACCTAACTTCATGTCCTCTTTCTCTACATCCATAAATCTCCTCTCTGGTCTTCCTCCAGACCTCCTGTTCCAGTTCCAGCCTCATCATCCTTCTCCAGATATCTTCACCATCCCTCCTCTGGACCATCTCAGTCTGACTTTCTCTCCAGAACATCTAACATGTTCTGTCCTTCTGATGTTCTCCTTCCTGATCTTCTCCATCCTGGTCTCTCCCAGAGAGTACCTCAACATCTGAACCTCTGCCTCGGGTCTTCTCCTCAGCTCCACAGTCTCTGAACCAACAACATTGCAGGTCTCCCCACCGTCTTCTCCACCTTTCAGTTCATTCTTCCTGAAACTCTTATAGCAACCACCACACCTGACACTCTTCTCCACCCGTTCCAACCTGCTTGCACTTGCTTCTTCACCTCTTTTCCACACACTCCGTTCCTCTGGACTGTTGACCCTTAGTACTTAAAATCCTCCACCTTCTTTACCTCTTGAATTGAATTAACTTATCAAGTTAATTTCTCTGTAGCTGTCAAAACTCTGGACGCCCCCCATGTATCTAAAAAATCCTCATCAGCACACTTCTCTATTCCTCAGGAGTCCTCTCACTCGCTAAGATCTTGTTGACATTCAAAGAGATCTTAGAGTCAAGAGCTCTACTGGCACCTCTCCTCAACACTTCCATACCTGCACAGGTATCTCATCAGGCCTACTCTTAATCCTCCTTAGTGCCCTGCTCACCACGAGCTCACAGCTCCTTTATCATGAGGCCATTTTTGTTTAACTTTAGAGTTTTGCATGCTAAGGTAACACTACGACATACCGTTCAGACTGACTCAGACTGCAGGTTTACCTGTCTGTGACTCTCCCTGACAGATCTGTAAACCGGAAAATTTTCCACTGACTCGTATGACTCATTCTTACCACACAGAGTTATCACACCTTTGAAATTCATGATAACACACGGAGATCACACACACAGCTGAAACCAAAAGTTAGATCTAAATATAAGCTTTTTTTCCTCTCACTGTCTGACATTAATTTAGACTAAACCTTTACTGTTTTAGGTCAGTCAGGATTACCAAAATTATTTCTATTTACTCAATATCAGAATAATGAGAAAGAGATTTTTTACTGAATTTTTTATGACTTTCTTCAAAGTCAGAAGTTTCCATCCAGCTCTGCCTTTAAACAATCCCTTAAAGACCAGGTGATGATGTCATGGCTTTGGGAGCTTCTGATTGGTTAACTGACAACATCTGAGTTAACTGGAGCCACACCTGTGGATGTATCTGAACACCTCAGACACGCTGCTTCCTTCTGTGATGTCATCATCAAAAGAATCCAGCCAAGATATCAGGAGGAGAGTTGTGGACCTCCACTAGTCTGGTTCATCCTTGGCTCCAGTTTCCAGATGTCTAAAGGAGCCACGTTCATCTGTTCAAACTGTTCTCCACCAGTAGAACCAGCATGGGAACGTCCAGCCATCATAGCGCTCAGGAAGGAGACGGGTCACCTGCTGTGGTGATAAATGTACGTATCAACCCCAGAACAGAAGCTGAACAGCTGGTGGAGATGCTGCTGAAGCTGGTCAGAGAGGGTCATCATCCACAGAGAAACCAGTCCTGGACCAGCATGGACTGAAGGACCACTCAGCCAGGAAGAAGACATGACTCCAGAAGAGACAGATTACAGTTTACAAATACACACAGGGACCAAGACTTTCTGGAGACATGTCCTGTAGTCTGATGGAACTGTTTCTCCATCATGACCATCGTTACATCTGGAGGAGAAAGGCCTGAGAACATCATTTTGCTGCAGGAGGGACTGGTGGACTTCACAAAATATTGTAAATATTGTAGAATTATGTAGATTTATGGAAGTTATATCTCAAGACATCAGCTGGGAAGTTCAAGCTTGGACACAAACGGGTCTTTAGATGGAAAATGACCCTAAACACACCACCAGATTAGTTATAAAGAGGCTTAAGAACTACAAAGTCAATAGTTTGGTGTGGCCATCACAAAGACCTGATCTCATCATGTAGAACATTAGTGGGCAGAGCTGAAAAGTAGATCTACAGACCTGACTCAGCTCCTCCAGATCTGTCAGGAGGAACAGACCAAGATTCCAGCAAACTGCTGTGAGAAGCTTCTGGAAGGAAACTCAAAACATTTGACCCAAGTCAGACAGTTTAAAGGCATGCTGCCAAATGCAAAGGAAATATATGTAAACTTCTGACTCTGGAAAAAGCAATAAAAAGTTCTCATTGTGGCATTTAGCAAATATAAATAGATGTGATAATCCTAAAAGATGTAAAACAGGAAACGTTTAGTCTAATCTCATGTCTCACAATGAGACAAACAAAGTAATGTGTATTTTTATATAGTGTATGTAAGCTTCTGGTTTCAACCGTAGTTGGAATTCATGACTGCAGATAATCACACAGTGAAATATTTGAGTCTTTTACTTTGAAGGAGTTGAACCGGAAGTAAAACTCCGCTGGCAGGATGAGCTCAGCAGCCTGATTTGGCTTCAGCTCTGTTATGATTTTGGTATATGCCGTTTTTAGAAAGGAAAACAGTTGATGACTCCAGTGGGATTGTGCGCGGATAAGATGGATGATTGTGGATGTTTGTCGGGAGGATCTTCAGAAGGTGGGAGCTCGTGTTTTAACTTCAGTGTTAGCGGCTAACCACAGAATTACTGAGAGGTTAGCTGAACGAGATCACCATATACAACACAACAAAGGTGTTTTTTTTTTTTTTTTTAGCATACCAACTCCAGGTTAGGTGTTTATAAAGTCAGAATGTTAAGTGTACAAATGTTCCTATTTTATTCAGCAGGTGAACACAGACTTTGGGTCTTTTTCAGTAGTTTTGATTTTAGCCAAGGTTAGAAAAGCTAATCCGCTAACGTGAAACAAGATCAGAGTCCGGGGCTGTAGTGAGGGTATTTATGAATACATTTGTCGTAAATGTAATGTCTGTTTAACTTCACAACATTACCATGAACGTGTCTGTAATGGTTTGCTTCAGATGACAGCGTAAACCTGAAACCAGGATGTTACTGAAGTTAGCATCAACCGTGGGAGTTTGACAGGAATCGGCCTTCAGACTTTAAGCTCCGCTTACACCGGGAGATATTAAGCCTAACCGATCATTTTAGAGTAATTTATTCTTCTTTTTTAACGTTGAAGAGACGCAATGGGGATTGTTAAATGCTGTGGGGACTGTTCTGGTCCTGCTAACAGCTCTGCTGTGTTGAAATGGTCAACAGTGTTGTGTTCACAGTGTAAATATGGAGGAAAGTCATCCGGTTATGATGGGAGGACTTTATTTACTCTACAACCTCAATCACCAGTCATGCCTCATTACAACACTACATGACACAAAGTCGCATTATTGGTTACAACAACTCTTTAGATTCGCTCTCACTCAGATTAGATTAGAGTAAGATTTGGCCTTACTCATGTTGGAGAAATATTTTATACACCTGCGCTTTATGAGCTTTGATCTAATTATTTTTTTACGGTCAACTAAACTAAGTACAAAAAGTAACACATCTGTGTTTGGTAGGTTATTTTTTTTGTTGTAACAATGCTTCTCAGACCGTTGGAAAGCCTGTTTGTTTCCCTTTTAAATGGATCCACATCTGTCAGGAACATCTGTGGGATGAGCAGCAGAGCTGAGGATGAGGGATGGACTCACGAAAGATTCGCCAAATCTTCTTCGCCAAAACCAAACAACTTTCTTTTTCTACTGTTGAATCTTGTTTGGTGGATTGGATGATTGAGGTCTGAAGAAACAAAACATATTGACAATTTAACAATTTAAATTTATACATTTAACAAACAGGAGCCTCAGCAGCGTAGAACTATACACACCCACAACAGCCTGGCTCCTCCTTCTCATACTGGTCACCAGTCTGGCTCCTCCTCTTCATTCTGGTCACCAGTCTGGCTCCTCCTTCTCATACTGGTCACCAGTCTGGCTCCTCCTCTTCATGCTGGTCACCAGTCTGGCTCCTCCTCTTCATGCTGGTCACCAGTCTGGCTCCTCCTCTTCATGCTGGTCACCAGTCTGGCTCCTCCTCTTCATTCTGGTCACCAGTCTGGCTCCTCCTCTTCATGCTGGTCACCAGTCTGGCTCCTGCTCTTCATTCTGGTCACCAGTCTGGCTCCTCCTCTTCATGCTGGTCACCAGTCTGGCTCCTCCTCTTCATGCTGGTCACCAGTCTGGCTCCTCCTTCTTATTCTGGTCACCGGTCTGGCTCTTCCTCTTCATTCTGGTCACCAGTCTGGCTCCTGCTCTTCATTCTGGTCACCAGTCTGGCTCCTGCTCTTCATTCTGGTCACCAGTCTGGCTCCTCCTCTTCATTGCTGGTCACCAGTCTGGCTCCTCCTCTTCATGCTGGTCACCAGTCTGGCTCCTGCTCTTCATGCTGGTCACCAGTCTGGCTCCTGCTCTTCATTCTGGTCACCAGTCTGGCTCCTGCTCTTCATTCTGGTCACCAGTCTGGCTCCTCCTCTTCATTCTGGTCACCAGTCTGGCTCCTCCTCTTCATTCTGGTCACCAGTCTGGCTCCTCCTCTTCATGCTGGTCACCAGTCTGGCTCCTCCTCTTCATGCTGGTCACCAGTCTGGCTCCTCCTCTTCATTCCGGTCACCAGTCTGGCTCCTGCTCTTCATGCTGGTCACCAGTCTGGCTCCTGCTCTTCATTCTGGTCACCAGTCTGGCTCCTCCTCTTCATGCTGGTCACCAGTCTGGCTCCTCCTCTTCATGCTGGTCACCAGTCTGGCTCTCCTTCTTTTCTGGTCACCGGTCTGGCTTTCTCATCTGGTCACCAGTCTGGCTCCTGCTCTTCATTCTGGTCACCAGTCTGGCTCCTCCTCTTCATTCTGGTCACCAGTCTGGCTCCTCCTCTTCATGCTGGTCACCAGTCTGGCTCCTGCTCTTCATGCTGGTCACCAGTCTGGCTCCTGCTCTTCATGCTGGTCACCAGTCTGGCTCCTGCTCTTCATTCTGGTCACCAGTCTGGCTCCTGCTCTTCATTCTGGTCACCAGTCTGGCTCCTCCTTCTTATTCTGGTCACCAGTCTGGCTCCTCCTCTTCATGCTGGTCACCAGTCTGGCTCTTCCTTTTCACAAGCTTTAATACGTCAAACCCGATCAACTAGCTACAGAATAACAATCGTTTCAATGGAGTTTTGAAATGTCCTCTCCTCATCATCATCTCTCTCATCTAAAGCTTCCATGAGATTAAAAAAAAAATACTGAACCTCATTTACTTTAATTAAAGGTATTAATTTAAATGGAACCACAAGCCAAAATTCCTTTAAATGTTAATCTTTTTCAGTTAGTAATTCTGATGCATGTATTTCCATCAGTTCAAGGAGCCTTTATTTTTATATCAGTCAGTAATGAACCTTATTTAAGTTAATGTGAGATATCAAATAGGTGTGTTTGATAACTTTAAGAAAATGTTTGAGAGGCTTGACAATAGTTTTTCATGGGAAAAAATAAATATCTGTTTATTTAAAGAGTCAAAACTATTTTATTTTGGTCATAGTATTGATGTAATGATGTTAGGTATATGCGTGTGTGTTATCAGTTATTGGTTATCAGTTATCAGTATCGGCCTTTAGGAGCTGAAAGTTATTGGTTATCGGTATCGGTTTTTAAAAAACAGTTATCGTGCATCCCTATCTTTAACCGTGTTAAAATAAAACCCAACCTCAGTTAAAAGAAAAGTTAGGACACTGTCGCCGATGTAGATGAAAACAGATTCCTCTGATTTATAAATCTATAAACCTATAACCTATAAATCTCATAAGCATCACCTTATCTTTAAACAATAGTCCATATTTGACTGGGAACTCAGGAGACGAGCTGCTGGAGTTTTGAGACATGATTTTTCTTCCCTCCTCATCTGAACTGGGATTGAAGCTGCTCCACAGTCCTGGGTCTTCTTTGTTGTATTTTGAGTCTGAGTAGCAACTAAAGGATTGCAGCAAGGCAGATTTGCCAAATGTCCTAGTTTTTGAATTGATTCTCAATAATAAATAAAGAACACAACTGTTTTTATCTATGAACAATGTTTAATGTCAGCAGATTGAGTTTTCAGCCTGCACTGTTCACTGACGGCTCCCTCGTTACAAACAGGTACTGGCATCTCTTCTCCGCCAGAGATGAAGGACTAGCAGGACGGTAAAAGGGAAAAGATGATGCCTCATTACATGTCGTCAGCCACAGCTTCAACACTGTCAGACTGAAACTAAAGAGACAAGGACGGCATCCTCCTCCACACCGCCTGCAGGCTGAGAGAAAGCAGAAGCATCCCCGGCTGTAACAGGCTCTCTGGAAAGGAAATGGCTTTCTTGGACAATCCAGCCATTATTCTGGCTCACATCAGACAGAGTCATGTGACCAGCGACGACACGGGAATGTGTGAGATGGTGCTCATCGACCAGGATGTGGATCTGGAGAAGTGCCAGCTGACTCTGGTGCCCGGCAGCAGCTGTGGCTCGTCCGGGTCGGGCTCCCTCAGCGAAGGTGGCGGTAATGCCGTGGACAATCATGCCTGCGACCTCTCCCAGTCCATGGACATCACCTCCAGCTGGGACTTCGGCATCCGTCGGCGCTCCAACACAGGTAAGCTCACGGCCTGGAAGCCCGTTCTGCTGCTGGAGGGGGTCAGGGTCTAATCTGGGCCCGCGGTTCGTTGAGGCTCAAGGTAAATTGTGTGCAACTGAAGTGATTTGTGCTGCAGTGGAGGGAGGGGGATTAGATGGTTGTTAAATGATTGCTGTGTGCTGAGATGCAAGGATCACACTGAAATAACCCTTTTAAACAGGCTGGACTGTTGTGTGTGGGGGTGTGTGTGTGCTTTTTGGTCCTGTGTGGCAGAACTGCAGAGGGAAGTGTCATTGGGGGTGTGCACAGAGGAAATTTAGCATCTGTGAGGTGTGGGCCCATCATGATCAACGCAGCAGAGTTCACGTCAACGCTGCAGCTCCTGTAATTCTCCAGCGTCTCGGTGTTATTTAAACACAGACTCTGAGGAAAATGCTGCTTCAGTGTGACAGAATAACACTGAGCTGCACCAGAACCTTCTTCTACTGAGTTTAATGAGAGAAGAGGACAGATGGAGTCATGTGACTCCTTTCATTCCTGTCTTTGTTTTTCTTCTTGTAGAGCCCTATGGAATCCGCGATCACGGAATCGCGGACGGAATCACGGAATTGGAGATTAAAAACGGAATTCACTTTAAATGCACAATATAAAAGAACTGAACGGCAATTTGCGTAAAAGTTTTCTCTTTTTTTTTTCTCCCGGACTAAAAGGAACTTTTCTTTCGAGAAAATGTTCCAAGAGGGTTCACGAAAAGGTGGGGACATTCTAGCTTCTCTGCCCCCTGCTTTCCTCATCATAGAAAAAAAAAAACACGTCGAAGCGGCACCCGAGAACACGGCGAAGAAGAAGCAAAGGAACTAGCGGTTTACTCTCAGGTACAGGGCAGAGCAGTTTATCCGAGATTATTATGTGTCTGGCAATTTTAAATTCTGCAAAGTTTTGCCAGCACACGATTGAATGGACACAAAAATATACGCGCAAGGATCAGTTCCATCCATCCATTAGCTCCTGCTTGGTCCGTAGTCGGCTCGCGGGGGCAACAGCTCCAGCAGAGACCCAGACCTCCCTCCCCCCGGCCGCTTCCACCAGACCAGCTGAGAGATATCATCTCTCCAGCGGGTCCTGGTCTGCCCCGTGGTCTTCCAACGAGGATCAATTAATGAGTGAAAAGCACAAACGTAAAAAGGCGAGAGTCACTCAACGAGCTAAACACAAAGAGGCTGATAATTATTTATTTAAACGGCTGTCTGTAATAGATGGAACACCTAAAGAAAAAAAAACACCCGGGCACACACACAACCAGTGTTCAGTGTTCACTGCTTTGGATTTCATAGCATCTACATCAGCTGCAGTAAATATAGTTTTTTCTGTTATCGGACACAGTTTGTCATGACATACCTGAAAAATATCATGTACGTTATGACAAACTGTCTGATAACAGAATAAATCAAACAAACTAAAATGATTAGTTTACTGCTGTTGCAATTTTTCTTTTTTGCACTAAATTGATTTTACCTATTTGAATTATTTTTTTCTTATTTATTACATAGAAAAACTAGATTTTTTTTTTGTAAAAAAAAAAAAACCAATGTTTTGTTGAACACAATATGTTTAAAAGTATAAAAACATTAAAGTTTACAGTTATAATTGCATAAATTGTCTATATTTCATTACTTTATATACTGTTTTGGGGTTAAATTTGCATAAAATGCTTAAAAACGGAATTCTTAAAAATTAAAAACCGAAAAACACCGAAAATGAAAAAAATTAAAACGGAATTTGAGAAAAAATAAAACGGATTTCATAGGGCCCTATTCTTGGTGTGGTTCATCTTCTTCTTTTCTTCATCTCAGAATCGCTCACAAGTTTTTTTTTGTCTCAAATTAGTTATGGTTGTGAACTCTACATTAATATATTTAAAGGTGGGGTGGGTGTTGTTTTTTTGCAACACTTTTTACAATATTGCCTGAAAACCTTTTCACATTTCCATTGCACCCACTGAAATAAAATGTTTGCAAAAAAAACTAAACATTTTGGTCCAGTCTAGAAGGTATAATCAGAGAAAAACTCTGACCAATCAAAAAAGTGATCATCACTATTTTGATTGGCTGCCTAATACGTCCATCAAATATCACCCCTCCCTCCCTCCCTCCCTATGGTTCATGCAGTCGTGAATCATGTGAAGGGTTTCGAGGGGTGAGCTGAAGAGGAGGAGGCGGAGCCTTTGGGAGGAGGGAGGGAGTGTATATTTTCAAAATCTCACTTGAGTTGGATTGCTGGAACCGTTTTTCAAACAACACCTACTCCACCTTTAAGGAATTAAAAACATCACCTATGACACCTTATAATCTAATTAACATTCCTCTTTTGACCTAATGACTCACCAAGTGACTTGTCACTAACCTGTCTGTCTCAAACATGGATAATCTTTTGTCTTAATGTCTGAATGACAGTGATTGTTGGTTTCAGTCACCAGAGGTGGAAACTGTTTACGTGAACACTCAGGACTGATATGATGGAGCGATGCATCCATCTCAGTTTTCAGAGCAGTAAAGTTGGTCATTTTGACCGTCTGGGTCAGGGGTCCTGGAGGGCTGCTGTCCTGCAGGTTCTGTATGTTTCCCTGCTTTAACACACCTGATCCTGATTGGTGGCCATTATCATCTTGTCATCAAGGAGCACGTGTCTGTTAATGACACAGTCACTGGTATCAGGGTGTGAAGAAGGAGGGAAACATCTAAAACCTGCAGGACATCGGCCCTCCAGGATCGACTCTGGACACCCCTGGTTTGGGTTGTTTATGTGTCAGTTATTTAAACCATGTAAGGATCAGAGATTCAGAGTTAGCTGTTCTCTTCTCTCAGTGAAGAGCATCCACACCAGTGTCAGACCAGTGTCAGACCGGTGTCAGACCGATGTAAGACCGATGTAAGACCGATGTAAGACCGGTGTCAGACCGGTGTCAGACCGGTGTCAGACCGATGTAAGACCGATGTAAGACCGGTGTCAGACCGGTGTCAGACCGGTGTCCCCGGTTTTAGACCAGTGTCAGACCAGTGTCATCGTTGTTAGAGCAGTTTAGAGGCTGGTTTCAGACCAGCGTCATCGGTTTTAGCCCGGTGTCAGAACGGTGTCAGACCAGTTTCAGACCTGTGTCAGACCTGTGTCACCGGTTTTAGCCCGGTGTCAGAACGGTGTCAGACCAGTTTCAGACCTGTGTCAGACCTGTGTCACCGGTTTCAGACCGGTTTCAGACTGGTGTCCCCGGTGTCAGACCAGTTTCAGACCGGTGTCAGACCGGTGTCAGACCAGTTTCAGACCGGTGTCAGACCGGTGTCAGACCAGTTTCAGACCGGTGTCAGACCAGTGTCCCTGGTTTTAGACCAGTGTCAGACCAGTGTCGTCGTTGTCAGACCAGTTTCAGGCTGGTTTCAGACAAGTGTCATCGGTTTTAGCCCGGTGTCAGAACGGTGTCAGACCAGTTTCAGACCTGTGTCAGACCAGTTTCAGACCGGTGTCAGACCAGTTTCAGACCGGTGTCAGACCGGTGTCCCCGGTTTTAGACCAGTGTCAGACCAGTGTCCCTGGTTTTAGACCAGTGTCAGACCAATGTCATCGTTGTCAGACCAGTTTCAGGCTGGTTTCAGACCAGTGTCATCGGTTTTAGCCCGGTGTCAGACCGGTGTCAGACCGGTGTCAGACCAGTGTCAGACCGGTGTCAGACCAGTGTCAGACCGGTGTCCCCGGTTTTAGACCAGTGTCAGACCAGTGTCAGACCGGTGTCCCCGGTTTTAGACCAGTGTCAGACCATTGTCCCCGGTTTTAGACCGGTGTCAGAACGGTGTCAGAACGGTGTCAGACCAGTTTCAGACCGGTGTCAGACCAGTTTCAGACCGGTGTCGGAGCGGTGTCAGACCAGTTTCAGACCGGTGTCGGAGCGGTGTCAGACCAGTTTCAGACCGGTGTCAGACCGGTGTCCCCAGTTTTAGACCAGTGTCAGACCAGTGTCCCCGGTTTTAGACCAGTGTCAGACCAGTGTCATCGGTGTCAGACCAGTTTCAGACTGGTCTCAGACCGGTTTCAGGCCGGTTTCAGACCGGTTTCAGACCGGTATCAGACCGGTTTCAGACCGGTGTCAGACCAGTGTCATCGGTGTCAGACCAGTGTCATCGGTGTCAGACCAGTTTCAGGGTGGTTTCAGACCAGTGTCATCGGTTTTAGACCGGTGTCAGACCAATGTCATCGTTGTCAGACCAGTTTCAGGCTGGTTTCAGACCAGTGTCATCGGTTTTAGACCGGTTTCAGACCGGTGTCAGACCGGTGTCAGACCGGTGTCCCCGGTTTTAGACCAGTGTCAGACCAGTGTCAGACCGGTGTCCCTGGTTTTAGACCAGTGTCAGACCAGTGTCCCCGGTTTTAGACCAGTGTCAGACCAGTGTCATCGGTGTCAGACCAGTTTCAGGCTGGTTTCAGACCAGTGTCATCGGTTTTAGACCGGTGTCAGACCAATGTCATCGTTGTCAGACCAGTTTCAGGCTGGTTTGAGACCAGTGTCATCGGTTTTAGACCGGTTTCAGACCGGTTCCAGACCGGTTTCAGACCGGTGTCAGACCGGTGTCAGACCGGTGTCAGACCCGGTTTTAGACCAGTGTCAGACCGGTGTCCCTGGTTTTAGACCAGTGTCAGACCAGTGTCCCCGGTTTTAGACCAGTGTCAGACCAGTGTCAGACCGGTTTTGTCAGACCAGTTTCAGGTGTTTCAGACCAGTGTCATCTGGGTTTTAGACCGGTGTCAGAACGGTTTGTCAGTTGTCAAAGTGTGTCAGACCAGTTTCAGACCGGTGTCGGAGCGGTGTCAGACTGGTTTCAGACCAGTGTCACTGGTGTTAGACCGGTGTCAGACTGGAGTCAGACTGGTGTCAAACCGGTTTCAGACCAGTGTCACCAGTATGAGTGGGTGTCTGTGGGTTTCACTGGGAATCTTGGCCTGTCACAGTTATGATGCTTTAGCAGACAACTATTTATCATAAAGATATATCTGATTAATGATTTAAATGCCATTTGATGTTCTTTTTTTAACAATTCTATTAATATCTTATTAATTCACCCAACCCTTCTGAAGAACAACAAATGTTGTCTGTCTGGCTTTTAGCTTCCTAAACAGAACTGCAGACGACAGAAATGACATGTCTGATGGCAGCTGTGAAGCAGGTGATGTCATCAGCAGACCGTCATCAGTCGGCCGTAGTTAGTTACCAGTGAAAACAATCTGAGCTGATGGCGTTTCTGCTAGTTTCACCGGCTGTTTCTGTCCAGCTGAGAGGAGACAGTTATGACCGTTACTCAGACATGATCACTGTTTGCTGAAGTCGCTGTGATCCCGTCAGGTAACTGTGGCAGGTCTGGGTGGATCATGTGGTCTGTGGGAGGACGTTTGACTGTAAAATGAGACTCATGACTGATGATCACCTTCTGATTGACTGTGCGTCTCTGATAAAACAGTTTGAATCAAATATGAATCTGAAATCTACCGAATCTACTTGCAGGCATTTCATTTGAAAGGTGATGACTGTTTTGGTGAGAGGGAGTCCAAAGGTAGGCGGCATGTTTCCTTTGGGCTCCCCTGGTCCAGGTAAAAGGTGTGGTGCAGTGGTGGTCCAGGGTCTGGGGTGTTGGTAGAAAGCTGGGATCCTCAGACAATTTCAGGCTTGAGTTTGAAAACTGACCTGTGGTGACTGTCTCATCAGGACTCCAAGATACCCGCGACAAACCTGGGGCTGCCGGTAAGATGAGACGGACCCACAGACAACCTCGTCTTATTCAAGTGCAGCGTTTTCTTTGATATTAGTTCTCCTTGGTGTAAAAAAAAAAAATGTGTGTGTGTGACTTTCTGCTCAGTGTGTGTCATATCAGTTCAAGTATTACAAGCCAACTTCTTGCCAGAAAAATATATTTCATTTTCTCGTCAGTGAGCAGAAACAACTGCTCATTAATCAAAGTAGAGATCAGATGTTCTGCTCATCGTCATATTGACTTCCCATCGTCCAGCCCTGAGCTGAGGAGCTACTGCAGGTGTCATTACGTTCTTCCACACGTTCTGGACTCTGGACTGCAGACAGGCTAGTCCAGACCTCGTACCCTGTCCTTCCTCAGCCAGGCACTGATAACACATCCACAACGTGGTCCGAATTGAACATCTACACACATCAGACTCGTGAAACTTCCCTGGAAGATCCTGGATGTTTTGCTGAACTTTTTCCAGATCCAGTGGCAGCAAAGCAGCTCAGAACCATGACGACGTCTCCCTCGTGTCTCACCTTAAAACAGACGTTTTCACGTTTTTAAAACCGCTCAGTTAAACTCTGGTCCCACTGATGGATAAATGTGTTGGACCCATCCACAGAGACAAACTATCTGTACGGTTTCAGCTGTTAGTCGTTGTCTTGCTCTTAATCTTCATTCATCTACATGTGTTGGTTGCATTTGTTCTTAACTGAAACTCATTTGTTGGTCATATTCAAATATGCATAAATGGGGACGATACAGACGCTGTTCTGGAACACTTTCAGCTTTAAATAATGATCATTTTTCCCTTTTATCAGGTTCTTCGTGACTCTGGATCGACTGCTCGTAGCAGAGATTTAAAAGATGTTTTTCTTTTCAGCCCAAAGACTTGAAAGACTAAGAAAAGAACGGCAGAACCAAATCAAATGTAAGAATATTCAGTGGAAGGAAAGGACGTCTTCCCAGTCTGGTATGTTTCTCATATTCATTACGTGAGTTTACTTTGAATTCATATCTATTTCTGCTTGATGTTAATTCTTCAGATCACTTTATCCTGAGGCTGCAGAGAAAACACAGTAAAAAATAAAGATCTAACACCTGAGGCTAAACAAATGTAGATAGCTCAGGATTGTTTTGGTCATCATTTATATCAGGATCATTAACCATGATTACTTAATAACTATGGAAATGTCATGCATTTGTTGTCGAGAACAATTTCTTACATTTTGAAGAATTTAACTTGTTAGAGTAATGATTAAATGAATAAAAACTCGATCTGTTGTGTGAGTTAAAACCAGGAAAGAGGTGCAGTGACCTGATAACATAAATGTTCCTGTTAGTTATAAATGTTAGTTTTGTTTTTGTTTTTTGTTGAGTCTTTAATAGTCTGGTATAGTATAAAACTATATTTAACAAACACAATGTAAGTATAAAGTGGCCCAGTGATCATTTTATTCACATTGTGTCTCTTTTTTATTGCTGGAAGCCAAAATTGTATTTAAAAGTCATTTTTAATTAATCACACTGATCTAAATGACTTTAAATCTGCTCTATGAAGTAATACAGCCTCTGACCACATGGGGGCAGCATATCACAGGAAAGCTCATGTGTCAGGTCCTGGTGTGAAGGCTGATTTCTGCTTCTGTGTAGCTATATGACGTCTCTGGCATTTATACTTGTGTGTTGTTGTTTAAGTTGCTCTATATTTCTACGACCAACCAGCAGACAGCAGTGCAGGATTGTTCTCTGTAGCTCTCTAGCTCACAGTGCTGAGTTTACTTCTTATATATAACTCAGGCATTGCAACAGAACAAATATTGGTCAATTGGCACTGATAAATGTAGAGCGTCAGTGTTTTGTTTTTTTGTTTGTTTTTTTTTCTGGACACTGCAGTAAACTATCATACTGCTCAACTTGAAGATTCCTACCACACCTACGGTGTCGCCTTGATGCAGAAGTGTAAATCAGCCTTTAGACCCAACGAAGTGCATCTCTGTGGAAGAAAAAGGCATTACAAGACCGTTCCCTCTCACCAGCACAGTACAAGCTGCACTTTCATTAGCGAGGCTCTGGGGTAAAACCTTGGAGGCTGGAAAGTGTAACAGGATCCTCTCCACCCCCCCACCCAGCAGGTTTTTGTCCCTGATCCATGCCAGGGCTGTGTTTCAGAGGTTATAATGATAATGGAGTTGTGCATCAACAATCTCAGCCCGTACAACTACCCCAAACCCCCGCAGATGACAATGGGTCTGTTATCTCAGGCTCATTTGTTAACACAGCAGTAGAGTTCTTCACGGGTCCACTTTCATGGACCCGAATCCGAATGGACCCGTGAAAATTCGACCCGAAACCAACCCGAGCTATTATCATAAGTCCGGGAGTCCGAACCCGAATGGACCCGCAATATTGGACCCGGACCCGGAACCTACCTGACCCGAGTCTATAGTTTCTGACCACGAACCGAACCAAGTTACCCGAATAGAACCGAGACAATCCAGCCCATAGTTGCTCATGTTAAAAGTTGTCTAGCATTGAATAAAACTTGATTTTCTTACCTAAAGTTGTCTTCTTCTACCCGGTTCAGTTGCTACATAGGCTACGTGATGGAAACAACAATAAATCCATGTCGTTATTTTCTTTGTGGATACAGATGCTATTGGTAGCAACTGCTAACGCTAATAGCCTACACCGGTCAGGACATGTCATGAATATGTTCTCTCATCCAGCGTTGTCATGTTGGTGATCCGTTGTGCTTTACAGCTGCTGGTAAACCGCTAATAACACGCTACGGCAACACGATTGTTTCATGACAAACACGGCACGTTAATTAATAATTAATTAAACTGTCTCGAGTCCTGACATTGGCTGCCACCGCCAATATCTTTACCTCTCTTGAGTAAACGTGGACCCAGTCTGTCAGAGAGCACCGACCGGACCAGAGACTAACTGTACCGATTCAGATCCGAACCCGGAGTCACGTCTTTTGAATGGACCCGAGACCCGATTCGGGTCGGGTCGGAACCTCGGGTTTTCGGGTTGTCGGGTTGTTCCGAAGACCTCTACACAGCAGATTAATGTGCCCCCATGTGGTCAGAAGTGGTACTGCTGCATAGACTGGCTTTAATGTCAGAACCTGATCATCTCAGAGTGAAATACTTCAACACACCTGAGGGTGGGCGGGGTTCTCAGGTGTGCCGTCTGAGTCAGGTGTGGAGAAGGATCATTCCAAGTCAAGTCAAACAAGTTAAGCTTTGCAATGTGGACTTTTAGTTTCTGTTGTATTTTTTATTTTCTGTTGGGTTGTAGCTGTTGGAGCACTATGCAGCTAGTTTGAGCATTACAGGTGTAGTGAAGATGTATGTTTGAGTAGTTAAATGAGCAGAGGTTCATGCTTCTTCCATCTCAGCCACCTCCTTATTTCATAACGCAGTAGCAGCCGTAATAACAGCTTTCTTCAGCTTTCTTCATCCTGTTACTGTCGTTCCATGTTCTGTCCAGCGGAGGACCTGGGCTCTCTGTTTGAGAAACGAGACTACAAAGACAGGCCGCGGACCACGGGCGTGAAGTCCACCCTGTCTCTGCGGCTGGAGCAGTGTCCGCAGCAGCTCAACAACCCCTTCAATGAATACTCCAAATTTGATGGCAAGGTGAGTCAACGAGCAGAGAGGTGAAGCTCTGGGTTCCAGTTATCGGTTCGTCCAGCTCATCCCGCTGTCGTCACCTGCAGGGCCACATTGGCACAACGGCGACAAAGAAGATCGACGTCTACCTCTCGATGCAGATGACGCAGGAGAAAGTGCATCCGATGACCGTGGTGACGATAGCCAACGCCCGCGTTCATGACCTCATTGGGCTCATCTGTTGGCAGTACACAAGCGAGGGGAGGGAACCCAAGCTGAAGTGAGGACGAGCGACCTTCAGGACCAGTTCAGCTGGGAGCCGGGTTCTCTCCTAATGCTATTACTCTGTCTGGCTCCTGTCCGCAGTGAGAATGTCAACGCCTACTGCCTCCATATTGCTGAGGACGACGGTGAGGTGGACACGGACTTCCCGCCGCTGGACTCAAACGAGCCCATCCACAAGTTCGGGTTCAGCACTCTGGCCTTGGTGGAGAAGTACTCTTCACCCGGCCTCACTTCACGACAGTCTCTGTTTGTCAGGATGTAAGTATGACAAAATGAACAAACACTGGAAAGTACAGATTTAAGACAAAAAAAAAAAAAAACGTGATTCTTTGAGTGGAGATCGTCTATCCGTCTTTGTTTGTGGAAGTCTCGTACCAAACCATCATCACGATCACCTGTTGACTTCTTGTTTGATGAGTTTGATCATTGCTAAAGGTGTTTCCAGGATCATTACTGGAGTAAAAGGCTTACGGCTTCAAAGGGGCTGGTGTAGCGTCTTATTACTAGGGCTGTCAAAGTTAACGTGTTAATAACGCGTTAACGCAAATTCTGTTTAACGCCACTATTTCTTTTTTTATGCAAGATTAACGCACACACCTTTATGTAAATATGACCCTCGGCCAATAAGTGTATTTCCAGTCAACGTGTGGGACAGACATGGCGACATAAAAGGGTCTTATGAACGGTAAGTTTAGCTTTAAGGTGCTGCCAGATGGGTCTGTTGACAAGAAAAAGGTTATTTGTATTTACTGTTGCTGTGAATTGAGTTACCACCGCAGGATGGTAAAGTTAGTTTCACATTCGCTTGTTTTCTTTCTCTTTAAACTTTAATAGCGTCATGAAAACGGCACCAATTTCATCAAGGTTGATATCATTTTGTAGATATAAGTATACCAGACATTTCACCAGTGTCATCAACCCTCCAAGCTCAGTGGGTGTGGCTAAAACTCTCAGGAACAGCGCTGAATGTCCTCCTGAATACCTGCTGCTGCCGTGGAGTTTAGGGACTGTCAGCAAATTACTGCGGTAATTTGCTCTTTCAGCAAATTACTGCGGTCAAGCAGCAGCCCGACTGAATACACTAAGAAGTTGATGAATTAAGCCCCCAAAAAGTACTGCAGCATTGGTGGACTTCCGGTTTTCAAACTAAAGTAAAAAAAAAAAAATTAATGCAGATCCCTGTGACCCTGTATAGGACAAAATGGGTATAGATGATGGATGGATGGATGGATAAACAGAGCATTAAAAACATTATTTGTGCGATTAGTTGCGAATAATCGCGAGTTAACTATGAAAATCTTTCGATAAATCGCGATTAATCAGATACTTGAAGCTAAACGCTAATAGAGAAAGTAAAAGTATATTTGTTTCAGAGCTCATAATGCTGTCTGGTGTTCTGCTTTAATACAAAGTTTGAGAGAAGAATGTTATTGATGTTTTCAGAACCTTTTCCATAATGGTCATTTCCCTCTAACATTGGTGTAATTTCCTGCTTTTTAACCACAGGTACAATGATTATGTATATTCAGTCAGAAGCTTCTCCATTCTCAACCTTCTTCACCTTCTTTTTCCTTTTAGAAACGCTGCTCATGGTTTTTCTCTCATTCCTGTGGACAGTCTGAAGGTAACCATGAAGGAAATTCTTCAGAAAGCTCTTAAGAAGAGGAAAGGCTCACAGAAAGGCTCTGGTAATGACTCAGAAATCATCCACCGCCTTTTTCCCTTTAACATAACTTCAGAAGATGGGATGCTGCACACATGCTTTCTCTGTCATGCACACGCTCAGTTCAGTTCAGCGCAGTTTAACGTCACAACAAATGTGACTTTGCAGAGAAAGCGAGGGAGTTAAATGCAGTCCATGTTAATCCGGTTATCCTCTTCAGAATAACCGTCCTATACGTACACCAGAGCTGTCTGAGAACAGATGACATGCCGCTGCACAGCCGCCGCTGCACAGCCGCACAGCCGCCGCTGCACAGCCGCCACTGCACAGCCGCCGCTGCACACACAGCCGCCGCTGCACAGCCGCTTCAGACACAGAATCGTCTGATTTTACAAAAGCAGAGACTTTGAATCCAGATTCAGTCATGTGACTGGGTTACAGATGCACGTGCATTACTAATGTCAATAATTCATTTTTGAAAATACAATTGATTGATTGCTTCAAGAAAATCATTGATTTCATTGTACAGATGCAAGAAAAGGTATATTTAACCCTTGGAAATAACTGATTTTCTGCTTTAATTTAGCATCAAATGTGATCTGATCTTTATTTAAGTCACAATAACAGACATACATAATGTGCTTTAGCTGATAACACACAGTCAGTTGTAAGTTTTTATGTTTTTAATTAACATGTTTAACATTTACAGAGCAACCTTGGACTTATCACAGTAAAAGCTAAATTGGAGTCTCCAGTTTGCACAACTGGATTCCAGTTAATGAAGTAAATTTGGAGGTGTCACAATTTCATTCTGTCATGCTCAAACATTAAGAAAAACTCAAAGTTTAAGGCAACAAAAACAGTTTGTAGTGTATTTGGAGACAGGTGTTATTGAGATGACGCTGTTAATCTTTTCTCTTTTTGCTCTGCTCCTACTCTAACTGGTTGAACCATCTTGTTGGAGATCTTCACCCTTCTAAACGTCCACTAAAGCCTCTTTCAGATACGCAAGTTTAAGCCTGATTTGCAAGTTGCCGAAGACTCTGTGGAAAATCGGCAGGCAGTCAGGAGTTGGGACGAGATTGTTACGTTTGAACAACTTGAAGATGCATCAGAGATGCTGGCCAGTGTGTTGGGGGGGCGTGGCAGATGGCCAACAGATATTAAACAGGCCAAATATCTGGAACCGTTGAGGGAATCACTACTGTACCAATAAAAGAGCAAGGCTCGAGACTGTGAGTGAGGGAATCCCAAAGTTGAAATCACGATATGAGCAGGCACACTTTTTTTCATTACAAAAGATTTTTTTTAGTCATTCGTTCAACAGTTCATCTTCAGACCTCTGAGGATCATCATGACCTGGATGGATGACCTGAGAGTCTACGGCAGCGGGTCTCTGTAGCACAGACAGTCTTTGCTACCTCTGTCTCTGCTAGCTGTGTTTTCTGCAATGATTACGCCTCATTTCCTACATTTGTTTTGTAAATAAATTGTGGTTTTAGAGATGAGTGGGTGACTGAGTTGCTGTCGGATTGTGTTGTATATAACCCTCTATCCATGATCAGTCACATAATGTGAACAGGACAATGACATGAAGACTCCAGATACAGACAGCGAGTCCTGTAATCTGAACAGATTAATGACCAGACTACAGAAAATCACAGTTAGAAACCATTTTAAGAATACATTTGTTTTGACTTGGAGCTGCATAAAGTTAATGATGCTAAAAAAAAGAAATTGAATAAATATAAATCCGCAAACAAGCTGAAGTCTCTGAACGGGTTTTAGAGAAGATGGACCAGTTTAATCTGATTCTGACTTGGTTTGAATCACCTGACCCATGTCTAAGAACTGTCGTTCTCCACCAGGGCCCATGTATCGTCTGGAGAAACAGATGGAACCAAACGTGGCGGTGGAGCTGGACTCAACGCTGGAGATCCAGAACACCCTGGAGTTCTGCCTGGTTAGAGAAAACAGTGAGTAATCCCAGGAGCTTTTTTACTAGCTGCTCAGTCGGCTGTGCTGCTGTGAAATGACAGCCATTTGTTTCACCGTCTTGTTTTCTTTAAAAATGTATGTTAGAAGTAGGGCTGTAGCGATACGATACACGATATTCGGCTCACGATACGATATATATCGATATTCATCTTACAATACATTTACATCATTTTCTGAAAGATTTTAAAGTGACAAAGTGATTTTGGTGACATCTTGTGAGTGTTCCAATGACTTTGTTTGAATTAATTGAACTGAAACTATCAATTCCACATTATATGACTGACAGGCAGCTTGAAAATGCTGGACAAAATGAATAAAAGATAGGGGTGCTCCGATCGATCGGTGACCTGATCGGGATCGGCCGATATGCATATGATCGGGATCGGTCAGAATTCTCCTTTAAGCCGATCAAAAGAGCCGATCAAAAACACTCTATTCTCGTTCACATTCACTGTGTATAAAGCCCTATGGAATCCGCGATCATGGAATCGCGGAATTGATATTAAAAACGGAATTCACTTTAAATGCGCAATATAACAGAACTGAACGGCAATTTGCGTAAAAGTTTTTTTTTTTTTTTTTTTTCTCCCGGACTAAAAGGAACTTTTCTTTCGAGAAAATGTTCCAAGAGGGTTCACGAAAAGGTGGGGACACTCTAGCTTTTCTGCCCCCGCTTTCCTCATCATAGAAAAAAAAAAAAAAAAAACACGTCGAAGCGGCACCTGAGACACCGGCGAAGAAGCAAAGGAACTAGCGGTTTACTCTCAGGTACAGGGCAGAGCAGTTTATCCGAGATTATTATGTGTCTGGCGATTCAAAATTCTGCAAGTTTTGCCAGCACACGATTGAATGGACACAAAATATACGTGCAAGGATCAGTTCCATCCATCCATTAGCTCCCGCTTGGTCCGTAGTCGGCTCGCGGGGGCAGCAGCTTCAGCAGAGACCCAGACCTCCCTCCCCCCGGCCGCTTCCACCAGACCAGCTGAGAGATATCATCTCTCCAGCGTGTCCTGGTCTGCCCCGTGGTCTTCCAACGAGGATCAATGAATAAGTGAAAAGCACAAACGTAAAAAGGCGAGAGTCACTCAACGAGCTAAACACAAAGAGGCTGATAATTATTTATTTAAACGGCTGTCTGTAATAGATGAAACACCTAAAGAAAAAAACACACCCGGGCACACACACAACCAGTGTTCAGTGTTCACTGCTTTGGATTTCATAGCATCTACATCAGCTGTAGTAAATATAGTTTTTTCTGTTATCGGACACAGTTTGTCATGACACCCGAAAAATATCAGGTACGTCATGACAAACTGTCTGATAACAGAATAAATCAAACAAACTAAAATGATTAGTGTACTGCTGTTGCAATTTTTCTTTTCTGCACTTTAAATGGATTTTACCTATTTGAATTATTTTTTTTCTTTTTTATTACATAGAAAAAACTAGATTTTTTTTTGTAAAAATAGTTTACAGTTATAATTGCATAAATTGTCTATATTTCATTACTTTATATACTGTTTTGGGGTTAAATTTGCATAAAATGCTTAAAACGGAATTCTCAAAAATTAAAAACCGAAAAAACACCGAAAAAAAAAAATTAAAACGGAATTTGAGAAAAAATAAAAAAAAATTTAAAGAGTCTTGTGGAGTTCATTGATGAAAAAATAATCCGCAACGGATGATCAAAAATAATCATTACGGGGGGTTGCGGTTGAAGCACTCAAATAATAATAATAAGAAAAAATATTTTACCTATTATTAAAAAGGATGGCGGGTCGGTTCGGTTTGAAAATTGGTGAAAAAACGTTTGCAAATGGATAGCGGGGCGGATAGAGATTTTAAGAAGCGGTTGAGGGTTAAAAATATACGTTCATCTGCGCATCTCTAATGCCTGGACCACCAGCCGCTGTCTGTCGTGGACGACCTCGGGTTTAAGCTTCTAGTGAATCACTTGGATCCACGTTATGTTCACCAAGGACATAAATACTTCACTGATGTGTGCCTGCCGGAGTTTTATACCAGACGGTGTGTATGGACATGTTAATTCTCTTTTGAATGAGAAAGCCACAGCGGTCAGCTTCACGAGTGACATTTGGAGTTTTTTACCAATTCATGATACTCTCATCTATTTATTTAATGATGCTTGATATACAGTGTTAAAGAATAACTTAAATATATTAATAATTAATGCTACACTATTAAAAGCAAGGTTCAAGTTCAAATTGACACTGTGTGATCGGTGATCGGTATCGGATCGGCCGATATTGATTTCAGCGATCGGTGATCGGCCCCAAAAACCCTGATCGGAGCACCCCTAATAAAAGATGTGTTGAGAAAAATAGTTACATTTATTTAAACAGTGCAAATTGTTGCTTGCAAGCTTTTAAAGGTGGGACACGGGGGTTTTGAAAGAAGCTTAGAATATCCATACCCGTGGCTGAAAAATAGATACTCTCTGGGGAAATAAAATATCGATATATATCGCAGAATTGATAAAATCGCTCAGCTCTAGTTAGAAAGTTTTGCAGCTCTGTCTCTCCCCAGTTTATCTCATTCACATGTTATTCAGTTTTTCTTAGCTCAAGTAAAAAACTTAAATTACTTTCATTTGTCTTCAGCAATTCAGCAAGTTATTTTTTTTGGAGGGGGGGGGAGGAGGGTAGGGGTAGCTCCTCATATGGCTGCTCTTTTAAAAATGTTTGTTTACTGCTTATTCAGTCACGTAACTCTCAAAATTACAACAGGGTGGCCTGAAAGCTGGGCACTTTACAGTTTAAGTTCATTTAAAGCTTTGAAAGTCAGAAAAAACATAATATGAGACCCTTTAAACAACAAATGTAATGATTTGTCAGCAACAGCACAATGGAAGCCCTTCTCCTCAGGTATGGATAAATAGATAGAATCAAGACCAAGGCTTATTGAGAAGAGTTTGTTTTTTTAAATCAATGTTCCTTCCGTCTCCAGGCTCCAGAGGTGAGGAGAGCTCAGAGGAAGACCCTCCCATCGATATCACCACAGTCCAAGACATGCTGAGCAGTCACCACTATAAGTCCTTCAAGATCAGCATGATCCACAAGCTGCGTTTCACCACAGACGTGCAGCTAGGTACGCAGCGCTCTGCACGCACCGTCATCCACATATTCCCACAACGCTTGCTGTTTACAGCGTTTCACATTTAATGGACATTTTTGAAACCATTTCAACTGCGAATAAACATGAAAGTCGGCTTCATCTGTAGCTGACCCGTTATGAATGAAGAACGCGTTGGTATTAGTAATGAAAGATGTGATCAAAGATAACAGAAGGGGGGCAAGTGAAATACAAAAAGGTGATGTTTTCATTCATTTAAAACACGAACAGAATAAATGTTCCAACTCTCTCACAGATCCTTCATTCTCCTGCCAGCTGCTCGCAGATGTCATAGTTCTCAATCTGAGTCACGGTCTTAGTTTTCCCTCAGGACCTTTCAGTCTCTACTAACGTAAGACCAGGTGCCACTGAGGCTGGTGGGACCGCGGCAGCTTTAAGGAGATTTAGTCTCGGCCACATCACTGAGATAACGAGAAAGTAACGGGTCACGATAAGTGTCAGTTACTGTTCTGTGGTTCAGTCAGGTTTCTCTGCTGGGTTCAGGTCCAGATGGTTTCTCTGCTGGGTTCGGGTCCAGATGGTTTCTCTGCTGGGTTCAGGTCCAGATGGTTTCTCTGCTGGGTTCAGGTCCAGATGGTTTCTCTGCTGGGTTCAGGTCCAGATGGTTTCTCTGCTGGGTTCAGGTCCAGATGGTTTCTCTGCTGGGTTCAGGTCCAGATGGTTTCTCTGCTGGGTTCAGGTCCAGATGGTTTCTCTGCTGGGTTCAGGTCCAGATGGTTTCTCTGCTGGGTTCAGGTCCAGATGGTTTCTCTGCTGGGTTCAGGTCCAGATGGTTTCTCTGCTGGGTTCAGGTCCAGATGGTTTCTCTGCTGGGTTCAGGTCCAGATGGTTTCTCTGCTGGGTTCGGGTCCAGACGGTTTCTCTGCTGGGTTCAGGTTTTCACTGCTCAGTGTTATTCAATCTGTGCTGTAAAAGAACAACCAACCCCACAGCATGATTCAGCCACCACTGTGCTTGACTGCAGGGACTGAGTCTCTGTTCCTGGTTTTCTCCTCACATCTCATTCAGAATTCTGCACAAACATTTCATTATTTGCTCCATCAGATCAGAGGATTTTGCTCCTGATATCCAGAGTCGCTACGAGGACTTTTGCTAAATTCCCACTAGGCTTCCATGTGATTTTCACCTTAACTCACATGGAGTCCTTCACCATTTGTCCATCTGTAAACTTTTCCACAACTGAACTCTGAATGTCACTAGATGTTTTTGGACAGCAGGAACCTCTTCGTAGATTTTAATTCTTTATCTCTTAAGGTGTATTCAAACAGAACGTTTCAGCGGGCTCTCTGAAGGGTCTTTGGATCAGGGAGCACTCATGATGTTCGTCCTTGTAAAAGTGGCCGGTTTTTAATTTGTTTTTTAGACTTTTGTGAGTCGACTGATGAGAAAATGGTAGCTTGAAAGGCTCTTTTACGGTGGATGCTCCTGAATTTCTCTTCCTAAACTGCCACTTGTCTGTCTCTGCAGGTATTTCAGGGGAGAAGGTGGAGATCGATCCCTGTCACCAATCAGAAGGCGAGCACCAAGTTCTGGATTCGACAGAAACCCATCTCCATCGACTCGGACCACCTGTGTGCCTGTGACCTAGTGGAGGAGAGAAGCCCCAGTGAGTGGATGCAACATGCAGCCCCCCCCCCCCCCCACAACACCTGTGCACCCACCTGTCTGAGCCCCCCCCTCAGCTGGTGTTACCACACATTCACATACGACCTCTCAGTGCAGAGGAGAGTCTCTCGCTGAGCAGCGACTGAGTCAGGAACATCCTGCCTGGAAACACTTCCTGCAGATTTGTTTGCTTTTTTTGGTTGCAGCACTGAAAAACGCAACTATATCTAATAAATTCAGGACTCTGACCTTGTTGTTTTAAACGCTGGAGTTTCTAGCTCCAAACAGAAACACAATCAGCGAAATTCCCATCATGATCTGAAGGAAACCCTAACTGGGAGAGCATGAAACCTGACGGAGGGCACCTCCCGCTGATAGTTCAGATGAGTTACAGAGTGGAGCTGCTTCATCAAATGATTTTGAACATCCACTCCTTCTTCAGTCTCCAGTAGGAAACGGCTGGGATGACATTTAAAATGAAAATAAAGAGAATAACAGAGATTCTGAAATTCACTTTTTAGCCAGTATGAACACACAGAATTTTATGATACCTGGTCTGGTCCCAGCTTGGCCTGTCCCGGTCTGGCCTGGCCTGTCCTGTCCTGTCCTGTCCCATCCCGGTCTGGCCTGTCCCTGTCCAGGTCTGTCCCGGCCTGGTCTGGTCCCAGTTTGGCCTGTCCTGGCCTGTCCTGTCCTGGCCTGTCATGTCCTGTCCCGGTCTGGTCTGTCCCGGCCTGTCCCGGCCTTGCCTGGCCTGGCCTGGCCTGTCCATGTCCTGTCCCGGTCTGGTCTGTCCTGGCCTGGCCTGGCCTGTCATGTCCTGTCCCGGTCTGGTCTGTCCTGGCCTGTCCCGGCCTGGCCTGGCCTGGCCTGTCATGTCCTGTCCCGGTCTGGTCTGTCCTGGCCTGTCCCGGCCTGGCCTGGCCTGGCCTGTCATGTCCTGTCCCGGTCTGGTCTGTCCCGGTCTGGCCTGTCCTGGCCTGTCCCGGCCTGGCCTGGCCTGGCCTGTCATGTCCTGTCCCGGTCTGTCTTTCCTGGCCTGTGGCCTGGCCTGGCCTGGTGGCCTGTCCTGTCCCGGTCTGGTCCCTGGCCTGGCCTGGCCTGCCATGCCTGTCCCTGTCCCTGTGTCCCTGTCTTGTCTGTTGTCTGTCCCTGGCCTGTCCCGGCCTGGCCTGGCCTGGCCTGGCCTGTCATGTCCTGTCCCAGTCTGGTCTGTCATGTCCTGTCCCGGCCTGGCCTGGCCTGGCCTGTCCTGGTCTGGTCTGTCCTCAGAGGAGAATGTGTGCAGAATTTCTGAAACCAAAAATGCTGCAAAATGCTTACTGTTGCCCACCTTCAGATGTGTTTTCAAGAAGAACAGGGGAAAATAACACAAGTCTTCTTGTCTTGGTGTCCTCAATGTCCTTTAAGTGTTGTGTTGCACTGGTCTGAATGCAAAAAATAAGCTACATGAACACTTGAAATTGGTTTCATACTGTCTGCAAAAAGAAAACGGGTCAGAGTAACAGCCATTGCATCATTTGTTCATTTTTATTTATCATATAGTCAAATATTAGTTCCCCAGGAAAACCTGCTGGCCTGACTAAAGCTGGTGTTAATGTAGCTGCTGCTAATGTAGCTGCTGCTAATGTAGCTGCTGTTAATGTAGCTGCTGCTAATGTAGCTGCTGCTAATGCAGCTGCTGTTAATGTAGCTGCTGTTAATGTAGCTGCTGTTAATTGTAGCTACATTAACAGCAGCTACATTAACAGCAGCTACGTTAACAGCAGCTACATTAGCAGCAGCTACATTGCATAGTAGCTGCAGTACATAGCTGCTGTTAATGTAGCTGCTGCTAATGCAGCTGCTGTTAATGTAGCTGCTGTTAATATAGCTGCTGCTAATGTCGCTGCTGCTAATGTAGCTGCTGCTAATGTAGCTGTTGCTAATGTCGCTGCTGCTAATGCAGCTGCTGTTAATGTAGCTGCTGCTAATGTAGCTGCTGCTAATGTAGCTGTTGCTAATGTAGCTGCTGCTAATGCAGCTGCTGTTAATGCAGCTGCTGTGCACACATGAACATCTTTGAAGTGAAGGGACGTGAACACGGATCAAAACATCACAGACTAAAAAAAGTCTTGACGTCGTATATGAAGCTTGTTTCTTTTCAGTTATTGAGTCCAGGTCAGAAGTGGGCAGTTGTTCTGATCCAGTCATGTAGTGTGAACGTTCACAGTGACTCTTCAGCTACCTGGAGATGACTTCTTACTAAAGCACTTCTCACTCACACCCTCCTCCTCACGATCCAAGCTGCCACACTGCAATGATTACACTTCTTTTGTGAATATTCTAGTAAAGGATGCTAAACATGTGTGTGACCTCTGCCTCACTGAACGTGTCTTTTGTGTCTCACAGACCACGCCATCTTCAAGCTGACGTATCTCAGCAGTCACGACTACAAGCCTCTCTACTTCGAGTCTGACGCTGCTACTGTCAACGAGATCGTGCTGAAGGTCAGTTCCATCTGAGTGTTCTGGTCCAGCCCGTCAGCAGCTGGTGGGTTAGATGGAGACCAGTGAAAGGATGATGTTGAATCCTGTCCACGCTCCAGATTTGACAGTTCTGTTTTCCTCTCACATCGCGCTCTCACTTCCAGCAGCTTTACGTCATGTGACAGTGATGTGCAGGAGTATCAGCTGAAACGCTCCGAGGCAGTTCCCAGCATGTTGTCTTTGTCTGCTCTGCTCTAACACACCAGCAGACACATGTTTTCTGTCAAAAAGCCCAAAGAAGCTCACGTTACAGCACAGATGCAGTTACCGTAGAAACCATTGTTCATCACAGAGATAAATCTGCTCTCACCGTCTGAGCCTGGAACTGCTGTTCAGTCCTGTCAGAGGACGCTTGCTAATCACACCCTCAGAATAGATTACCGTTCAGGTCAGGTGACTCAGTTTAACAGAACAACAGAACAAAAACATGCACCCCAGGGATGCACGATAACTTTTTTTAAAAAACCGATACCAAACTTTTAGCTCCTAAAGGCCAATACCGATAACCGATAACACACACATATACCTAAGATCATTACATCAATACTTTGAACAAAACCAAAAACAGTTTTGACTCTTTAAATAAACAGATATTTATTTTTTCCAATGAAAAACTATTGTCAAGCCTCTCAAACATTTTCATAAAGCTATCAAACAAACCTATTTGATATCTCACATTAACTTAAATAAGGTTCATTACTGACTGATATAAAAAATAAAGGCTCCTTGAACTGATGGAAATACATGAATCAGAATTACTAACTGAAAAAATTAATTCCTCAATGACATTAAAAAAATAATGCACAGGTCATAATATACTGACACAAGTTAGACTTGTCTGTGTAAATAAACTGAAAAAGTGCACTCCATAGTAACAAAGAAATTACATTTAAAGGATTTTGGCTTGTGGTTCCATTTAAATGAATACCTTTAATTAAAGTAAATGAGGTTTAGTAGTTTTCTCATGGAAGGTTTAGATGAGAGAGATGATGGAGAGGAGAGGAGAGGAGGGGGGAGACTTGGTGCTTGCTGGCTCACATTAGCTCACGTTAGCGCGATTTCAAAACTCCATGGAAGTGATTGTTATGTTTCAGGTGGCTGATCAGGTTTGACGTATTAAAGCTTGTGCTATTTTTCCCTCCTTCGCTTGGAGCATTTGTCACAAATAACCAGCTAACTATCTTCTTCTGAAACTTTAACAAAGTTCTATACAATCACCGCCATCTTTTCTTTCTTTCTTTTCTTTTTTTTTTTGTTAATATCAGCGCACTCTGCTGCAATGCTGCATTCAAGGTGTAACGTAAATTCCTCTGTTCCCTCATTTGCTAGTCGTTCTTTCAGCCTTTTCTATTTTTTTATGTGTAACATGTGGGGAAAATACTGCGAATATCAATTCAAGTCATCAACTACCAAAATTATGACCGAGTTAACGAGTTGTTTTCTGGCATGAGGGGGTATTCTTGATTTTCCTCATTGAGAAATCATTTTTCTGATTATGCCGACATCACTTGAACATAACATTCACTGCCGGTCATTCAAGGCTCAGAGGGAGCGAGGCACTGCTGTGTTGACAAAAATATATATGTTATCAGGGCTATTGGTCATGATATCGGAGTTTTCGGGATGACGCCATAATATCCTGTTATTGGCCAATAGTTATCGGGTCGATAATTATCGTGCACCCCTAATGCACCCAACACACTTTCCCTGAGTTCAGGTTCAGGATATTGTTTCTCCAGAACCCTCTCTCTGAAGCAGACCCGGGTGCATGTGGCAGTTTAACACCAGATCAGGTTTATACATGGAGCCACAGACGTTGGTGTCCAACTGTACTTCCTCCTGCAGGATTGAAAGTCTCACTAGGATGCAGATCATTTAAGTTACAGCTGAATAAAACATTTATTTTGTTTTTCCCCCCTCATTATTCGCCTGCAGGTGAACTATATCCTGGAGTCCCGGGCCAGCACCTCCAGGGCCGATTACTATGCACAGAAACAACGAAAGCTGAGCCGCCGGACCAGCTTCAGCTTCCAGAAGGAGAAGAAGAGCGGCCAGTAAGGGACTGGGACTGTTGTCTAACCCTGTATAGTCTGCGTGGGAATGAACAGACGCCTGTACGAGCTGTCATACGCAGACGGCATCAAGCTCCCGGCTGAAGACAGAACACCTGAGGACGTTACTCTGCTTTACCTGAGAACGGTTGAAACATTTGAAACTCCATGAGGTGAAAGGACTCCTGGAGTGAAAGCAAGCTCACTGTTGCTTTTCTAGTATTGAAAAAGACTGAAATGACTTGCAGACAGTCCGGCTGTCTTGCTGCAGTCACGGTTTTTTTTTTGTTTTTTTGTTAATTCACTGCCTGTATTTAAACCCTGTCCTCCAGGATGGATTTGTACGCTCTAAACAAGTTCAGGATGTACACTCAACAAACCAATCAGAGCGACACGCTAAATCTGCTTTCTGTTCTCTTTGTTTAAAGCATTTAAATCTTCACATCTTCATTTTTAATGACTGTACATAGACATTTTATATTCATGAAATAATGATATTAATGAACAATGATATGGTAATGAAGGAAATGATGACAATGCCCAGTACCAGCGCTGCTTGCCTTTCTTTAAAACAACCTTGAATTGTCTCCACTCTGTCCCCAGTTTCACTTATTTAAAAGTAGCAAAGACAGTTTAACACAGAAGAATGAGACGAAGCAGGATTAGTTATTGTCCTGAGAAACTGTTATATGCCTTCAGTCTACAAATGAGTCACGGCACGTTGATATTTACTGACAGCTACAGCTACAGCTACAGACCCCCCCCCCCCCCCAAACACAGCAGTGGTTCATTGACAGCAGAAACACACAAGAGACACAAAAGAGAGACAGCAGAGACAATAGAGACACAAGGGACAGCAGAGACAATAGACACAAAACAGAGACAGCAGAGACAATAGACAAGAGACAGTAGACACAGTAGAGACAGCAGAGACAGTAGAAACAGCAGAGATACAGTAGAGACAGAAGAGACAGTAGAAACAGCAGAGATACAGTAGAGACAGAAGAGACATAGTAGAGACACAGTAGAGACAGCAGAGACAGTAGAAACAGCAGAGAGACAGAAGAGACATAGTAGAGACACAGTAGAGACAGCAGAGAGACAGAAGAGACATAGTAGAGACACAGTAGAGACAGCAGAGACAGTAGAAACAGCAGAGATACAGTAGAGACACAATAGAGACAGAAGAGACACAAAGGATACATAGTAGAGACAGTAGAGACAAAATAGACAGTAGGGACACAAAAGACACAGTAGAAACAGCAGAGACACCCTGGTGGCTGTTTTGATGCTCACATGATCAGCACAGACACCGTATCAGGTCCACCTTCTTTAGAACCAGGTTGGACCATCTTTTTCCTTCAGAACCGCCTGAGTTCTTGCTGTCATAAATTCAACACGGTGTTAGAAACCGTCTTCAGAGGGTTCGGTCCATATTGACCTGACAGCATCACCGGTCACTGCAGGTTTGTCAGCTGCTCATCCATGATGAGAACCTCCAGTTCCTCCACATCCCAAAGCTGCTCTACTGGACCAGACGTTGTTTTTCCAGTCTTCTGTTGTCCGGTTCTGGTGAGTCTAGATTGTAGCCTCAGTTTCCTGTTCTCAGCTGACACCAGTGACTCCAGCTGTTGTCTCCTGCTGCTGGAGAACATCTGCTTTAATGATCCACATGTTGTACGTCCAGAGATGCTCTTCTGCAGACCTCGGGTGTAACGAGTGGTTATTTGAGTTGCTGTTGCCTGTCTATCATCTCCAACCAGTCTCCTCTGACATCAACAAGACATTTCCATCCACACAACTGCTACTGGTGTAAAAGGTTTGGGTTAAACCCCAGAGATGGTTGTGGTGAAGATCCCAGTAGATCAGCAGTGTCTGAAACACTCAGACCAACACCCAAGCCATGTTCAGTCATTTAAATCACATTTCTTCTCTATTCTGATGCTGGTTTGAACCTCAGAAGGTCACCTTGACCAGGTGCCTGAATGCAGCATTACTGCCATCTGATTGGCTGATCAGATGTTTCTGTGAAGAAGCAATTCAAGTGGCTGGCGAGTACGTTTAGACGTACGAAACAGCAGGAGGCAGTACAGAGCCTCTGCTTTGTTACCTGGAAGATCACTAAACTCTGTCAGCGCTCCAGAGTAAAAGCATCATTCTCACCTGGAACACCTGCTGCAGGTGTCTGGGACACCTGAGGGATTTAGTGGATGTGTGAAAACCACTTCTGGCTCTAAACAGACTCCAGGAAGAGACAACTCTGACTGGTCTGGCTACTGGAGAAGATGGAGAAGGAAGAAAACCACATCCGTCTGGACTGAAGCGACTGTTTTCAAGGTAACAAAAAAAAGAAAGAAAATCATAATTCAGTACATCATGATCCCAAATCTGGAGAAATCTGGGATGACGTGAAAAAGTAGAAGAATTAGTGCTTCCTGCATTCACTTTGACTTTTTTTTTTTTTTTTTTTGTAAACAGTTTGAACCAAAGAAATAGATTTTTTTTTCTCATCAGCTTCATTTCAGGTGTTTATACAAATTTCTGCATCTAAGGTCTGAAACACATTTTTTAAAAAAGTTGGTAATTAATTTAGTGCAAGTAAGGGGGTTTAAAAAAATCTTATTTCAAACAGGTGACTGAGTAGAGTTAATTAAAACATCATTAATCCCCAAAGGCCCATGACATCATTGCAGTATGAAAAGGGAATAAAACAGCAGGAAAAAAAACTGAAAAGATAACAAACTGCTGGAAAGTTAGAAGTGTTGCATGAGTCACGCTCTGCTTCCTTTGAACAGCACTGCATCCAAAAACGGCGTACAGCAATGTTTTAGATTCATCAGAAAGTCAGTGATCCTGCAATCCAAAATACAGAGTCCTCTGAATGTCCCTGAACCCAACATTGTCCCTGATCCATTAACTGTCTACGATAGAAAACAAGAACTCTGCAGACTCAGTGGAAAAAGACACTTGTGTTTATCTCTATAAACTGAACGAGTGTTGCATGGATGCATGAATCTGTGGTGTAAAAGTGCTTTGAGTGGTTGACGAGTAGAAATGTTCCATAGAAATACAGTACATTTACTATTTAGTCAACAGATGTTTGAGGAACATTTTTTGCCGCATTTCAGGCTTCAAACATAAAGATATAAAATTTTAATTTTTTGTCAAGTATCAACAAGTGGGACACAATTGTGTAGTGGAGCAAAATTTATTGTATAATTTAACTTTTTTAACAAATAAAAACCTGTATAGTGGGGTGTGTATTATTATTGGTCCCCTTTACTTTCAGAGCAGCAAACTGAATCCAGAAGTTCAGTGAGGATCTCTGAATGATCCAATGTTGTCCTGAATGACTGATGATGATCAATAGATCCACCTGTGTGTAATCAAGTCTCCGTATATAAATGCACCTGCTCTGTGATCGTCTCAGGGTTCTGGTTAAAGCTCAGAGAGCATCATGAAGACCAAGGAACACACCAGGCAGGTCCCAGATACTGTTGTGGAGAAGTTTAAAGCTGGATGTGGATACAAAAAGATTTTTCAAGCTTTAAACATCTCAAGGAGCTCTGAGCAAGCAATCAGACTGAAATGGAAGGAGGATCAGACCACTGCAGATCTACCAAGACCCGGCCGTCCCTCTAAACTTTCATCTGGAACAAGGAGAAGACTGATCAGAGATGCAGCCAAGAGGCCCATGATCACTCTGGATGAACTGATCTACAGCTGAGGTGGGACAGTCTGTCCAGAGGACAACAATCAGTCCTACACTGGACAAATCTGGCCTTTATGGAAGAGTGGCAAGAAGAAAGACATTTCTTAAAGATATTCATAAAAAGTCTCGTTTAAAGTTTGCCACAAGCCAACTGGAGACACCAAACATGTAGAAGAAGGAGCTCTGGTCAGATGGAACCAAAATCAAACTTTTTACCCACAATGCAAAACGATATGTTTGGAGTAAAAGCAACACAGCTGATCACCCTGAACACACCATCCCCACTGTCAAACATGGTGGTGGCAGCATCATGGTCTGGGCCTGCTTTTCTTCAGCAGGGACAGGGAAGATGGTTAAAACTGATAGAAGATGGATGGAGCCAAATACAGGAGCATTCTGGGAGAAAACCTGTTGGAGTCTGCAGAAGACCTGAGACTGGGACGGAGATTTATCTTCCAACAGGACAATGATCCAAAACATGAAGACAAATCTACAATGAAATGGTTCACAAATAAACGTATCCAGGTGTTAGAACGGCCAAGTCAAAGTCCAGACCTGAATCCAGTCCAGAATCCCTGAAGTTCAAGTGGGCTGAATACTTTCACAAGGCTCTGTATTATTTGTAAAACTTCACTAAAGCAAAGGTACTGCTAGATCCAGATGTTTAATGTCACCTTTACACGACACCGCCACTGATTTAATATAAATCTCACAAAAATGTGACATTTTAAGAAAAGGACCTCCATTTTCAGGGGCTCAGCTGACAGAAGGAGTTCCTGGGACAGGTGTGGCAGGTGAAGGGTCTGGAGCCGGTGAAGGAAGCCATCATTAGGCTGTAAAAAGAAAAAAAAAAAAAACACCTGCATGTGTCAAACATGGTATGGCTGCCAAAGGAGTGGGCTCACGGGGGTTTATTGATCATGTGACTGCTGACAGAAGCAGGACTCGATTCTCTGCTCACGTTCTGATCAAAGCTACTAAACTGACAGGATGTCACTTCACGGCCCGAAACGTACCGACGGACAAATTCAAGACTTGGTTGTGAGTCCACTGAGCTGCACGGTTCAGTTGTTACTGACGGTGAGGACAACGCTTCCAGGAAGGAACCAGCCTTTCCTTCAAATGAAGCTGAAACTGGCTTTCTAATGCAGAAGACGGAAATTCCTTTGTGCTGTCTGAACTCTTAAAGTAACAAAAATCCTAGTTTCTCAGTGGTTTTAGTTTTAGTTAGAGAAAGTCAGAGAGTTTGGTAAATGTGATGACCCTGCAAGAGGGAAGAGAAATCAGTTTTTATTCATCATTTTTGCTGCTTTGTTTTCCTCCATCAGCTGTTCTACATTACTGGAAAAAATGTAAAAAAAGATTTTGAAAGATGGTTCAGTAACCTGCCTGCCAGGAACCAGCACTTCCTGCTATAACTCACTCAGCCTAAACTCTAAAAATCCAACCTAATCAGGTTTTTATCTTGAAATAAGACATTCATATCCCTTTCAAAACTCTTATATACAACCTTTATTTGTCTCTGCAGAAAACTTCCCCATGCAGGACTATAACATGACAACACTGACACCTGCTGGTGACTCACAGTAACTGGGCGGTTCTCCACTTCAGGGGTTCTGGTTTCATCATCTCTGAAGTATTGAGGACCTAAGCTACACAGCTCCACTGCTTAGATCATCAGTCCCAACCATCCTGGCGTAGCCCGGCTCAGCAACAGCTTCTAGTCATCTTGGAGAAGTTCTGACAAGTATATCCAGTATATCCAGTAGAGATGGGCTGACTTTCCCTGTCATTAACTGTATCAGAAAGATGCTCACTGCTGTATTTGATTTCTCCTGAAACTCTGAAGCATCCAGAACCAGTAAATTGTCACTTGCATGTACACAGTTAGTTTGTTTTGGGTTTGTGATCATTCACTGACATGTTTTCCTGAGCCCTTCGGGTCAGCTGAGAGTTCCTCTCTGAGCCTCCACAGTTCTGTCACGCAGCCAGGAAACACAAAGGATCTGGGCCTGGAGACTTGATGTCCAGCCAGAAGAGCTCCTCTCTGTTTTAGTCCACTGCTTTACATTCTTTCTCTGGTACGGCCCGTATTCAGCACCAACACCAGAACACAAGCCTGCACTGCTCTTCTTATTCGGACCATTGTAATGAATAAAACTGGATGTGCATGGGCTAACCAGAACCTGTACAAATACAGTTCATGTCCAACAGTAACCCCGCCTCCATTTAGCCTTCACAATAACCGGGACCCCCTTTAGGACCAGGCTCCCCGATATAAGGTTAGTTTTGACTGGGTCATGGACTGGGTTCAGTTCCTGACTGGTCCCTGAGTCTGGTCCCTGAGTCTGGTTCCTGAGTCTGGTCGCTGAGTCTGGTCCTTGACTGGTCCCTGAGTCTGGTTCCTGAGTCTGGTTCCTGAGTCTGGTTCCTGAGTCTGGTCCTTGACTGGTCCCTGAGTCTGGTTCCTGAGTCTGGTTCCTGAGTCTGGTTCCTGAGTCTGGTTCCTGAGTCTGGTCGCTGAGTCTGGTCCCTGAGTCTGGTCCTGAGTCTGGTTCCTGAGTCTGGTCGCTGAGTCTGGTCCCTGAGTCTGGTCCCTGAGTCTGGTTCCTGAGTCTGGTCCTTGACTGGTCCCTGAGTCTGGTTCCTGAGTCTGGTTCCTGAGTCTGGTCGCTGAGTCTGGTCCCTGAGTCTGGTCGCTGAGTCTGGTCCCTGAGTCTGGTTCCTGAGTCTGGTTCCTTGACTAGTCCCTGAGTCTGTTCCCTGAGTCTGGTCCTTGACTGGTCCCCTGAGTCTGGTCCCTGAGTCCTGGTCTGGCTGAGTCTGGTCCTGAGTCTTCCTGAGTCCCTGAGTCTGGTTCCCTGAGTCTGGTCGCTGAGTCTGGTCCTTGACTGGTCCCTTGAGTCTGGTCCTGAGTCCTGAGGGTTCCTGAGTCTGGTCCTTGACCTGGTCCTGAGTCTGGTCCCTGAGTCTGGTCCTTGACTGGTCCCTGAGTCTGTTCCCTGAGTCTGGTCGCTGAGTCTGGTCGCTGAGTCTGGTCCTTGACTGGTCCCTGAGTCTGGTTCCTGAGTCTGGTCCCTGACTAGTCCCTGAGTCTGGTCCTTGACTGGTCCCTGAGTCTGGTTCCTGAGTCTTGAGTTCCTGAGTCTGTACCCTGACTAGTCCCTGAGTCTGGTCGCTGAGTCTGGTCCTTGACTGGTCCCTGAGTCTGGTTCCTGAGTCTGGTCCCTGACTAGTCCCTGAGTCTGGTCCCTGAGTCTGGTCCCTGAGTCTGGTTCCTGATTCCTGAGTTCCTGAGTCTGTACCCTGACTAGTCCCTGAGTCTGGTCCCTGACTGGTCCCTGAGTCTGGTCCCTGAGTCTGGTTCCTGAGTCTGGTCCCTGACTAGTCCCTGAGTCTGGTCCTTGACTGGTCCCTGAGTCTAGTTCCTGATCTGGTGACTGTCCCTGACTGGTCCCTGGTCTGGTCCCTGAGTCCCTGGTCCCTGAGTCTGGTACCTGAGTCTGGTTCCTGAGTCTGGTTCCTGAGTCTGGTCCCTGAGTCTGGTCCCTGAGTCTGGTCCTTGACTGGTCCCTGAGTCTGGTTCCTGAGTCCTGAGTCTGGTCCCTGAGTCTGGTCCCTGAGTCTGGTCCCTGAGTCTGGTCCTTGACTGGTCCCTGAGTCTGGTCCTGAGTCTGGTCCTGAGTCTGGTCCCTGAGTCCCTGAGTCTGGTTCCCTGATGTCTGGTCCTGAGTCCCTGAGTCTGGTCCCTGAGTCTGGTCCCTGGTCCTCCCTGACTGGTCCCTGAGTCTGGTTCCTGAGTTCTGGTCCCTGACTGGTCCCTGAGTCTGGTCCCTGAGTCTGGTCTGGTCCCTGACTGGTCCCTGAGTCTGGTAGTCCCTGAGTCTGGTCCTGAGTCTGGTCCCTGGTTCCCTGAGTCTGGTCCCTGAGTCTGGTCCTGAGTCTGGTCCCTGAGTCTGGTCCCTGAGTCTGGTTCCTGAGTCTGGTCCTTGACTAGTCCCTGAGTCTGTTCCCTGAGTCTGGTCCTTGACTGGTCCCTGAGTCTGGTCCCTGAGTCTGGTCGCTGAGTCTGGTTCCTTGACTAGTCCCTGAGTCTGTTCCCTGAGTCTGGTCGCTGAGTCTGGTCCTTGACTGGTCCCTGAGTCTGGTCCCTGAGTCTGGTTCCTGAGTCTGGTCCTTGACTAGTCCCTGAGTCTGGTTCCTGAGTCTGGTTCCTGAGTCTGGTCGCTGAGTCTGGTCCCTGAGTCTGGTCCTGAGTCTGGTCCTGAGTCTGGTCCCTGAGTCTGGTTCCTGAGTCTGGTTCCTTGACTAGTCCCTGAGTCTGTTCCCTGAGTCTGGTCCTTGACTGGTCCCTGAGTCTGTTCCCTGAGTCTGGTCGCTGAGTCTGGTCGCTGAGTCTGTTCCCTGAGTCTGGTCGCTGAGTCTGGTCCCTGAGTCTGGTTCCTGAGTCTGGTTCCTTGACTAGTCCCTGAGTCTGTTCCCTGAGTCTGGTCCTTGACTGGTCCCTGAGTCTGGTCCCTGAGTCTGGTCACTGAGTCTGGTCCCTGAGTCTGGTCCCTGAGTCTGGTTCCTGAGTCTGGTCCTTGACTAGTCCCTGAGTCTGGTTCCCTGAGTCTGGTCCTTGACTGGTCCCTGAGTCTGGTCCCTGAGTCTGGTCCTGAGTCTGAGTCTGTCCCTGACTGGTCCTGAGTCTGGTTCCCTGAGTCCTGATGGTCTGACTGGTCCCTGAGTCTGGTTCCTGAGTCTGGTTCCTGAGTCTGGTCCCTGAGTCTGGTCCCTGAGTCTACTGGTCCCTGAGTCCCTGAGTCTGGTCGCTGAGTCTGGTCCCTGAGTCTGGTCGCTGAGTCTGGTCGCTGAGTCTGGTCCCTGAGTCTGGTTCCCTGAGTCTGGTTCCTGACTAGTCCCTAGTCCCTGGTCCCTGAGTCTGGTCCTTGACTGGTCCCTGAGTCTGGTCTGTCTGTTCCTGAGTCTGGTCCTGAGTCTGGTCCTGAGTCCCTGTTCCTGTCTGGTCTGGTTCCTGAGTCTGGTCTGGTCTGGTCCCTGAGTCTGGTTCCTTGACTAGTCCCCTGATCTGGTCCCTGGTCTTCCTGAGTCTGTCCTGAGTGTCTGTCTGGTCCTGAGTCTGTTCCTTGTAGTCCCTGAGTCTGTTCCCTGAGTCTGGTCGCTGAGTCTGGTCCTTCCCTGAGTCTGGTCCCTGAGTCTGGTCCCTGAGTCTGGTCCCTGACTAGTCCCTGAGTCTGGTCCCTGAGTCTGGTCCTTGACTGGTCCCTGAGTCTGGTCCCTGAGTCTGGTCGCTGAGTCCTGAGTCTGGTCGCTGAGTCTGGTCCTTGACTGGTCCCTGAGTCTGGTTCCTGAGTCTGGTCCCTGACTAGTCCCTGAGTCTGGTCCTTGACTGGTCCCTGAGTCTGGTTCCTGAGTCTGGTTCCTGAGTGTGTACCCTGACTAGTCCCTGAGTCTGGTCCCTGAGTCTGGTCCCTGAGTCTGGTCCCTGAGTCTGGTTCCTGAGTCTGGTCCCTGACTAGTCCCTGAGTCTGGTCCCTGAGTCTGGTTCCTGAGTCTGTCTGTCCTGAGTCTGGTCTGACTGACTGTCCCTGAGTCTGGTCCCTGAGTCTGGTCCTGCTGTCCCCTAGTCCCTGAGTCTGGTCCTTGACTGGTCCCTGAGTCTGGTTCTGATCTGTGACTGGTCCCTGAGTCCCTGAGTCTGGTCCTGACTGGTCCCTGAGTCTGGTTCCTGAGTCTGGTCCTGAGTCTGGTCCCTGAGTCTGAGTCCTGAGTCTGGTCCTGAGTCCCTGACTGGTCCCTGAGTCTGGTCTGGTTCCTGAGTCTGGTCCCTGAGTCTGGTCCCTAGTCCCTGAGTCTGGTCCCTGAGTCTGGTCCCTGACTGGTCTGGTCCCTGAGTCTGGTCCCTGAGTCTGGTCCTGAGTCTGGTCCCTGAGTCTGGTCCCTGAGTCTGGTCCTGAGTCTGGTCCTTGACTGGTCCCTGAGTCTGGTTCCTGAGTCTGGTCCTGCCTGAGTCCCTGTCTGGTCCTGAGTCTGAGTCTGGTCCCTGAGTCTGGTCCCTGACTGGTCCCTGAGTCTGGTCCCTGAGTCTGGTCCCTGAGTCTGGTCGCTGAGTCTGGTCCCTGAGTCTGGTTCCTGAGTCTGGTTCCTTGACTAGTCCCTGAGTCTGTTCCCTGAGTCTGGTCCTTGACTGGTCCCTGAGTCTGTTCCCTGAGTCTGGTCGCTGAGTCTGGTTCCTTGACTAGTCCCTGAGTCTGTTCCCTGAGTCTGGTCGCTGAGTCTGGTCCTTGACTGGTCCCTGAGTCTGGTCCCTGAGTCTGGTTCCTGAGTCTGGTCCTTGACTAGTCCCTGAGTCTGGTTCCTGAGTCTGGTCCCTGAGTCTGGTCCCTGAGTCTGGTCGCTGAGTCTGGTCCCTGAGTCCCTCTGGTTCCTGAGTCTGGTTCCTGACTGGTCCCTGAGTCTGGTCCCTGAGTCTGGTCCTGACTGGTCTGAGTCTGTCCTGACTGGTCCTGAGTCTGGTTCCTGAGTCCCTGAGTCTGTTCCCTGAGTCTGGTCGCTGAGTCTGGTCTGAGACTGGTCCCTGAGTCTGGTCCTGAGTCTGGTCTGAGTCTGGTCCTGACTGGTCCCTGAGTCTGGTCCCTGAGTCTGGTCCTGACTGGTCCCTGACTGTTGGTCCTGAGTCTGGTCCTGAGTCTGGTCTGTCTGGTCCTTGACTGGTCCCTGAGTCTGGTGGTCTGGTCCCTGAGTCTGGTCCTGACTGAGTCCCTGAGTCTGGTCCTTGACTGGTCCCTGAGTCTGGTTCCTGAGTCTAGTTCCTGAGTGTGTACCCTGACTAGTCCCTGAGTCTGGTCGCTGAGTCTGGTCCCTGACTGGTCCCTGAGTCTGGTTCCTGAGTCTGGTCCCTGACTAGTCCCTGAGTCTGGTCCTTGACTGGTCCCTGAGTCTGGTTCCTGAGTCTAGTACCTAGTCTGTCTGACTGTCCCTGATCTGGTCCTGAGTCTGGTCCCTGAGTCTGGTCCCTGAGTCTGGTCCCTGAGTCTGGGTTCCTGAGTCCTGGTCCCTGACTGGTCCCTGAGACTGGTCCCTGAGTCTGGTCCTGACTGGTCCCTGAGTCCCTGGGTCCCTGAGTCTGGTTCCTGAGTCTGGTTCCTGAGTCTGGTCCCTGAGTCTGGTCCCTGAGTCCCTGGTCCTGAGTCTGGTCCCTGAGTCTGGTCCCTGATCTGGTCCCTGACTGAGTCCCTGAGTCTGGTCCTGAGTCTGGTCCTGGATCTGGTCCTGAGTCTGGTCCCTGAGTTCCCTGAGTCCCTGAGTCTGGTCCTGAGTCTGGTCCCTGAGTCTGGTCCTGGTGAGTCTGGTCCCTGAGTCTGGTTCCCTGAGTCTGGTCCCCTGGTCCTGAGTCTGGTCTGGTCCCTGAGTCTGGTCCCTGACTGGTCCCTGAGTCTGGTCCCTGAGTCTGGTCCCTGAGTCTGGTTCCTGAGTCTGGTCCCTGACTAGTCCCTGAGTCTGGTCCTTGACTGGTCCCTGAGTCTGGTTCCTGAGTCTAGTTCCTGAGTCTGTCCTGACTGGTCTGGTCTGGTCCTGTCTGGTCCCTGAGTCTGGTCTGGTTCCTGATCTGGTCCTGAGTGGTCCCTGAGTCTGGTCCCTGAGTCTGGTCCTGACTGGTCCTGAGTCTGGTTCCTGAGTCTGGTCCCTGACTAGTCCCTGAGTCTGGTCCCTGAGTCTGGTCCTTGACTGGTCCCTGAGTCTGGTTCCTGAGTCTGGTCCTGTCTGGTCCCTGAGTCTGGTCCCTGAGTCTGGTCCCTGAGTCTGGTCCCTGAGTCTGGTCTGGTCCCTGGTCCCTGAGTCTGGTTCCTGAGTCTGGTCCCTGACTAGTCTCTGAGTCTGGTCCTTGACTGGTCCCTGAGTCTGGTTCCTGAGTCTAGTTCCTGAGTCTGGTCCCTGAGTCTGGTCCTTGACTGGTCCCCGAGTCTGGTCCCTGACTAGTCGCTGAGTCTGGTCCCTGAGTCTGGTCCTTGACTGGTCCCCGAGTCTGGTTCCTGAGTCTGGTTCCTGAGTCTGGTCCATGACTAGTCCCTGAGTCTGGTCCCTGAGTCTGGTCCTTGACTGGTCCCTGAGTCTGGTTCCTGAGTCTGGTCCCTGACTGGTCCCTGAGTCTGGTCCTGACTGGTCCCTGAGTCTGGTTCCTGAGTCTGGTTCCTGAGTCTGGTTCCTGAGTCTGTACCCTGACTAGTCCCTGAGTCTGGTCCCTGAGTCTGGTCCCTGACTGAGTCTGGTCCCTGAGTCTGGTCCCTGAGTCTGGTCCCTGAGTCTGGTTCCTGAGTCTGGTTCCTGAGTCTGTACCCTGACTAGTCCCTGAGTCTGGTCCCGAGTCTGGTCCCTGAGTCCCTAGTCTGTCCTGGTCCCTGAGTCTGGACCCTGAGTCTGGTCCCTGACTAGTCCCTGAGTCTGGACCCTGAGTCTGGTCCCTGAGTCTGGTTCCTGAGTCTGTACCCTGACTAGTCCCTGAGTCTGGTTCCTGAGTCTGGTCCCTGAGTCTGGTCCCTGAGTCTGGTCCCTGAGTTGGGTCCCTGACTGGTCCCTGAGTCTGGTCCTGAGTCTGGTCCTGAGTCTGGTCTGAGTCTGGTCCTGAGTCTGTCCCTGACTAGTCCCCTGAGTCCTGATGGTCCCTGAGTCTGGTCCCTGAGTCCCTGATGGTCCCTGAGTCTGGTCCCTGAGTCTGGTCCTTGACTGGTCCCTGAGTCTGGTCCCTGAGTCTGGTCCCTGACTGGTCCCTGAGTCTGGTCCCTGAGTCTGGTCCCTGAGTCTGGTCCTTGACTGGTCCCTGAGTCTGGTTCCTGAGTCTGGTCCCTGACTAGTCCCTGACTATGTTATGTTATTGGCGTAATGTAACGAGTAACGACAAAGCCCCCCCAGCCCTGTTCGTGGTAAAATTGACCGCAGTTACAAAAAGGTTGGGGACCACTGCAATACAGGCTACCCCAGTACCACAAAGGGGTGCTGTTTTTGTCCTCTAGGTGGCAGTAACGTGCAGCATTTGGGGCTTTTTTGCAGACATGATCACTTCTGGTCAAGAAATAAATCAACAAGCCAAAACAAGCGATACAGAGCGTACATAACATAGCTCCAAAACAAAGAAGCTACACATCCATCCCTTCATGGCTGACGTGATGTGGGTAAAGTGGCTGAAAGATCTCGACGCAGAGAAGATGGAAGGAACTGAGTCGGCGTGAGAGGAAGGACAAAACGAGGAAGAATGTCGACGTGTTGAACCTCACATGAAATTCCAGGCGATGTTCCTGTCAAGGAAAAGATCCGCACTGACGGCTACACGAGTGGTGGTCCTGTACTACTTTACCTAGAAAAGCAAAAGAAGCCAGTAGACAGGAAGACCATCCATCCATCCATCCATCCATCCATCCATCCATACACGTTTACTCCTCTGCAGGGTCACAGGGATCTGCTGAAGTCTATCCCAGGTGTAAAGGCAGGAGTCCACCCTGGACAGGTCTCCAGTCCATCACAGGGCCACATGTAGACGAACAACCATTCACACTCATAATCCCTCCTACAGGTGATCTAGAACCACCAGGTAACCTGACATGGACATCTTTGGACTGTGGGAGGAAGAAAACCTGGAGGAAACCCATGCAAGCACCAGGAGAACACAAGGAAGACCAGAGAGGCACAAATCTGCAAAGGCCCAAATGAGTGTGAGCGTGTCACATTCCTCTATTAACTTCTAGAACAATATAATACAATTAATTACAATTTGAATTAATTATCTCCACCAAGGAGGTTATGTTTTCGCCGGCGTTTATCTGTCTGTCTGTCTGTGTTCAAGATAACTCAGAAAGTTATGGATGGATTTTGATGACATTTTCAGGAGTTGTCAGAAATGTGAAAAGGAAGAACTGATTTCATTTTGGGTGTGATCCGGAAGAAATCCTGGATTCTGGATCACTTTCCAATTTTTGATAACATTGCGGTCAATGGGGCCGAAAATTTTGTTTCTCAATATCTCCATTAATTATTGCCCAAAACTCATGAAATTTGACTCACGGATTGACAATGGGAACCTCTATCAAATTTCAATGGCTGATCCAGATCTGATCCAGAATGTGGATTTTATCGCAATCTGTAAATTGCTATATGGGAGAACTATTGCACTTGGCAAAGGTCTGAGCTCTCTAAGTGCTTTTCTAGTTTAATATAAATTTATTTAAAAAACAAAAAAAAATAGCAAGATGACAGTTTGCCTTTAATCTTCATGCTGAATCCTCCTCCTGAGCACACATGAGGAGACAGTGGAGGAGGAGACCACCGCCAGAACCAGAACCTGCATCGATGTTATTTTGACTTTGCTGTGGCAAACCTTTATCAAGCACTAAAATACACATTCACACCTGCATTCATATCTACATTCAAACCTGTACTTCAAACCCTACACTGCAAAACAAAAGCCTTGTGTTAACCTGTGCAGAAGGGGCGTCGACATCCCTGGACTCAGAGGCATCTGAGACTGACCATCATAAAGCAGAGTATTATGGTGACACACATCAGTAGTCCAGATGTTCTGCTGGAGAAAAGGGTGGAATAAATGAATGAATGAATGAAATAAATGAATGAATGAATGAATGAGTGTGCCAGTGATCTCAAATTCTTCAAGACAATTAAGAGAAAAAAATGACTTTTGACTTCCTCTTCCTTTCTCTCGGTTTTAATTCTGCCCTCATATAAACAACATTGTTGAAAAGTGCCAGAAAAATCATCAGAATCCTTTTAGCAGCACATCATCCTAACTGGTATTGAAAAATGTTTTGAAAAATCACTGATTTAATGTTGAAAACCTCCAAAACTCTCAGTTAGAAATCTTAAGATGCTGCAAAGAAAGACATGAGATGTGGTTTAATCAACCATCCATGCTCCTCAGCGACGTCTGTTGAGCTCTTCAGGCTTGGATCTTTCATGTACTCCAACTCCAGGGAACCTGTATGGATCCGATCTGTTCTTGCATCCCTGAACAACGCGTGCTTGTCACATTTTAACGACTTTCATGGCAACTTCAGCCTTTAAAGGCTCGGTTTAGTGCAGGACGTGAGTAACACTTGCTGCAGTGTTTATGAATGAATCGCTTGACCTACAAAACGGCAGAAGGCTTGTTGTGACGTCACACCAGTAAATACTATCGATTCCACACTTCCACAGACTCTCCCTCTCAAAGGACAGAGTCCTAATCCTCCAAGTCCACATGCAGACTGACTGAACCGACTCCCACACACCCCACAATGATCTTTCTCCCCAACAAGAACACACACAGATGTTGGAAAGGCTTTGCCTGAAGAAGCTCAATGATTTATTGATTGGGAAGTCAGAGGTGGGGGATGCAGGGGTGCAGGACTGATGAAGGACATCTCATCTCAAGCGTCTGAGGCTCCATAATGTCCCACTGCTGTCCCAGAAGAGACACAGACTGGACGTGTAAGCAGATGTCATCTGAACCCCACCGAGCACATTTGAACTGACCACAAACTCACAATCACAGCAGGATTTGCTCTTCTTTTGTTCTTGTTCTTTATTTCAGTTAGATTTGATCTGTTTTGTTACGACGTGGAATGTTTCTCTCAGTTTAAATGTTGAAAGCCGTCTGAAACAGCAGGAGGAGTTGATGATGCACCTGGATGCACCGTTTCCACGTTGTGGTGGAGGGAGCATCATGCTGTGGGGCTGTTTTCATTTATCTGTTCGTATCCAGTCGTTTTGCTGTCGACTTTCTCTTTATCTTTATTGTTGGATCATCCTCAGTTCCTCTCGGAGCCCTTCGGTGGTCAGCCACTCCCTCCTTCCACTACAACGTCCTTGCACCGTACCAGACGACAGCTGGGCTGAACCAGAAAAAAACAAAAAATAATCATGCTTTGCCCCCCGTATGTGTGAAATGACTAGAGTGAAAGGGTCGAATCCATATTCATGAACCAAACTCTAATCATCAGCTCAGACAAAGCGCTTTGATGCTGCTTCATCTGCAAATCTTTTCACAACAAATCCATGCTTAGAGAGACATTTGTATTTGAATCGCCTCAAGGCATGAGTCAAGTGTATTTATACGTGAAAACATTTTTCTCTATGAATCTATTTCTTTTTGCCTTCTTTTCTGTAAATGGTTCATCTAGTCATCAGCAGTGGTTTCTGCTGTGCTGGTGGATGTGTTCTCTGTGTGCGTTCACATCTCTCCAACCACAAACCAACACCATTAAAACCTGCCAGGATGTTTTAAAGGAATTATGGCCGTGAAAACATTTGTATATCTATTTTCTGATTATTTTAATCTTTATGAAAGATCTTTTCTTTCTTTGATCTTTCGTCTAGAGGAAATATTTTTGAGGCGTTTCGTAACCGAAAGTTTCTTAGAGGCGTTCGTAAGTGTACCACTGTTACCTTGTCCAAGTAAATTAGCGTTAGCCAAACATTTAGCTATGAATCTTACCTCAGGAGAAAATCAGCACGTTGTCTTCAAAGTCAGCCGTCTCCATCTATCAAAAGCATCTCCTACAAATCCTGTTTTATTTCGGACTTTGTCACGACGTAACTCGGTCAAACGAGGTCTTTTAGGTTTGGAGCTGATATTTTTTCATGTTCGTAGCGGCTTGTAGAGCCGAGTGGCGTGCAGAAACACTACACTTCGTGATGGGAGATAGGTGGATGGCGCTCAGGCCAAAACAAAAATGACAACCAACACACTGCAACTCCTCTTTTTAAACGGGAAATCCTGGCTTGAGTGCTGTTGTCAGTGACATTTGAAATGAACAGGATTTTTAAATGTCTGTTGACATATCGGGGTCATTTTATGATTCGTTTTATTAGATCTCTTACATACGGCTCCTTTAAATATGTAAATGTCACTGCATGAGAAAACTAACCCTTTACAGAGAGGATCAGGTTTTTGATTGTGATGTTGTGTTTTTGGTCTCACAGGAGCATCAGACCAACCCCACCATGTCAGCACTGAGCCGCTCTGCCGCTCACCTGGATCCAGGAAAACCCTGGTTAGTTCCTGAGAGTGTTTTCAACCAAGTGTTTTTGCGTTGTACAGTAAGACTCCATCGTCTTTACAGAAGCAGGAGCGTTGTCGCTTCTTAAAGGTAGGGTAAGGGATTTCTGGAAGCTGTGACATCTGATCATCTTTGAAGGAAAACATCATGATTAGGATCATTGTTCTTGTAGTTTTTTGTGCCGGTCTGAGAAGAGCCTGGAGACCATTTGCACCGTAATAGATGCTGTCCATATAAAGTTGAGTTGAACTGAACAAAACATGGGCAGCACTGTTGCCTCACAGCTAGAAGGTTCCTGGTTCAATCCTCATCAGGGGTATTTCTGTGTGGAGTTCCCATGTTCTCCTGGTGCTTGCGTAGGTTTCCTCCAGGTTTTCTGGCTTCCTCCCACAGTCCAGAAACATGCCTGTCAGGTTAACTGATGGTTCTAGATCACCTGTAGGAGTGATTGGGAGTGTTCATGGTTATTGGTCTAGATGTGGCCCTGACCTAAAGTCAGGCCCTGACCCCTGACTTTAGACCTGAAGAGAGCTGGGATAGACTCCAGCAGATCCAGCAGTCCTAGCCTAGCTAGGACTAAAATGGGTCTAGATGATGGATGGATGGATGGATGGATGGATGGATGGATGGATGATGATGATGGATGATGGATGCACAGATGGATGGATGGATGGGTGGATGCACGGATGGATGGATGGATGGATGGATGCACGGATGGATGGATGGATGGACGGATGGATGGATGGATGAATAAAGCACAGGGCTAAGTAAACCCTCCCTCCAGAGCTCCTCATGAAAACACGCCCCATCATGAACCTTTCCCTCACTCCATCAACACAAGCACAAACCTTCACCTTGTCTGTGATTGGCTGAAGCAATGTTTGTCGTGGGGGTGGGGGGCAAGGTTTTAAATGCCAGGGCTGTGTATGGAATTATTATGGTCCAGTTCTTGATGAATTTCTGCTGCAACAACTCTTTTTAGAAAGTGAGCGTTTCCAGAACCAAAGACATGTCTGTTGATTGCTGTAGACAGCTTCCATGACCCCGGACCACCACCATTCTTCCATGACCCCGGACCACCGCCACTCTTCCATGACCCCGGACCACCGCCATTCTTCCATGACCCCAGACCACCGTCATTCTTCCATGACCCCGGACCACCGCCATTCTTCCATGACCCCAGACCACCGCCATTCTTACATCACCCCAGACCACCACCACTCTTCCATGACCCCGGACCACCGCCATTCTTCCATGACACCGGGCCACTGCTATTCTTCCATGACCCCGGACCACCACGACTCTTTCATGACCCCGGACCACCGCCATTTTTCCATGACACCGGGCCCACTGCCATTCTTCCATGACCCTGGACCACCACCATTCTTCCATGACCCCAGACCACCGCCATTCTTACATCACCCCGGACCACCACCACTCTTCCATAACCCCGGACCACTGCTATTCTTCCATGACCCCGGACCACCGCTATTCTTTCATGACCCCGGACCACCGCTATTCTTCCATGACCTTGGACCACTGACCCCGGACCACCACCACTCTTCCATGACCCCGGACCACCGCCATTCTTCCATGACCCCAGACCACCGCCATTCTTCCATGACACCGGGCCACTGCCATTCTTCCATGACCCTGGACCACTGCCATTCTTCCATGACCCCAGACCACCGCCATTCTTACATCACCCCGGACCACCACCACTCTTCCATAACCCCGGACCACTGCTATTCTTCCATGACCTCGGACCACCACTATTCTTTCATGACCCCGGACCACCGCTATTCTTCCATGACCCTGGACCACTGCCATTCTTCCATGACCCCAGACCAACGCCATTCTTACATCACCTGGAACACCACCACTCTTCCATGACCCCGGACCACTGCCATTCTTCCATGACCCCAGACCACCACCATTCTTACATCACCCGGACCACCACCACTCTTCCATGACCCTGGACCACTGCCATTCTTCCATGACCCCGGACCACCGCTATTCTTCCATGACCCCGGACCACCGCCATTCTTCCATGACCCCAGACCACCGCCATTCTTCCATGACCCCAGACCACCGCTATTCTTCCATGACCCCGGACCACCGCCATTCTTCCATGACCCCGGACCACCGCTATTCTTCCATGACCCCGGACCACTGCCATTCTTCCATGACCCCGGACCACCGCTATTCTTCCATGACCCTGGACCATGGCCATTCTTCCATGACCCCGGACCACGGCTATTCTTCCATGACCCTGGACCACCGCCATCCTTCCATGACCGTGGACCACCGCCATTCTTCCATGACCCCAGAGCACCTCCATTCTTCCATGACCCCAGACCACCGCCATTCTTCCATGACCCCGGACCACCGCCATTCTTCCATGACCCCAGACCCAGACCACCGCCATTCTTCCATGACCCCGGACCACCGCCATTCTTCCATGACCCCCAGACCACCGCCATTCTTCCATGACCGCGGACCACCGCCATTCTTCCATGACCCCAGAGCACCTCCATTCTTCCATGACCCCAGACCACCGCCATTCTTCCATGACCCCGGACCACCGCCATTCTTCCATGACCCCAGACCACCACCCGCCATTCTTCCATGACCGCGGACCACCGCCATTCGTCCATGACCCCAGAGCACCTCCATTCTTCCATGACCCCAGACCACCGCTATTCTTCCATGTCCCCGGACCACTGCAATTCTGCCATGACCCCAGACCACCGCCATTCTTCCATGACCGTGGACCACCGCCATTCTTCCATGACCCCTAGCATCTCCATTCTTCCATGACCCCAGACCACTGCCATTCTTCCATGACCCTGGACCACCACCATTCTTCCATGACTCCAGACCACCGCCACCATTCTTCCATGACCCTAGACCACCGCTATTCTTCCATGACCCTGGACCACTGCCATTCTTCCATGACCCTGGACCACCACCATTCTTCCATGACCCCGGACCACCGCCATTCTTCCATGACCCCAGACCACCGCCATTTTTCCATGACCCCGGACCACCGCCATTCTTCCATGACCCCGGACCACCGCCATTCTGCCATGACCCCAGACCACCTCCATTCTTACATCACCCCGGACCACCACCACTCTTCCATGACCCCGGACCACCGCCATTCTTCCATGACACCAGCCACTGCCATTCTTCCATGACCACCCCAGACCCACGCCACCACCGCCATTCTTCCATGACCCCAGACCACCGCTATTCTTCCATGACCCCGGACCTCTGCCATTCTTCCATGACCCCGGACCACCGCTATTCTTCCATGACCCTGGACCACCGCCATTCTTCCATGACCCCGGACCACCGCTATTCTTCCATGACCCTGGACCACCGCCATTCCTTCCATGACCCCAGACCACCACGCCATTCTTCCATGACCCCAGACCACCGCCATTCTTCCATGACCCCAGACCACCGCCATTCTTCCATGACCCCGGACCACCGCCATTCTTCCATGACCCCAGACCACCGCCATCTTTCTTCCATGACCCCGCACCCAACCACACCGCCATTCTTCCATGACCCCAGACCACCGCCATTCTTCCATGACCCCGGACCACTGCCATTCTTCCATGACCCCGGACCACCGCCATTCTTCCATGACCCCGGACCACCACCATTCCATTCTTCCATGACCCCAGACCACTGCCATTCTTCCATGACCCCTGACCACCGCCATTCTTCCATGACCCTGGACCACCACCATTCTTCCATGACCCCGGACCACCGGCCTATTCTTCCATGACCCTGGACCACCGCCATTCTTCCATGACCGTGGACCACCGCCATTCTTCCATGACCCCAGAGCACCTCCATTCTTCCATGACCCCAGACCACCGCCATTCTTCCATGACCCCGGACCACCGCCATTCTTCCATGACCCCCAGACCACCGCCATTCTTCCATGACCCCGGACCACCGCCATTCTTCCATGACCCCAGAGCACCTCCATTCTTCCATGACCCCAGACCACCGCCATTCTTCCATAACCCCGGACCACTGCCATTCTGCCATGACCCTGGACCACCGCCATCCTTCCATGACCGTGGACCACCGCCATTCTTCCATAACTCCAGAGCACCTCCATTCTTCCATGACCCCAGACCACCGCCATTCTTCCATGACTCCGGACCACTGCCATTCTTCCATGACCCCAGACCACCGCCATTCTTCCATGACCCTGGACCACCACCATTCTTCCATGACTCCGGAACACCGCCATTCTTCCATGACCCCAGACCACCGCCATTCTTCCATGACCCCAGACCCCCGCAATCAAAGCTCAGAGGTTGAATTCATAGGAAAGTATAAATGCTTTGGATGTCTGATTGATAACAAGGTAAACTTTAATGATAACAGTGACATGCTGTGTGAGAACAGTCAGCAGCCGATTTTCAGGTTCATTATGAGGTTGTTTTTTTTTTTAAATTAATCTTGTGTTGAGTCTGTTTTTGACTTTTTCACTGATGTGCTGGCAGGAAAACCTGAACATCAAAGCAAAGCGCTCACCCAACCAAAGTGGACAAGGACCTGCACTGAAGCCCTGGGACCTCAGGGGGTCCCCCCCCCCAATGAGGAAGCTCAGGCCTTCAGGATGAGGGTTCAGGTTTCCCTCGGTGAGGAGTGATCAATACAAATGCTCCTTTATCCCTACAGTCATCAGCATTTTAAATGCAGACCAGAGGAGGAGACCTAATTTCAGCTACTTTTATTTCTCTACATGTTTAATGTGTGTGTGCTTTTGTTTTTAATTAATTCTCTTTTTACTGCAAAACCAAATGCCCCTCAGGGGACTCAAATAAATGAGCTAAGACCATTTTCTCTTCTTGTTTTACAGTATATTCAGGACATGTAGGTGGTGAGGAGATCCTCTCTGAATGTGACAGATGGTCAGACTTCGTTTAAAACCACTTTCCCTGCATTGATCATCATCTGGTAAATGGAGGGAAAGCTCGTTGTATCATAGCGTCCCCCTCACAACCAAAATTAAGAACTTGACAAAAAAAAAATAAAAACAAGAAAAGGCAGAAGGCAGTTCCTATTTCATTTATTCGACATGGTTTATAAAGAGACACGGACACATATGTTGAAAGTATAAAAAAATACAGATTACAGGATTTTCTAGACATATTAGTGAGGTCTCTTATTTGTTTGTCATTGACATAGTAATTAAACTTGGATAACAAAAATGAAAAATTATTTATTCTTTTTTTTTTTCTTTTCACTTTCACAAGCCCATTCATCAAGCAGTTGACTATAATTAATATGTTAAAATGAGATCAGAGCAGAGGAAACAGAGTCACATGCAGTCAGCCGACTCCTATCCGTCTCTGTACAGCCGCACACGCGTCACTCCGTGAAACTGTTCCAACAATATATGCTTCAGGTTTCATTGTACTTTTTATATCAAACTCTGAGGAAGTAAATATCGTGATGGAGCATCAGTGACTCCGTCAGCCCTCGGTTGGGACTGACGTCTGTCCTCCACATGTGTTCAGTCAGGCGTCAAACATGCTCAGCTGAACTGAGAAATGCCTGTGAATTTTAAATACAAGGGATATCAGCATCTAAAACATACATTATATTCTGGCTAAATTGATTTTTTTTTCTTCTTTTTTTTTTAAACACAACTGTTAGTTTCAAAGTTTAACCAGTGTGCTGTCTGGAAAATCGAGATTTGGATGCTACAAATACAAAGTCAAGAGATCTACTAAACTTTAAAAAAAAAAAAAAGAAAAGACTGAGGCAACACGGCTAAATGGTGTTAATCAGCGGTGAAAGCAGGTGAAACATTGCCAGAACTACTACAAACGTTTCTTTAAGCCCCTGGATCAGATGCTTCTGTGGGTCACAAAGCCTCTGTCAAAAGTTGGGGAATTTTTTCAAACTTTTCCCGCTTCAATGCGAGCATCACCCCATCAAATCGCTGCTACAAAGTTAGCGCTAGCCAATTAAAGCGTACATGGGTTGGGGTCAGTGTCCGTTTCAGAGCACACGGCTCATTAGCGTAGTGATCGGGAAGAAATTCGATCGGTTGTTCGTGGCATGATGAGGGCATGTTAAAAGCGCTGTGTGAGCCCACGCTTAGTGTCAGGTCACAAAAGACTCGGACAACCCGCAGCTAATTAGGTGCACGTGTGCCAATCATGTGCAGCCCCAGTTACTGGGTGACCAGGAAGCTTTCCAGGAAGTGGTCACCTTACCTGGCCAGCTGTTCGGATTATTTTCCTTTTTGAAACACAACACAAGAGTATTTCAAAAATTGAATTGGTATGACTGGCTAGGCTAGGGGTTTACTGGTTTTTGAGCTGCGGACCTGGATGCATGCTGTATCTGTGTACTTATCGCAGTAAAAAAGTGCAGGAGTGCCATGCACTTCCTCGTGATTCCACTCCAGAGCAGAGCATCCTATCAAAAAGGTCTTTTAGAAGCAGGTAATAAAGAGCTCTTTAAGATGGCGTAAGGTTAGCGGACGTGTTTTCTTGTTGAAAGTGCTGCTGTGAATTTTTTCGAATGCGATGTTGGAGAGGCAGCTGATCTCTTCTTCTACTAAAACGACGTTCTGGCCAGCAGCCGTTCCAGTCAATGGACGCAGTCGCACCAGAGGAGCCCTCCAGCGGTCTAGAGGTGTCCCAGAAGCAACCGCTGCTCAGCCAGAGATACACGTCGAGTCTATTTTGGCACTTGACCACTGGTAGACCGCTTCAATTTACACACAGCATATCATGTTGGCAGGAAGTCAGACACGAGAAACTTCTAAATAAAACCCCACCAGCGGGATCAGGCATCGACGTTACTTTAACCTGTGGAAGCTGCGTATAAAACATTCGGAGGGTTTTAGAAGAGATTTGAGCCACGTATGAAGAGCGGGTCAGTCTATCACGTGATCTCAAAATGAGATCACTTTGGGTAAACTTGTAATCTTTCACGAATCTAGCCGAGCAGGTGGCGCTTGCTGGCGCTCCGCTCTGAACCGCTGCCCGTGGGACTTGATGTCGTCGTGAGAACGGAGCGAGCCACCACGTCTTTCCACGTTCTGTGGGCATAAGAGTCTTTCACTAGAACGTTGTTCTGGACCACTTGGGCCTACTTTCACCTCTGGTGTTAATTCATTTTTATATCTTTTGTACCCAATAAGTAAGGTAATTACTCTGCTAAAACCAAAAGGACATCGTTCTTATAATAAAGCTAATGCAGCACAAATACACAACAAATTTCTTCATTAAACATTTACGTAGCCTACTGTTTAGCTACAGAGCCAAATCCTGCTCACTTTGCTCTAAGGACAATAACTCCTATAGCTCATCTGTAAATATATCTAAAAAAAAAAAAAAAGACAACTCATAAACTTCAAAAGAAATTGCATGATTAGTTGGTATTTTACCAAGCTGAGTTTTTTTTTTTTTTGTTCTAAGTAATTCTCACTATTCACAGTGTTTAAAACTGAGCAGTGCTGCCCAGCACCTTGGGCGGGCTTTCAACTGGCACCATTTTAATTTCCATTCAGATGGTCACATCTGAAGTCCAGTTCTGCTCCGGCAACCCTGCAGAGCAGAACCTAAGAACCGCCGACGTGAAGCCTTTCTCCAAAGTTTGCTTTTAGACAGGAGCGAGGAAGAGGTTCACGCCCAGTGTGCCACTCTGACCCGATCCAGGTCATCTTTTGTGCCCGTGTTAATGGATGTTTCCAGTAGCACAACCGTCTCTGTCCAGTCGTCACTCTTCTACGACGAGGCTTTACCCCGACACTATGTGTTTCAATACATTATCTCTGTTTCACCATTTCTTTAAACATTTATAATATAATAATATATAGATGTACCATATAATCTATAACATAAGCTACTCCGTCCGCAGGAATGTTCTACTGAACTCATGAAACAACTTTGCATAGAACGTATTTGCGTAGCTAAGAAAATAACATTTCATACTTCCTGCATGATGTACCGTAATAGTCACATATGAAAATATGAAAATAGTCATGTTGTGCACACAGACCTGAACAATCGTGTACAAGGGCTGAGATTAAAAGAATATTCAGTATTTGCTAAACAGAAAAAAAACCTAAACAACAGGAGGTTGGTTTAGACGGTCCAGACCAAAGGGAATGTGTCGTAACAGTACGTAACGAAGATGTGGATCAATGACTTGTGGTTGATATAAAGTACTCACTTCAAGATTAAAATAAATACCTCATGTACTGTACTCTTCCTGCACCTGACTGGAAATATTTTGATAAAGAATAACACTGATCAAGCAGACATGAATATATATATATAATTTTGCTAACAAAATACTCATCTGCAAATGTTTGTAATTGGATTGATTTATAAATATGTGCAACAATATATATGTGTATATATATATATGTATTTATATACATATATATTTATAACAAAAGGTGCACTTAAATAATGTCGTCTAGGAGATGTGGGGTGCCAACCCAGTCCAACGTCCTGGGCTCCGAGGCGGCCATAATCATGCACATGAACTGTTTGCCAGTCCTCTTATCAACTGGATAAATAGTTGTGGGTGTAAACCTTCGGTTATTTTCCACAAACTCGCAAAGCTGCTGATAGACCAGAGGGTATTCGTGGCGTAGGAAAACCCCTCGGATCCGTAACTCTCGTTGAATGTTGATAAAGCAGATTTCTCTGGCCTTGCGACCCTCTTCTCCCTCTTTGTCGATATCTGCTGTCCCTGGAGGTGGAGTAAGGATCAGTGTTTCCATGTCGCTCTCTTTCTTGTGAACCTTTCTCTCTGGGCTAAAGGAAGCCAATGCGACCTTTGCATATTTTCTGACTGTGGGAGCTTGGTTCCTTGGTGACGGCCCATCAGGCAACTGCTCGCCGACAGCAATAGATACATTCAAGATGAAACATTCATTGGGGTCGTACTCCTTACCAGCTTCCTGTAGCTCCTTACAGTACTCGCCCAGATTGTCCTTGAAGCTTTCAAGCTCTCGGAGGGACAGATATGTGGGGGACATAACTAAACTATCCAGGCCGTACTGCAGGAAGTTACTGGATGATGCAGGGTTTGGAAAACCAAGGAAGAGAATTCCCCTACCCCGAGAGAGGTAGCCAACTTTGGCAATGCGGGAGAAGGCTTTGTGGACTTCGACCGTCTCCCGGCAGTGTTTTATGATATGACGGCATGTGCTTCCAATCCTTCCATACAGGCAGCTTTCTTTGTGAATGTCCCAGTCCTCCCTGCGGCAGTTCCTAGAGCAGTAATAGGTGTAACAGCTGTGGCAGGATTTAAAATATAGGCAAGCATTGAACAGGGTCTCTGTTCTCCGACATTTGTTGTTGGAGCACATCATTGTATCGTCCTCATCGGGGCTCTGATCAGGAGAGCACTCCTCTGCGCTCTTCATGGCATCGCTCGCCCCATCCATATCACGAAAAGCGTCTGGGTTCATTTTGATTGAGGTTGGCTGCTTGTCCAGAGGGGGTGGCTCCTCCGGACCTGTCTTTGAGCTTTTCCTGGACAGAGATACCTTTTCTTCCTCGTCAATCAACTTCTTCAGTTGGTCCAGAATGTCCTCACTTGCCCTTCTACTGGGTGGCTTGTAGTCGGTCACAAGATCTGCCAGAAGCTCATCGAGCTGTTCAAGACTTTGCTGAAGCGAGGCGTTGTCATGGGTCTTCTCTTTGGTTGAGCTTCCATAATCACGCAGAGACATTTCTGGACCCTCAGTGCTTCTGGAATCAAGAACGTCCCAGCTGGCAGACCTTCCTTCAGCCTTGTTAAGATTCCCTGTCCTAATGTCATTATCAGTGATTGTTATCTCGGGAGTGACAAACCAGAGTTTGCTCGTGCTCTTAGATGTCTCAGTTGGGCTTTTGTCAATAAGTGAGTTATCAGACATGGATAAAGCTGCGTAGCGTCTTGGCGAACTAGAAAGATTGACTACCACTGGTTGTGGTTTGTCAGCTAAGGCCGTGGAAGGCTTCCTGGAGTCGAGAAGGTCATCATAGCTTTGACCTCTTTGTACAGGGAGTGGCTGTTCCCTCTCTACACGTGAATTGAGAATATTGTCCCAAGATCTCGAGTAAGATTTGGAATCTGTGCCAATTTTTGGAGGCTCTACACACGGGCTGGCATACCATGGAGTTAACACAGGGTCTTGCCCAACTCTGGTTGGAGTGACTTGAGATACATAAGAGGCAGGATTGGTGGAATAACCAGAGGCGTCTGAGCCATACCAGTCATCTGTTTGTGGCTGAATGACTCTAGCGTGTCTTCGGCCTTCAGTGTAGTATGCCCTTGCTGGGACATGGTGCTCTGGTGGCATTGTATACATGTCAGTGGCATAATTAAACCTCGGAGGAGCAGTCTGGATTTGATAGGACCTTGGATCGTCAGCATAAACTATTCTGGTTGGAGGTGTCCTTATGATGTACGGCCCTGGTTCATTTGCTGCATAGGGTTTGGGGTATCCTGTCTGCGCAGAATATGGATAGGGCTCCATCTCAGGATAATATTGTCTTGTGGCTACAGCATGCACCATTCGAGTCCTAGGATCTTGTACATATTGCACTTTTGGAGTATATGCTTGACCTGGCGTGTAAGCTTCGTCATGAAAATAACTCGGCTGTGGAGGAGCAGTAGTAACGTATCTCCCTGGCTCATCTGCATAAAAGAACTTGGTTGGCACGTTAGGACTGGAGTGAGCTCGTCGTTCCCTTCCATAATAATCACCAGAAGAAGGCATTCTCTGTGAGGGAAACTCCATTTGTTGTAGGTAGCTGTTTGGCATGCTGCGGGAATATTGATAAGCTTGCCTACTTTCTGTACCCAGTGAGTCAGTGGGAGTTGGAGTTCTTGAGTAGGAAAAATGTCGTGGCACAGTCAGACTCCTACTTCCCACGCTGTGCTGCCTCTGCCAGGGTATGTCTATTTGAGATGAGGTCTGTTTCCGTCCTGAATGATGCAATGCTGCATCATCAGGAATGATATCCACACGACACCTGACATGAGGGCTAGTTGCTGGTTTATCCAGACTTCCATCTTCAGTTTTATCTGGAGCATAGTGAGGTGAATATCTGCTGCTGTCGCCAATCTGAGGCTGCAGTTTGATGGGATGTACTTCATGCATTTGAGCCCTTGTTGCTGCATAGGATGACTCCCTACGCGGTGATGCTTCATTTCGCCAGCGAGAGTCTCTCGGAGCCCTTTGGGACTCTCTCCCTTTCCGCCTCGACGACGAGGAACCTTCTAAAGACACAGGAGTGAGGCTGGTCTGAACCCGAGGGGCACTTTTTGACCTGGTCCTTCTTTTATGTTCAGGGGCAACTGCCTCGCTGGGCATATCTGTAGCCACCGATTGAGGAGTTAATCTATGGCTGAAAATATCTGGAGCAGAAAAGCGGTATCTCTGCTGGCGGCCTAAGGCACTCCAGGCAACATCTGGGTTGACTGCCTGCCTATCAGCCTTCCTGTATGGGGACTCCATTAAGTATCCACGTGATCCGGGGTACTCCAATGACTTATAGTCAAAGGTTTGGCAGTGCCTTTTACTGACTTTGATCTTACTGTCCTCCAGTTTGCTGTAATTTATAGAATCACATTGTTTGGAGGGTTGCAAAGACTTGTAGTGTGAAGAAATGGGAATCACTTTTATATCTCGATGCACAGTTGATACCAGTATGTCAGGCGGGTCTGTGCGTGTCATCTTAAAGGGATTCCTTTAGTTTTCTCCATGAAGATGCTTTAATGTTGATCGTTCCTGGAGAGGAAACAAAAGAAGAATTTCAGTCAGTGGAGTTTATTTAAATGCTCACGTTTCCTTTCTAAAAACTATGGATTAAAAAGGATATGTATTTATCACAGATAACCGGTGAAAAAATTATTATGAACTTAAACTTTGGTAGCCACATGAAGTGTGTCTTCAGTGTTTTGTTACTTGTTGCTGTGCTGTCGCAAGTCTGTTTTTAATTAATTTATTCTATAATTCCGCTTTTTTCACTTGTCGAGAACCCTTGAACACCTACCAGGTCTAAACTACCAGGTGAACTGCTTCACCACTATTGTTTCTTCAGATCATATTAGGGATGTCTGGGCCAGTGACCTGCAATCAAAGATATCAGCAGTGTTCTGGGAAGAGGCAATGTCCTGGGTCCATTCCTGTTCGGTTAACTCACACTATAGGTTATTTCAATATAAGGTAATGCATAGAGTACACTATTCAAAAACAAAATTAAACCATATCTTTCCATCTGTGTCCCCTGTATGTGACAGGTGCTGTCCAGCTGAGGGTTCACTAGCGCATCTATTCTGGTTCTGCCCGACTCTGCATATTTTTTGGATTGCAATTTTTGAGTGGCTTTCGCTAGCCTATTCTAGGGACATTCAGCCAAACTATGACTTGGCCATCTTTGGATGCTCTCCACTGACGATTGCGCTACCACACAAGGTGCAGATGGCTTTGCAGACAGTAATGTTGGTGGCTAAGAAACTTGAGCTGATGAACTGGAAGTCCACCACTCCACCTTGTTTTGCACACTGGCTGAAAGAAATGTTGTCAATTATACGGATGGAAAAACTCCGTCTGCACAAATACAACACACGAAACAAATTTGAGAGAACGTGGGGACCTTTCTTGACACAGTGTCATCACCTGATAACTACGGGAATTCTGTCCAGTCTGGCTATATAACTGTGTAGCATGGTGTTGAATTGGATCCTCTTCTTCATGTAATTTTACCTTGCTCTGGAGATATTGATATTGGGACAACCTTGTCTGAACGGAATAGCTTTCCTCTTTTTAATTGTTTGGCAGTATGTCTTTTTTTTCTATTTTATTTTTTTCCCTTGGTTTTGGAATTGTTTGTTTGTGGTTGTTGTTGTTTTTTCTTTTTCTCTTCTGTATGTCCTGTTTCTGTCTTTGCAAAAAAATATTTAAACTATAAATAAAGTATTTAAAAAGTATTTAAAGTAAAAAAACTACCAGGTCTAATTTACTAAATTGAAAACATTTCTGTTCAGTAAAGCCTACAGTTAGTCTAAACTATAGTGTGTAGGGGCTAATAGTTATAGCCATAGTTGTAGTAGCTTAGACTAGAGTAGCTCCTCTTAATCACAGCTTCATCATAGCTATGCTGCTATAGGCCTACGCTGCAGGGGGACACCAACATGATCTCCTCCTCCAGCTCATTCCATAGTTAATTAGCAGCACCTTGTTACTGTACCTGTGCTCCATTTTGTTTCCTGTAGTTTATTGTGCTGTTTTACCCTCTTTTTTCTCTTTTCTTTCTGTATGTTTTCAGGCCAGAGTTTCCTGAGTTTCATGCTGACTTGCAGTTCCCTCCTCTGTCCATCCCAGCGTTTACCTCCACCTGTGTGTGTAGATGTGTTCAGGGTGTCGGCTGCCGTGGTGACCAGTGATCTAGTCTTTTTTTTTTTACTCTCCCTCTGTGGGAGTTTTTTACTTGCCATTATCCTTGATTTGTATTCAATATTATAATTTTAGTTAATGATATTTGCTCGGGGGTCATGATCTGGGTCTCTGTAAAGCGCCTAGAGACAATTGACATTGTAACAGACGCTATACAAATAAAAGTGAAATTGAATTGAATTAAACTGGAGTCAAGTAAAGATATCTTGCTGTATGGACTGTTTATAGTCTTGTAGTCTTGAACACAGCCATGAAACATTGACAGCGCTGGAGGGAAAAGTAAGTATAAACTGAGTGATTCAGTAGGACGATGACCCTAAGAGCTGAAGTAAATCAAGCACAGAAGTAGCTGAGAAAAGAAAATCGTCTCATTCAGAGTCCAGACCTCAAACCCACAGAGATGCTGTGGCGTGAACTCAGAGCTGAAGCAGGACGGTCCAACACTCCTGCAGCTCTGTGAATGCTTCATGTGTTCAATAAAGAAACGGGACATTATTTTTGAGTTTTATCAGCTCAAATACTTTGTGTTTGTCTCTCAGTGTGACTTCTGTGACGATCAGATCATGTTGTGATGGAGAAATTCATGCAGATAAGCAGAGCTTGTTAATTTTCTGAATTGGACTGGAAAAGTTGCTTATGTTTAATTAACAGAGAGACACAAATCAAGAATTAATATATTTACGGGTCCCTCTTTGATAGGATGGAATACATTAAGCATTTGTTTTTTTGTTTTTTTTACTCTTTTTAGGAGGACTCCATGCGGTCCTGCAGCACTGCTGCAGCAGGCTGTCCTGGATCACCTGGACCCAAACACAAGGACACAAGCTCAAACCTGCATTAAAGCAGCCATGTTCAGTTTTTCTCTGAATAAACGCTGCAGTGGCTGGATTCTCTGTTTCATTACACTAAGAGAAGCCCATTAAATCTGTCACCACTGGAAGCAGCGGCGGCGTGTTTACCCTCCGCTGCACAGAACCGGAGATACGTGACTGCTGCAAACTCCCAGAGTGCACCAGTGACTTTCTCAGACACTGAGAACAGCTCCCTGCTTCTGAGTCGAGAGGTCAGCGGGACTGAGAGTCGGCTGCCAAACGTAGCGTAGAAATCTATCAGTCAAACAGCTGATTCACCAGTCCCCGTCTCCGTTCGTCCTCCAGCTGTTGTTGTCAGGTGTAGAGCCTCCATGTGAGGTGTTAGAGGCAGTGCAGTGAGCTGAGCCCTCTCTTTAGCAGACTGGAGTGGAGCACCCACGTTGGAAACGAGTTTCCATCGATGCTGAATGGAGGTGGAGCTGATAAACACTTCTGACTGGGACTGAATTCTGATCCATTTTCCACTTCAGCTGACCAGTAAAGCCTGAAAATGCCACACAGAAAACTCCACTTTTAAAATATGAACTGTTTATTGGACATGGAACTTTAAAGCAGTTTCTGCATGATCATTTTTATTTTGAATATTTTATACTATTTTAAAATAAAATATATTTTAAAGCTTTATTTTTTGTTATTATTATGATTCTGAAGATCTTTTGATTATGAGGACGGGGCAGAGATCTTGAAAAAAAATCATTAGAGTTAAGCCATATGTTTGTAGATGTTTCTTATTTTTTATACAAAGGGTCATAGAGACATTAAAAGATAGATAGATAGATAGATAGATAGATAGATAGATAGATAGATAGATAGATAGATAGATAGATAGATAGATAGATAGATAGATAGATAGATAGATAGATAGATAGACAGAGGAGAAGCACAGAGATCTGAAGGACAAAAGTCAGCAATGTAATGACATTCAAGATGAATATGCTGTCTACGAGTCAAAAAAGACAATAATTGGTTCCCAGAGGAGCAGCTGTGGAAGTACAAACATGCAGAAATGACTGGAGTGATCAGTGACTAACAGCAACCTGTGTGACACCACCTGACCCAGATTCAGCTGCTGCTCCAGCTGATGCTGAGAAAGAAGCAGAAGATAAATATGGTCCTGACATGATCCATCCATCCATCCATCCATTCATCTATCCATCCATCCATCCATCCACCTACCCAACCACCCACCCATCCATCCATCCATTCATCCATCCATCCATCCATCCATCCATCCATCCATCCATCCATCCATCCATCCCCATCCATCCATCCATCCATCCATCCATCCATCCATCCATCCATCCATCCATCCATCCATCCATCCATCCATCCATCCATCCATCCATCCATCCATCTATCCATCCATTCCTCTCTACTGTCTTATTCCTAATTTAGGACCAAGGAATCAAGTACTCGTGAGCTTTAAAAAAACACACACACAGAAAAGAGCAACCGTCAAGGTGAGTAACAGTTGGTACAGTCCAGGTCAAAACTGATCAGGACATAATAAACAACAAAACGTGCTCCAGGAGGACTGGGTTTCCAACCTCTGAAACAACAAGGATTATTTAAAAGCTGTTCTTTAAAACTCTCAACCACACTTAGTTTTCTGCCACATCTTTCACCATTTCACCATACTTTCACCATTTCAGATGCACTTCTCCTCTCATCGAAGCTAAAACCTGAGTATTCTGATTGCAGTGACTGTTAGGAGACCTGTGCAGACCTGGATGATGAACTGATGGTGAGCCACTCATGTGAATCAGGTGCACTGAAGCAGGGGAACATCTAAGACCTGCAGGACTGCGACCCTCCAGGTCTGGAGGATGAGACCCCTGCATTAAAGTTATGGGACTGAAGGCAGATAACAAAGACACTGAGGAGGGTCACTCCTCTGACCGGTGACACGAGGAGGGTATCTCCTCTGACCGGTGACACGAGGAGGGTCACTCCTTTGACCGGTGACACGAGGAGGGTCACTCCTCTGACCGGTGACACGAGGAGGGTCACTCCTTGACCGGTGACACGAGGAGGGTATCTCCTCTGACCGGTGACACGAGGAGGGTCACTCCTCTGACTGGTGACACGAGACGGGTCACTCCCCTGACCGGTGACAGGAGGCGGGTCACTCCCCTGACCGGTGACACAAGGAGGGTCACTCCTTTGACCGGTGACACGAGGAGGGTCACTCCTCTGACCGGTGACATGAGACGGGTCACTCCCCTGACCGGTGACACAAGGAGGGTCACTCCTTTGACCGGTGACACGAGGAGGGTCACTCCTCTGACCGGTGACATGAGACGGGTCACTCCCCTGACCGGTGACACAAGGAGGGTCACTCCTTTGACCGGTGACACGAGGAGGGTCACTCCTCTGACCGGTGACAGGAGGCAGGTCACTCCCCTGACCGGTGACACGAGGAGGGTCACTCCCCTGACCGGTGACACGAGGAGGGGCACTCCTCTGACCGGTGACACGAGGAGGGTATCTCCTCTGACCGGTGACACGAGGAGGGTCACTCCTCTGACCGGTGACACAAGGAGGGTATCTCCTCTGACCGGTGACACGAGGAGGGTAACTCCTCTGACGGGTGACACGAGGAGGGTCACTCCTTTGACCGGTGACACGAGGAGGGTATCTCCTCTGACCGGTGACACGAGGAGGGTATCTCCTCTGACCGGTGACACGAGGCGGGTCACTCCTTTGACCGGTGACACGAGGAGGGTATCTCCTCTGACCAGTTACACGAGGAGGGTATCTCCTCTGACCGGTGACACGCGGAGGGTCACTCCTCTGACCGGTGACACGAGGCGGGTCACTCCTTTGACCGGTGACACGAGGATGGGTCACTCCTTTGACCGGTGACACGAGGAGGGTATTTCCTCTGACCGGTGACACGAGGAGGGTAACTCCTCTGACCGGTGATACCAGGCGGGCCACTCCTCTGAGCGGTGACACGAGGCGGGCCACTCCTCTGACCGGTGACAGGAGGAGGGTATCTCCTCTGACCGGTGACACCAGACGAGTCACTCCCCTGACCGGTGACAGGAGGAGGGTATCTCCTGTGAGCGGTGACACCAGACGGGTCACTCCTCTGACCGGTGACACCAGACGGGTCACCCCCCTGACCGGTGATACGCGCTGGAGCCCGACAGTCCTCCAAACTGGTCCCTTTTTTCGTAAAAAGTGCGGTCCAGCCCACGTCTTCAACAGAGGTGAAGCAGTCTCACGGTCAGTGAGCATGGTGAGCACTGTTTTCATGGTGCATTGTGGGAATAGCGCCGTAACACTGCACCAGCGGATCTGCACATCCGAGGAAATGTCTGACTGCCCGAGTGGAACAAATTCCCGCTCTCTAGAGTCGCCCTCCCCTTGAATCAGCATTCAGCTCTACGCACCAGGTCCCCCGGGTAACTCTGATAAATACGACGCCCTGCTGCAGCTCATCGTTGAGCGTTGTGTCCTGTTATGTCATCGTGCATTATTATGTGCGTTGGCTTTTGTATTTGCGTTCTGCACATAGTTTCCTACTTTGGACACAAACAGCAGGAGACAAAAGAGCCTGAACTGGGACATTTAAAGAGGAAATGTGCCTGAAAGGAGGTGATTTATGCAAACAAAAACACAGTTGTGTCTATATAGAAGACCCATCAGATACTAACAGAGCTGCAAGAAAAAGTAAGCGAACCCACAGACTAATTACTGCAACAAAAAAAAAAGCTAACTGGAGTCAATAGTTTACACTACTGGAGTTAATTGAGTGATTTTGATGGTGTGGTTTGGAGATACTTTGATAAAAGACACTGGCTTTAAGTTTATTGTTCATAAGAAGCACCTGCTGATGTGGACCCTGCCCCAAAACAGGAGATATCTGAAGACGTCGCTGATCTGCATCAGGCTGGAAGGGGATGAAAAGTCATCTAAAAGTGCTCAGGCATCCATCAGCCCCAGGTTGGACAAACTAAAATAAATAAACTCAGATAACTGTCGACTCTAGACACACACTCACAGCCGAGATGTCTCCAAAGCCACCCCGTTAGATCCTCGGTGAGTAAAGAAAGAACCACGACATCTCTGCTCTCGAGTCCACCATACGTAAGTCCTGGAAGAGCCGGGGCGTCTATGGAGACAGCCACCGCTCTGAGAAAATAAAAAATAAAATAAAAAACTGAAAAACAGCTGCGCCCCTCTGTAGTCCTGGGAAAATGGTGTGTGGATCAATAAACTATCTATGGTGTGAAAAGGGGAGAGCTTACCAACATGAAAACATCACCCCAACAATAAAAGATGAGGTCCAGGATTACCTAATACCCTCCAGGGGGGCTGTCCAGTTTCATCACACACCAGAGAGCCGACATTCTGACCCAGTCCAGACCTTAAAGCTGTTATATGTAGGAATTACATACTCAAAGATCCACCAGATAAATGCAGGAACATCTGAAGCTTTATGAAACAGATGTGCTGCGCTAGAGAAAGAATGATCCTGTTGATGAGTGGTGATGGCTGTCAGGGCTCACTTCCTCCAACTTCAGGTGGGACAAATCACCGTAGCGTTCTACCTTCGCACATTCAAGTGTAACTTACACTGGCTGAGGGCAGATTCTTCTCACGTGTCAATCACAGTGAGCGCTACCCCAGAAAGGTGAGATCACACACCAGTCAGGGGGAACCCGGTGGTAGGGATGGAACGGTTACCGGTATTACGGTAAAGCACGGTAAAGTTTTACGCGATAACGATTACCATTTATGTTTGACTTCATCTCATTATCGCGGTCGATTACCGGGATATGTAGTATCAGCCTCATTCAAGTCTGTGAGCGTGAATATGTAGCTTGTAGCATCAACATCGTAATGTTAGCATGGTGGAAAGCGGTGATAGCATGCAGGACATTTACGAACCCGCTAAAAGGACGAAGTCCAAGGTCTGGGCGTACTTTTTTTTGTTTTTTTTAAGAATGTAGAGGGACAACTGGTGGAGGACAATTATCCTGTCTGCAGAGCACTTGTTTACATTTTATTGTAATTTGTACAAGCAACTTGAAGGAGCTAAGGCTAATGCTTCAAGCTACTGAGATGTTTGACCAAGAGTAACCTGGTCGACATGCTTTGCTAACTCGCATTTCATAAACGTTACTGTTGCGTGTTGATCGAAAAATGACCAGAACAATTTTCTTCTGATGCAGTTAAAATATTAATTTATTCCATTAACTGATCCAACAACCATAACGCCAGCAGTTAGCGCCACAGCGGTCAAAAACCTTTTGCTCTTCCGGGTCAAACAGCTAACCAATAACAGGCAGCTACCTTTATACCTGACCCTCAGGTAACAACACAGCGACACCCACAGACACACAGAGTGAACTACAATTCAGAACAACATATTTGGCTCCTTTACAACTGTTTCTTTATTTGCACATTTATACGTATTTAAGGTTCAGCTTAAAATCCAAAGTTTATTTCATTTGAACTTCAATATAATTTTAGTTCCTGATAATTGTTTGCATATTTTGACCTACTATGGTTGTTAAAGTCCATCCATCCATCCATTAACTCCCGCTTGATCCGAAGTCGGGTCGCGGGGGCAGCAGCTTCAGCTGAGAGGCCCAGACCTCCCTCCCCTCGGCAGCCTCCACCAGCTCCTCTGGGAGAATCCCGAGGCATTCCCAGGCCAGATGAGAGATATAATCTGTCCAGCGGGTCCTGGGTCTTCCCCATGGTCTCCTCCCAGTTGGACATGCCCGAAACACCTCTCCAGGGAGGCGTCCGGGGGGCATCCTAACCAGATGAATCACCTCAACTGGCTCCTCTCGATGTGAAGGAGCAGCGGCTCTACTCTGAGTCTCTCCTGAATGACTGAACTCCTCACCCTATCTCTAAGGGAGAGTCCAGCCACCCTACGGAGAAAGCTCATTTCCGCCGCTTGTATCCGCGATCTCATTCTTTCGGTCACTACCCACAGTTCATGACCATAGGTGAGGGTTGGAACAAAGATCGACCAGTAAACAGAGAGCCTTGCCTTTTGGCTCAGCTCTCTCTTCACCAAAACGGACCGGTACAGAGTCTGCACCACAGCAGACGCTGCACCAATCCATCTCAACAGGACCACGTCATCTGCAAACAGCAGAGACGAGATCCCGACACCACCGAACCGGAACCCTTCCGCTCCTTGGCTGCGCCTAGAAATTCTGTCCATAAACGTTATGAACAGAATCAGTTGTTAAAGTGTTTATTTAAATTTGCACCAGACAAATAAGCTTCGTTCCTGTTATTTATTTTGTTCATTTAAAATTAAACCTCTTTTTGTACCAGTTGTTTGCCCTTTTAATGTGAAAGTTTCATTTTGATAAAATTTTGGCTTCTGATGTTTTAGTATGCCAAGAAAATCAGAAGATTTTGTAAAATTGTTTAAATATATGTGGTTTTTTGGACATTTTTACAGCAATTAAGAATATCGCGGTAATATCGTAAACCGTGATAATTTGGTCACCAAAATCGAGATATCAGATTTTCCACATCATTACATCCCTACTCGGTGAGCAGTCAGCGGCAACTGAATCATTATGTGTGAACAACTCAAAGATGCAAAGATCACTAAGCCTGTCAAATATCTGCAGCTGTCGGGGGGACTCCCCGACGACAGCCAATGAGAGAGTGAGGAACGGGATGACATCACAGAGAGAAGGGGCTTCCTGCAGAGTGAGCAGGGGCGGAGATGCTGGAAACTTTCCATGAAGCAACACACCAAGCATCCCAGTAGATTTATTCCCCCAGCCTCTGCAGCACAGAAAGCCCTGCAGCAGTGGATCCACTCGTTCAACCTCGTTCATGGCCTCGTTCACGAAACGTTAGCAGAACGGATTTGTGCAAAATATGAATAATTAGCAAAATTTCAAATTCATCCTAATTAATGGGTATCCACGCGTCAGATAGTGTTTCTTAAAGCGTCAGTGGTTAAATCGACTTGCTGACAGACCCCCCCCCAGCCACTCCTGTCGTTACAGAGACACCAACGGTGGAGTCCAGAGGTTTATCAGACAACGGAGACCAGCTGTCTGCAGCTGCAGCACAGTTTTGCTGATACAGAGAAATGGCTTCTTTTTTTTTTTGCATCCATATCAAACCATTTTCAAACCAGCTTCACCTCCTGAATGCTTCCTTGGACGCATGACACGGCGTTAAATATCTGCATTAAATCACACGCTTCCTTCTGAAAAACATCTGGGTCTTATGTGTATCTGCATATCGTACATGAATCTGGAGCCGTTTTCAGTCATGACGGCGAACTGAACTTCCTTCTCAGCTGCTTCCTGTTCGGGGTCGTCGCAGCGTTCACGCACGTTTTTATGCCGGATGTCCTTCCTGATGTGACCAGGGTTCAAACTCGGACCTCCACGTGGAGGCGACAGCACGACCACCAAGCCACTGAGTCTCTTCAGGAACTAGTGGTGGGCGGATCGATCTAAATATCGATAATATCGATACCAATGCTGGTATCGATATCGCATGATACTCGTGTAAAAAGATCGAAACTCAAGCTTTTTTTTTCTTCTCTCCCACAACACTAGGAATTTATTGAAGTTTGTGTCTGACACGCTGTCACTGTGTCCTCCCCCTCCTCCTCCTCTCTCCTCTTCTCTTTTGACGTTGCATCATCACATGGCTCAGCGGCGTCGGCCAAACAAGCAGGCAGGTAGACTCAGTCTGGCCCCTCCCCCCAGGCCCACCCACTTAGAAAAAACATTAAGAACAGAACAATTCAACTCCAATCAATATTTACACAAAAATGTTAATTGTGATAATAAAGTATTTTGCTGTCACCTATAAAGTTTGCCAAAATGTTATCCTAGGTTTTAACAAAATAATCCTAAAACAAAAATCACAAAAACGGCAAAAGGTCAGGAGTTTCATGATAGATTAAGCTTAATATGAAAAAGTATCGGTATCAGTATTGGTATTGGTATTAGTATCGGTATCGGTATCGGCAATACTGGCCCTGTATTTACTTGGTATCGGTCGATACCAATATTCCCAGTATTGCCCACCTCTATCAGGAACAGTTGGCCTTTCTGTTTTCATTTCTTTCTATTTTTCCATTTAGAAAGCTGTTTGAGCTGTTTCAGATTTGTGCTTGTCGCAGAGATGCCCCCGTCACTTTTGATTTATACTAGCCCAGTCTCCGCTATGTTGTTCCACGCCACAAGACGGTTCAGATGGTAAAAATTAGCTCCTTTATGACAGTTAAAACAGCTGTTGACTAGGGATGCACATTTTGGATTTTTTTTTTATGACCGTTAACCGACGCCCTTTAACGATTAATAACCGTTAACCGATAAGTCCGGGAGGGTTGGCTGCCGCGATGTTGCGCGCGTTGTCGTGGACACATGTGGACACTTCCCCGTGTTTACTCTCGCAGCAATGTGTCGCTGTCACTTTTGGTTTATACTAGCGCGGTCTCCGCTATGTTTTTCCACGCCACAACGCAAGAGCGACAATCACAAACTAGCTAAACTTACTAAACTTATCTCTTGCGTTTTTCCACTTCCTCACCGTCTCGGCCGTATCCAGACCCACATTCATCGCTATCTCCCTCCATGAATGACTAGAATATGTGCTGTCTTTGTAGTGTGAAGAACCAGAATCGTACAGATGTGGGTACTTCCTCATTTTTTCAATGACACGCTCTTTTCTACGCAAATGTAGAATTGACCAATCACAGGCCTGTTGCACCTGTTGACACACCCCCATGAGTTGAATGAATTACGTAGCTTAAAAACAAAATTGACCTTTAGTATTAATCGGTTAGAGTTACTGTTATCGGTTAACGGTTAACCATGTGCATCCTTCCTGTTGACCCCATCAAAGTTCCTTCCTGGTTCTCCAGACCGTAAACATCTACCTGCAGGTAAGACGATAACTACTAACAGGAACTTCACACAGCCACACTTAAGAAAAAAAACTCTTTTAGTGAGCCAAGACCATGTGGTGTTTATTATAGCCTGTAATAACACCAGGTAGTAATGCATATCCATTTATTTCCTGAGCAGTGAAACACGATGCACGACGTAGTTTACTGCACGTTGGTATTCCGTTCAAAATAAAGACAGAAACACTCGCCTAAAAAAGGACCTGCATTAAAATTCAGGCAGCAGGCTGTGTTTTGTTAGTGCTCAATGACCCACAGCCCTGCAGAGAAAAAACAGGGTCAGATAATTGGGCCTTTCAGGCCTGAGAGGATATGAAATTGTGTTATTCAGCTCCCTTGAACACTGGACCAGTTGCTGCACTGGAAGCTTGTTTCAATCTCGATCTTAACTCATCATAAACAGAAAACCTGTATAGCTTGTATCTTCGAATCATTTTTTAATTTCCCTTGAAGGTGAATGAAGTAGAGCCAAACACAGTGAGGTGGGCTTGAAGAATAATTTTTACATCTATAGGTGCTCCTAACATATGCTCCATATATGACAGCGATAGTGTTACAGTCCTTCTTGCTTCCCTCTGCTCATTATAATGGTTTACTGGTTTACTGCATAGGCTCTTCAGCAAGGAAATAGGGGTTTTATCTCTCTTATGACATCCTGTCATACAAGACAGACGTGGCATTTTACCATCTGTGCCAGTCTCGTTTCACACCCCCATACCATCCACTTCAAGGGCATGGAACGCCACGTCTCTATTACAAATACATTTAATCCTGTTACTATTAATATCTATATATTTTTAATATTGATTGAAGAAAAGCAAGGGGACTGGAAATGAAAGACGGCCAAACCCAGGATCCAGCTTTGCTGCTTTCAAGATATTTTAACTCCTTAGAAGTTGGTTTGGATCAGAGTTTGGTGTCTCAGGATCTATTTTTATCAGACGGGTAAACCAAAGTGGAGTTTGAAGTTCTTTTTCTTTAGGTTTCCTTAAGATAAAGTATCAGTCCAAGCACAGAACCCTGTGGAACACCATGACTATTTGTTCATATCAACAAACAGGAATCTATCAGGTAAATATAATTCAAACAAGCCTCAACTATTTCCTTTTATCCAAATAACCTCTTTAATGCAATGTTATGACTGATGATATCAAACACCAGTACAGACACCAGTCCACCGTCTGAGGTCTATCAGGACCAGTACAGACACCGGTCCACCGTCTGAGGTCTATCGGGACCAGTACAGACACCGGTCCACCGTCTGAGGTCTATCGGGACCAGTACAGACACCGCTCCACCGTCTGAGATCTATCAGGACCAGTACAAACACCAGTCCACCGTCTGAGATCTATCAGGACCAGTACAGATACTGGTCCAGTATCTGAGGTCTATCAGGACCAGTACAGACACCAGTCCACCATCTGAGATCTATCAGGACTAGTACAGACACCGGTCCACCATCTGAGATCTATCGGGACCAGTACAGACACCGGTCCCCGTCTGAGATCTATCAGGACCAGTACAGACACCGGTCCAGCGTCTGAGGTCTATCGGGACCAGTACAGACACCGGTCCCCGTCTGAGATCTATCAGGACCAGTACAGACACCGGTCCAGCGTCTGAGGTCTATCGGGACCAGTACAGACACCGGTCTACCGTCTGAGGTCTATCGGGACCAGTACAGACACCGCTCCACCGTCTGAGATCTATCAGGACGAGTACAGACACCAGTCCACCGTCTGAGATCTATCAGGACCAGTACAGACACCAGTCCACCATCTGAGATCTATCAGGACTAGTACAGACACCGGTCCAGTATCTGAGATCTATCAGGACCAGTACAGATACCAGTCCACCATCTGAGATCTATCAGGACTAGTACAGACACCGGTCCAGTATCTGAGATCTATCAGGACCAGTACAGATACCAGTCCACCATCTGAGATCTATCAGGACCAGTACAGACACCAGTCCACTGTCTGAGATCTATCAGGACCAGTACAGACACCAGTCCACTGTCTGAGATCTATCAGGACCAGTACAGACCCCAGTCCACCATCTGAGGTCTATCAGGACCAGTACAGACACCAGTCCACCATTTGAGGTCTATCAGGACCAGTACAGACACCAGTCCACCATCTGAGGTCTATCAGGACCAGTACAGACACCAGTCTACTGTCTGAGATCTATCAGGACCAGTATGGACACTGTTCCAGTATCGGAGGTCATGTGGAGATCACTGGTACCATGTGTAATTAATGATGACCCGGTCACCTCACTGTTAGAACCTTTCTGGTTCAGATCTTAGCTGGGTTCTTTCTTTGTGGAGTTTCCATGTTCAAGCTTGATCAAACAGATTTAACTTCAACAGCGTTAAATTGGTTCAAGTTAAAATCCTCCTTAATGGGTCAACTGTTCCACCCGCTCTCACAAAGTTGTACCTGCATCAAATAGCAATGGCAAAGGATTATGGATAATCCTCAGAGCAGAGGAGGATTTCCTACTGATGTCATGTGTCTACGAACATCTGTAGACAACTTTAACGATGCTAAACCACTTAAAGTAGCCATATTCTGTTTTCTGACTTGTTATGATGAATCATCATCTTAGACGTTATTAGAGGTTCAAAAATCAAGGTAAACATATCTTGTGGCGTACCTGTGCACTAATCCCGGTGAGACTGCCTCCTTCTGGTGTTTTTGATAGCGTCAGTGACATCAGAGAGGGTGGGGTTTACCTGTAAACTCAGACTTTCCTGCAGTTCAAAAGGGAAACCTGACAAGTGAGGTGCAAAGATCAAGGTTTTTTTTTTTTCCATTTTGATGGATCTGCTGGGACTTCTAACTAGAGCTGAGCGATTTTATCGATTCTGCAATATATATCGATATTTTATCGAGTATCGATTTTTCAGAAACGGGTATCGATATTCTAAGCTTCTTTCAAAACCCCCATGTCCCACCTTTAAAAGCTTGCAAGCAACAATTTGCACTGTTTAAATAAATGAAACTATTTTTCTCAACAAATCTTTTATTCATTTAGTCCAGCATTTGCAAGCTGTCTGTCAGCCATATAATGTGTAATTGATGCTTTCAGTTCAATTAATTCAAACAAAGTCATTGGAACACTCACAAGATGTCACCAAAATCACTTTGTCCCTTTAAAATCTTTCGGAAAATGATGTAAATGTATTGTAAGATGAATATCGATATATATCGTATCGTGAGCCGAATATCGTGTGCTGTATCGTATCGCAATATTAGTGTATCGCTACAGCCCTACTTCTAACTATGTGCTTTGCTTTTGTTTTCAAAACGTCTCCGGAGAAATGTGGTTTTGGTCGTGAGGGAAAGCTGGTGTCCATGGTTCATCCATCCCTGTTAATACAGCATGGACAGAAAAATGTCCTTTACTGGACAGAGTCATGGACGTTCAAGGGCTGCACGTCGGTAAGCCTCCGGGATTCTGACCAATCAGAAAACACTCCAGCCAAATCTGCTCATTTCAGCAAGAGCCTCTGTGTGAGAGTCTTGATCACTCTGAAATAATTACAGTGTTTTGGAGTTGGGCCAGGCACAAAGCTTCTCCAGAAATTAAAGTGAACATCACCGTATGAGCCAGTAGCTCAGTGTGTGCAGTTAAACTTGACTCCCTGGCAGTAAATAGTCGATGCAGATACTAAAATATATAATGTATTATTTCTGTTCCACATGGGAGTGGAGGGCTGGCGTTAGCAACACTAGCATTAGCATCAAGCCAACCCATCCATGAAGAACTTAACCTTCTTTCCCTTGAACGCTGGCAACAAACACTCTCCCAGAACACAGACCAAGAGATTCACAAGCATCTGCCTCTGCTGAGCGTCCTGTCCCACACCAGCAGCTGCTCTGATTCTTTGGGAAACCTTTATGTTCATATTTCTGGGTCCTGTTTAGCATCACCGCTGAGCATTGTGCATTCACGCCTGCAGTATTATATTATTTTACTAGATGCCAGAGTGGCACAGGACAAGGATGAGGGCGGTGAAAAAGGTGAGCACACAGAGATGAACTGTTCAGAGTGATAAGGAGAGTGGGAAAGAGGAGGGAAAGAGGTGAAAGAGCAGGTGCAGGGCCACCGGGTGGATCAGCGGTTAAACAGAGGCAGCAGTCCTCCTGCAGCAGTCGCAGGTTCAGTTAGTGGTCTGTGACTCTCTCGCTGTAAGTAAAGGCCACATGAGGCACGAAATCTTTGAAAAACGAGAGTGCGAGCAGGATGGGATGGGTGGAGGATGGTCTCTGGAGATATCTGTGATAGAAGAGTAAAGGTTTGTCTTTACGGCCTGGAGACGGCAGCACTGACCGAGAGGCAGGAAGCAAAGCTGGAGGAGGCAGAGTTGAAGATGTTCAGTTTTCCTCTGGGAGTGACAAGGCCGGATAGGATTAAGAGCCAGCGCATCAGAGGAACAGTCAGGATTAGACGTCTTGGAGACAGAATAAGAGAGGCTAGGCTGAGATGGCTCGAACGCATAAAGAGAAAGGTTAGTGCATAAACTGAAGGATAGATAGAGAGAGAGGAGATTTCTGGATGTGGTGAAAGAGGACGCACAGTCATATGAAGATGCAGGTGACAGATAGAAACAAGCGGTCTGCTCTGGTGACCCCTGAGCGGGAAAACCCAAAGAAGAAAAGAAGAGAGAGTATCACCTGGATCTGGTCTGTGCCGCACTTTCAATCCATCATCCTCAGTCTGAAAGTCATAGCTCTATGTGACCAGCTGGGGAACGCTGATGCAGCTCATCTGGCTGCACCGTTATTCAATGAATATTCACTTCACTAAAGAAACTGTATTTTTATCAGACGTAAACCGGCATGATTGAACTGACTGTTGCTACTGAATATAATTCATCCATCTGTCTGTGAATCTGTGTGGCACACTGACTGCTTCCATGCATGTGGCCTCTGGACAACTCTGCAACATCTGGCTGAGCTCTTCTGCCGCTCTGGCGGTCTTCTCGGGAAAAAAAAAAAAACCCCACTGAGCCTCTGTAGCAGAGCCAAGGGCCTGTCTAGAGTGAAATGACAGGATCCAGGGTTGCAGAGCTGCAAATCCTACAGACCGTCGCATTGACGCGCTGAGCTGGCCGCCACTGCGCATGTGAGCGCCGCCGCCGCGGTGCTGCCGCTGCTGCGGCCGCCGCTGCCGCTGCTGCTGCATGCAGGCGGCTGTTGCCCGGAGCCACCGATGAGGATGATGTCAGCGCGCGAGCACGGAAGCACGTTAGTCCCAGATCACAGCCGCGGGGCTGCACCAGCAGCAAATTACTCAGTGCAACCCCCCCCCCCCCCCCCCCCACCTCCGCGTGTTCGGAACACGCACGCGCCAAACGGTTTCACGCACGACGAAAGCCTGCACGACCCACGCCGGGTTCGCCGTGAATTCACGACACGCAGACGGCGGATCAAAGCTCATATTTGATCCTGAAAGACGACGGAGGACCGGAGCGTCATGCGGTGCGCGCGTGCGGCACGCGGAGCAAGACGAGCGCGGGTCTTACCGCATCAGCCCGGACCCCCAGCCCGCTGTCCATCTTCCGTCAGGGATGAGGAGGAGAAGCGGTGCGGCGGTGGTTTCCCGATGACGACATCGGACATGTGAAAGAAGGTAGAGCTGCAGCGCGCCGCTCATTGGTCCGCCTCCAGGAGCGCTCTCGCTCTCTCTCTCTCTCTCTCCTCCCTATGTCACCGCGCGGCTGAAGCTGCGCAACGCCGCTGCGCCGTCGACGATGTGGCCGCAACCACAACCCACCCTGCCTCCCACCCTCCCTTACACCCCCCCCCCCCCCCCCCCCCCCGTGTCCATCATGCCTGGAGCGCCCGCGGACAGGCTCGCGCTTTAAACCTCCAGATGTAACCGTGCGTGTCCCCAGCTTCCATCTGTTTCCCTCTAAACATATTTCTGCAAATCTACAAATCTGCTTCACATTAAATCTTTATCCGTGCTGGAGCCAGCGCACACATCTGAATGGTTGGACTGGATCTGTCATAAAATCAAAACACCAAACTGGTTTAAACAGGTTTAAAGGTTAAATGGATCTCAGGACCAGTGGCTGTCTCTGAGCAGGAACCAGTACAGGAACTGGTCTGGAGGAACATCCAGACCAGCAGGCAGCCTTAGGAGCATCAGAGCTGGACTCAGGAAACAGGAAGTGATTGATCTGATTCCTATATCGCTCTGAGCAGCTGGGAGATGGCGCCAAACCGAGGAGCTGCAGAGATGCTGAGTTTGCTGAGGCAGGAACAGCACTTTGAGAAGTGAGAAGACAGGTTGCTCATCGGGGGATTTGGTGTGCAGGTTGCTCCAGGGCTCTGAGGAGACGGTTGCAGTTCTGGGGAGGGTGATCAGTGACGTCAGCACAGTCACATCCAGTAAGCTCCTCCTCCCTGAAGTCATATCCAGAAGCACAGAGGGTCAGAGTTGTAATCACACACAGTCCAAAAAAAAAATCCAAATCTTATTTAAACCCTTTCCCCAAATGATCCAGGTCAGAAAGACTAAATAATAACGGGGTCAGAACAGACAGGGACTTAGAGCTGGGGCAGAAAAGCCGGTCCAAAAGCAGGTTCGGTCAGGTTCAGAGGCCTGGATGGCAGATTCCTGACATACAGCAGTTTACAGCAGAGTTCTTCCATTTTCAGCAGCGAAAAAGTATTTGAACAATAGAGACTGCCCGAGTACCAAAACATGACGTGTACCGGGGCAGCGCTCACTCTCATCCGGGCCTTTGCAGATACTGGTACTGGATACTGGATTCTACTGGTGTCCCCCAGTTACTCCAGGACCACCACTCCTGTAGCCGCTAGCGCTGGCCTGATCCTGGTCGGAACGACGGGAACATCACCTGGAATTTCTTGAAGTCCATCACATCAACGTTCTCTCCTCTTCTGTCCTTCCTCTCACGCTGAATCAGTTCCTTCCATCTTCTCTGCAGGAAGATCTTTCAGCTACTTCAGCTACTACACAGCAGCCATGAAGGGATGGGTCTGTAGCTTCTTTGTTTTGGATCTGTGTGATTTACAATTCAATTCAATTCAATTCAATTCAATTCAATTCAATTCAATTCAGTTTTATTTGTATAGCGTCTGTTACAATGTCAATTGTCTCTAGGTTTACAGAGACCCAGATCATGACCCCCAAGCAAATATCATTAACTAAATTTATAATATTGATTCTTAAACAAGGATAATGGCAGGTAAAAAAAAAAAAAAAAACTCCCACAGAGGGAGAAAAAAAACCTTTATACCAAACAGTGGCAAGAAAAAACTTCACTTTAAGAGGAACAAACCTTGATCAGGACCTGGATCATATGGGGAGACCTTCCTGATGAAGACCAGCTGGATAAAGAAAGAAAAGAGAAGAGACAGGACAGAGAGAGGATGGAGGACAGAGAGAGGATGGAGGACAGAGAGAGGAGAGACACAAATGACTGAATATAAAGACCATATAAACATAAACAGATGCAGGTAGCAGCACTGAGGTGAGATGATCAGAGGACTAGATCACTGGTCACCACGGCAGCCGACACCCTGAACACACCTACACACACAGGTGGAGGTAAACGCTGGGATGGACAGAGGAGGGAACTGCAAGTTTGCATGAAACCCAAGAAACTCTGGTCTGAAAACATACAGAAAGAAGAGAAAAAAGGAGGGAAAACAGCACAACAAACTACAGGAAAGAAAATGGAGCACAGTTACAGTAACGAGGTGCTCCTAATTAACTATGGAATGAGCTGGAGGATGAAGGGAGGAGGAAAGGGAGGGAAAGGGAGAAGAGCAGTGGAGATACCACTCAGCAGATCATGTTGGTGTCCCCCTGCAGCGTAGGCCTATAGCAGCATAGCTATGATGAAGCTGTGATTAAGACGAGCTACTCTAGTCTGAGCTACTACAACTATAGTTATAACTAGAAAATTCCGGAGAAATTTTGATATGTGCATGCCCGCTTGCAGCACATTTATTGTCGCTCGCTGCTGCTTAATGCACGTCCGTCTTCAGAGCAGGGTCATGTTTGGACGTGTTACCCGTTACGCTCTTATAGACCAATAGACCAAGAATAGACCAAACACCAAATAGTGTTTGGTCTATTCTTTACATAGAATCGACAGCCTTTTTTTTGGATTTTTTTCTTCCTTAGCATCTTAATACCCAAGATGCCCCTGCTTCGCAGGGGCATCTTGGGTATCTTGGGTATCTTGGGTATCTTGGGTCTGTGTGTGTTTACACTTGATTAAAATGGCCCTCTGCTTCGCAGAGGGCCATTTTACCCTCTGCTTCGCAGAGGGCCATTTTACTGCATAACAATATGTGCTGCCACATATTATAACAATAACATTTTATTTTTTGATGTGGAGACACATCATATTGATAAGGAATGGGATGAACTAAAGCTCATATGTGAGTCAAGGCTGTGATAATTCTCATAATATATCATATACTGTGCCTGAAGAACAGGCAGAAAGGGGCGGGGCTTCAGGGGAGCCAGTCACATGTGCGGCTCCTCCTGCGTGTGTATGTGTGTCTGTGAGAGGGGGAGAGAGAAAAAAAAGGCAGCGACCACCTAATTACACTGTGTCCAGTCAGTCCAAACCTGGATTTCTGTGTCCGAACAAACGGCTGTAATTCAAAGGCTGAATAAGTTTTTGAAAAAATTCTTGAACCGTGAGCGCCACAAGGCTTTCAGCTACGTGGTGATATATATTTTATTTCGTAAATGTTTTCCGTTTTTAAACTAGAGCAGTTTTAAAAAGTATATATTTAGCCTCTGGAGCAGTAGGCTGTTGATTCTGTCAAAGTCCGATTTTCCATGTCCCGAACAAACTGCTCTAATTCAAAAACCGAATGAGTTTTGGAAAAAATGTTTGAACCGTGAGCGCCACAAGGCTTTCAGGATTACAGGGATATATTTCTTTTTTCTCAAATGTCTACGGTTTTTAAATGACGGCAGTGTAAAAAACATGAAACTTTTTCTTGTCAGACGAGAGAAATCAGAAATCCCCCCATAGAAATATATAGGAGCCGGGAAGGATCACCTTGAACTCTAGGTTGATTTGACAGAAAACTAAACACCACACAGACACAGAAGTCACATCATCTGAAAGAGGACAAAAATGCCTACGTTTTGATGTATAATTTATGTAGGTTGAGCAAAAGGAGTGGACGTGAAAAAGGAAAAGGCACTTTTAATTTTTTTTTTCTTCTCTCCTCGGAGCTAGAGTGCGTGATGACATCACTAGAGTGAGGAGGGTTTTTTGAAGATCTTGTAAAAATCATAAAACGTAAATCGCGATTTCTCAAAGACCGTAAATCACAACAATACACGGCTTCAGTATGTCATAGGTCAAAGTCTTGTGACCCGTTTAAACTTCGAATGGTGTCTCTGTGATGAAATATGGCTGAGCTATAGAGCTCCAAAGAGGGCTGGGTTTGAGCTGATTTGAGCAGATTTGCTCGGAATCCGGCAAAATCCCATTCATTTCTATGGGACAATTTTCGCCGTTTTTTGCGTCTAGCGTCGCCACGGTAACACTTTTGACGGAGAAAAGTAATAGCCCGCATCGCACGGTCGAGACCTACGTTTTGATATATTTCATGCATGTGTGCACCTTACGGTTATGGCCCTATTAACGGACGAAAAATGATGCGGAATAAGAAAAAAAAAAAAAGAAAAAAAGGGAAACCCATCCTGGATACTAATATTACGCCTTCAAAAACGCGTTTTTTGTCGTTTTCTCAGTCGTTTTTTTTTTTTTTTGGATTTTTTTCTTCCATAGCGAGGGCGGTGTAACCCAAGATGCCCCGGCTTCGCCGGGGCATCTTGGGTATTAAGACAGTTGGGTAAAATGGCCCTCTGCTTCGCAGAGGGCCATTTTACTGCATTACAATATGTGCATGCCACTACTTTGGCATGCACATAACTATTAGCCCCTACACACTATAGTTTAGACTAACTGTAGGCTTTACTGAACAGAAATGTTTTCAGTTTAGTTTTAAAGGTGGAGGTGGTGTCAGCCTCCTGAACCCAAACTGGTAGCTGGTTCCAGAATAAAGGTGCCTGGTAGCAGAAGGCCCGTCCTCCAAACCTACTTTTAGATATTCTAGGAACGACGAGTAATCCTGCACTCTGAGAGCAGAGAGCTCTATTAGGAGCATAACATGCTATCAAGGTCTGGTAGATAACGAGGAGCTAGGACATTAAGGGCCTTATATGTGAGAAGCAGAATTTTAAACGATTCTAAATTTCACGGGGAGCCGATGGAGGTGAAGCTAACACGGGAGAGATGTGATCTCGCTGACAGATTCCTGTCAGCACCCTCGCTGCTGCGTTCTGGATCAGTTGGAGGCTATTCAGCGACATTACAATAATCCAGTCTAGAAATGAAGCGTGGATTAATTTTCCAGCATCACCCTGGGAGAGGATGCTTTTAATCTTGGAGATGTTTCAGAGATGAAAAAAGGTTGTCTGACAAACCTGATTAATATGCTGCTTAAATTACATATCCTGATCAAAAATGACTCCAACACTCCACAGCATGACAGTAGTTCACCATGGTGGTTGTTTGAAGGCAAATAATGACATAAAATTAATTCTGTATCGCTGTTTTCGTTACCAGAAGTGGTCGTGTCAACAAAAAAAGCCCCAAATGTAAGGTTTTAGTGCCACCTGGTGGATACAAATAGCAGCATTTCGCAGTTCTTGGGTAGCCTCTATTGAATAAAAATTCCCTAACTGTCCAGGTGAGGATCCTTCCCTCCTCACCTCAAGACAAATGAAGCAGCTCACAGGTCTGGAGTTGATATCAGGTACAACTAAGAGAGAGAGAGAGAGAGAGAGAGAGAGAGATCCCCAGGTGTGGCTAAATCACTAGTGACAGGAAAGACAGGTGAAAAAAAAAAAGCTTCCATGTTCTGAATCAGCTCCTTTAGATCAGCCATTCCCAAACTTCAGAATACCAAGGCCCAGCTTGAAATGTGAAAAATCTCCGCGGTCCACCGAAACCTTTAATCACAACTGTGATCAACATACAGAACTAGGAACCATGATCCGATATTAATGTAAGGGGTCAACAAATAAGGTGACACATGTCATATTAAGTTAAGATGACAGTAGAATAACACTTAATTGGGTTGTTCTATTACTTATTAATGCTTTTTAATCATGTCATGAATACTTTACAGTAATTAAAAACATATTTAAAAAAGATCGAGGATTTAAAACACGTTTAATTTTGATGACCTCTCACGGCCCACCTGCAGTACCACAACGGCCCACCAGGGGGCCACGACCCACACTTTGGGAATCACTGCTTTAGATGAAAACCAACATGTATCAGACTGGAAAGAAACAGCTGATGATCCAAAGCATACGTCAAACACGGTGGAGTCAGTATTATGGTATGGGGATGTACGGATGATGGTGTCACTGGTGTTTATGGGTGATGTGTCTGCTGACAGAAGGAGCGGGATGAATTCCCAGCTGGATGAATTCACATCTGTATAGTGCTTCACTCTTTGCTCACGTCCAGATAAATCCTCCAGAACTGACATTACTCCACAGTGCAGATGGGTAACGACCCTTAACACACTGGGAAAAGGAAAACTGGGATATTCTGCAGTGGCCAGTCCAGTCGGCTGATCTCATCCCAGCAGAGCAGCAGTTCAGTTACTGGAGGCAGAAAGACCGTCGAACAGGCAGCAGCTGTAGGTGGCCAGGTGTCAGATTCCAGATGTTTCCTGTCAGGTTCACAGCAGGAACAGACAGCTTACACTGAGCAGGGAAACACTGACTGTGTTACTGTCTCTGCTCACAGAACTGAGAATTAGTTTATTCCAGCTATGAATAAAACAAGCTTAACTCAGAGTACAGAAATATCCAGAAGAATACTGGTTTACTGGTTTACATTAACAAGAACTCAATCAGGCTTAACTTTGAGCATAAAGAGCGTATGAGTGCAGTTATTGCAGGAATGGTTCTGTATCTGTCTTAAACTGCTACGAGGATTAAATCCAACAACTGGATTTAGTAAAACTACAAATGTATTCATCCACAGGAAGAAAGACGTTATACGATCGATCTGCTACAAAGATGAGTTGTCGTGCCTTTACTTGAGCGTGCACGTCCCACGGGCGTGGATGGATGTGTGATGGAGCTGAGCAGAGCTGCACATCTGGTTCGGTTTTGGACGTTGCATTTTAGCGACAGACCGAGCCTCCGTTAACGTCGCTGATTCGCCACTCTGTCCTCCTCCTCTGAGTCTGATGGCTGACAGGCAGCCTGCTGTCATGACGACCGTCACTCTCACGCATCAGCCGGTCGGTCTCCGGTTAACAGACTGGGACGCTGTTAGAGCACCAGCTTCTCTCTTTGACCCACAAAATCTCAACAGGAGGATGTGACGGACAGTGATGGACAGTGAAGACACCACTCTGGTGATGATGATGTAATCTAGACGCGTAGGAGTAAATTTACCTTTCGCTCCTCTGCCAGTTTGCCAACCATGATAGTGACATCACATCTGTGGTTCTTCATAGATGGCTCTGACCTTGTGCTGAAAGTGTCAAATATCACATAATCTTCCAGAATTTTAGGTTTAATTGTACAAACAGACCTCGTCAAGCATAAAAAGCGACATTAAGCAGTGCTCCACATCTGCTTTAGATGTGTTAAATGTGCTTCCAGATGTTGATTCTGCTCAGAACAGTCCAGAGTGTCCTCTCGAGGGCAGATGTGCACGGTTCACAGTACTGTAATCCCTTATTTTTCGCAGTTAATGGGGACCGGCGCCCCCCCTCCGCGAAAATCAAAATCTGCGAACTGGAGCCGGAGCCCCCCGAGCCTAAACAATGTGTTTAAAATATGTTTAAAAACCGCAAAAAAATAGCGAGACACTGCAGTGAATCAAGACAAAGGCTCAACTGTGGTCTTTCTGTTACCTTCACAGCCTCTGGTCTCTGAACCGTAGTAAAGAAACTGCTGGTATTGTGCTATTTTTGGCTTGTAATTAGCGGCTAACACGCTAACAACAACAAAAGAAACAGTCTGGTTTTCTCTGCATGGAATGAGCACTTTATTCTGTCACTGCAGGAACTTGTAACATCACACAGGTTGTATTGTTGGGCTCCTGTCGGTTAACAGAGAATGTAAATCTATACACGCTGGGCTGCTGTTGATGCCCACTACACTTTTCATCTAACCCCGTTTTCATTCTGCCGTCCCACGACACACACACTACATTACCCATAAGGCCACCCCATTACCCATAAGGCCCCCTTCTTAAAGGGGCCAGGTTGGCTCACAACATTTCTTCACTGTGAGAGAACGCACACAACATCCTGTGATGTTTCCTCAATTTTTAAAATTTTTTAAAATGATATTATATATTTCTGAAAAATCGAAAGTGAATAACTAAAACCGCGGAACTTAAACCGCGAATTGGTGAGGGATCACTGTACCGCTGTGTGGCAGATTCATTCAGTAATCTGGATAGATGTTTTCGGTCCTGCTGTCCTTGCTCTCACGTTCCTGCAGCGTCCCCCAGATGGCGGGCGTCGTCCTGAATGATGTTCTGTGGCCTCTTTGTGACCCGCGTCGTGTGAATTATCCTTCGGTGATGGGAAGGATGAACGTTGCAGATTCAGTCACACCCTGGACCGCCTTCCTGTCCTGTACGGTGGAGTTCGTTACGGTGCTCTCCACAAGCACACCTGTGCAGGTGACTGAGGGGTCTGGAGGCTGCTCCAGTCTCTGCTGATCCTCCCTGACTATCACCCGTGAGAAGGGTGGCGTCCTGGTCTGTCTTCTGCTTCTGCTGGACAATCATCTCCTCAGCCTTCTCAGCATTTAAGAAGAGACTGTTAGCGAACGCTCCAGGATGCCAGATGAGCCACTTCCTCCCTGGAGGCTGCCTCCGCTCCACCAGTTATCAGCCCAGTGACATCATCAATGATGATGGAGGCGTTGGTCTGGGAGGAGGTGTCGTAGGTGAAGATGGTGGACTGAGGTCAGTGCTCTCCTGAATGCCCATCAAAAACATAATTCTCGACGAAATGATTCCAGTACAAAAGGACTCGTGATCATGAAGATCCTGGCAGTTTGAACTGGACGTTGCCTGTCAGAATATTCAGCAAAGTATTTAATGAGCCAGAGAGCCGATCAGCTAAATGATGGTCTGATCTCGCCTGTCAGGTGTGTAGCAGCTGTCTCAGGTGAGACCAGGAGCCTGATGACATCACCGTCATCAGGCTCCATTCCACATCAGAAACCAGGGGTCAAAGGTTATCTGTCATCTGTCATCGTACAGCAGAGCGTGAATGTTCCTTAAATAGCAGCTGCTTTTATGTAACAGGATACTGTGATGTGGACGTTACATAAACGAAGATGCTGGACCTCCGTGTCTCTGTCTCAGGTCAGTGTCAGGCTCTGATGCCTGGGTGGGGTTACACTCACCTGTAAGCGATACGGCCTCATGAATACCTGGCTTTTCATAAATAATTACCGAGCTGGTGAGCTGTCGCGAGCGCGTGGATACAGACGGGTTGCCGGCAGGTGAAGCAGTCAGAGTGAATGGAGCTACGCGGCCGGGATGGACGTCTCTGCTCTACCCAATAACAATCACCCAGAGAAGTTCCTCCAGCTGGACGTGGGGACGCTGGGGGCCACACATGGCATGTTCCAGTATGGAGCGCTCGTGTCCAGTCAGAGACGATGGCACAACAAGCTCTATTTGCAGGTACGGAAGCCCGGATTAATGGGGATGGCTGGTTTCTGATGTAAAATCTTTACTAGAGCAAGTGTGCAGGTGGACCTTGTTCTCTGTAGAAGATTTAATCTAAAAAGAAACTGCAAGCTGGTGACAGAGGGGGGTGTAGTCAGACACCAGAGGATGGTTGTACAGATGAAGATCAAGTAGTGGATGCTGAAGAAGGAAGTCTGCTGTGTGAACTTCAGGGTGGTGCTCATCAGTTTATATTAGGGCTGGGCAAGTTAGCGCGTTATTATCGCGTTAACGCATGAATTTATTAACGCCGACATTTATTTTATCGCGTGTTAACGCATGTTGCTCACATGCTTTTGTTTTGAAAAGTCTGTTACTGACTGCTACAGAACCAGAAAACAGTAAACTTAAGGAAAAGCTTAAACAGACATGGAAAACGGTAAAAATCTGTGAACTTTACAGTTCAGGTAGCAACTCAGGTAGAAATATTAACAATTCTGTCTGGAAACAAAAATTCTGGACTGCAACGAAACTTTTGCATCATTCCTCCATGTTCCATCCGATCTGCTCCATGTGTTCACTGTCCTGCTGTTCTCTAGCTGGTTACTTCAGTGCGGCTCCATCTAGTGGCACAGATGTGTAATGACAACAGAAAGTCCAGTCCTCCATTATAAAACAAATTCAGTTCTGTGGCCCGTTTTTTAATTTTGTATTTTTGATCCAAGTCTAAAATTAAAATATGATAAAAACAGGCATTTTTTTCATTTTTTGTGTTAGATTAAAAAATGAAAAATGTAATAAAATATGAATTTTATTTTATTTTATTTTTTGATTGATACACAGATTGATAAAGTTACTGAACTGTAACATGGACATTTTCATTTTAAAGTTCTCCCAGACGGAGGATTCAACAGAAACAAGGTTATTTGTAACAACTGACAAGTTGAACTCCCCGTTAAAAGTTTCTGCTGTTACCTCAGAAATTACCTGTTTTAATCTTCTGATTGTGCTGAGACTCATTATGTTGGATTTTGTTTGTTGTTGTTTTTTTTATCTTTTTATAAAAACAGGATGACATTAATGCCCTGGCAGTGACAATAAGCTTTATTTTATTTTACATTTTTTAAGATGAGATTTACACTAAATATGTGTTACTGACAAGTGCTGATGTTAAAAGTGTTTGAACAACAAATGTTATGACACTTTAGTTCATATGGCAGCAGAACATTTAAAAAAAAGTGACCTTTACACTACTTTTGAATTCATTATTTGATTTTGCATATACAATGCGATTAATTGTGATTAATCAGGGAAATCATGCAATTAATCGCGATTAAACATTTTAATCGTTGCCCAGCCCTAGTTTATATCTGCAGAAATCAAAGCGCTCTCGTCTGTAGAGTATATGGCTGTTTACAGGCAGGTCGGTGTGGCGTCTTGCAGTCATGAGGACTCTGTTCTGGGTCAGAAGTTCAGTCATCTGAGAGGGACTCAGACCCAGGACGTCATGGAGAGACTTTATCTCTTGGCTGGACTGTGAAAGCCTGCTGAAGGAGCTGGACTCTGATAAGAGGATGATGGATGGACATGGATGGATGGATGGATGGATGGATGGATGGGTGAATGGATGGCATAAGGTCAAAAAGGTGCTATATAAGCGTAGACCATTTACCATTTAATTAAGACTGGTAATTAATTGATGATCACTGTTTGTGTTTCAGCCTGTGAATCATCGTATCAGTTTGCAGCAGCATATACGCCTGCAGCTGTGACGTGCTCATAACTCACGACCTCTAACGTGACAGTGGATCTGATGCATAAAATTGAACCAAACAACATCTCCTCCATCAACAGAATTAAAACTCAAAAGCTGAAATCAGAACTAAGACTGAGCTTAATTGTTGAATATATTGTTGTAGTAGAAATTAAAATAGAACAGAATCAAACTAGAAATCATTTGGAGAAGTGTTCTCCAGTCTGTAGCACATCACAGGGAGTAGCGTGGTCGTTCTCCAGAGATCTCCGTGGCTGCACTGGGGTGTTGAATTTGTTGCCTGGCAACAACTGAGAAGATGATGTCACTTTCAGAGTCGGCAGGTGACACAGGTGAACTGTGAGATGGAACTGTCCGCCAACGGTTCAATAAGCTCCTGCAGAGATGGTCCACCTGACTGCTTCAAAAACTAGAAACTCAGAAATTTGCAGGAAAACTTTTTTGGATCCCAGACAGACACCTGCAGACAGTCACCTGCAGACAGTCACCTGCAGACAGTCGCCTGCTGACAGACACCTGCAGACAGTCGCCTGCAGACAGTCACCTGCAGACAGACACCTGCAGACAGTCGCCTGCAGACAGACACCTGCAGACAGTCACCTGCAGACAGTCACCTGCAGACAGACACCTGCAGACAGACGCCTGCAGACAGACACCTGCAGACAGTCACCTGCAGACAGTCACCTGCAGACAGACACCTGCAGACAGACACCTGCAGACAGTCACCTGCAGACAGACACCTGCAGACAGTCACCTGCAGACAGACACCTGCAGACAGTCACCTGCAGACAGTCACCTGCAGACAGACACCTGCAGACAGACACCTGCAGACAGACACCTGCAGACAGTCACCTGCAGACAGACACCTGCAGACAGTCACCTGCAGACAGACAGACACCTGCAGACAGACACAGACACCTGCAGACAGTCGCCTGCAGACAGACACCTGCAGACAGACACCTGCAGACAGTCACCTGCAGACAGACACCTGCAGACACACCTGCAGACAGTCACCTGCAGACAGACACCTGCAGACAGACACCTGCAGACAGACACCTGCAGACAGTCACCTGCAGACAGTCACCTGCAGACAGACCTGCAGACAGTCACCTGCAGACAGACACCTGCAGACAGTCACCTGCAGACAGACACCTGCAGACAGACACCTGCAGACAGACACCTGCAGACAGACACCTGCAGACAGTCACCTGCAGACAGTCACCTGCAGACAGACACCTGCAGACAGACACCTGCAGACAGACACCTGCAGACAGTCGCCTGCAGACAGACACCTGCAGACAGACACCTGCAGACAGTCACCTGCAGACAGACACCTGCAGACAGACACCTGCAGACAGTCGCCTGCAGACAGACACCTGCAGACACAGACAGTCCACCTGCAGACAGTCACCTGCAGACAGACACCTGCAGACAGCACCTGCAGACAGTCACCTGCAGACAGACACCTGACAGCACCTGCAGACACTGCAGACACCTGCAGCAGACACAGACACCTGCAGACAGACACCAGACAGTCACCTGCAGACAGACACCTGCAGACCTGCAGACACCTGCAGACAGTCACCTGCAGACAGACACCTGCAGACACACCTGCAGACAGACACCTGCAGACAGACAGCCTGCAGACAGACACCTGCAGACAGTCACCTGCAGACAGTCGCACCTGCAGACAGACACCTGCAGACAGACACCTGCAGACAGTCACCTGCAGACAGACACCTGCAGACAGACACCTGCAGACAGACACCTGCAGACAGACACCTGCAGACAGCAGACAGACACCTGCAGACAGACACCTGCAGCAGCAGACACACCTGACACCTGCAGACAGACACCTGCAGACAGTCACCTGCAGACAGACACCTGCAGACAGACCTGCAGCAGACAGTCACCTGCAGACAGACACCTGCAGACAGAGCCTGCAGACAGACCTGCAGACAGACACCTGCAGACAGTCGCCTGCAGACAGACACCTGCAGACAGACAGACACACCTGCAGAGCAGACAGTGCAGACACCTGCAGACAGACACCTGCAGACAGTCACCTGCAGACAGACACCTGCAGACAGACACCTGCAGACAGACACCTGCAGACAGCACCTGCAGACAGACACCTGCAGACAGACACCTGACAGACAGACCTGCAGACAGTCACCTGCAGACAGACACCTGCACCTGCAGACAGCACCTGCACAGACACTGCAGACAGCCTGCAGACAGACACCTGACAGACCTGCAGACAGACACCTGCAGACAGACCTGCAGACAGTCGCCTGCAGACAGTCACCTGCAGACAGTCACCTGCAGACAGACACCTGCAGACAGATGTCTGCAGGTGTCTGTCTGCAGGCGTCTGTCTGCAGGTGTCCGCATCTCCATCTACCTACATCCACCTATCCATCCATCCATCCATCCATCCATCCATCCCTCCATCCATCTATCCATCCATCCACTGTGTCTGAAAAATAGATTAAACCAATCAGAATGTATACAGCAGGAAGTCCATGCTGTGAGAATCAGTAAATGAGGATCTGGTCACAAAGCTTAGCTGCAGCACAAATAAGGATGACATACTCAAACACCAGTGACACAGATGTGAATACAGAACAAGGACCAGAGCGAGACACTTTGTGGGTGATGAAGACCTCAGCTGCTGTAAAGACAGACAGCTGGAGGAGCAAACTTACAGTAACCTGCTGCTACAAGTTAAACTGTTGAAAACAGATCAGTGGATGGGTCTTTTACAGCATGTTTGGTCTTTTCAACAGGAACTATACACCTGGAGGCTATTCCAGCAGGTAGGTGAGCTTTACTGAGTCTAAGTCCAGGTTTTGCAGAGACATGAGTTCCTGTCTTTTACCTGGTCACCATGGTAACTTACTGTGAACTCATTAGTTGCTCCGGAGCATTTTATGTTCAGAGTTTCAGATGAAATATTCTGTAAAATCAAGTGATGATTAGATCCGGCATGAAAATGTCATCAGGCAGAAGTGCTGAACGTTTACGTCTCACATTTTCATCAAACTCCCAGGTCTTCGTCTTTACAGACTGAAGTTGAATGTGTTGATAATTCAGGTCTGTTTCCACAGAGGGAACAGATGACAGAGACTGAGAACCGGACTCGTCCGTCTCCAGGGGGCAGTCCTGTGATGTTCGTGGACAGATACCTGGAGAAGCACATCACCCCCTTCACTCTGAAGTCCAACATCAAGAAGAACCCTCTGTACATGGACATAATGTCAATGGAACCTGCAGACAATGAGAAGTCCAAGCCTTCCTGGACCATCAAAGACTACGACACGCAAACAATCCACGGAAACCTGGCGGATTATCTGAAGGTAATTTGTAAAGAGGAGAAGTTGTGGATTCCTGACATGATAAGCAGGTGTTTGTTGGTGGATTCACACCAACAGCTGCCCACATTCTTCTAAAGTTAAACTCTGCTATCTCCAGAGTAGTTTTGCAACCAGCACCACTCCAAAAACCTGCAATTATTTCTGAACGACAAAGACAGACTTACAGAAAGGCTCTTCCTGAAAACAAGCAGACTTTACTCCGGCGTTTTCTGATTGGCTGAACCCCTGGAGGCTTGCTGGTGGGCGGAGCTAACGGCTGATGAGTGCACACAGCACCTGTTGCCAGTCAAATACGCACATTTTCAACACTTCCTTCACAAGGCTTCAACACTTCAAGTCCTTCCAAACATGTCTGAGCCAGAATCAGATTCAGAATATGAAAGAGGAGGCATGACAGACCGTGGCAGCAAAGATCTCAGCTGGAGCTCTGCGATCAGGACATTTCTCATGACATGTTATTGTGTCTTTCAGTTCCCCACTGTTTACATCTGTTTTTCTTGTGTAACAGGTGTAGGTAACAGGCGCAGACTCAAAAAGTCAGAAAATATTTGCTGCCAAGAAAGAAATAGAAAAGCTAACAACGCTGTCACTAAACTACACTGCCTGGCCAAAAAAAGAAAGTCCCCACCTGGATTTAACTAAGCAAACAGGTACAAGCCTCCTGTTGGATAATTACTGCATGGGTGATTATCTTTCAGGTGGCAACAAGTTATTTAACCCCAACTGGTGCAGTTAGTTGCTTCTCATTTCCTAAACAACCATGTCAAAGACACGTCCCGCGGTCGTGGAAAAGATGTTAGTCTGTTTGAGAAGGGTCAAATCACTGGCATCATCAAGCAGAGAAAACATCTAAGGAGATTGAAGAAACTACCAGAATTGGGTTCAGAACTGTCCAACGCATTATTAAAAACTGGACGGATAGTGGGGACCCATCGTCTTCAAGGAGGAAATGTGGCCGGAAAAATATCCTCAATGATCCTGATCGGTGATCACTTAAACGTTTGGTGAGATCAAATGGAAGAAAAACAACAGTAGAACTCAGGGCTGTTTAATAGTGAAAGTAAGAGCATTTCCACACCCACAATGCTAAGGGAACTCCAGGGATTGGGACTGAACAGCTGTGTAGCCTTAAGAAAACCACTAATCAGTGAGGCTAACCAGAAAAAAAAGGGTCCAGTTTGCTAGGGAGCATAAAGATTGGACTCTGGATCAATGGAAGAAGGTCATGTGGTCTGATGAGTCCAGATTGACCCTGTTCCAGAGTGATGGGAGCACCAGGGTAAGAAGAGAGGCAGATGAAGTGATGCTCCCATCATGCCTAGTGCCTACTGTACCAGCCTGTGGGGGCAGTGTTCTGATCTGGGGTTGCTGCAGTTGGTCAGGTCCAGGTTCAGCAACAGTATGAGCTCAAAGAATGAGGTCAGCTGACTACCTGAAGATACTGAATGACCAGGTTATTACATCAATGGAGTTTTTCTTCCCTGATGACGTGGGCATATGCCAAGATGACAATACCAGGATTCATCAGGCTCAAACTGTGACAGACTGGGGGGGGGTCTAATATTCATTGAAATGGTTTGATTTTTTTTTTTTTCCTGCTAGTGTGAGATGGAGCATAAACGTGACACCCAACAGCTGTGCTCACTGTTGCTCAAAAACAGCCCTCTGAAGTGTCGTAGAAAGAAATTCGCTTCATTATTGGCCCAGAAGAACAAACTGCATCGGTGGTTAGCCGTCTTTGTCCCACAATGGAAAGCAGGCATCTGTGGAACAAAAGTAAAACCCCACGCAAACACAGAAGGTCCCAGAAGGACCTGAACACCAAACACTTTTACAGGAACCAACCACAGCATACGTTTACCTTGTGTTTTAGACCTCTGGTCAAGTCTCAGATGATGATCGATCACAAAAACTGCTATTAAGTCAGAACACATGGAAAAGCATCACACGTCCTCTTTAAACAGGCGGCTCACTGTTGAATTTTTTTAGTAGCTGACGTTTTCTGCTGTTCTGCTTTTCCTGTGTAGGGGGAAGAGAAGACGCCTAAAGATCTGGACTTCTGGCTCGAGGACCTCTACACACCAGGATTCGACTCTTTACTGAAGAGAAAAGAAGCAGAGCGCAGAAGGAAAATAGTCTGCAAAATCCTCTCCTCGGTCATCCTGTTGGTGTGTGGAATCCTCGTCGTCATCGTTGTGCCGGTTGTGGTTGTGAAAAAGAAAAACTGATGAGGATTTTGTTGTCGTGCTGGAAACTTCTCTGAGGTCACGTCGATGGAGAGTAGCTGGATTCACGAAACTGAGAGGCAATTTTCAGTTTTCAAAGTTGAAGACAAACTAACATGAGGAGAAGTGCAGTTCAAGGAATAAGGTCTCTGCAGAAAACACATGCTGTTGTTCTTTGTTCACTATATTTTGGTCTTCATAGATGGATTTCATGTCTGTGATAACTACAGGGATGAATTTTCAGGAACAAAGCCACGCATTTATGCATAATTAGGGACGTGTTTTGTTTTCGAGTGACGGCTACATAACGATCCAGTGTGCTAAAGTGATGGCAGCTACTTTACCTGCATGGCGCTCAGCATTTGACCTTGTGACCTTGACACCTGATGCGTGCCGGTTGGCTATAGCTGGAGCTACAGGCTCCTCCCACTCCAACCCATAGACTGTATATATATGAATATATGACCCAGAGACCTTTTGAAGCCTCGTTTTGCTCAAACTTCTCGGCTCCATGTTAGAAAGAGGCTGAAGCAGCAGCGCTGAGAGGCTGGCGGGAACACGCCCACCAGGTTCTAGAAGGAAACAGTTGCTGCTGGACATGGACGGAGGTCCTCCAGCGATCAGCCCGGCCTTCACAGCGGCACCGCCACTCTCAAATGTTGTTTTGATGCTGTTAGCGCGGCCTCGGACCCTTCCAGACCAACAGCCAGACTGTTAGTCTGCTCACATACAAGCACAAGAAAACAGTCTCTTTCAAATGTGATCAGAGGTTTTTTATTCACAGCTCAGAAGTCAACATAACACTGAGTAGCTAGAATGATGACAGCAGTGACTCGCTGTCAATCAAATGATGGCAAATGGCTAAAACTGACTTTTGTACCAGGCTGTAAATAACATGGGAGTCGATGGAGATCTGCTCTGCACCTAGTGGCCAGTAGAGGAACTTCAACAACACCTAGTTCCCGGTTGAGCTTCAACCTGGAGGTGGGATGGTTGCCGCTTGGTCCAACCTGGACTGCAGCTGCAGTCTGCCAGCTGTTCTGGTCTGCAGGGAGCCGTGGTTCCAGCAGAGCTCCAGCTGTTCTGGTCTGCAGAGAGCCGTGGTTCCAGCAGAGCTCCAGCTGTTCTGGTCTGCAGAGAGCCGTGGTTCCAGCAGAGCTCCAGCTGTTCTGGTCTGCAGGGAGCCGTGGTTCCAGCAGAGCTCCAGCTGTTCTGGTCTGCATGGAGCCGTGGTTCCAGCAGAGCTCCAGCTGTTCTGGTCTGCATGGAGCCGTGGTTCCAGCAGAGCTCCAGCTGTTCTGGTCTGCATGGAGCCGTGGTTCCAGCAGAGCTCCAGCTGTTCTGGTCTGCAGAGAGCCGTGGTTCCAGCAGAGCTCCAGCTGTTCTGGTCTGCAGAGAGCCGTGGTTCCAGCAGAGCTCCAGCTGTTCTGGTCTGCATGGAGCCGTGGTTCCAGCAGAGCTCCAGCTGTTCTGGTCTGCAGGGAGCCCTGGTTCCAGCAGAGCTCCAGCTGTTCTGGTCTGCAGAGAGCCGTGGTTCCAGCAGAGCTCCAGCTGTTCTGGTCTGCATGGAGCCGTGGTTCCAGCAGAGCTCCAGCTGTTCTGGTCTGCATGGAGCCCTGGTTCCAGCAGAGCTCCAGCTGTTCTGGTCTGCATGGAGCCGTGGTTCCAGCAGAGCTCCAGCTGTTCTGGTCTGCAGGGAGCCCGTGGTTCCAGCAGAGCTCCAGCTGTTCTGGTCTGCATGGAGCCGTGGTTCCAGCAGAGCTCCAGCTGTTCTGGTCTGCAGGGAGCCGTGGTTCCAGCAGAGCTCCAGCTGTTCTGGTCTGCATGGAGCCGTGGTTCCAGCAGAGCTCCAGCTGTTCTGGTCTGCATGGAGCCGTGGTTCCAGCAGAGCTCCAGCTGTTCTGGTCTGCATGGAGCCCTGGTTCCAGCAGAGCTCCAGCTGTTCTGGTCTGCAGAGAGCCGTGGTTCCAGCAGAGCTCCAGCTGTTCTGGTCTGCAGAGAGCCGTGGTTCCAGCAGAGCTCCAGCTGTTCTGGTCTGCAGGGAGCCCTGGTTCCAGCAGAGCTCCAGCTGTTCTGGTCTGCATGGAGCCCTGGTTCCAGCAGAGCTCCAGCTGTTCTGGTCTGCATGAGAGCCGTGGTTCCAGCAGAGCTCCAGCTGTTCTGGTCTGCATGGAGCCCTGGTTCCAGCAGAGCTCCAGCTGTTCCTGCTCCAACTCTCGCTGCCCTCTTTTCAGATGCAGTTTTGGTTTTCTCAGAGGAGGATAGATGGACAGATCCTACCTGATTAGGTGAGGTGAAGTAAGGTGCCCGTGTTCCATGAGCTGCCAGGTTTACGGACTGGACCCGTCCACATGTTCATGGGTTTGATGGGCTGGACTAAAACGGGGACCTGCATTACTCAATAAAATGGACTTCAAAACCGCTGTAAAGAAATCTATGAGTGACCAAGATAGAAACAGAAGGTCCAAGAATTGAAAAGAAGCCTGTTTTTTCAGCAAAATGTGTTTGTGTGTTGAAGCAGAAAGTGATGCAGCAGTGAAAGCAGCTTTGTTGAAATCCCAAACCTGCAGGTGCACTGTAAAAAAAAAATCCCGTAAAAAAACGGTAAATGACTGGCAGCTACGGCTGCCAAACAAAAACTGTAAATATAAAGTAAAATATCGTAATTCAAATGAAGTACAAATACATTACATTTACGGAAATTTTCATTAAGAGCTTTACAGAAAAATGCCATTATTTTACAGATTTTTACCAAATTATTACGATCAAACCTCTTCAATAAAGTGATAATACAAATAGTTCTGCAGAAAAATACCATTATTTTACAGATTTTTACCAAATTATTACGATCAAACCTCTTCAATAAAGTGATAATGCATATAATTCTGCAGAAAAATACCATTATTTTACAGATTTTTACCAAATTATTACAATCAAACCTCTTCAATAAAGTGATAATGCAAATAGTTCTGCAGAAAAATACCATTATTTTACAGATTTTTACCAAATTATTACGATCAAAGGGAGTTAGCAGTTAAACTTATTTTAGCCACCTAAAAACAAATCAATATCAGTTGATGGGGTTTAATAGTGCATTGTAATACATTACATTGTGATATAAATGTGATGGTGTGCGTTGTTGAGAAAAAAAAGTATTTTGTTATCAGTTTTTGTATTACTTCTACAGGGAAAAATTAAAATTCTGTCATGATCTAGTCACCTCATGCTAATGTGTGCACCATCTGATTTGGTGTGTGTGGGGCACATGCACACATGCAGCTTGTAGTTTGTACATTCCCCATAGACTCCATTTCAGAAGTTGTGCAACAAGCTTGTAGCTCTGTACAACGGTGAATATGTAGGCTAATAACGTGGCATAATTGACATTTTTTAAAGTAACTGCATGTGTCAACTTCAGGAGACTTGGATATGCATGAGCAGTGTTAAGGAATTTTAAGTTTTAAGAATACTTTTATTATGCTTTTTGCATGGTCATAATTGATGTGCATTATTTGGAAAAATGCTGCAACCTCTTTCCCATGATTCGCTACGGGTGTTATGAGGATTTAAAAAACTACCAGATATCTCATTGGCATGGGGTGACTGCATTTTTATTTTTGTCTAAACTGTTCCTTTAAGAAATTAAAAAAAAGAGCTGGTATCATATATTTTGTCTCAACAATGTACTGTGTGACATTTTCATATCACAATGTATTATGTTACAATACACTGTTAATATAGCATACACTTCAACTGATATTGATGCTTTCTAAGTGGCTAATATGAGTTTTGTTGCAAATCCCATCCATAGCAGCAGCACGTCTTAGCTTCTGTGCTGGCACTTCTGCCTGTCCTATCCCAAATCTACTGCAGAAAAGGGCTCTGTACTTTTAAACTGACAAACTGCATAGATGAGTCAAATATTGTCTGCAGGGTTAGACCCAGACCGCTGTATTGAAGTTTGCATATTCTGCCTGCCTCTGTATTCACATGGGTTTCTTCTCACAAAAAAGTAATTGCTAATTCTTGGGAAACAAAAATTAGATATGTGGCGTCAAACTAGCAGCAATATGGCCATGGGTGTGCACGTTATCCATTACTGTCTTTATGTCAGGATAATATAAATACTCACTGGCTCTGAAAATCTTGTGGCATGAGCCTTTTCATTCCCAAGATTTCTGGATCATGAGGAGAAAACACACACAGACATACAAATAATATTAACTATTGGCTTACTGTTTGAGATATGGGCAATGCTAAAGACTCCTCAGCAGCTTCACACCAAACATCCTCATTATGAAATTGAACTCGTGAAACAAATCCAGTCTCTGGATGTCTTGCCTGTGTTTGCCTGTTCCTGTATTTAAATTGGCACTCCATCATCTGGTGGCATCTTGTAACCAGTGGTTGTTCAGCCCTCATGATCTCACAGGTGATGCACTGTTGTGGGACCTTCACTGTGAAGAACAGTTTGGACATGGTAGAAGTATATGGTAAATGGACTCTATATATATATATATATATATATATATATATATATATATATATATATATATATATATATATAGCACTATTCTAGGCAAGGCAAGTTTAGTTTATTTATACAGCACAATTCAACAACAAGGTGATTCAAAGTGCATTACAGATGTTAAAAATAAAAGCATAGTTTTTAAAATTTAAACAAAAGGAAGAAAGAAGAAATGTTCAAATGTACATTTTAAAACTTAAGCTTAAAAGTTAAACAATGCAGATTTGTGTCTTTATTCAAATGCAGCTGACAAAAGGTGAGTGTTCAACCTGTATTTAAATAAAATGAGTGTTTCAGCTGATCTGAGTCTTTCTGGGAGTTTGTTCCAGACATGAGGACCATAGAAGCTGAGAGCAGCTTCTCCTTGTCTGGTTCTGACTCTGGGAACTTCTAGTCTCATCAACCACTCAAAGCCCTCTACAATAAATAATAACAATAATAATAATTTTTATTTTTTAACACACTCGTCATTCAATCCCAGAGTGCCCACAATACACAATCTAGCATTCATTTACACATATTCATACACTGGTGGCAGACCAATGGTGCCAACCCTCTCATTGGGGAAGCAAATCATTTCACACACACACACACACACACACACACACACACACACACACACATATATATAAAGCCACACCAAATGGGAGATGAGAATGGTTTTCTTAATCTACATTTTTCATACTTACTTACTTTTCCCTCTGACAATTGCCACCTTGCCTTGGGGAGACATGCTCTGCAATTAGAACAAAGTATCAGTAAATTTGTATATTATGTATAGAAGTACATGGAACTTTATATGTATTGTTTGGCATTCACTGAGAGAATAACATATCTATTAATCACTAACAGGATTAGGCTAAATCAGGAGTCTCCAAAGTCAGTCCACCACTGGTCTAAACTGATGTCATATCTGACCATCTACAACTAACAGGGTGGGATAGGCCAAGGACAGATGAAGAAAATGATTCAGTCCAGTTTAAATTTAATATCAGAGCGTTACGCGCGCGCGCGCACGGACACACACGCACACTAGAGATTAAAACCCGAGATGAGACGAATTGATGAAAAGGGCATGTTTTGGTGAAATATTAAGGTTGTCTACTATACATTAACCCGCTACCATAAGCGTTTGTACAAGCGATGTATGTTAGCCTCCTTTACCTCTCAAATTCGTTCCCCACGAGTGCTGAACGTAACATTAACGTTATAACATTTTACAGCTGAACCATCAGGTTAACTCCGCAACAACCAGCTGTATTACTAGTAAATTACTGTTAATGTCATGGCAAGGATTTGCTGCCTGCAAACAGAGTAGAAACCACATTCAATATTAACGCAAAAGATAACGTTGAAAACCATGGTTTTCATCTCCTTAACAAAACTAGCTAACATTCAATATTAAGTTACATGTATAGATAGCTATTTTTTCAACAGTTAACCAAGCTAAAGGTTTTATAAGGTTACAGTCGTTAAGTTATGTACATGAAACCACAAGCATTACCTTTTGTTATTAACAACATTACAGAAAAAAAGAGGGAATAATTTTTCTTACCTGATGTTCCAATTTAAGTCCAACTCTTCCATTGTGTCAATATTCCAATTTTCTGTTACTTATTTTAATCTTCGTTGACATCCTACAACTCAAATTAGCTCAAAAATAAAAAATATGTCAAGCAGTAAAATACTCCAGATAGATTACGAAAGAACAACCGAGTCACAGTGATCCCGCGTTCACCCAGTGAAACGGTTTCTAACAGACGTACTTTCAAATAAATTCGCGCCCAGTTGTGATTGGCCTGTTTTGACGTCACATCAACCAATCATGCTCAAATAAATATTGCGTGACAGTTGATAGCAGCTGTCTCAGCGGAGCATTGAAAATACGATTTCAAGAAAACAAATGAAATGTCTCATGTGTGTAATTTTATTTGTTGTTATATTCAATAGGTCCAAATATATTTTCATTGCTGTGTATAATAAAATGTCACAAATTAAAATTAAACAATAATTATAAAGCAATTCGTTTATTATGATGATGATTATCATCATTAATAATATATGGACTGCACTTATATAGCGCTTTATAGACACCATCATGGTCTCCCAAAGCACTTTACAATTGGCCTCTCATTCACTCATTCACACACACATTCACACACCAGTGGGCGACTGCTGGCATGCAAGGCGCTGCCAGGCCCACCAGAGGAAAGTTAGGGTTCAGTGTCTTGTCCAAGGACACTTTGACATGTTAGACAGTTGGAGCCAGGATCGAACCACCAACCTTACAGTGACTGGACGACCTCTACCAACTGAGCTACAGCCATAATAATAATAATAATCATAACAATCATAATAATAATAATAATAGCAGCATGGTGGCTTAGTAGGTAGCACTGTTGCCTCACAGCAAGAAGGCTGATGGATAACATATGTAGGACAGGCTTTCATTCTTTTGTCCCCCTTTAAAAGCTTCAGTTGAGACCATTCTTGTTGATTTTTTCCCCAGTTGGTTCAGAAACATCCCAGATTCTGCAGAAACCATTTTCTATACTCATTAAAAGGGGTATAGAAAAATGGATGGCTGGATAGTAATAATAATAACAATAATAATAATGATGATAATAAATCAACAGAGAATAAATATGGACTCTGTGAAAGATAACAACCCCAAATATGAAAGACATCAGCGATGCTGCTGTGATGTTTGATGCAGGAAGCCATGACTGTCCAAGCATCCAAGGCACCTGAAAAGAAGTGTGGTTAATTGTGGTTGCTCCCTCTTTGTCAGTCTCTTGTCAATGAGTGTGATAAAAGGATCAAAAAGAATGCTCTGAAGCCAACTTTTAAATGCATAAAAAGATTTATTACAATAAAAGAAGGCATAAAAACAGATCTGCAGAATCTGGGATCTTTCTGAACCAACTGTGAAAAAAATCAACAAGCATGGTCTCAACTCAAACTTTGAAAGGGGACAAAAGAATGAGAGCCAGTCCTGTGTATGTTTTTTCAGACATAACAAAGACAAGAGGTGACATTTCAAGAGTCAACATAACGTCAAGTATAACAAGTAAAAAATTAAGATAATATGAAATCAAATACGCAATAAGAGCAATAAAATAAAATACAAAAAACACGAACAAACATATGTATGTTATCCATCAAACATCATTACAGTTTTATCTTCAGTAAAACCCATGACTGAGAGATGCACAGATCAATGGTCAATGTACATCTTTTTTAACAGGGAAAGCCCAAAGTCCTAAGTGTCCATTGTGTCAGATGTGAGACCAGATACTTCATATTCAGATGGATTGCAAGACGAGATACCCACAGAAGACTAACCCACTCAACGTTTTATTGCGCAATGGTCATTTTTTTTTAAGCATAAGCCCAATTCAAGCGTTATCCACCAATTAGTTGACCGAACTTGCAGCTGCGTCATTTCCCCCTCCCCCCACTCCCTCACTGGCTCCGCGTCATTCCCTGAAGCAGAGAGCACGTCGCCTGGAGCGGGAGCAGAGCTACGCAGTCCTTTCTTCAACTTTCCTGATTTTTTCAACATAAATTGGTTCTTCCAAAAGTGGCAAAGAAAGTAAGTAATTCTTACTACAGTGTATAGAAGAATAACGATGTTAATTGATGGTGACCTTATAAAGCTAGCTGTTACTAGCTAACAGCCTGTTAGCTATGAAGTTAAGTGAACTAGCTTAGTTTAAGCACATTTTGGTGCATTGTTTTAGCAGCAATGTAAAGCAAACCTCTTACTTAATGGTTTATAAATTAATTTCTCCCCACGTAATAATTACGCATGTCTTAAGCCATTTTACTTGCTGCATGTCACAAACTTAAATGCCATGCACATTGTTTTTGTCAACAGGTGCCGGTCATTGCAGCGGGCCACCCTTCAAAGCCTTGCCTTTGAAGTCCAAGAGACTTGGTTCACCACAAGCCACTGGTAACTCATTTGTAATTGTTCCTTGCAGAGCTCAAAACATTAATAGCAGTTTTTTATTTTGTTCCTCATTATTTACAGAGGTCTTAGGCATGTTCTGTCTAGTTTTGAAGTTCCCTTTGTGCTGGTGCAGAGATTTTCCAACAAGGGGTTACAATGGCAAATGTTAAACCAAAGTTTACGTGCCAGTCATGCAGTATCTCCCTGAAAAGTATAAAAAGCTATGTTGATCATCAATTTCTACATAGACATGAGACAAATAGCTACTATCCGTGTTGTTTTTCAGACTGCAAACAAAAATTCACCAAGTACACTGCCTTAAAAGCTCATGTCTATCGAACCCACAACAGTCCTATTTCACAGTTGGATGACACGCAAAGTTCATTCATATGTGATGATGTTAATTGCAAGAAGAAATGCACTGATCTGAAAGATCTCATTGCACACCTCAAGGTACATTTGAGTAAGCGTGAGTTAGTACATTGCCCATTCAGCAAGTGTAACAAGGCATTTAAAGTGAAGTCATCATTTACTTCCCATGTTTCAAGAAAACATAAACATGAAACCGATGCAAATACTAGATTCACATCTGTGTCCTCTAGGAATGAGCCCAATGAAACGGAAACTGGAATGGACCAAAGTGAAAATCAGTCTCAGGCAGCAGAAGACATTGATATTAGGTCTTTGTACATGAGGAATCTGTGCCTGTGTTACATGCAACTCCAGGCAAAGTATCTAGTTCCATCGTCAACTATTCAAGTGATTGTTGAAGAGATTAATGGGCTTAATAACATTTGTCATCAGTACACAAAAGACAAGATTAAAGAGACACTTGGAGAAAATACTAACTTGTTGGATCCTGAGATTGATTCAGTTTTTCAGAGTCTTCAGGAAACTGATTTGCATACTCAATGCAGTTCTCATCTGTCCACGGAACATACTAGGAGGCAGTATTTTGAGAAGAACTTTGCTTATGTGCGCCCAGAAAGTGTTTACTTGGGCACCAGTGAACATAGAAAAGACAGTTATGCACAATACATACCCTTACATGACACTTTAAGGGCCATTTTGAGAGATCCTGTTGTGTGGGACGAGTGTGTTAAGTCTCAAAGTCGTCTGAGTTCTGATGCCATCATAAGTGACATTTGGGATGGCTCAGTATTCAAATTCAACAAGATGTCTCTACAAGCAGGTGACATTGTCTTAAAAATTATTTTATATCAGGATGCATTTGAAGTTGTCAACCCACTTGGGTCAGCTAGGAAGAAACATAAGCTTGTGGGAGTATATTTCACACTTGCTGACTTTGAGCCATTCCACCGTTCCAGTATTGACAATTTGCAGTTAGTACTGTTGTGCAAAGAGACAGACTTCAAGTCATTTGGTCAAGACATAGTCTTTTCAAGAATGTTGCCAGACTTGAGGCAGCTTGAAGAACATGGACTTGTAACCACCTCTGGTCATGTGGTTCGTGCAACAGTAATATCTATTATAGGGGATAATCTGGGATCACACTGCATTGGTGGCTACACACAGAATTTCAGCACTTCCAAGTACTTCTGCAGATTTTGTGAGGTACAAAGAGACCAACTTGACAGTGTGAGTCAGAACTTCCCTTTACGAACAGTTGATAACTACAAAGAAGCAGTGCAGTTACTGCAGGAGAGTGATGTGAATCATGTCAGAGGCATTTATTGTGACTCTGTCTTTAACACCCTGAAATTTTTCCATGTATGTCAGCCAGGCCTTCCTCCGTGCATAGGGCATGACTTGTTTGAGGGCGTTGTAGCTTATGACTTAGCCATTTACCTGCGCTACTTCATAAAGGTCAAACATTGGCTCATATACTCTCAGTTAAACAGACGAATCACACAATTTACCTACAAGGACTCAGATTCCAGCTCATCTCCCTGTCAGGTGAATGAAAAGGCCAACACAATAGGTGGCCAAGCAGCAGAGAACTGGTGTCTCCTTAGACTCCTGCCTATCATTATTGGTGACAAAGTTGATCCTTGTGACCCAGTGTGGCAGCTAGTGATCACTTTGAAAGAACTTGTGGAATTAGTGTGTGCACCCAAGATCACCACTGCTCAGGTAGCATATCTCAATGTTGTTGTGGTTGAATATCTGGAAACAAGGAAAGCGATATTTCCTTCTGATCATCTAAAACCCAAGCACCACTATCTTCTTCATTACGCATCATTGATCCTCAAAATGGGCCCACTAATACGGCTATGGACAATGAGATTTGAGAGTAAACATTCATATTTCAAGAGGTGTGTGAGGAGGATCCAAAACTTTAAAAATGTATGCCAGACCCTCGCAAGCCAGCACCAACTCCTCCAAACAACCCTCAGCTCAAACTCCTTTTTTGCACCAGTGCTGAAGTCAAAAAACTCAACTCCATATCATGCTCACCTTTACAGTGATGCTGTGCGCAATGCAGTTGAAGCACACATTTTTACAAAACCAGATTCTGTGTCCACTGAGGTAAACTATAAGGGCACCCTTTACAAAAAGGGATCTTTTCTCTGCCTAAAACGTGAGGCTGACGAGTCAGTCAAATTTGGTCAGATTGAGCTTATTTTGATCAAAGATGACAAAGAGATGTGCTTTCTGGTGACACCGCATATGTCATTGTATTTGTCAGAGTATGGACTCTATGAAGTCAGTCAAGCAGCTGAGGACATGCTCTGTATAAATGCAGAACATTTGGATTTTTATCCATTGCCTCTGTACAGTCTGAATGGGCATAAAGTCATATCTCTTAAGCACAGTGTTGTTGATCACTAGGGTTGTGACGATATCCTCAGCTCACGATACACAATATTGGGCTCATGTTAACAATTCAATAGCAATCCAATTCTAACAAAGGTTATGATTGTATTGATAATGTATCAATAGATATTGTATTATCAAAATATATTACTGGAAAAAATTTCTTCTCTTTTATCTTTTCTCTTTCTTTTCTTTTATTTGAAAGACACAAATGCAGCAGTGCTGTTTGTCCTGTAGTTCTGTTTTGTAATGTGTTATGACTGACTGACTGAGACCTTACTTCTTGTGAGACTGTCTAGACACTGCCATCATGGATGATTGGATGAGCAGCCTCACCTCATCTCTCAGTTTGGTCTTCCACCAAGAGGATTTTATACAACAAGTAGCAGAGGTGATCAGAGACCTTGGAGTCTGTTCAGCTGAGGACCTGAAATATGTGAGGGAAAATGACCTTCAGGCTGTCCTGAAGCCAGTAGAAGTCAGAAAAGTTATGGCTTGCATCAAACGTAAGTAAAATTATAGCCATGAGCCTGATAGATATTCTGCTTCCTAAGTAAACAGTTCTAAGCAGCATGTATGACATCTTTTTCATACTTAATATTTTTTTTCCATGGATGAGACAAATGTGGCAAAGGCTAGAGAATGTGCATGAAACAGTGTTTACAGTTTGTGTGCCGCACACATCTTTAGTGTCATGGAACATGCCATATCATGCCACGGACAGAAAAGCATGCTTACAAAATATACGTCTCCATGCCTGTTCTCCTTCTATGTGGTCGTCTAGTTGTGAAGCATTACTGCCTCTGTAAGAAAAAAATTAAAAGTCGGTGGAGATGTTTACAACAAGGTTGTGATTGACTCACTGAACAGAAAAAAAGTGAAATTTTTATATGATATTGACTGACATGAATTTGTCCTTTTGTTATTTCACCCTCAGAGATGAGAGAAGATGATTCCTCCTCACAAGTTAGTTGCCAAATGGAAGAGGCAAGCACTGGCGAAGAATCATTCATGAGTGACATTGACGATAACATCACTAGCATGCACTCCACACCCAAGTCCACTGCCACAAGAAGCCCAACTTCAGTCATAGCCATGAGAAGTGAAGCCTCATCTACCGCATCAGAGAATGGGTCTTCACCTTTCGTCAGGGAAGATAGTAGCTGGCATTACAGCTTTGAAGTACCCTGGAGTAAGATACCCACAAATGCAATGAAGGTATTGGATGCTGAGAAGAGGCCATCTACAGCTGAGATTATTAGGATTGTGGTTGCTGAAATACTGACTGTATGCAAGAAACCAGGAAAGAGACACATAACTGAAATAGCAAGGAAGATGATAATTCGTTACCCAAAATCCTTCCGAGATGAGATTGAAGGCCAGGTTGTGGGCACTGGGTATGACTCACTTGTGAAACAGTTCATATCTCGGATAGATAACTACAGAAGACTCCAAATTCCTGCTGCCAAGAAAAGGCTTTCCAAAAGTGACAGCCCAGATGATGTAAAAAAAGTATGCAGAGATGCGTATGGCTGCATTAACCCTGAGCCGGAGCTTCCTGCTGGCGAAACAAAAGAGTTTCAAAAGCAAAAACAAGAAGAGCTGCAGAAGATGTTAAAAAACAAAGACAAAGATACAAAGACAATAGAAAGACTGATGATTGAGACATTTCCCTCTCAAAGGAGAGACATACTGTCAGGACAAAAGGGGACAGATGAAATCCTTAAGGAATGGCCTTTCCTCTGCCAGGAAATTGGAATAAGACTACATTTCAGAGAACTAACAGGTGTCCAGATTGATGACAGCTTTGAGGAGTCCACAGCCACCAAGTTCAGAAGAATCTTGCAGTATTTTCAGTTTGTTAAAACTGAGGCATCCAGCAAAGCAGGCACCATTTTGAGCCAAGCCATGGCAGGAGGTGATGCAACTTGTGCAGCTGTATTGATGCTTCTTGCTCATTTCAATGAGCAAGAAGACAAGATGTTCGTAAATGTTGATGACACCACCATTGCAACTGATCTGGACACCACCAAGCTACCATGGACACCCTGCATTGTGGTCTGTGGTATGTGTGCTAAGAAATAATTTTCATCTGTTTGTTGAATTACATTAACATCTTTATGTTTAAATGGTTAATGGTAATAGGTCAGGCTGAGTGTACAGTACACTGCAGAAGCATGTTTGAGCTGAAGAAATCATGTCAGTTTATTTTTGCTGTCCTATTTTCATTTATATTTACTTGGCACAATTTTTGTTTCGCAGTATAGACACAATAGGGACTCTTAAAGAATAAAGTCAACTGAGCAGTGTGCGGAAATACAGCTCCTGGCTTACTTAACCTCTTTGCATCCATATATAGGAAGCAAGCAATTTACCACTTATGGTAATCATACTTTTATTACACTTTTCACAGGTAACAGCCCACTAACTGCCAAGACATTCATGGTTGCAGTGGACCAGGTCATAGTCAACGAGCAGCTGCCGAGCTTCACCCAAGCTTTCCAGATGATGTTCTGCTCATATTACCTGCACAACATTGACTACCCAGTGGAACTTGCAGCTACTCTGGAGTTCTTACAGAGGTATGCTTTGCATTGCACAAAACTTCAAAGGTAGACACTCAGAGAATTCAAAGTTGGCCACTCCTCCCCAGTAGGGCTGGGACGACTCGTCGACGTCATCGATTACGTCGACGCAAAAAATACGTCGACGCGAAAACTGCACGTCGATGCGTCGTCACTCAGAATCAAAAAATGGCGGCGGCCGCGGCATCGGGTAGCAGCGAGTCGGGGGAGAAGAAGCTATCTCGTAACAGGATGTCAAAAGTATGGGAGTACTTTACACCTAATGGTAACGATTCGGTGGTCTGTGCAAAATAGAGATGGCATATCATAAAAGCACTAACGCGATGCACCAGCACCTTAAGAGGAGGCACGCGGGAGCTACTTGTGTGGAGGAGAAGACACCGTAAGTTTTCAACTTTTTTTTCTTTCCTTGTTTGCAATGATTAACCCCGTCATTCATCCAAACCGCACCACGTAACTTGTGCTCCAGCCTCGCACACACAGAACATGTGCCCACTTAAACACACACACACACACACGCCCCTCACACACTCGCCTCTTGCCGACATAATTTTTTTAACTGACACACACACACACACACCTGAAATACACGCTAAAGTTATTTTTTTTTATTTTATTTCTTTGTCTGTCTTTTTTTTTTTTTTTTTTTAAATACAACATTCATTGTTGTTTTCTAACTTTTAACTTTTAGGTTAATGTATTATTATTATACTTTATTGGTATGGGCAGATCATTTAGAAGTATATAGTTTTATTAACCTGTGCACTGGGTTTGTGATTTATGTTTTCAGGGACAGGGATAAGCAGAAAAGTTTGTACTATCAGATGAAAAAAAAAAACACACCTTGCACCCCCCAGGAGGCTGCTGCACTTACTGAGAGCATCCTAACTACTAAAAGTTAAACTACTGTTCACTTAACTGTAATAGGCCTAATACTTGAATTTATTTGTTATTTATTTCACAGATTTAAATGATTAGGCTAAGTTGCTGCAGTCACACATTGTGTTGTTTTGTAAATTGCAACTGTCACCGCTGCTGTTATTTTTTATTTATTTTATAAGATTTTGGTTCAGATTGTGTTTTTTGCAGTTTTATTTGTTGAAGGAAAGTTTTATTTTATTATTTTTTTTATTACAGGATTCCATTGCACTACAACTGTGTGCACTTTATTGTTGTATTGTTCAATACAATTCATTTTTGAACTTGAAAGAAGAAATTTGTGTTTTATTCATGGAGATAAATTTGCATTAAATGCTATATAGGTCAAATTATGGGGAGATAATCGATAATCGAATCGAAATCGAATCGAATCGGATTTAAAAATGAATCGTTAGATTAATCGATGCATCGAAAACTATTTTCTAGATTAATCGATTACAAAAATAATCGTTTAACCCAGCCCTACTCCCCAGGTGTGAGAGAGAGAGACTGACACTCAAGTGAGAACAATACCATAAAATACATTTTCTGCTTTAATTTTTTTTCTTTTAAAAAGTTATAGCTGCAGAATCATAGGAAATTACAATCTTGATTAGCCAAATACTAAAGAATAAAATTAATACCTTAATTTGCTAATCTGTAGCTAAAACTTTGTGGAAACAGAACACCTCAGGTCTATATGATCCTAGCAAACCATAACCATGTAATATTAAATGAACCAATGCAATACTAATATAATGTCAATTATCGCATACCTTAGAAAGTTTTTACTGAAATGGTCACTCTGCAACAGGTACCATGTAAACAAACCAAGCGGCAACTTCTGGGGCTGACAGGGAAGGCAAATGCAGAAGTGCCTTAAACCTGTAATTTTTTCTAATGTCCAGCAGGGGACAATCCCTCTGGTTCCACAAATAGTCTGTTTCTACAGAGGCCGAGTAAAATATGAGCCTACTTCTCACTTGATTTCTTACCTTTGTAAACACTTTTCCTAATGTCTGTCTGGTCTCAATGGCTAATTTCAAGGCTGCTTCAATATGGCATAATGTTCATTTTGTAAATTGGTGACCCATTTAGGGTAAAACAGACAATAAAGCAGCATATGCTTTAGGGGTGAGGTTACATTAAGATTGACAAGTCCAGTGACCAATCAGGATAGAGCATAGTCAGATTCACTCTGCACTCCTCCAAATATGGTCCCATCACCGATATGTAGAAATTCTAAGATGGCGCTGATCAAATAGGTGAACATGAGGCTTCAAAACAGCAGCCCGCAAACCAATCGGTGGCATCACGGAAGGTTTGTCCACTGGTATGTATGGTCTATGAAATTAAAAGATTCTTGAAGCGGGATGAAATTTCCCATCATTTTGAAGTAACTTAACCCTTTAGCCGCCGGATTTTTTCAAGAAAATATACAATTTTGATATCAAGATTTCAAAAGGCTATAACTTTAAAGTGGTTTGAGATAAAGGCATACTGTAAATGAGAAATATCTTCAGTATGAACCAAAATTTGAGATGGAAGTAGATTTGTCATCTAATTTGATTATTGTGACATCACCAGGTGGTGGCCATATTGGAAAATGTAAATTTTCTGATAAAGGTTTCAAAAGGCTGTAGTTTGAGATCGGTTTGAGATAAGGAAATACTGTCAACAGTCAATAAAGAAAGAAAGAAAATGAGATGAAAATGAAAAAAAAACAAAAAAACAAAACACTGCCATTAGCACCATTTTTTTCCCACGGCACCTTCTGCGTCTACCACGACAACCGCGGTTGTTTTCATCCCCACTATGTTCACCCATATTTGCGGTGTTATGAGCCCCCCTGCCACCGCGACCACGTCCCCGTTAGCAGAATACTTCCACCCCGGCCACGCTGAGGTGAAGCATCCGCTCTACTATGTGCCGATTGTGGCATATGACGCGCGGCCTCGCCGTCACTACTAACTTCAGTTTCTGCTTCAATGGACAACTGCATGTCTTCCTCCTCGAGATTGGAGTCAGCCAGAATCTGATGAAGTACTTTGTCGACAGTAAACCAACCTCTCAGCATCGTGAGTAAATGAAAAAACGCTCTTGCGCTCTGCTCTGCTCTGGCTACGCTCAGAACTACGGTGCCGCGTTTCTGTGCTGGAGGGTAAACGCTTTTTACTCTAAAACTTTGAATAGAACCACGAACACAAATGCTGCTCAGATTACAGCCACACATGTCCGCCATCTCCTGGTGAAAAGTAGTAACAAGATTCGGCACCACATTTTTAGATACAGCCTGTTTTATTCAGCAATGTTGCTTGTTGCTATTCTGCGACTTTGGCTGTTAAAGGGTTAAGAAACATGATGGATGTTATCAGTAATTAGACAAGTCAAGATGCATCTATTTCCAATTCATTAGACATTGATGATTATTGAGATGCTCATGAATACAAAAGGAGAGGAACTGAGAGAGAAACTTACAAAGGAATATGTGTTTTCCATCTACATATCTGACTCTAGAGACAATATGATTGGGTAGAGGAAGGGAGACTATCTCATCCATCCTCATTTGTAGCCTATCTGGAAGAAGAAAAAGCTGTAAATTCAAAATGTCAAATTTTCTTTCATGGCTGACTTAGTTCTTGGGTCCAGTTCTGAAATTAGGAATCATACTTTTTTTTTTGTTGCTAAAGTGTCACTACAATCAACAGTGCAGCAACATTAAAAGTTGATTCAAAGCAGCTTTCCTCGTGGCTGAAAGTCTACAACTTCATCACAAATTGGAGCTCAGAGACTAAAAAATCCAAATAATCCAACAGGAGCCTTGTGAGAGTGAATGTATTTCTCGTTTGCATCCAAAATCAAATTATTTCAACTGTTAACTGAATTTGAGCTCTTTTCTAGTGATCAGAATTACTTTGTGCAGCATTTGAGAAAACTTAATTTGTTAACTTTGGATCTGAAGATGGCTTTCACTGGCCTTTTGATGCCATGTTAGTTATCATCTGAATGTCTCTCATTAAAAGGAAAATTCTTTTTCCAACAGGTGCATCTTCAAAATCAACCCGGATAAAGGGACCAAAGTCAAAAGAAGAGAAAATGGACGCCAGTATGCTGTCAACCCAAGGGTGCTGAGCCTTATATCAAAAATTGCCAATTTTGAATGGACAGAATAAAAGTGTAAGATCACTCCCTCACCAAACAAACACAATCATCAGTCAAGCAATAAATCAGTACATCATTCAGTCTAAGGCTATAACGATCCACTCATTGATATTGTCATGATACCTAGAATTAAACTTGAATGAAGAAAATGTGTGATTGAAAGAAGATTTTCTTTTATTTTAAAGGCTTTGAAAGAAGCATAACCAAATTCTCAGTGCATTTCCATTTCTTACGAAACTAAACAAATGTATAATGGTAACATTTTACAATAATCATTTCCATTAAATGGAAAAGGTTTTGCTGAGTGAGATTCTCATGACAGTTTTGCTGGTATAACTAGGTGAAATTAGACATAATTAAGGCATAATAATATAAAGTATAATTAAGGAGTAATATATGAGGCAAGATCACGAGTCACAGTACAGTTTTCTACTGTTCAGTTTTGAATCCTTTGGTTAGAATTGTTTGGATGCAGTTCAGTTTTACTTCCCCAATTCACTCCAAACCAGCTGTGTCCTGTCAGTTTTGGGAACAACAGGAAGCTAAAGTGCAGGTTGGCACCTAATGCAACACTTGAACAAGACAACATGGTAGATTGTTTGTGAAAAGAAACAACAGTTTCAAAATTATATTTCATTATATTTATATTTATATATTATTATATAATTCTTTCTTCTCTCTCCATACAGATATGTGATGACTGAAAAGATGTTTGAAAGAGGGTTCCCTGGAACCCTAACCCTGTTGTGGATGTTGCCATGAGAGTTATTTTTATCTGTCTATACTCCTTGATGTCCACCAGTTTAATGGCACGAGAGTTATGTCTATTTGTTGGACCATTGTTTAATTTTTTGCAGGTTTGTCCAGGAGTGTTAATAACCAGGAAAAAAATACATTTTTTAAATTGCCTTTTTTGGTATTTAATTTGTTAAAGGCTGTTATGTAAAGAGGGTCTCTCTGGAGCACTAAATTGATCTCTTTGTTGGTTCAATATTTGATTTTTCCCTGGTTTTCATCAGTGTACCAAGAAACGGCAACCTTATGTTTTGAATGTCATTCTACCAAGGTTGAAAATAAAGAGGTTTTGTTGCATCACTGGTATTTGTGTAGTCCTAAAGTCTTATGTTTCATGAAGATTTTTAATACTATGTCTTGCACTGAATGACACATAGCAAAATAGATTATGCAATTGAGATTGAAACTTTAAAGCATGTTGCTTCTCTAAAGAACTTAAAGATCACCATTCTTGAATATATGACTTCCTGCCTGGACTATTGTAAATGCAGTAAACGCATTATAAATTCTAACTTTTCTCATTTGATAGTTATTAGATTCTTTAGCGTGTTTGTACTTCTACTCAATGTGACATCACTTCCTGACTGGACAGAGGAGCAACATGTCTGAAAGTTTCAACTTCAACAGATAGCAGCTTTGGGTATTCACTCTTTATTTTTATGTTTTAATGGCATCATGTTTGAGGTCATAGAAAAGTAGTTTGTGAAATTTGTGTACAGAATTAGTTTGAATGTAAAAGTAAACATAAATATAAAACTAGTGAGATTTACCTTGTAATTACAGAGAAAGACATGAGATTATTCAGATGGACATAAACCTTTATATAACAAGCTACATATTTACTTACAGATAATGATTGTAATTTTACATAGATTTGACTGTAATTTAAGAGAGCAGAAAAGATCATGTATAATTATACAGTCATTTTTCCATAAAAAAATGAGAAATAAACATAGTTTGTCATTACTGGTATAATCCTTAAAAAACACAACTGCATTGTTAATTTACAGGAAATGTCTGTTATTTTACAGTTTTGGAGACTATTTTTAGAAAACAGATAAACTACCGTAAAAATTACCGTAAATACCGTAAAAAGTTATTAACCATTAAATTAGGACTTTTTTTTACAGTGTGGTTTCAGATAAATGTACTCTGAACCTGTAGGAGCTGCTGCGTCCTGACCAGAAACAGGCTCTCAATGCGAGCTCCTCAAGAAACACCGAGTCCAGGAAACAACGAGGAATCTGACCCGTTCAGATAAGGAAGCTTGCAGTCAGAAAACAGCCCCTGAAGCCACAGGGCTGTTTACAAGGCAGTAGCGTCACGGTGATGCCCGTCTCTGGTCTCACGTTTCCGTGTCCTGAAGCTGCCCACAGTCCTCTGTGGTTGTTCATGTTCCAGAAGGACGTTTCAGGGGTTTGCTGATGGCAGACAAAACGGTCAAAGAACAAAAAACCTCATCCCTGGAATGAAACAGGCCCAGCTCGTATGCGGTTTACTTCATCTCAGAGGAGCAGATACTTATTCATTCACACCTGAACCTGCTCGTCTCACAGCGTAGGACAACCCTTCAGCTCGGTTCAGGTTTGATTTGACCACAAATGTCTGATTAAAAACAGGCCTCAGCTGTTCAGCATATAAAGACAGAAAAATCTACTTTGGAAGAGTGATGTAATATTTAAGCCTCAGGCCTGGAAGACTCGAGCAGTTGCGGAGACATCATGCAAGCCAAAAAAAAAAAAAAAAAGCCAAAAAGTCAAAAACATGGAAAGTCGTGTGAAATAGAATTAAAAGCAGAACATAATCATTTACTGAACTCATAAACCAATAATTTTATTCAGAATAGAACAGACTAGAAAATAAATCAAATGCTGAAAGTGAAGAAATGCGCCATCATAGGACAAAAAGCTGATTTTGAATTTGTTGGCAGAAACATTGACTTCAGACTTTTATCGGCTCACCTGAGTAAAGACACACCTTCCAGGACCCAGTGGAGTTTCACCTGGATCACTGACCACCTGGAGACTGAGTGGTTGTGTCTCTGAGCAGGTGGTCAGCAGCTCAGGAGCACCACAGGGATCTGTATTCTGACCACTCCTCTTCTCTCTGGACACCTCAGACTTCCAGGACCAGTCAGGGTCCTGACATCTGCAGAAACACTCAGATGACTCTACAGCTGTGGGGTGAATCAGTGATGGACCAGAGACTGAGGACAGAGACCTGGTGGACCAGAGACTGAGGACAGAGACCTGGTGGACCAGAGACTGAGGACAGAGACCTGGTGGACCAGAGACTGAGGACAGAGACCTGGTGGACCAGAGACTGAGGACAGAGAACTGCTGGACCAGAGACTGAGGACAGAGAACTGCTGGACCAGAGACTGAGGACAGAGACCTGGTGGACCAGAGACTGAGGACAGAGAACTGCTGGATGAGAGACTGAGGACAGAGAACTGCTGGACCAGAGACTGAGGACAGAGAACTGGACTGGACCAGAGAACTGAGGACAGAGAACTGCTGGACCAGAGACTGAGGACAGAGACCTGGTGGACCAGAGACTGAGGACAGAGAACTGCTGGACCAGAGACTGAGGACAGAGAACTGCTGGACCAGAGACTGAGGACAGAACTGCTGGAGGACCAGAGACTGAGGACAGAGACCTGCTGGACCAGAGACTGAGGACAGAGAACTGCTGGACCAGAGACTGAGGACAGAGAACTGCTGGACCAGAGACTGAGGACAGAGACTGGACCAGAGACTGAGGACAGAGAACTGGAGACCAGAGACTGAGGACAGAGAGACTGCTGGACCAGAGACTGAGGACAGAGAACTGGTGGACCAGAGACTGAGGACAGAGAACTGCTGGACCAGAGAGACTGAGGACAGAGAACTGGGACCAGAGACTGAGGACAGAGACTGCTGGACCAGAGACTGAGGACAGAGAGACTGCTGGACCAGAGACTGAGGACAGAGAGACTGCTGGACCAGAGACTGAGGACAGAGAACTGGTGGACCAGAGACTGAGGACAGAGAAGAGACTGCTGGACCAGAGACTGAGGACAGAGACCTGCTGGACCAGAGACTGAGGACAGAGAACTGCTGGACCAGAGACTGAGGACAGAGAACTGCTGGACCAGAGACTGAGAGACTGAGACAGAGACTGCTGGACCAGAGACTGAGGACAGAGAACTGCTGGACCAGAGACTGAGGACAGAGAACTGGTGGACCAGAGACTGAGGACAGAGAACTGCTGGACCAGAGACTGAGGACAGAGAACTGCTGGACCAGAGACTGAGGACGAGAGACTGGCTGGACCAGAGACTGAGGACAGAGAACTGTGGACCAGAGACTGAGGACAGAGAGACTGCTGGACCAGAGACTGAGGACAGAGAACTGGACAGAGACTGAGGACAGAGAACTGCTGGACCAGAGACTGAGGACAGAGAACTGAGGACCGACAGAGACTGAGGAGACAGAGAACTGCTGGACCAGAGACTGAGGACAGAGAACTGGAGGACCAGAGACTGAGGACAGAGACTGAGGACAGAGAACTGCTGGACCAGAGACTGAGGACAGAGAACTGCTGGACCAGAGACTGAGGACAGAGACCTGGTGGACCAGAGACTGAGACAGAGAACTGGAGAGACTGAGGACAGAGACTGCTGGACCAGAGAGGACAGAGAACTGCTGGACCAGAGACTGAGGACAGAGAACTGGAGGACCAGAGACTGAGGACAGAGAACTGCTGGACAGAGACTGGACCAGAGACTGGAGGACCAGAGACTGAGGACAGAGAACTGGACCAGAGACTGAGGACAGAGAACTGCTGGACCAGAGACTGAGGACAGAGAACTGAGAGAATGGACCAGAGACTGAGGACAGAGACTGCTGGACCAGAGACTGAGGACAGAGAACTGAAGGACCAGAGACTGAGGACAGAGAACTGCTGGACCAGAGACTGAGGACAGAGAACTGCTGGACCAGAGACTGAGGACAGAGACTGCTGGACCAGAGACTGAGGACAGAGAACTGGTGGACCAGAGACTGAGGACAGAGAGACTGGCTGGACCAGAGACTGAGGACAGAGAACTGGTGGACCAGAGACTGAGGACAGAGAGGACAGAGACTGCTGGACCAGAGACTGAGGACAGAGAACTGCTGGACCAGAGACTGAGGACAGAGAACTGGATGGACCAGAGACTGAGGACAGAACTGCTGGACCAGAGACTGAGGACAGAGAACTGGAGGACCAGAGACTGAGGACAGAGAACTGCTGGACCAGAGACTGAGGACAGAGAACTGATGGACCAGAGACTGAGGACAGAGAACTGGAGGACTGACAGAGACTGAGGACAGAGAACTGCTGGACCAGAGACTGAGGACAGAGAACTGGTGGACCAGAGACTGAGGACAGAGAACTGGTGGACCAGAGACTGAGGACAGAGACTGCTGGACCAGAGACTGAGGACAGAGAACTGCTGGACCAGAGACTGAGGAAGACAGAGACTGCTGGACCAGAGACTGAGGACAGAGAACTGGTGGACCAGAGACTGAGGACAGAGAACTGCTGGACCAGAGACTGAGGACAGAGAACTGGAGGACCAGAGACTGAGGACAGAAGACTGCTGGACCAGAGACTGAGGACAGAGAGACTGAGACCAGAGACTGAGGACAGAGAACTGCTGGACCAGAGACTGAGGACAGAGAACTGCTGGACCAGAGACTGAGGACCAGAGAACTGCTGGACCAGAGACTGAGGACAGAGAACTGCTGGACCAGAGACTGAGGACAGAGAACTGGTGGACCAGAGACTGAGGACAGAACTGCTGGACCAGAGACTGAGGACAGAGAACTGCTGGACCAGAGACTGAGGACAGAGAACTGAGAGACTGAGACTGAGGACAGAGAGACTGCTGGACCAGAGACTGAGGACAGAGAACTGGAAGACCAGAGACTGAGGACAGAGAGAGACTGCTGGACCAGAGACTGAGGACAGAGAACTGCTGGAGAGACTGAGAGACTGAGGACTGAGGACAGAGAACTGCTGGACCAGAGACTGAGGACAGAAGAACTGGCTGGACCAGAGACTGAGGACAGAGAGACTGCTGGACCAGAGACTGAGGACAGAGACTGGAGAGACTGAGACAGAGAACTGCTGGACCAGAGACTGAGGACAGAGAACTGCTGGACCAGAGACTGAGGACAGAGAACTGGAGGACCAGAGACTGAGGACAGAAGACTGCTGGACCAGAGACTGAGGACAGAGAACTGGAGGACCGAGAGACTGAGGACAGAGAACTGCTGGACCAGAGACTGAGGACAGAGAACTGGTGGACCAGAGACTGAGGAAGGACAGAGAACAGGCTGGACCAGAGACTGAGGACAGAGAGACTGAGGACAGAGACCTGGACCAGAGACTGAGGACAGAGAACTGCTGGACCAGAGACTGAGGACAGAGAACTGAGGACCAGAGACTGAGAACAGAGACTGGAGGACCAGAGACTGAGGACAGAGAACTGCTGGACCAGAGACTGAGGACAGAAGAACTGCTGGACCAGAGACTGAGGACAGAGAACTGGAGACCAGAGACTGAGGACAGAGAACTGCTGGACCAGAGACTGAGGAGAGAACTGGCTGGACCAGAGACTGAGGACAGAGAACTGGAGGACCAGAGACTGAGGACAGAAAACTGCTGGACCAGAGACTGAGGACAGAGAACTGGAGGACCAGAGACTGAGGACAGAAGACTGCTGGACCAGAGACTGAGGAGAGAGAACTGATGGACCAGAGACTGAGGACAGAGAACTGCTGGACCAGAGACTGAGGACAGAGAACTGGACCAGACTGAGGACAGAAGACTGACTGGACCAGAGACTGAGGACAGAGACTGGACTGGACCAGAGACTGAGGACAGAGAACTGCTGGACCAGAGACTGAGGACAGAGAACTGGGACCAGAGACTGAGGACAGAACTGGAGGACCAGAGACTGAGGACAGAACTGCTGGACCAGAGACTGAGGACAGAGAACTGGAGGACAGAGACTGAGACAGAGAACTGCTGGACCCAGAGACTGAGGACAGAGAACTGGAGGACCAGAGACTGAGGACAGAGAACTGCTGGACCAGAGACTGAGGACAGAGAGACTGACTGGACCAGAGACTGAGGACAGAGAACTGAAGGACCAGAGACTGAGGACAGAAAACTGCTGGACCAGAGACTGAGGACAGAGAACTGGAGGACCAGAGACTGAGGACAGAGAACTGCTGGACCAGAGACTGAGGACAGAGAACTGGACGACCAGAGACTGAGGACAGAAGACTGCTGGACCAGAGACTGAGGACAGAAGACTGCTGGACCAGAGACTGAGGACAGAGAACTGGAGGACCAGAGACTGAGGACAGAGAACTGCTGGACCAGAGACTGAGGACAGAAAACTGCTGGACCAGAGACTGAGGACAGAAAACTGCTGGACCAGAGACTGAGGACAGAAGACTGGAGGACCAGAGACTGAGGACAGAAGTCTGCTGGACCAGAGACTGTGGACAGAGAACTGGAGGACCGGAGAATGAGGACAGAAGACTGCTGCACCAGAGACTGAGGACTAGAGCCTGAGGACAGAAGACTGCTGGACCAGAGACTGAGGAACAGAGAGAGGACCAGGAGAGAGGACAGAGAACTGTGGACCAGAGACTGAGGACAGAGAACTGGAGGACCAGAGACTGAGGACAGAGAACTGACTGGACCAGAGACTGAGGACAGAGAGAACTGGTGGACCAGAGACTGAGGACAGAGAACTGGTGGACCAGAGACTGAGGACAGAGAACTGGACAGGACCAGAGACTGAGGACTGAGAGAGAACTGCTGGACCAGAGACTGAGGACAGAGAACTGGAGGACCAGAGACTGAGGACAGAAGACTGGACTGGACCAGAGACTGAGGACAGAGAACTGGTGGACCAGAGACTGAGGACAGAAGACTGCTGGACCAGAGACTGAGGACAGAGAACTGGTGGACCAGAGACTGAGGACAGAAGACTGGACCAGAGACTGAGGGACAGAGAACTGACTGGACAGAGACTGAGGACAGAGAACTGGTGGACCAGAGACTGAGGACAGAAGACTGGTGGACCAGAGACTGAGGAGAGGAGAGACCAGAACTGGAGAGACTGAGGACAGAGACTGGAACTGAGGACAGAGAACTGAGGACCGAGACTGAGGACAGAACTGCTGGACCAGAGACTGAGGAGAGAAGACTGGAGGACCAGAGACTGAGGACAGAAACTGCTGGACCAGAGACTGAGGACAGAGAAGGACCAGAGACTGAGGACAGAGAACTGGAGGACCGCAGACTGAGGACAGATCACTGCTGGACCAGAGACTGAGGACAGAGAACTGGAGGACCGGAGACTGAGGACAGAGAACTGCTGGACCGGAGACTGAGGACAGAGAACTGGAGAACCGGAGACTGAGGACAGAGAACTGGAGAACCGGAGACTGAGGACAGAAGACTGCTGGAACGGAGACTGAGGACAGAGAACTGCTGGACCGGAGACTGAGGACAGAAGACTGCTGGACCAGAGACTGAGGACAGAGAACTGGAGGACCAGAGACTGAGGACAGAAGACTGCTGGACCAGAGACTGAGGACAGAAGACTGGAGGACCAGAGACTGAGGACAAAAGACTGCTGGACCAGAGACTGAGGACAGAGAACTGGAGGACCAGAGACTGAGGACAGAAGACTGCTGGACCAGAGACTGAGGACAGAAAACTGCTGGAACCAGAGACTGAGGACAGAAACCTGCTGGACCAGAGACTGAGGACAGAGAACTGGAGGACCAGAGACTGAGGACAGAAGGCTGCTGGACCAGAGACTGAGGAGAGAAACCTGCTGGACTAGAGACTGAGGACAGAGAACTGGAGGACTGGAGACTGAGGACAGAAGACTGCTGGACCAGAGACTGAGGACAGAGAACTGGAGGACCGGAGACTGAGGACAGAAGACTGCTGGACCAGAGACTGAGGACAGAGAACTGGAGGACCGGAGACTGAGGACAGAAGACTGCTGGACCAGAGACTGAGGACAGAGAACTGGAGGACCGGAGACTGAGGACAGAGAACTGGAGGACCGGAGACTGAGGACAGAGAACTGCTGGACCGGAGACTGAGGACAGAGAACTGGAGGACTGGAGACTGAGGACAGAGAACTGAGGAACAGAGACTGAGGACAGAAGACTGCTGGACCAGAGACTGAGGACAGAGAACTGGCTGGACCAGAGACTGAGGACAGAGAACTGGAGGACCGGAGACTGAGGACAGAGAACTGCTGGACCGGAAACTGAGGAGAGAACTGCTGGACCGGAGACTGAGGACAGAGAACTGGAGGACCGGAGACTGAGGACAGAAGACTGCTGGACCAGAGACTGAGGACAGAAGACTGCTGGACTGGAGACTGAGGACAGAGAACTGGAGGACCGGAGACTGAGGACAGAGAACTGGAAGACCGGAGACTGAGGACAGAGAACTGCTGGACCGGAGACTGAGGACAGAAGACTGCTGGACCAGAGACTGAGGACAGAAGACTGGAAGACCAGAGACTGAGGACAGAGAACTGCTGGACCGGAGACTGGGGACAGAAGATTGCTGGACCGGAGACTGAGGACAGAAGACTGCTGGACTGGAGACTGAGGACAGAGAACTGGAGGACCGGAGACTGAGGACAGAGAACTGGAGGACCAGAGACTGAGGACAGAGAACTGCTGGACCAGAGACTGAGGACAGAAGAACTGCTGGACCAGAGACTGAGGACAGAGAACTGCTGGACCAGAGACTGAGGACAGAGAACTGAGGACCAGAGACTGAGGACGGAGAACTGCTGGACCAGAGACTGAGGACAGAGAACTGGACGAACAGAGACTGAGGACAGAAGACTGCTGGACCAGAGACTGAGGACAGAAGACTGCTGGACCAGAGACTGAGGACAGAGAACTGGAGGACCAGAGACTGAGGACAGAGAACTGCTGGACCAGAGACTGAGGACAGAGAACTGGAGGACCAGAGACTGAGGACAGAGAACTGCTGGACCAGAGACTGAGGACAGAGAAACCTGCTGGACCAGAGACTGAGGACAGAGAACTGCTGGACCAGAGACTGAGGACAGAGAACTGGAGGACCAGAGACTGAGGACAGAAGACTGCTGGACCAGAGACTGAGGAGAGAAACCTGCTGGACTAGAGACTGAGGACAGAGAACTGGAGGACTGGAGACTGAGGACAGAAGACTGCTGGACCAGAGACTGAGGACAGAGAACTGGAGGACCGGAGACTGAGGACAGAAGACTGCTGGACCAGAGACTGAGGACAGAGAACTGGAGGACCAGAGACTGAGGACAGAGAACTGCTGGACCAGAGACTGAGGACAGAGAACTGGAGGACCAGAGACTGAGGACAGAAGACTGCTGGACCAGAGACTGAGGACAGAGAACTGGAGGACCGGAGACTGAGGACAGAGAACTGCTGGACCGGAGACTGAGGACAGAGAACTGGAGGACTGGAGAGACTGAGGACAGAGAACTGGAGGACCGGAGACTGAGGACAGAAGACTGCTGGACCGGAGACTGAGGACAGAGAACTGGAGGACCGGAGACTGAGGACAGAGAACTGGAGGACCGGAGACTGAGGACAGAAGACTGCTGGACCGGAGACTGAGGAGAGAAGACTGCTGGACCGGAGACTGAGGACAGAGAACTGGAGGACCGGAGACTGAGGACAGAAGACTGCTGGACCAGAGACTGAGGACAGAGAACTGAAGGACCAGAGACTGAGGACAGAGAACTGAAGGACCAGAGACTGAGGACAGAGAACTGCTGGACCAGAGACTGAGGACAGAGAACTGGACGACCAGAGACTGAGGATAGAAGACTGCTGGACCAGAGACTGAGGACAGAAGACTGGAAGACCAGAGACTGAGGACAGAGAACTGGAGGACCGGAGACTGAGGACAGAGAACTGCTGGACCGGAGACTGAGGACAGAGAACTGGAGGACCGGAGACTGAGGACAGAAGACTGCTGGAGGACTGAGGACTGGAGACTGAGGACAGAGAACTGGAGGACCGGAGACTGAGGACAGAAGACTGCTGGACCGGAGACTGAGGACAGAGAACTGGAGGACCGGAGACTGAGGACAGAGAACTGGGGGACCGGAGACTGAGGACAGAAGACTGCTGGACTGGAGACTGAGGACAGAAGACTGCTGGACCAGAGACTGAGGACAGAGAACTGGAGGACTGGAGACTGAGGACAGAGAACTGCTTGACCAGAGACTGAGGACAGAAGACTGCTGGACCAGAGACTGAGGACAGAGAACTGGAGGAGTAGAGACTGAGGACAGAAGACTGCTGGACCAGAGACTGAGGAGAGAACTGGAGGACTGAGGACAGAAGACTGCTGGACCAGAGACTGAGGACAGAGAACTGGAGGACCGGAGACTGAGGACAGAGAACTGCTGGACCAGAGACTGAGGACAGAAGACTGCTGGACCTCTTTGTGATCTGGAGACAATCATCTTATCTTAAATGTCAACAAGACAAATGAGATGATTGTGGATTTCAGGAGGACCAGGATCAATTCCAACAGCATCTCCATCATGGAGAAGAAGCGGAGGTGGTGGAGGAGGACAAAGACCTCAGTGTCCACCTGGACAACAGACTGGATTGGAGACACTGATGCTGCTGAGAAGAAGGGACAGAGCAGACTTTAGTTCCGGAGGAAGCTGAGGTCCAGATGTTCAGATCGTCTATCAGTCTGTTGAGCAGAGTTCAGTCCTTCTGCAGCATCAGAGAACCTGAACAAACTGATGGAGAAGACTGGTTCTGATCCGGAGATGATGGAGGATACTTGATCAATGAAAAACATCAACCCTGAACATCCTCTAACAACAGAGATTCAGCATCAGTGTCTTCAGTCAGAGGATCTTCAGATCTACAGGAGATCCTTCCTGAACACTGCTGGAACCTTCTAGAATCACTGAATAGACTTAGATCAGGACAGTTACTGCTACAGTTTAATTTCCCTTCACGGATCAATAATGTATTTCTGAATTGAATCAAACACCTGGGATGTTAGTGCAGCATTTTTATTTGAAATTATCGATACATTATAACCACTATGTACCTGATAAACTGCTTATTACATTACTTTTCCTGCTACATTTAAGGTTTATTTTTCTTTTTAATCACAATCACAATTTAATGCATAAAAAGCTGATGAAGTCTACGATTTGCCATTTTTAATTTTGAAACATGAAAACAGACAAAAGAGTAAAAATGAAATCTAGAAGAGAGCAGTCGAGACTTTGTGGTCTCATCAGGTTCCAGCTGGTCGTGGGCGCTGATTGATGACATCACAGCTGGACCTCAGATTGACCGTCACTTCTGGTCCGACTGGGGAGGAGGATCTGCTGCTGGCACAGTTTCTGATAAAGACGTTAGTTTATGGCCAGAGTCCACCTGGGCTTCAGGTAGAGGAAACCCTGCTGCATATGAAACTCCAGCGTCATTTACAGCATCAGGTGTGAGCGGCGTTACGGCCGACTCCCACGGCTGCAGCTGTGTCTAAACCTGCCGCCGTCAAAACCGAGCCGTGGACCTCTGGTGCAGCTTCAGTCATAGACAGAGACCCCTGTGGGGGCTGAGATGAAGTAAAGGGGGGTTGAAGTGCCGGTGAAGCCTCTGAGGTTGCAGCCACAGCAGCGCCGGATGCTGCAGCCGCGGCTGCCTCCGCCGCCTTGGTCTCCATCTCCTCCATCCGCCTCTGCACCATCCGCGGCATCAGCTGGACGTACGTCCCCATGAGACGGTGGTTGGAGCGAATCAGCTTCCCCGCGCAGTTGTCCACGCAGCGCTCCTGGGGACAAGACAGGAACCAGAGGACGTCAGTGGACAAGTGGAGAGATTGATCAGGTTATAGTGACGTCAAGTGACGTCGGCATAATCAGAAAAACAATTTCTCAATCAGGAAAATCAAGAATTCCCCCTCATGCCAGAAAACAACTCGTTAACTCGGTCATAATTTTGGTAGTTGCTGACTTGAATCGATATTCGCAGTATTTTCCCACGTTACACATAAAAAAGAAGAAATAGAAAAGGCTGAAAGAACGAGTAGCAAATGAGGGAACGTGGGAATTTACGTTACACCTTGAATGCAGCCTGCAGCACAGCGCTGATCACAACAAACATGGCGGCGTGGAACTTTGTTAAAGTTTCAGAAGGAGATAGTTTGGTGGTTATTTGTGACGAATGCTCCGAGTGAATTCTACGAGGAGGGAAGCACAAGCTTTAATACGTAAAACCTGATCAGCCACCTACAACATAACAATCGCTTCCATGGAGTTTTGAAATTGCGCTAACACGAGCTAATGCTAACGTGCGCAAGCCAGCAGCAGTCTCTCCTCTCCCTCATTCCTCTCATCTAAAGCTTCAATGAGATTAAAAAATAAAAACAAAAACTACTGACCCTCATTTACTTTAATTAAAGGTATTAATTTAAATGGAACCACAAGCCAAAATCCTTTAAATGTTAATCTTTAGTTAGTAATTCTGATGCATGTATTTCCATCAGTTCAAGGAGACTTTATTTTTTATATCAGCCAGTAATGAACCTTATTTAAGTTAATGTGAGATATCAAATAGGTTTGTTTTATAGCTTTATGAAAATGTTTGAGAGGCTTGCCAATAGTTTTTCAATGGAAAAAATAAATATCTGTTCATTTAAAGAGTCCAAACTATTTTTGATTTTGTTCATAGAATTGATGTAATGATCTTAGGTATATGTGTGTGTTATCGGTCATCAGTATCGACCTTTAGGAGCTGAAAGTTATCGTATCAGTTTTAAAAAAAACAGTTATCGTGCATCCCTAGATTGGCTGATGAGATATTTGTGTGAACCAGCAGCTGGACAGGTGGAGCTGATGAAGTGTGTAATATAAATCCACACACACTATATCTTTTCTTTTTTTTTCTTTAATAAGATGATAAACATCATCCTACATGAATCCGGTCGCTCGCGCACGTTCGACAATCTAATTTAAGTCAGTCGTAGTTGAAGTTGCTGCAGTACCTCGTCCATCGTCAGGTTCCTGTAGTTGAAGTTGCTGGAGCACCGCTGGAAGCAGATCTCGGTCATACGGTTGTAGACCAGGAGGAAATCCCGCAGCTGCCGAAGACACGGTCATTATGGGTCAGTACGAGGATCCGCAGACCCGCAAACACGAGACAACGCGGCCGATGGCCGTGACTTACGTTTCTGAGCTGCCCGTCCGGATCCATGGAACCCGGCTGGACCCTGGTCGGTCTGAACGTTCAGAGACTGAGGAGGTCAGTCGTCAGCTGCTCAGTAGCTGATTTGGCTCCAAACCACCTCTCTGCTGTCTGCGCCGGATGAAGGAGCGATGAGGAAAATCTACATTTACACCCGCGTGAACCGACGGTTCACCACCTGCAGCGGAACACGTCAGATTGAAGAAGACACCGGATCAAAATAGCGTGACATTCACACGCGCGCCGCCATGTTTCCGACTAAGATCGCGTCTACATGTGAGGAGGTTCCACTCGGAGCTGCCAACTCTCGCGAGAAAACGAACAACGGGACGTTACGGTCGAAAAGTTCATATTAAACTAACGACACATAATTTTGAATATATATATATATATATATATATATATATATATATATATATAGAGAGAGAGAGAGAGAGAGAGAGAGAGAGATAGATAGATAGATAGATAGATAGATAGATAGATAGATAGATAGATACACACATTTCTTTCATGTTTTGACTAAAAATTAAATCACAAAACCCCTTTTTTAATGTCAGTAGATAAAGCAGGAAGTCTACAAATTAGAGTGAATACATTCTCGATATCGGCGTGACGTTTGTTCCCCCCTTTGGCCTGGTTGCTATGGCCCGCGCATGCCCAGATGTGTTCAGTGGCCCGGATGTTCGTGATCGATCAAAATTAGAGTGAATACATGGCAAATGCTTAAAATTAGAATTATGTCAGCTACCATTAATTTTAGGGCTGGGCAGCAATTAAAATTTTTAATCGCAATTAATCGCATTGTATATGGAAAATCAAACAGTGAATTCAAAAGTAGTGTAAAGGTCACTTTTATTTAAATGTCCTGCTGCCATATTAACTAAATGTCTTAACATTTGTTGTTCAAACACTTTTAACATCAGCACTTGTCAGTAACACATATTTAGTGTAAATCTCATCTTAAAAAATGTCAAATAAAATAAAGCTTATTGCCACTGCCAGGGCATTAATGTCATCCTGTTTTTTATGAATAATAAAAAAAAAGCCTACAAACAAAATCCTAACAATGTAGAGGCCACAATCAGAACATTAAAACAGGTCATTTTTGAGGTAACAGCGGTGACCTGGGTTCTTGGGTTCTTTTTCAGAAATAAATCACGTTTTTCTCATCAGGTAGGTAAACACTTAATTTCAGCAACTTTCCTTTCATTGATGGATTATGGTGATCTGCTCTACATGAACTCTCCTGATAAGTTAATGAGGAAATTGGACTCTCTTTACCACTGTGCTCTCCGTTTCATTCCTGGACTGGGCCATCTCACTCATCACTGTACCCTGTAGACCACATCTGGATGTCCATCTCTGTACACCACATCTGGATGTCCATCTCTGTACACCACATCTGGATGTCCATCTGTACAACCGCAGGCTTTCACACTGGCTCCCCTTTATGTACAGATCCATACTAGGGCTGCTCCCATCACACCTGTGCAGGTATCTGACCCTAATGCAAAGCCACTACGCTCTCCGTTCCCAAAGCACCTGACAAATGCAGGTTCCAAATGTTCGCACAGAGTTTGGAAAGAAAGCTTTTAAATACAGTGATCCCTTAGTTATTGCGGTTAATGGGGACCTGCGCCCCCCCGCAATAATCAAAATCCGCGAAATGGAGCCGGAGCCCCCGAGCCTAAATAATGTGTTTAAAATATGTTTAAACACCGCAAAAAAGTAGCGAGACACTGCAGTGACAAAAGACAAAGGCTAAACTGTGGTCTTTCTGTTTTGTTGTGTTACTATATTGTATTATAATAACGAGATAGAGAGAGTGACTTGCTGTTGACTGTTTACTTCCAGCTCTGTAACACAGTACCCCCATGACAACACATCCGTGTCCACATACTAACAACCAGCCCTCTGATTGGCTGAGGCATAACCAAGCCTATACTGTACTGTAACAGGTTAGATTAACTTTACACAACATCTCCCCCTTTTAAGTAAGAAACGTTAATTCACTTCAAACATTCTAACCCAATTATTTTTCTTTTTTTTTTTTCAAATATTATTATTATTTCTTTGAACCTGACTTAACCAAACCAACATGCCAAAACATTTACAGTTATATTCTCCTTAACATTTAAATAACTTTTTTTTTTTTTTTTTTTTTTTTTTTTTTTGAACATTGTCAATTACAGTCCAGAACCACTTTTAAACTGTCAAATCACAAATCCAGTCTTTTAGGCGGACGTGAGTGTCTGCCTGAGCTTGTAACATATGCCGCATCTGGCTCAGCTGCAGGTTGGTCTGCACCATCTGAGTCAGTGTCCTCTCTGTTGTTTGGATCAGGAGGTGGATGCTGGAATTCTCGCAAGTGTGTACGGTTTCTCCTCAACAGCCCATCCTCTGTTCTGACGAGGTACGATCTCGGGGCCGCTGTCTGTTGTATGACTGTCCCGTGAGTGCTCTCTGTAGTGATCCATACATTCTGGCCTGGGTGTAACTCCGGTTGATTGTGTGTTCTGTGGCGTTTGTTGTAGTATTGCTCTTGTTTTTGTTTCCTTTGTGTTTCTGTGCTTCGGAGTTGTTTGATGTTTGGCCAGCGTGGACACAGTGTTTTGGGCACTTGTGGGAGTGTGGTTCTTAACTGTCTTCCCATGAGTAGCTGGGCTGGAGAGTATCCGTTCACCAAAGGGGTGGCTCGGTAGCTGAGTAGTGCTTTTGCATAGTCTCCTCCCTCTTTCCATAAGCCTTTGACAGTGGCTACTGCCCGCTCAGCTTCGCCGTTGGCTTGTGGGTATCGTGGGCTGCTGGTTGTGTGAGTAAAACCATACTCACTGGCAAAGTCTTTGAAGAGAGAAGAAACAAACTGCGGCCCATTGTCTGACATGAGAACCACCGGAACTCCATGCTGGGCGAAGATGCTCTTCAGAGCCGAAATTACTGTTTCGGCTGATGCGACATGAAGGTGCGCCACTTCGATATAGCGAGAGAAATAGTCTATCACTACAAGGTAGGTTTTCTTGTTCCAGATGAATAAATCCGTTCCGACACGTTGCCATGGTCTCTCAGGTATAGGGGTTGTCAACAGAGGCTCCCTCTGGGTGGTCCTGTGTTTGATGCATATGGGACAGTTTCCCACTTTTTCCTTTATTTCAGTTGAAAGCCCTGGCCACCAGACCGATTGACGGGCCCTGGCTCGGCACTTTCCTATCCCTTGGTGACCCTGGTGGAGGATGTCAAGCATGTCATCTCTTAAGGAGCTGGGGATGACAATCCTCTGTCCCTTTAAGAGAAGATCTCCGGCCACAGACAGGTAAGTTCTCGCATACCAGTAGGGTCCAATATCAGGTGGCAAGTGAGCTCTGTCAGGCCACTTTGTTTGACAGTACTGTCTCAATGTTCTGCAGACAGGGTCATTTTTCTGCTTCTCTGCTAGCTGTTGCAGTCTTGCTTCAGTGGCTGGGAGAGACTGTCTGATGGAGTCCACGAAAGTTTGAACATCTGCCTCCAGCTCTTCCTCTTCTCGTGTGTGGCTGTATGGCCTACTGGTGCTCGTGACAGTGTGTCTGCTGTAATGAGCTGTTTTCCTGGCACATGTACTATGTTGTATGTGAACTTCAACAGTCTTAATCTAAATCTCAAGACTCGAGGAGGAAGCTCATCCAGCGCTTTGGAGCTCAGCAAAGGGACCAAGGGTTTGTGATCAGTCTCAATTGTGAAGGTCATACCTAGCAGGTACGACTGTAGCCGTTCACATGCCCAGGTCGCAGCCAGTGCCTCCTTCTCGATTTGAGCATAGTGTTTCTCAGCATCAGATAGTTGTCTGGAGATAAACAAACACCACCGGTTTCCAGTCCTCACTCTCTGGCTGTTTCTGGATCAGAACCGCTCCAATCCCGAACGATGATGCATCAGCCGACACACGTGTCTCTCTGCGTATGGAGAGTATACGGCCAGGACTCTGGGTGAGCTCAGTTCTGATTTTAGCTTCTGAAAAGCTTCCTGCTGTGGTGTCCCCCAGCACCATTCTGTCTTCTCTGACTGAAGAATAGTCAGGGGCTGTGTATATGAGGAGAGGTGAGGCAGGAATTTGCCCAAGTAGTTAGCCATGCCCATCACTCGTCTGACATCAGCGGCGCAGGCGGGCTCTGGCATATCCAGTATGGCTTTGACCTTACTCGGGTCGGGTTTCACTCCTTCTGTCGAGAGGCAGTGTCCGAGAAACATGAGTTTGTTTTTGGCAAATTCACACTTTTCCTTATTCAGAGTCAGCCCCTCCTTACTGAGTCTCATCAGCACCTGGTGGAGTCTAGCATCATGTTCAGTCTGATCTCTGCCATACACCAAAATGTCATCGGCGTGGCACACCACGCCCTTACAGCCCTCCAGAAGTTGTGTCATGCGGCGCTGAAAGTGTTCTGGAGCTGAGGATATTCCAAACGGCAGCCTGTTGAAACAATAGCGACCGAATGGAGTGATGAAAGTGGTCAAGAGAGCGCTATCTTCGGTCAAGGGGATCTGCCAAAACCCTGACGTGGCATCTAATTTGGTGAAGATCTTTGCTCCTGTCAGCATCGCTAAAGAGTGATCCACATTCGGCAGGATATGTCTCTCCCGCTTGACCCACTCATTCAGGTGTGTCAGATCTACACACAGTCTGGGTCGTTCCTTTGATTTTGGTTTTGGCACCACCACGAGGCCAGCACACCATGAAGTGGGTTGTGTGACTTTTGATATCACCCCCATTGCCTCCATCCGATCCAGTTCTGTCCTCACCTTATCACGTAGTGGGAGGGGAACTCGACGTGGGGCAGACAAAGCATATGGTGTGGCGCCTGGTTTCAGTTCAATTTTGTATGGTGTTGTCAATTTACCCAGTCCTTTGAAGACTGTGGGGTAACACTTCATGATATCTTCACCCACTTGGACTGTGTGCACTCGCTTCACAAGAGTCAAAGCCTTAATGGCTGGAAGTCCCAATAGTGGTTTTGTCAGATTATTCACCACATATATGTCTTGTTCAGTGTGTTTATCTCTCACCTTCAGTTTCCCTGTGAAGTACCCTTTTACCTCCAAGGGGTGCCTGCCTGGACCATACAGGGGTATTTTGGGCGGCTGCAATGTCCCATGTCTTTGTGTTGAGTAGTGGTGAGTCGGGATTGCTGTAACTCCGGCTCCTGTGTCTAATTTAAACTCTTTTGTTTGTCCATTTAATTCAAGATTTTCTGTCCATTCATTTTCCACACTGTCTATGTTGATTGTCACCTCTCCGAGAAAGGTGATGTCTGAGTCATACTCTGTAGACTCCTCTGTGATGTCGTGGATACCACCAGCTGACCGGCATTTGCGGGCAAAATGTCCCTTTCTTTTACATTTGCGGCATTCTGCATCTTTAGCAGGGCAATCCTTCCACTGGTGGGTTGTAGTATGTCCACATCGTCCACAGCCTGTGACTTTGTCCTTGTTTCCTGGTTTGAGACGTGCGCTATGTTTGTGTCCCCCCTTTGGGCTCCACTGAGTTTTTGGGCCGTGTACGCATTACGTCTATGTTTTCAGACTGTCTCTCATTTATACTGCCACGCAGCACTGGCTGCTGCCTCTTTATTTCTTCACTGTGGCGGACTCTGGATATTGTCTTTTCCAGTGTGTGAGATCGGGGTCCATCTGTAATGACTCTGACAACTTTGCATCTCTCAGTCCAACGACAATCCTGTCTCTAATAAGCTCCTCTCTTAGGGCTCCAAATGCACAGTGTTCAGCGAGGCTATGGACGGCAGTGATGAATGATTCTGCACTTTCTCTTGGTTCTTGATTTCGTCTGTTAAACCGTGCACGCTCAAAAATGACATTTTTCTTGCTCACACAGTGGTTCTCAAAAGCTTGTTTTACATCTGCATATTTCTTTTTCTGATCACTGCTTAAGGGCAAAACACTCAAAATGTCTTCAGCTTCATCTCCCAGAGTATACATCAATGTGTTAACTTGATACTCTTCAGACTGTTTATCCAGGCTTGATGCTATTCTGAAACGTTCAAAACGTCTTATCCACTTTGGCCATTCATTGGCATTACTGAAGTCAAAGTTACCGGGTGGAGTCAGTTGGACGCTGCTTGCTGGCACTGGAGGGGTGTCTACCATCTTTATTTCACTCCGTTTCTTTTCTTTTTATTTAACTGCTCCTTAGTTTATTTTCCTCTTCTTTGTTTACTTGCCCGTTTACGTCTCGCCCGACGCACGCTCGGCTGGGTCCACTCTCCTCTCTCTCAGTCTGTTTGGGTGCGATTAGCCTAGCGTCAGCCGTTTTAGCCGCTAGCGCTAACGTCTCCCGTTCGTCCGGACAACTTCACTTTTAGATGCTCGTCCCTTTCCAAGGTGCTTCTAGTTTCATTCTGACACCATGTTGTGTTACTATATTGTATTATAATAACGAGATAGAGAGAGTGACTTGCTGTTGACTGTTTACTTCCAGCTCTGTAACACAGTACCCCCATGACAACACATCCGTGTCCACATACTAACAACCAGCCCTCTGATTGGCTGAGGTATAACCAAGCCTATACTGTACTGTAACAGGTTAGATTAACTTTACACAACATGTTTCCCTCACAGCCTCTGGTCTCTGAACTGTCAATCAATCAATAACTTTTTTTTTTTTTCATAATAAAGACCTAAGCTATAGTCAGGAGGGAGCGCTTTTCACCCGCCAGCTTCTCCTCCGGTATTTAAAAGAACAACAGCAGAGGGAACAAAGGAGTGTTTGTATCTGTTTGTCTTTGCAAAAGGGAGTCTAATCAGTGAACCTGATGGTAGAAACTTAAATTGGTACAAAGTCTCTCTCTTACTAAAACAGTTTTACACCAACGTTCATTTATGTAAACACATACTCCACCTCCGCATGATTTCCCAGTTGTTGCAGACCCTCTGTCGGAGCACAGCGGACCTCCGAACCCGTCTAGATCACCGTCAACGTCTTTTCCCCGAGTCAGGTCTCAGAGGCCAGGATGCAGGCTTCTTTGAATACATGCTGATGGCGAACAAAAGCCTGTAGTTCCTCAGTTTTATTGTGGAGAGCGCGGACGTTGGACAGGATAATTAAAGGTTGCCGTCTCATGCGCTCCCGTATGCCGCCTCTCCTGCCTCGCCTCCTCGGTTTCCGTCGTGGAGGTACGTGCTCGAAAAGTTCCTTTAGATCAGAGAAAACTAGGTCCACTGGTGCGCCGCTGATCACGGGATTTGAGAATTTTAACAGATAGTCTCTGGAATATTGAATGGAGCTGTTAGCAACCCCAGGTGACATGAGGACCCAGCACTGCCCAATAAAAAGATCAGAGTCAGATCCACGTCACTGAATCATGACACTCTTAATCACACGAAAGTGAGGTTGATCAGTTCAAAGTGCACAGCGAGTTTAAAAGTTTAAGCATAAAATAACAAATTTAAAACTGACAGACCAGACAGACATGCTTCCCACTGCTGCCGGTTGCTGCGTCGTGCATGCGCCCAGTAAATGCGTAGTAAATGTAGTAAATGCGTCTCGGTCAAACACCGCCCAGATTCTAGAGTTCTGTCTGTTTCTTTGTTGCTTACAGGAGGCTGTGAGTCATTGTTTGATGTTTTGCTGGCAGCTGTGGCCTCTCGTCTGCTGTGGGGTGGATTTTCGCAGAATTTCAGCGATTATTTCTTGATTTTTTAAATTATAATATATTTCTGAAAAAAATCCACGAAGCACTAAAACCGCGTTAGTCAAACCGCAAAGTGGCAAGGGATCACTGTATGCTGCTCCATCCTCTTGAAACAATTTTCAAATGGACATGAAACTGACTGAACTCATTACTCTGGGTGAATTTAAGTCAGCTCTGCGGGACAGGGAAGAGAGTTCCCTCGATGGGTGTAATTGTTTTAATTGATTATTCTGATGGTGCTGATTGTTTGTTGATTTGTTTTGTCTGATGTCTTTTTAACCAACTATTGCCATTCTCAGCCAGGTCTCTCTTGAAAAAGAGATTTTAATCTCAATGAGACTCTTACATGATTAAATAAAGGATATAAAAAGAAACTTTTAACGGGGAATTCAACTTGTCAACAAGGATTCAACAGAAACAAGGTTTCTCCGTCTGGGAGGACTTTAAAATGAAAATGTCCATGTTAAAGTTCAGTAACTTTACCAATCCGTGTATCATTCATTCTTTCCATTTTAAATTGTCAATCAAAAATTAAAACAATTAAAACGTGACTTTTTTTTCCAATTTTTAATCTAACACAAACAAAAAAACAAAAATAGCATGCTTTTTATATTTCAGTTTTAGTAAACAGCTCACGAGACTGAATTTGTTTTTAATATTTTATTGTCTGGTTTTACGTGACCCAGAAATGGCTTTGTTTTATAATCAAGGAACAGACTTTCTGTTGTCATTTCACATCTGTGCCACTAGATGGAGCCGCACTGCAGTAACCAGCTAGAGAACAGCAGGACAGTGAACACATGGAGCAGATCTGATGGAACATGGAGGAATGATGCCATCGTCTTGAACAAAGGGGTTTGAAAGTTTTTTTTTTTCCAGACAGAATTGTAATATTGTTACCTGAGTTGCTCCCCGAACTGTAAAGTTCACTGATTTTTACCGTTCTCCATGTCTGTTTAATCTTTTCCGCGAGTTTACCTGCGAACTATTAAAGAGACACATATTAAAGAGACTCTGCAGGTCACTATACTTGCATGTTGGTGATTTTCAGAAAATATCAGTTCAGCTGTGTCCAGTCAAGCCTGAGATTAAATACGTCAGGTAGATAGATATACTGCACCAGGTGATGTGAATGCATTCTGACTGAAAGCACAAAAAGAAAGAGAAACAGGCTCTCTGTGGTGACAGCAAACAGCCACCAAAATAAAGCACACTGGTCTATAGAGATAAAAGAAAATAGTCAATCTCCTATTTGGATTAAAGAAGTTCTCATTTAGTACGTATATATGTGTGTAGATGTAGATACAGACGTATTTGTGAGTGCTTGGAAGCAGAAGCACACTGTAAAAAAGAGACATCATCTCAGTTACAACAATCTCTTGGTGCCTCTGTTGTAACTGAGACATCATCTCAGTTACAACAGAGACACCAAGAGATTGTTCTGCCAGGAAAAGGGCAGCGGTGCATCTATCTATCTGTCAGGCGGGCAGGAGAGTGGAAATGAAAACAAAAAGTCCACCAAAACACCCAGGAAGTAGAAGGTCGGCGATGCTGTCGAAGGCACTCAGATAAAGGCTTCCTCAGAAAGGAGTTTGCTTAGAAAAGGGCTTCACGGTGGTGTCATCAGAAAACAACAGAGCTGGGCTCAGAGAGACCAGGACCACCAAAGATGGGCACTGCAGTTTTTATATATATACGTATCAGTGTTATGAACTATGGAGAGCTTTAATATTTAGAACTGCAATAACATGAAGACAGTATTGTTGCTGTATAATGAAATATGGAGTTCTGTGTGATGTCTTTGTTCAGTGTTGGTGAGGTGAGTCAGGGAGAACGAGCCTGATATGTATCTGAGGAAATCAATCAAACATGGCAACACGGCTGTCACTGCTGTCACGCTAACAATTACGTCATCAAACATTTAAAACAAGCAGGAAGATGAGAGCTACAGTTACCCAGAGCTGGAGGAGACCCCCGACTGCTGGGGGGGGATTGAAATATTGAAATGGAGGGAAAAACATTTGCATCTTAAGGACCTGTTTTTGTTTTATAATAAAGACCATTTGGCAGCAAGTTTTTCCTCATATTTTTAATCTACTGTAGAGCAGTGATTCCCAAAGTGTGGGCCGCAGCCCCCTGGTGGGGCGTCGTGGGACTGCAGGTGAGCCGTGAGAGGTTATTAAAATTAAACAAATGTGTTTTAAATCCTTGATCTTTTTTAAATATGTTTATAATAACTGTAAAATTTTTCATGACATGATTAAAAAAACATTAAGAAGTAACAAAACAAACCAGTTAAGTGTTATTCTACTGTCATCTTAACTTAATATGACAAGTGTCTCCTTATTTGTTGACCCCTCACATTAATATCGGATCATGGTTCCTTGTCCTGTATGGTGATCACAGTTGTGATTAAAGGTTTCGGTGGGCTGCAGAGATTTTTCACATTTCAAATTAGTCCTTGGTATTCTGTAGTTTGGGAATGGCTGCTGTAGAGAGAAGCTGAAACGGAAATAACAGTTTTACATGGGCTGTTCCTTCAATGCTAATGTGAACCCTGGATGGTTCAGGATTCAGAATTAGACACATAGTTTTCGACAGATAAAATGGATAAAATAATTGCCGTTTGTGGTGGGGTAGTATATGGGCAGTGGTAATCATTTTGACAAATAATTGCCCGCAGCAACATTAAAAACAAATAAAAAAAAAAAAGAACTAAAAATGAACTATCTAGTACATTTTTTGAAATGGTGAACTGAACTAGTTCATTTTCATTTCTGTGAACTATGAACTTAACTAGTTCGTGTAGAAAGATGAACTTGCCCAACACTGACAGGCTTGCATCCCCCGAAACATCCGCCCCTGAGAAATCTCTCTTTTTATTGTTCCCCCGCAACATCACGCTGAAACTTCCACCCCGACGCCAAACGTAATCTGCTTGACTGCCGGGGCAGCAGATAAGAAAACGCTCTTGTGACTCGACGCTGGCCAGTTATTGAGATGTAATCTGGCAGGTGTCACGACTGCAGGATCAGCGATTCAGCGGCGCGCTGGGGGATTAAGGCCCCAACAACCAGTAAAGTTATTTCATGTTCGGCCCACTCCTGTTTCTCATTTACTGCTGTCATAAAATGCCCCAGTGTAGTTTAAAATGTAATCATACAGGGGCAACTTTTACTTTAGGGCATTTGTGGGACTGTAGGCTTTTATAAACTGACTCTGCACAAGCAAATAAGCAGCAACGCGACAAAAAACAGGCCGGCGCACCACTGAGAGGGGGTTATTGAATCCTCTCTCTAAATTCGCCTATAAATCAGCTGATACCAGCAGGTGAGCTCTTATTATCTTTAAAGAGCAGTCTCATTAATAGGGCTGAAGCGATACACTAATCTCACGATACGATACACGATATTCGTCTCACGATATGATATACATCGATATTCATCTTACAATACATTTACATCATTTTCCGAAAGATTTTAAAGGGACAAAGTGATTTTGGTGACATTTTGTGAGTGTTCCAATGACTTTGTTTGAATTAATTGAACTGAAAGCATCAATTACACATTATATGGCTGACAGGCAGCTTCCCAATGCTGGACAAAATGAATAAAAGATGTGTTGAGAAAAATAAGTTCATTTATTTAAACAATGCAAATTGTTGCTTGCAAGCTTTTAAAGGTGGGACACAGGGGTTTTGGAAGAAGCTTAGAAAATTGATACCCACGGCTGTAAAATCAATACTCTCTGGGGAAATAAAATATCGATATATATCGCAGAATCGATAAAATCGCTCAGCTCTACTTATTAACATATTAACCTTAACTGAGAGCATTCCTACACCTGCTGCTGCCAATGTGACAAATATGTCTCCATGACTCGCCGCAAATGCTTTTCTATGTTTTTTTTCTTTTAATATATTTAAAATATTTTTCCTCTTTAATTCAATCATGGTCTCTCCTGAACCACTGCATGAAACCAGTAAAGAAGGTTCTGGTACAAACTGGCTAAGAAAACTACAGTAAGAGAAGTGTTATGCAGCATTAGTCTCAGCAATGTTTAATTGACATATGTATCTTTATTATCAGCCAGCCGTCAGCTGATTATTGATCATTTGGTACTTGTAGTTATAGTCTAACTGGCTGGTGGATGCAGAAAAACACATGCTGGTCGACAACATGAGCTCAGAATAAGAACATGTGACGTTCAGCTCTAAATCACTCTGCAATAATTTACATATTCAAAATCTATTCAGACCTAAATACTAACTAAACACTCTAAGGCACATGTGTCAAACACAAGGCCCGCGGCCCAAATGTGGCGCGCTACATCACTGTACGTGGCCCTCAAGCTTGTGCATTATCGGCTTAAATTTTAAACCGATATTTTAAGACTTAAAACAAGCTTACGCCGCTTTAAAGCGCATGTTGACAATAAACTGCATTTCCCATAATGCAATTCGTCGTTACCCACAACATCGAGACGATTTTCAGAACTGATGGACTTGAGAAAAACCTCTACAAACTAACCCTAACATGTCCAAGAAAAGAAAAATTGATGCACAAGGAAGGCAGTTTTATGAACGATGAAAAAACTGTGTCTTTTGTGTTATGAGGTGGGTGTCAGTCGTGAAAGAGTTTAATCTACGTCGGCATTTTGACAGCAAACACGGAGCTAAGTATGCTAAATTTAGCCTGCAAGAAAAACAAAGAAATGCTCCAAGGTAATGGATACTCTTACAACCACAAACCCTGAGTTTAATATAATAATGACTCAAATGTTTGAAACTTGAATACATAATAAATACAGAAACACTTATTTAACAATATAATAAGGTGTAGTTTAATTTATTTTGAAATTACATTGCATCTTGTTACGTTCATGCTGTCAATCTGGCCCTTCAACCATGATGCTGATGTAGCCCTCAATGAAAATGAGTCTGACACCCCTGATCTAAGGTACGGCGGGGTATTAGAGCCACACTGAGAAAAAAAAAATTGTAGCCAATGATTTTTTTTTTCATTCCTCACTTATGAGAAGAAAGTCAAAATGTCGAGAATAAAGTTGAAATGCAGTTTCCACAATAAAGTCATCTTAAAGATTTATTCAAACCAGCTTTACTCTACCAACATAATGTCTGTATCTATGTGCTTTTATCACATAGACACAGTATTATAATAAGTGTTCGTACTTTGAAGAGATTGTGTCAGAAATTGCACCTATTCAGAAAAAGAAACTACACCAATTCTGGAATTCTGGAAACTGCATTTAGACTTTATTCTCGACATTTTGAATTTATTCTGAAAACTGCATTTCGACTTTATTCTGGACATTTTGACATTATTCTGAAAACTGCATTTCAACTTTATTCTCAACATTTTGACTTTATTCTCGACATTTTGACTTTATTCTGGAAACTGCATTTCGACTTTATTCTCAATATTTTGACTTTATTCTCGATATTTCGACTTTATACTCAACATTTTGACTTTATTCTCGACATTTTGACTTTATTCTGGAAACTGCATTTCGACTTTATTCTCGACATTTTGACTTTTTTCTCAGCATTTCGTCTTTATTCTCAACATTTCAACTTTATTCTCGACATTTCAACTTTATTCTCGACATTTCGTCTTTATTCTCGACATTTTGACTTTATTCTGGAAACTGAATTTCGACTTTATTCTCAATATTTCGACTTTATTCTCGACATTTCGACTTTATTCTTGATATTTTGACTTTATTCTCAACATTTCGACTTTATTCTCGACATTTCGACTTTATTCTGAACATTTCGTCTTTATTCGCGACATTTCGACTTTATTCTCAACATTTCATCTTTATTCTCGACATTTCAACTTTATTCTCGACATTTCCCCTTTATTCTCGACATTTTGACTTTTTTCTCAGCATTTCGTCTTTATTCTCGACATTTCGACTGTATTCTATAAACTGTATTTCGACTTTATTCTCAATATTTCGACTTTATTCTCGACATTTCAACTTTATTCTCGACATTTCGACTTTATTCTCGACATTTCTTCTTTATTCTCGACATTTTAACTTTATTCTGAAAACTGCATTTCAACATTATTCTCAATATTTTGATCTTATTCTCGACATTTCAACTTTATTCTTGACATTTTGTCTTTATTCTCGACATTTTGACTTTATTCTGGAAACTGAATTTCGACTTTATTCTCAATATTTCGACTTTATTCTCGACATTTCGACTTTATTCTTGATATTTTGACTTTATTCTCAACATTTCGACTTTATTCTCGACATTTCGACTTTATTCTGAACATTTCGTCTTTATTCGCGACATTTCGACTTTATTCTCAACATTTCATCTTTATTCTCTACATTTCAACTTTATTCTCGACATTTCCCCTTTATTCTCGACATTTTGACTTTTTTCTCAGCATTTCGTCTTTATTCTCGACATTTCGACTGTATTCTATAAACTGTATTTCGACTTTATTCTCAATATTTCGACTTTATTCTCGACATTTCAACTTTATTCTCGACATTTCGACTTTATTCTCGACATTTCTTCTTTATTCTCGACATTTTAACTTTATTCTGAAAACTGCATTTCAACATTATTCTCAATATTTCCATCTTATTCTCGACATTTCAACTTTATTCTTGACATTTTGTCTTTATTCTCGACATTTTGACTTTATTCTGGAAACTGAATTTCGACTTTATTCTCAATATTTCGACGTTATTCTCGACATTTCGACTTTTTCGACATTTTGACTTTATTCTCAACATTTCGACTTTATTCTCGACATTTCGACTTTATTCTGAACATTTCGTCTTTATTCGCGACATTTCGACTTTATTCTCAACATTTCATCTTTATTCTCGACATTTCAACTTTATTCTCGACATTTCCCCTTTATTCTCGACATTTTGACTTTATTCTGGAAACTGCATTTCGACTTTATTCTCAATATTTGGAATTTATTCTCGACATTTCAACATTATTCTGAAAACTGCATTTCGACTTTATGCTCAATATTTCGACTTTGTTCTCGACATTTCGACTTTATTCTCGACATTTCGTCTTTATTCTCGACATTTTGACTTTATTCTGAAAACTGCATTTCAACTTTATTCTCAATATTTCGACTTTATTCTCGACATTTCAATTTTATTCTTGACTTTTCAACTTTATTCTCGACATTTTGACTTTATTCTGGAAACTGCATTTCGACTTTATTCTCAATATTTCGACTTTATTCTCGACGTTTTGACTTTATTCTCAACATTTCGACTTTATTCTCGACATTTTGACTTTATTTTCAACATTTCGACTTTATTCTCGACATTTCGACTTTATTCTCAATATTTCATCTTTATTCTCGACATTTCGACTTTATTCTCAACATTTCAACTTTATTCTCAACATTTCGACTTTATTCTCGACATTTCGTCTTTATTCTCGACATTTTGACTTGATTCTGGACATTTCGTCTTTATTCTCGACATTTTGACTTGATTCTGGAAACTGCATTGTAACGCCAGCCAATGTATTAATGTCCGCAAAAGTAATAAACCACAAACATAATAAAAATCTGCAGCTTTTAATGTAACAATCCCACAAACGTAATACATTTTCCACAAACGTAATAACTGCTGCCTACTACAAACGTAACACGCGATTTCCCACAAATGTAATAACTATTACGTTTGCAGGGATTTATTACGTTTGTGGTTAAGTGAAAATCTTCAACTTTCAAGATTGTAATAACTTCCCACAAATGTAATAACACAATGAATAAGTGGTTGTTGTTGTTTGTTTGTTTGCCTATACACACTATACTAATACTGAGCATGGGTGCAAAATCCAGTCGATGGCTCTCCGCTCCGCTATCACACAACACCCCCCATCCCCCCCAAGCACGCTCCTTTTCAGTTCACAAAATTATTTTATGTTTAAACAGAATTCTTTCTTTGCATACGCAATCTCTCTCTCTCTCTCTCTCTCTCTCTCTCTCTCTCTCTCTCTCACACACTCACACACACACACACACAACCGCTGTCTGCGGTGCTGAACCAAAGAGCCCTGACCCACGCATCAGTACCTGTCAAATCTATCGATTTAAAAGCAAATTTGAATTGAATTGAATTAATAAACCTTTAGGGTCGTATTTAGACTGATGAGTGCTGCTGCTGCTTCCGACTGATTTTGATGTAACACATCAGGCCTAATGTTGCAGTTACACAGTTGTCACCCCACAGTCACTATCGCAAAATAAACCCAGACAGAGTGACGAGAAAAAGGGTAAGTTAACACTAAACATTAAAATGAAAAATGAAATATTGGTAGTGATTTTACTGCAAATAATTTTCCTGTAAACTAGTAAAGAGACCCATTGAGCTAAAATGTTAATATTTTCATGTAAAAATTAATACAAATTATGAAGAGTTTCATTATGTAAAATACAGGTGTATCTCATTCAGCCTGTGTAGTAACACGATCCCACATTGATTTTGAGGCTATTGATCACAAGACTCGGAAGCTATTGAGCTAAAATGCTAATACTTTCTTTAAAAATTAATACAAATTATGAAAAGTTTTAAAAAGGAAAAATTGTGATCAATTGACTCAAAGTCAGTGTGGTATCATGTCACTACACAGGCTGGGTCATAATTGATAAATTACTTCAGTGTGGATAGATATTTATTCCATATCATATTTGTGTTCTCACAGATTGAAGATGATTCTGCACATTAGATTACTTCTGCTGTCCACACTCTGTGTGATATGTGCTGGACAAGGCCTATGGGCAATAGATGATGAGACCTACAGCGTTATACTGAAGGTACTCAGGGGAGAATTTGATGTCCCTGTGGCAGACAGGACAAAAACTCAACGGGCAGCTCTGGTCAGAGTATGGAGAAACAGGCACCAGTATTCCTTAAGTGATGACAGAGAGTCCATTTTGTGCAATGGGAAGATTGTGGTAAAGAAGTCTGATATCCCGGAACTTGCCATGGCAGGATTTGATGTCACTAAAGGTTCTAAGAAAAGTAAACATCCGACTGAGAGAGAAGTACTCTGGCTTGAGTGAGAAAGCTGTTCAACGAGCATTGGATTCATCCAGACATTGCCAGTTGCTGAGAGCTAAATTTTCAAACACACCACCTTTGAAGCCAATTACAGCTAAACAGGTTCAGGCAAGACACCAAACCGACCTACTTGACATGATGGAAAGTTACACATAAGAGAGCAACCTACAAATATGTCCTCACGGTACAGGATGTGTTCAGTCGATATGTGTGGCTGAAACCATTAAAAGGAAAAAGCAGTCATGAAATAGCTCGGCATTTGGAAGAAATTTACATGGAACATGGACCACCAAAAGTTTTACAACATGACCAGGGATGTGAGTTCAAAGGTGCAGTGAAAGGGCTTATGGAAAGCATGAAGGTAAAAGTCATCCAAAGCTCACCTTATCACCCTCAAAGCCAGGGAAAAGTTGAGAGAATGCACAGAGCATTGAGGAAAAAAATAATGTATGATCTCATAAACATAGAAAGACGAGGGGTGAACTGGGTGAGTCATTTACCCAAATATGCTCAAGTCCTTAATGAAGATCCTAAACAACAGTTGGGTTGGATGACACCATTCCATGTATATTATGGTCGTAAAAGCAACAACATACTGCTGGCTCAAAGCACACATCCATCACCTGACATTGTAGATGACTATTCGGCTAATTCAGACAAACTGCTTCCTTCAAGAAAACAAAGGGATTTGTTTGAAAAAAAGAGAAACGGAGTGAGAAGAAGAGCAAAAAGAGGTGAAGAACGCAGGCGACAGAAGTCAAACCAAAGACTTCTGGATCCCTTATATACATGAGGACCGGTTAGAGTCATTTAGCTCATCCAATTTCTCCATAGAACTAGATCCACAGCCCAATGGTGATTGTCAATTTGCAGCACTTGCTGACCAGTTGATGAACTTTGGGATATTTCGATCATCTACATCCCTTAGGCAAGAAATTGTCATGGATTTGCAGTCAAATCCTCAAACAACACATGGAACCCCACTTGCTCATTATGTGGAGGGTAACTGGGATACTTATCTACAGAGCATGGGTCAGCAAGGCACATATGGAGACCATATCATACTGCAAAGAGCCTCTGAAATGTTTAATGTGCAGGTGCTAATAATTTCAACTCTCGGTCTAGATGCAACATCTCTCATAGCACCTTCAAACATTTACAATGACAATTTGCCATTTCTAATTCTCGGCCACATTGCAGAAGGTCATGGAGAGCACTATGTTAGTCTCAGCGGACCAGTTAGTCAGTACATTGGCTCAATTCAGGAGGCAGAAAGACTAAGGATATTCCGCGATCTTGATGAGGCTGAACTCTCCAATCTTGATGAGCCCGAAGTCCCCGATCCTGATGAGGTTGAACTTTCCAATCCTGATGAGGCTGAACTCTCCGATCCTCATGAGGCCACACTTTCCAATCCCAGTGAGGCTGAAAGGTCTGATACCACAGTGGCTGAACTTTCTCAAGGCAATGAAGACCATGGTGATGAAGCAGATGCAGGCCTTTCTGATCCTGCTTTTGGCATTCCTGAAGACGCTATCCCGTCTCTTCCGGAAGAAATTATGTCCATGATTATTAGACTAACCCTGGATTTGGCCATGTCCATGATTGGCACGTTCAATAGAGTGTCTCCACAGTTTAGAGAATTAACTGGAAGACACCTTCCCTCAATCTATATTAGGCCCCTGCTGTCTGAACATCTTGATTTAGCTCAAAATCATGACACAGATATTAGTGTTATGAAAGTATACAAATCAGCTGGTCGGAACAGCGGTTTAGCACAACATATCAAAGAACTTTTCTCCAAGAATAAAAGGTGGATGAGAGCTTGGATGACTCTGGCACAGCTCATTTTTGGGCACTACAAAGTGAAAGACTTTTTTTTGGAAGTAACGTGCTATTGACAGTGTTACAGTAGGCCTATTTTTTTTAGAAGTCATTTTGTTATTCATAAAACATTTGCAATCCTTGGCTTACAAAACAAATACAAAATGCATGGGTTTTTTATTTACATGGTATAGACATAATGTTTAGTGAGGATAAAAAACATCCAGTTGTTACCGGCCTGTTGTACTGTGCATTGTTTTAGTTCACCAAGTTCATTTGATATATTACCATCAACCTCTTGAGAAACTGTTTTACTGTAGAAGCTCAGTTGGGTTTGTCTGTGGTTCTACACACAGTGGTGCTATAAACAGTTCCCCCCATACGGTTCAGTTCAGTGAGTTTGACAGGGGATACAATCAGTGTCTTGTTTTGCTCTTGGTTTTGTAATAAAATTATTAATAAATCTGGATTAATTGCTTGTTTGTATACACAACACTTAGTCTAAATAGACAATAATCTGACAATCAGTTCAATTCAAATTTATTGGTATGAATGTCACAACAACAATATTCCCAAAGCACAATACGGTTCCGTGTGTGTGTGTGTGCGTGCGTGCGTGTGTGTTATGTTATTAACTGGACCACCCCCCACCCCCCCTTATTTTTTCTGATTATTCGTGTTGCTTGTGTAGACACACCTGATTTCAGACCAGACTAGAGTAGTTGCTTCTTTATGCACAGATGGCAGTAGCAACCTGATAGCTTGACAGTTGCTGGTTTGTCCCGTTGTCATGGCGACCAATGTAGTCCAGAGGAAGTCCGGTCGCTACAGTTTAACAGGATACTTGTTTCAGCTTTACTAGTGTGTTTCCAGATACGTGTGTTGCATCAAAATAAACCCCATAACAACCACAACGACCATTATTCATTGTGTTATTACATTTGTGGGAAGTTATTACAATCTTGAAAGTTGAAGATTTTCACTTACCCACAAACGTAATAAATCCCTGCAAACGTAATAGTTATTACATTTGTGGGAAATCGCGTGTTACGTTTGTAGTAGGCAGCGGTTATTACGTTTGTGGAAAATGTATTACGTTTGTGCGATTATTACATTAAAAACTGCAGATTTTCATTACGTTTGTGGTTTATTACGTTTGCGGACATTATTACATTGGCGAGCGTTACACTTATATTTCGACTTTATTCTCAATATTTCGATTTTATTCTCGACATTTCGACTTTATTCTTGACATTTCATCTTTATTCTCGACATTTCAACTTTATTCTGGAAACTGCATTTCGACTTTATTCTTAATATTTCGTCTTTATTCTCAACATTTCGACTTTATTCTCAACATTTCGACTTTATTCTCGACATTTCAACTTTATTCTCAACATTTCGACTTTATTCTCGACATTTCGACATTATTCTGAAAACTGCATTTCAACTTAATTCTCAATATTTCGACTTTATTTTCGACATTTCGACTTTATTCTCGACATTTCGTCTTTATTCTCCACATTTTGACTTTATTCTGAAAACTGCATTTCAACTTTATTCTCAACATTTCTACTTTATTCTCGACATATTGACTTTATTCTGCAAACTGCATTTCGACTTTATTCTCAATATTTCGACTTTATTCTCGACATTTTGACTTTATTCTGGAAACTGCATTTCGACTTTATTCTCAATATCTCGACTTCATTCTCGACATTTCAACTTTATTCTCGACATTTTGACTTTATTCTCAACATTTTGACTTTATTCTCAACATTTCGACTTTATTCTCAACATTTCGGCTTTATTCGCGACATTTCGACTTTATTCTCAACATTTCATCTTTATTCTCGACATTTCAACTTTATTCTCGACATTTCGTCTTTATTCTCGACATTTTGACTTTATTCTGGAAACTGCATTTTGACTTTATTCTCAACATTTCAACTTTATTCTTGATATTTCGTCTTTATTCTCGACATTTTGACTTTATTCTCGACATTTCAACTTTATTCTCGACATTTCGTCTTTATTCTCGACATTTTAACTTTATTCTGAAAACTGCATTTCAACATTATTCTCAATATTTCGATCTTATTCTCGACATTTCAACTTTATTCTTGACATTTTGTCTTTATTCTCGACATTTTGACTTTATTCTGGAAACTGAATTTCGACTTTATTCTCAATATTTCGACGTTATTCTCGACATTTCAACTTTATTGTCGACATTTTGACTTTATTCTCAACATTTCGACTTTATTCTCGACATTTCGACTTTATTCTGAACATTTCATCTTTATTCGCGACATTTCGACTTTATTCTCAACATTTCATCTTTATTCTCGACATTTCAACTTTATTCTCGACATTTCCCCTTTATTCTCGACATTTTGACTTTATTCTGGAAACTGCATTTCGACTTTATTCTCAATATTTGGAATTTATTCTCGACATTTCAACATTATTCTGAAAACTGCATTTCGACTTTATGCTCAATATTTCGACTTTATTCTCGACATTTCGACTTTATTCTCGACATTTCGACTTTATTCTGAAAACTGCATTTCAACTTTATTCTCAATATTTCGACTTTATTCTCGACATTTCAATTTTATTCTTGACTTTTCAACTTTATTTTCGACATTTTGACTTTATTCTGGAAACTGCATTTCGACTTTATTCTCGACATGTCGACTTTATTCTCGACATTTTGACTTTATTCTCAACATTTTAACTTTATTCTCAAAATTTCAACTTTGTTCTCGACATTTCAACTTTATTCTCGACATTTCGTCTTTATTCTCGACATTTTGACTTTATTCTGGAAACTGCATTTCGACTTTATTCTTAATATTTTGACTTTATTCTCAACATTTCGACTTTATTCTCGACATTTTGACATTATTCTGAAAACTGCATTTCAACTTTTTTCTCAATATTTCGACTTGATTCTCAACATTTCATCTTTATTCTCCACATTTTGACTTTATTCCGAAAACTGCATTTCAACTTTATTCTCAATATTTCCACTTTAGTCTCGACATTTCAACTTTATTCTTGACATTTCAACTTTATTCTCGACATTTTGAGTTTATTCTCAACATTTTGACTTTATTCTCGACATTTCGAGTATATTTTCGACATTTCGTCTTTATTCTCAACATTTCGACTTTATTCTCAACATTTCATCCTTATTCTCGACATTTTGACTTTATTCTGGAAACTGCATTTCGAATTTATTCTCAACATTTCGACTTTATTCTCGACATTTTGACATTATTCTCAACATTTCAACTTTATTCTCGACATTTCGTCTTTATTCTTGACATTTTGACTTTATTCTGGAAACTGCATTTCGACTTTATTCTCAATATTTCGACTTTATTCTCGACATTTCGTCTTTATTCTCGACATTTTGACTTGATTCTTGAAACTGCATTTCAACTTTATTCTCAATATTTCGACTTTATTCTCGACATTTCGACTTTATTCTCGACATTTCGTCTTTATTCTCAACATTTTGAATTTATTCTGGAAACTGCATTTCGACTTTATTCTCAATATTTCGACTTTATTCTCAACATTTCGTCTTTATTCTCGACATTTCGACTTTATTCTCAACATTTCGAGTATATTCTCGACATTTCGTCTTTATTCTCGACATTTCAACTTTATTCTGGAAACTGCATTTCTATTTTATTCTCAATATTTTGACTTTATTCTCGACATTTCGACTTTATTCCCAACATTTCGTCTTTATTCTCGACATTTCGACTTTATTCTCGACATTTCAACTTTATTCTGGAAACTGCATTTCGACTTTATTCTCAATATTTTGACTGTATTCTCGACATTTCGACTTTATTCTCGACATTTCGACTTTATTCTCAACATTTCAACTTTATTCTTGACATTTCGTCTTTATTCTCGACATTTTGACTTTATTCTGGAAACTGCATTTCGACTTTATTCTCAATATTTCGACTTTATTCTTGACATTTTGACTTTATTCTCAACATTTCGACTTTATTCTCGACATTTCATCTTTATTCTCGACATTTCGACTTTATTCTCGACATTTCAACTTTATTCTCGACATTTTGAGTTTATTCTCAACATTTTGACTTTATTCTCGACATTTCAAGTATATTCTCGACATTTCATCTTTATTCTCGACATTTCGACTTTATTCTCGACATTTCAACTTTATTCTCGACATTTTGAGTTTATTCTCAACATTTTGACTTTATTCTCGACATTTTGACATTATTCTGAAAACTGCATTTTAACTTTATTCTCAATATTTCGACTTGATTCTCAACATTTCGACTTTATTCTCAACATTTCATCTTTATTCTCCACATTTTGACTTTATTCCGAAAACTGCATTTCAACTTTATTCTCAATATTTCGACTTTAGTCTCGACATTTCAACTTTATTCTTGACATTTCGTCTTTATTCTCGACATTTTGACTTTTTTCTGGAAACTGCATTTTGACTTTATTCTCAATATTTCGACTTTATTCTCGACATTTCGACTTTATTCTCCACATTTCGTCTTTATTCTCGACATTTTGACTTGATTCTTGAAACTGCATTTCAACTTTATTCTCAATATTTCGACTTTATTCTCGACATTTCGACTTTATTCTCGACATTTCGTCTTTATTCATGACATTTTGACTTTATTCTGGAAACTGCATTTCGACTTTATTCTCGACATTTTGACTTTTTTCTCAACATTTTGTCTTTATTCTCGACATTTCGACTTTATTCTGAAAACTACATTTCGACTTTATCCTCGACATTTCGACTTTATTCTTAACATTTCGTCTTTATTCTCGACACTTCGACTTTATTGTCAACATTTCGACTGTATTCTCGACATTTCTACTTTATTCTCGACATTTCGTCTTTATCCTAGACATTTCGACTTTATTCTCGACATTTCGTCTTTATTCTCGACATTTTGACTTTATTCTCAACATTTAGTCTTTATTCTAGTCATTTCAACTTTATTCTCAACATTTTTACTTTATTCTCAACATTTCGACTTTATTCTCGACATTTTGACTTCATTCTGGAAACTGCATTTCGACTTTATTCTCAGTATTTCGTCTTTATTCTCGACATTTTGACTTTATTCTCAACATTTAGTCTTTATTCTCGTCATTTCAACTTTATTCTCAACATTTTTACTTTATTCTCAACATTTCGACTTTATTCTCGACATTTTGACTTCATTCTGGAAACTGCATTTCGACTTTATTCTCAATATTTCGACTTTATTCTCAACATTTCGACTTTATTCTCGACATTTTGACTTTATTCTAAACATATCAACTTTATTCTCGACATTTCGTCTTTATTCTTGACCTTTTGACTTTATTCTGGAAACTGGATTTCGACTTTATTTCGACTTTATTCTCACATTTCGACTTTATTCTCAACATTTCAACATTATTCTGAAAACTGTATTTCGACTCTATTCTCGACATTTCGTCTTTATTCTCGACATTTCGACTTTAATCTTAAAACTACATTTCGACTTTATCCTCGACATTTTGACTTTATTCTCGACATTTTGTCTTTATCTCGACNCGATCATCGAACTGCATCGAATACAAAATGCATGGGTTTTTTATTTACATGGTACAGACATAGTGTTTAGTGAGGATAAAAAATATCCAGTTGTTACCGGCCTGTTGTACTGTGCATTGTTTTAGTTCACCAAGTTCATTTGATATATTACCATCAACCTCTTGAGAAACTGTTTTACTGTAGAAGCTCAGTTGGGTTTGTCTGTGGTTCTACACACAGTGGTGCTATAAACAGTTCCCCCCATACGGTTCAGTTCAGTGAGTTTGACAGGGGATACAGGGGATACAATCAGTGTCTTGTTTTGCTCTTGGTTTTGTAATAAAATTATTAATAAATCTGGATTAATTGCTTGTTTGTATACACAACACTTAGTCTAAATAGACAATAATCTGACAATCAGTTCAATTCAAATTTATTGGTATGAATGCCACAACAACAATATTCCCAAAGCACAATACGGTTTCGTGTGTGTGCGTGCGTGTTATGTTATTAACTGGACCACCCCCCACCCCCCCTTATTTTTTCTGATTATTCGTATAGCTTGTGTAGACACACCTGATTTCAGACCAGACTAGAGTAGTTGCTTCTTTACGCACGGATGGCAGTAGCAACCTGATAGCGTGACAGTTGCTGGTTTGTCCCGTTGTCATGGCGACCAATGTAGTCCAGAGGAAGTCCGGTCGCTACAGTTTAACAGGATACTTGTTACAGCTTTACTAGTTTGTTTCCAGATACGTGTGTTGCATCAAAATAAACCCCATAACAACCACAGCGACCATTATTCATTGCGTTATTAGATTTATGGGAAGTTATTACAATCTTAAAAGTTGAAGATTTTCACTTCCCCACAAACGTAATAAATCCCTGCAAACGTAATAGTTATTACATTTGTGGGAAATCGCGTGTTACGTTTGTAGTAGGCAGCGGTTATTACGTTTGTGGAAAATGTATTACGTTTGTGGGATTATTACATTAAAAGCTGCAGATTTTTATTACGTTTGTGGTTTATTACGTTTGCGGACATTATTACATTGGCGGGCGTTACAATGGTTTTACAAGATCATCTCTATACGTGTTTTCAGGTGGTTCATACTCAATAATTCTGGATCATTTCTAAACAAATATCCTGAAAGGTTTAAACCAATCCAAGACAAAAAGCAGTTAAATGTTCAAAGTACAAGTCATAATATGGAATAAAAAGTATTCTGCAGTTGTTTAGAAATTTCTTTTGTTGGATGTTATATGGTCCAGTTCACTTTCAACAATAATGTTCATCTCAGCTAGTGGGAGCTTTTTCAGCCTGAGTTACTGGATCCACAGAGAAGAGAAAGTATCCACCCCCTACTGAACTCAAGGTTTGATGGGGAACAATAAGCTGAGCCCAGTTTCTCTGTAAAATTAGGTAAGTACAACCTGAGATCAGGGTTGGACTGGTAATCTGTACATTCTGGAAAAGTCCAGAACAGCCGTCCGGTCTATGGCTGTCAGCCATGTTCAATAACCAAAATTTTCAGTCTATCAACTAACAGCAGGAGGCACTAAGACGGTCGTTTATCAGATATAGGCCTATAAACCAACAAAGCAGACTAACGTCAGTGTCTGTTAACAGAAAGATGGTAAGCAGAAAACACAAGGAGGAAGGTGGATTGGAAAAATGAAAACTAAAGAAAGCCAAGTAAGTTTGAAGGGGAGAAGTGTTTTCCATTTTGGCACTATTTATCTTTGTCTTCTCTTTTGTGGTGCCTGGTGGATCAATGTCTGTGGAATAGGCCACAAATGTTGTTTGAAGGATGATTAGTTGAATGGTACCCTAACTAATCACAGCAGCATTGCATGGAGCAATTTAACTTTAAAAATCAGTATAATGTTGGGGTCCTATATATTTGGTTGGTAGTCTAGTGCTTAAGTGGGTGGACTCTCATATAGTGGTTTGTGGGTTCAATTTCCAGTGTTGTAATATGTTGCTGTGTCCCATTTCAGCTATTGCTTTCTCCTTATCCAATAAAGCAGGGGTGGGCAATCCCAGTCCTGGAGGGCCGCTGTCCTGCATGTCTTAGATGTTTCCCTCCTCCAGCACAACTGATTCAAATGTATGGATCACCATCAGCTTGTCATCAAGGTCTGTTAACGAGCCTTTCATTTGAATCAGGTGTGCTGAAGGAGTGAAACATCTAAGACTTGCAGGACACCGGCCCTCCAGGACTGGATTTGGCCTCCCCTGCAATAAAGGCCACTAGAAAATCTTTTAAAAAGATGCTGATATGACATATAAACATAACCTGCTAACTACTGCTGACCAGATGGTGAATAATCTCCTCTGTTGGGTTCATAAATCTGATTCTGATGGAGTCAGTGCCTCAGCAGCCATGAATCTCACCACATGTCACTGGTTATGAGGCATTATTTAGGTTTACATATCAGAAAATTTTCATTTCAAATAGGAAAGGGATGTTTTAAATAAATGTATGCTTTATAAAGCTACTTTTTCATCTTTGACTATCTTTTAATATTTTTGCAGTATCAATAAGAGGCCATTAGGGTGTCCTCTTCTTGGGTTTCTGGGTCACCCTAGTGTAGCACCCTACCCCGGTGATTTAAAATAAATTACCTGAATTGAAGGTATCACTCTGGGTGGGCTCTGGGTTCTTAATTTTAATGTTTGGTGGTGCCGTATTATCCTATGGCTAGATGTGCTTTAACTCACAAATAAGGTAAGTACACTCTGATGGTGCCTCCACTCAGTAGATTAATGAAATAATATGTGATAAATCCACTAAGAGAATACAATGAACTTAAATTATTTGTTTACCTTTGCTTTATGTAACTTAACCCTGAACACTGATTTTAATTACAAAAACACACACAGTACACCTTTAAAATAAGAAACCACTGTATTAACACAACGTAAATCAATCTCACATGAAATCACAGTACTTTCAATCAATACACAGTACCACCCAATAAACCACAGTCAGTACCAAAAAATACTGTATGCGCTCTGCTAATAAAATAAAGTCCTGAAAATAAAAGTTGCAGGCCTGAATCGATGCTGGGGTACGTGAGGTCTAAAACTGGTGACCGTTTCACTTTCCAAGCAAACATAAAATAAACAAATGCACGTGCACTGGGTCTTGTTTTTTAGTACTCACGGCTCCTCTTGGGTTAATGTGAGGGATGTGTGTGTAGAAGACAGCTGCATGGGGGGTTTACTGATGAAGATGGAGGGGGAATGGAGAGGAGGAATGAAGTCTGAAGACTCAGTTACTGCTACGCCCGCAGCTCCCGCCGATAGCCGCGCTCTGTCGCTCAGAGGGGAAAAAAAGGTCCAAGGAGGGCTTCCTGGTCTGGTCCGCTCTGACAACATACATTTACATCCTTTACTCACTGATAAATGTCCATGCACTATGATGAACTCAGTCCGAATTCACACAATAGCTCGTACACACACAGGTACACATGAGTAACGTGAGGCTACTACATCAAACACTGTGTAAATACTAGCTGCATGCTAGCTAATCGCTAATCACGTTTAGCATTTACTTTACAACATTGGCAGTAATACAGTTCGTAATTACCACACCCAAATAAACATTTACCTTCTGTAGACTGTTATACTTCGGTATTCCACTGACAAACTCTGCATTTGTACAGGTAAACAGAAATACTTCGGCTTTTTCAGCACTATACGTGTAGACATTTTCCTCCGGTGCTCTCTGCCTCTCGTGTCTCTGCCGTGATCTAACCTGCTTCCTCCAAGTCCCGCCCCATACTCTCCCAATTGGACGACAACTCAGACAAAAGAGCAGGTAACCAATAAACAACCTATACAGGGATGATTGACAAATAAACACCAATGCCTTGCACATTTTTAACCAAACAAATAATATTAAAATCATCAAACATTTTAAGTACTCTCTTGACTTATGAATGGTTTTTAACAGTTTCTTCTTTTAAACTGAACTATTAATCACTTTTTTTTTAAAAAAAAAATAACAGTTCCTCTCACATGAATTACAACAAATGAACTCGTTTTTTATAGAAAGAACTTTTTTTTCCACTTATTAACTTATTTCTTTTAGACAGGGCTACACTAGCATAATCTTAAAACTATAAAATGTGTCAAGTAGGTTAATTCTGACAGAATAGACCAAAAGGCTAAAATGTAATGGGATTTAGGAAAACCAAATTTGTTTTATTCTTATTGTCCGTAGTCTAGGTATCAAATAATATTTTTATCCAAAGTGTTAGAATTTTAGAAGTATAAGTTCAGGTTTAATGACTGTCACTCCAAGTAATGCTAATAAACAAATTTTAATCAAGCATATGTGATATGGATATACAGTGATCCCTTGCCACTTCGCAGTTTAAGTTCCGTGGTTTTAGTTATTCGTGGATTTTTTTCAGAAATATATGATATAATTAAAAAAAAATTAAAAATCGCGGAAATGTGGAGGAAATTTTTATTTGGTTTATCCATCTTGCAATAATATGTTTAAAAGAGATCTGTCTTTCTTAACAAGACCAATACCAATACCAAATGTCTGACAAAAAGCAAGAGAAGACAGCTGTGATTCATTGATCACGGCTACACCAGCAGGGGGTTAGCTGTGACTTTGAATAAACATTCCTAAACTCAGTTATCATCAAGTAACTAACCTCTTGATCAAGGAACTGTATAACATTGCTTAACTCAATTATCAGTCTCATTTAAGACAAATGTCCCTTTGCCTTCCCCACCACCTGTTGTGATCTACTCTGTATGCAAACCTGTAGAGGAATCAACATCTTTTTGTCTTGTTATAAAAGAAAATGCCCTCTCTGTAAATCCTCAGCCAGTATTCTGTGGAGCACTGACTGCCAGCCTCTCCTTATGTGCGCATAAGATTTTTGTATGTTTGTTTCTTTTCTCTGTAATAAATTCTATTCTGATTTTCTCATCGAGATCGGATCTTATTTTTTCCACAACAGAAACATCACCGGATGTTGTGCGCGTTCTCTCACAGTGAAGAAATGCTGTGAGCCAGCCTGGCCCCTTTAAGAAGGTAGCCTTATGAGTAATGATGTGGCCTTATGGGTAAAGTAGTGTGTGTGTCGGTGGATGGCAGAAGAAAACGGTCTTAGATGAAAAGTGGAGTGAGCATCAACAGCAGCCCAGCGTGTATAGATTTACATTCTCTGTTAACCGACAGGAGCTGAACAATACAACCTGTGTGATGTTACAAGTTCCTGCAGTGCCAGAATAAAGTGCTTGTTCCATGCAGAATAAATCACACTTTTTCTTTTGTTGTTGTTAGCATGTTAGCCGCTAATTACGAGACAAAAATAGCACAATACCAGCAGTTTGTTTACTACGGTTCAGAGACCAGAGGCTGTGAAGGAAACAGAAAGACCACAGTTGAGCCTTTGTCTTGTTTCGCTGCAGTGCCTCGCTACTTTTGGGGGATTTTTAAGCATATTCTAAACACATTATTGAGGCTTGGGGGGCTCCGGCTCCAGTTCGCAGTTCGCGGGGGGTGGCGGTCCCTGTTAACCATGAAAAATAAGGGATCACTGTAGATTTTTTTTCTGTTTAAAATGCAAGCATACAAGTGATGTTTCTGCCAGAGAGGTTGGTTTCTCGATCTTCTCTGCTGCTTCAGTGTGATGAAAAAATGGACTCGGCTCCAAAGCTGTCTTTAAATGCATATAAAGTTTATTTGCAGAAAAAGAGGCTTAATACAGACTAGCGCTTAGTCTGGGAACTTCTCAGGTCGGATTTGGTAAGAAGAACAAAAGCGTACGTCAGAGAGACAGTTCTTATATCCATAGCCAGGTCTTATTTCGGACAAGTTTGAAATCAATCAAAAGCTTCTCCTGACAGTTCCCAACATGTTTTTCTCTCTGGACAATGACCATCTGGTGTTTCTAATAAGAGACAGGATATACTCCCTAAATGATCACGGATCCTCCAAATTTGTAAGCCTGGGAATGTGTCCTTGAAGCATTCTCACATATTGGACTGGAAAGAACCCAGTGAACCCAGAAACAAGGCCTACACTTCAGGCCTTACAGCTGTTAAAGCGCTGTTAAAGAGTTGTAGTTGAACTTTATATAAAAAAGGTAAATGTTGTGTACATATCAGATATATATCATGTTTTTCAGACACTACACAAGTAACTGTAAAATAACAGTAAAAAAGACAATGTTTATGTTCATTTTTGTTTTGGCGGTGCAAGTGATGTTTAGTCATTCTTTAATTTAGTGTTTTTTGAATAAACAGTCATAAATAGTAAGGCGTATAGTATAGTAGTATAGTAGTATAGTACTATAGTATAGTATAACCCTCCCCCCGTTATTGGTGGGCCTACATAGGGAGGAAAGTCCAGGGACGTTTTTTAGTCCCAGTCTGTCCCTGCCTGAGATGACACACAGGTTGTAATGCATCACTAAAGCAAAGCCAACATGGAGCAAACGGAGGTGAGAAGCCCAACCTAACTGAAATGCTGTGGTGGGAACTTCACAGAGCATCACTGAACATCTACAAAGCTCTCTGGTCTGAGCTTTGTTGGTCCATCTCAGCTGGTCTTGGTTCTTGTGTCATCACACAGATGAAAAACTTCCTCCTCTTCTGACTGGTGAGGGGGTTGGGGCTGATAAACTGCTATTGGACCATTCAGGCTCTGAGAGTCACTGAGACCACACACGTGTCAATGACCTGCATGACCGTAGTGCAGGCCACTGGAGTAGGGGTCACCTGGGGGCTGTTTGCCTACTTGGCCGTCATACAAGAGGCTTTGGTCACATGACTGAAGATGGAGATGGTTGTGCAACCACATGGGGTGAAGAGTGATGGCTGCTCTGTGAGCCAAAGGAGCTTGTTCATGTGAAGTTCTCCCGTGAACAGTTGTTCAGTCTCCTCTATATAAAGGTCTGTTCACTCCTCGCTGCATAGATCTGCACATCCAGCACTGCTCACTGTCTGTGTGGCTGTTTTCTACTTTTCATCTGACTACATTTGGAGATGCTTCAAGGTTTCTTAGTCACATATGGAAGGACTGCCACCTGTAGAGTGACATTAATTATCAACCTGCTTTTTTTTCTTCCAATCTGATCAATGCTGTTTTTCTTCTTTTTTATTTTAAATCTTTGTTTTAAAATGATGGAGACCCAGTTTGGGTTTTACCAGGTTTATGACTGTTATTGGAAGGAAAACATCATCTGGCCATGCTGTCACTCCACATGTGTGTTTCCAGCTAATATTTCAGCTTCTCTCAGCAGGAGTTGGCTTCACAAGTTACATTTTTTTCCTCATTATTACTCAGTGCTGAGTAAAGATAAATCCATAGTGAAGAGCTTAGACCTTCATGTTGATGTGATACAGAAACTGAAAATTCTAAAATTAGAAGATATTTCATTCTTTAGGTGTTTATCTATGAACAGACCTGTTTAGGTGTTTAGTTCAGAGGGTTTTCACTGTGTTTGACTCCTGCTCTCACCCTCCATATATGTTCAAAAACCAAAGTGCACACCTGAATTTGAACATGTAGTAAGAGACCAACATGGTCTCTCAATGCAATTGATCAAATTTTCTCGACGAGAAGAGAGGGTAGAGGAGAGCCCTCATGTCCCGATGGAACACACGCAGCCAGATATGTCCAGGATTCATGGGGTACATTTAGACTGAAATGCCTGGCTCCCCTGTTCATTGAGGATGCTGAAGATGTCTACCTATTTGGATTTATGATCACAGGATTTCTTCTGTTTGGAGTTGGCGGACACCTGTTGTATCGAAAAGTTGCCATTCTGGATACCAACGTGCCTGCCATGTGTGTGGGGTTGAGCCGCGCTGTGAGCACCCAGACTGCTACGCTTGGTGAGCTGAATCGGAAACTGGATGTGATTCAGAGCGTGAATCACAGAGAAGTGATGATTTTTGAACTCGTTATGAAAATTGATTCCAAGTTGGGAAAACTACATGCGCTGCTCAGGGAGAACTGACCTGAAATTCGGCTATTTGGATGGATTCCCACCGAGATGAAAACCAGTAAGGACTCAAGGCAGACGGAATCACATGTCAGCCTGACCTAACAATCTTCTCTTATCTGAATCTGGCTCCCTGAAGCGAAGTTGGCCTTGGAGAAGGCCGGCTTCTATCTAATGTCCCAGATGTTATGCTGTTCTTGACGCTCTTCCCCCACCCCTCCAATTCCAAACAGCACCTGTGATGAATGCTCCAGTCTGAACTGGGTCAGGGGGCACTGGCTTATCAACTACAGACACTTACTCACAGACTGAGTCACAGACTCTGGGCAGGATTTACTGACCGTCCAAGTGACATTTAAAGATTTCTGAAGTGCTCAGTTTGCTTATTAGGTCAATTATATGATAATTCAAAAAAAAATCTCCCGACTCCGACATCCCCCCCAAAAAAGAAAACTCCTCGGATCTATGCGATTCACGTAGGTCACCCTTTTTGACTTCAAAACGGCAAATTTCACCAAAAGGTGAGGGATTTTCATGCCCGATGTTGGGTCAGATCATGGATAGCAGTTATCCATAATTGAGTTTATTAACATATCCTGCAGTTGTACAGACTATTTCAGGCTGTTTCCTGCGTGCTGACTCACTGTGGTCTCAGGCCATGTCATATTGGCCCACTGTTGAATCCACAAAGACATTCATTTCAACAAGCTATTAAAGAGTCACCACATTTACTTCCATCCAGAGGTGGTTAGTTTTTCTCCAAGATCTCATATTGATGAGAGTTGAACTGTCTTCTCCAGGCCACCCTAATGGTCTTCACTTGGGGTTAAGGCCTGGATCTCTTCAGAATTCCACACGTATTCTTTTAAAATGTGAGCATGATGGATCATTGAATCGTTATCTTGTAATACCTCCGTGCTATCATGAAAGAAATAAACATATTGATGGAAATACCTGCTCATTCACCAAATTATACACAAGTAGTCAACTGACCTCAGTCTCTTGAGAACAGAATAAAAGTGAATCTAAACCTCACCAAGTGAAGCAATAAAAGATCATAATACTGCCTCCATAGGCTTGACATGATATACTGCCCTCATGTGGTCAGAAGTCAGTGTTTTTAAATATATGGCTGTGCCTGAAGGTCATTGCAGGAGATGCTGATGGTCTGTTTTCAACAAAAGGATCAACTTCCAGTAACTAAGGACCAGAATGTGAACAAATCTTTAATGTAGGATTTGACCATAATCACATGTTGAAGATCTTAAAATATTTTACCAAAACAGATATTTAAGCTTAATCTAAGCTTCAGCAAAGATGAGGTTTCATTGACATGATCTGAGCTACTGATAATTTTGAAAACAAGTTTTCATTTCTTGAAAAAAAAAAATCAAAGAAATCTCTCTAAAGCTCTGTGCTATTGAAAAATTTGATGAGTCTTGTATATATTTATTTAATACATATTGAGGTTATCATCCTCCTCTTCCCATGCTCATGTAGTTACATTTTCTTTTTTCATATCACTGATTATATCTCAACAACAGTTGCATCAGTTTGTTAGTTATAACCTGTATTTCACCAGATGTTACTAAACACTTTCCCAAGACCAGTTTTGCTATTCAATTACTAATCATGATGCCTTTATCTTTGTGTCTTTGTAGTTGGATGTTTTGTTTCCTGCAGTGAAGCTGATTAAACTGGCAACAGCACCACCACATCCTGTAGAAACACTCTGTGCTCACAGAACAAGTGAATCAGTTTCCAGTGAAGACATGTGTTATCATCAGGTTGACAACAGTGACACCAAGTGGACATGTTCCTTTACTGCAAGAGCTCATCACCACATTATACAGCAGCAGACTGGGAGCCTGTAGGTTCAGAAGAACAGGTATGAAGAGGACAAAAAGGTGCGCACACACACACGCACACACACACACACACACACACAAAAGACAAAATGAGTTGTGCACAAGATTAAATTAAACCTCAATCTTCCACCACTGATGCTAGAATTTACTAGAATCTCTAACCACCAAAAAATCTTGTCAAAAGTTTATAAATTAATTTCAACAATTGACTGTACAATTTCAGTTCAATTAAATGGGAGCAGGACTTAGGACTCACCACCAATGAAGAATTATGGCTTCAGATTTGCAAAAATATATTCTATTCAGCTGTTAATGCAAATTTACAACTCATACAATATAAAATTATCCAGAGTGCACTTTACCGGGGAGAAAACGTTTGAAATGGGCTTCAGAGACACAATTGTACGCTCACATTGTACACAGAATGCAGTTGACACCTATCTGCATGCCATGTGAGAATGTACACCAGTTAAAACATTCTGGCTCAACATTATCGAACTCTCTCCCAACTTCTGGACTATAACATCCCAGTATTACCATCTCTGTTTACTGGGAGACTCCACCATGACCACTCTGGATAATAACTCCAAGAAAACTCTCTTTATCGCTTTAATCATTGCCAAAAAAACATCCTTAAAAACTGGAAAACAAAAAACTCAATTAATATTACTCTCTGGAAAAAATTGTTAATTGACTTCATTGCAATGGAAAAATTGTCAGCCACAATAAAAAGTCAAAATGACAGTTTTGATCAAATTTGGGACAAAATGAGTCGATCTTTACATCTATAACAGAAATCGTCCCTAAAAGATCTGTGACTGCACATTATACAATTGTTTGACTGTGGGAGAATAAAATAAACACACACCTTCAACAAAGACTTCTTAAATCTACTCCTACCATGTTTGCCCACAGTTAGCTTGATCTCCTTCAGCCTGAGAATCTGTTGATATAAACTTATTGATCTTGGGAGGAGGATAAGAATGGGCATACATTTTTACAATGGGTTGCTGTCATCATTATCAAACCACATGTGCATTTCTTTGCTCCAACCCTCACCTATGGTCATGAACTGTGGGTAGTGACCGAAAGAATGAGATTGCGGATACAAGCAGCGTAAATGAGTTTTCTCCGCAGGGTGGCTGGACTCTTCCTTCGAGATAGGGTGAGAAGTTCAGTCATTCGGGAGAGACTCAGAGTAGAGCCGCTGCTCCTTCACATCGAGAGGAGCCAGTTGAGGTGGTTCGGGCATCTGGCTAGGATGCCCCCCAGACGCCTCCCTGGAGAGGTGTTTCGGGCATGTCCAACTGGGAGAAGACCACTGGGCAGGCCAAGGACCTGCTGTAGAGATTATGGGCCTGATTTACTAAAGGTTTGCGTGCGTAATAACGTGTGCAAACTTGACACCACCCGCAAACCAATGCGCAAGCTGATTTACTAACAGCGTGCAAAGAGGACTGCGCCTCTCAAATCAGCAAAATAGCACACGCTGTTCATTTAGCACTTTTGCCCTGATGAATAATCAATATGGGGCGTACCCGCCAGAAAGCGCAAAATACTGGGAGGGGAAAATGCAAATAGGTCCATTTACCACGCGCAATGAGATTTACCAACCCTGAAAGTAATTGCGGGGATTGTGATTGCGTCTGTATTTAGTACGTTCGGAAGGAAGGTGCTATTCTGTCCAGCATTACGCACCGATGGCTGCTGTTATTGTGGCAAGGAGGCACGGACATCGCCAAAATCAAAGAATACGCAGAGAGAGAGTCTTTCGGACTCGTGTAAATTTGTTTGCACATGCAAAAGGGGAAATATTTTATTTGAATGTTAAATCGAGTATTATTCAGCAAAAGGTTGCCACAGGAGGCACCAGGGTTTCCGTTGTCTGGTAATTGCCGGACTTTGTCTGGTAAAATATGCGGAAGTCCGGGATTTTATAATCTCTCCGGTCAAAATGTCCGGTGAAAATACTCCTCCCAAGTACAATTTCAGTTGTAATAAAATGGGTTATTTCCACATCATTTTATGAAAAACGCCTCGGGATTCTCCCAGAGGAGCTGGTGGAAGCGGCCGGGGGATCTGGACCTCTGAAGCTGCTGGCATCGCGACCCGACTTCGGATAAGCGGAAGCTAATGGATGGATGGATGGATGGATGGATGGATGGATTTTATGAAAAAACATATACTTTTTTTTACTAATGAGTAGTGTGTGAGGACGAGTCGGCTCCAGCCACAGCCACTCATTGATGCCACAGCTGCGCGCAGAGACGCATCTCCGTAATGACAGCGCTCCGCGGTTATGGAGGCTGGAACTTCTCAACGGCCACTTAACCACCTGTCTGTCTTGTTTGCCGAAGTTTTATTAAAGGCCACTTTTTCTTTAGTTCTTTGCCTTATATCTTGCCACCTTCTTTTAACCTCATCTGCCGTTCTTTTTGTCTTACCAACTGCATTTATTCTATCGCAGATTTTCTCCCATATTGCGTTTCTTTTGGTAATGTTTAAATTTCTTTGCTTTAGTTCATGAATGTGTTTATTTGCCTCTTCCACTAATATCTCTAACTCCAACTCGTCAAATTTCATTTTGCGCTTGCGTCTATCCTGCTTTCCATCCAGACTCTCCATGACGCAAACCGTAAGACACGCAACACCTCATTTAAATACTGCGGTTTGCACCCGTTATCAATTGCGCGAGCATTCTTAGTTGATCACCCGCAAAACACACAACAACAGCACGCGCAAACTTTTTCAGTGCACACGCAATTTAGTACTCTTTATTTAGGATCTTAGTAAATCAGGCCCTATATCTCTTGGCTGGCCTGGGAGCACCTCGAGGTTCTCCCAGAGGAGCTGGTGGGAGCGGCCGAGGGGAGGGAGATCTGGGCCTCTCTGCTGAAGCTGCTCCCTCATCGACCTGACTCCGGATCAATCGGAAGTTAATGGATGGATGGATGTGCATTTCCCTTCATAATATAACATTATCTCGCTCTCTCAGTGGGTGGGAGTGGGGCGGGTTCTGGGTTGGGGTGGGGCCAGGGTGGTGGGTTTTCCCTGGGGGGGGCGGGGGTGAAAAATGTTAGGTCTAAACCTTACACTTCAAACTATTGTTCACGTAACTAGGAATGAGATGAGAGAGACAGCTGATGTCAGTTCTTGCTTCTGCAGAAGGGGAACCGAGAGAAACACAGTGTGGACAACGAGGTCCGTCTGTTGTGTTTCTGATGGCATTCTCCACAGTTCCTCAACTGCAGATTGCTTTTATTAAAATTTGACACACCTCAGAAACGTCTGTTGCTGGGCAGATAGTGATTGTCATACATAGCAGTTTGCAACATGTTGCAAGGTCACTTGAGAAAGAGGAGGATAGAGCAAAATGAAACTTGTTGTGGGTGCAGTTTCATGAGAACATTCTTCATTTTATCAAAAGGAGGCAAATGTCAGAGAAGGGGGGAGGCGGCATAGCAAGCATACACAGACATTTTCCTTCACAGGCGCCCCCCCTTCCCAGCCTCGGACCTCTAGTGGTCTCAGTGGTTGTGCGATTCTATATGGATCTTGGGATCAGTTTCAGATAGGAACCCCATTCCAATGGGAGTGTCCTGGGGGTACCGGGGCCAGCAATTTGGCATGGTTCCGGCTATGATCCCAGTGTTCCCTAGTTCGCCAAGGACTTCCAGAGACCCCGTCAGGGACTTCCCTATATACTGTGTTATAATGCACCCTCCCCGGGCTGAATTCTTCCTGATGTCCCTGAAGGTGCAGGGACTTTCACAGAACCACTAAGAGACTGCCAGGACCGTACCCCCCTAAGGCCTATGGGGAAAAAAAGCCGTACAATGGCTTACACACACTATAAGGCTCCGTGTCAGTACATGTACAGTTTTCGAGTTTGCTTTGCCGCGCTCGGGGGGGTCACAGAGAAACCGGGACACCGTCCACGCGTAGCCCCGGGCCTCCAGCTTCACAAGGGAGCACTCATTGTTTGCCATTGTACGTCCGAAAAGGGCCCTTTCCCTTACTTTGGTCAAATGTTCAGAAACGTCCCGAAATCGAGGATCCGACACCCCCGGGGGCCCCCGGGGGTGTAAGTTAAGTAAAAAAACACCAAAGTTTTAGAGGTCAGAAATTGACTTTTGGACCTTGGAAACACAATCTGAGGGATCTCAGACAAGTAAAAAAATAATCATTGTTAGGTCGTACATGCACCTGGGTCCCAAAGGTAGTCTGATGGCTTCGGGGCTTTGGAGGGTGATAGAGGGTGCCCATGGGATGCTGCAGTCTGAATATGAGCCCCCCAGCCCCTGTAGATAGCCCCCCAGTGCAGTTTTGTCACTGTACACAAACTGTCACTGAGCTGTAATTTTGACTAGTGAGTCCGTGTACAGTACTGTACACGGACTCACTAGTCAAAATTACAGCTGTCTTACAGTTCGTGTACACCTTATAATTTTTTTTCAAGTACTTGCTGTTGATACTCTGACACTAAACTCCCACAGTAGGATGTCCTCATCACCCTGAAACAGGAGATATAAGGCTCATTTGTCTCTGATGCTGCAAGAGCTACTTCCTTCAGGAAGGTGTTCTAAGAGTCAGCCCTGGGGTGGTGTAATCCTCTATTCAGCTTAAAATAAGAATGCAAGTTTGGTGGGACTCTGAGCATCTTTGGCCGAGATACACACTTGTAAAGGAACAGTGCTCTACAATGTGTCTGCAGTGTGTATCTCGGGAACGGTGAGGATTTGGAGGCTGAAACCTGAGGGTTAGCCGCTGCCCTCGGGTACCTATATGTGTGCAAAGTTTGGTAAAAATTGGAGGAACCTGGAGTTTTTCATCCAGGGAGACAGGGGGTTGAAAGGCTGACCATGGAATACACTTTCGCGGAGGCCTGGTCCCCGCCCTGGAAGTATGAAAAGTGTCCTGGGAGGTTTATTTCTCTTTGTAAGCCTTTTTTTGATCCTCTTCTCTGCCTCTCAGATTTTGATGAAACACAGATGTCCAGTCGAGTCAAGGGTGCTGCATCATGGACAAATGACCAAAAAAACCATCAGGTGCCCAGTTCAGGAAGAGAAGGAAAGAGGAAGAGGAGAAAAGTTCAAAAGATAAAGGTATGCAGGTCTCTATGAGTGACGTTAATTTTGCATGTAATAAAACAGTAGCCTATACGCTATGTATTATCCTCTTGCTAATATGTTGCTACTTAGCCACAGAAGATGACTATTTGTTTTTTAGCTTTGCTGAACTAGGCAAGGCAAGGCAAGGCAAGGCAAGTTTATTTGTATAGCACATTTCGTGTACAAGACAATTCAAGGTGCTTTACATAAGCATTACAGAGCATTACATTAAAACAGGAGGAATTAAAAAGATAAAATAATAACAAAAATGCAAAAAGTTAATCAACAGTTGTTTTTGATTTAGGAATTAAAAATGTAGATAAAATGCAAGAAATAAAAGTTAATTATTATGATAAAATGTGGCAAATAAAAAAGTTTTTAACCTTGATTTAAAACTGCTGAGAGTGTCAGCAGACCTGCAGGTTTCTGGGAGTTTGTTTCACATTTGAGAAGCATAAAAACTGAACGCTGCCTCTCCGTGTTTATTTCTGACTCTGGGAACAGAAAGTAGACTTGAACCTGATGACCTGAGGGATCTGGTGGGTTCATAACGAACCAGAAGATCCTGAATGTATTTTGGCCCTAAACCATTCAGTGCTTTGTAAACTAACAGCAGGATTTTGAAGTCAATTCTCTGACAAACAGGAAGCCAGTGTAAAGATCTGAGGACAGGAGTTATATGATTCACTTTCTTGGTGTTAGTGAGGACTCGAGCAGCAGCGTTCTGGACTAACTGCAGCTGTCTGATGGTCTTTTTAGGGAGACCTGTCAGGACAGCGTTACAGTAGTCTAGTCTACTGAAGATAAATGCATGGACAAGTTTTTCTAAATCCAGCAGAGACATCAGTCCTTTAATCCTAGATATGTTCTTTAAGTGATAATAAGCTGACTTCACAACTGTCTTGATGTGACTACTAAAGTTTAGGTCTGAGTCCATAACAACACCCAGATTTCTGGCTTTGTTTTTGGTTTCTAACTTAGCTCTTTGAAGCTGAGTGGTGACTTGTAATCTTTCTTCCTTGGTTCCAAAAACTATTATTTCAGTTTTGTCTTCATTTAACTGAAGGAAGTTCTGACACATCCAGTCTCTAATTTGATCAATGCATCTGGTCAGTGTTTGGATTGGACTGTAGTCTCCTGGTGAGATGGTTATGTAGATTTGTGTGTCATCAGCATAGTTGTGGTAACATATTTTGTTGTTTTTTATAATTTGAGTGAGTGGGAGCATGTAGATGTTGAACAGCAGTGGCCCCAAGATGGAGCCTTGAGGAACTCCACAAGTTATTTTAGTTTGCTCAGATTTATAGTTACCTATAGACACAAAGTAGTCCCTGTCTTTTAGATAGGACATAAACCAATTCAATGCAGTGCCAGAAAGCCCTACCCAGTTTTTCAGCCGGTCTAGTAAGATGTTATGGTCAACCGTGTCAAATGCAGCACTGAGATCCAGTAGTACCAGGACTGAAATGTTTCCACTATCTATGTTCAAGTGAATGTCATTAAGGACCTTAACTATAGCAGTCTCAGTGCTGTGATGTGGCCGAAAACCTGACTGGTAGATATCAGATTAGCAAAACTAGCACAACTAGCAGCTAGCATCACCAGCAGGCTAGTTTGTGTTTACAACACAAGTGCAAGTTCACACAGGCTTATTAGTCTTGGAATTTGGTAAACAATAGTATGCCCTGACTGTGGAATTTTTAATGCTATACGTGGGTCTATGCTAACTTAAATAACATTCATGTCAATATACACTGACATGACGTTTTGTAAGCTTTATGTGATAAAGCTTTTTGAATAATTTGTAGTTTGTTATGCTTAGTTAATAGGATGTTAACAAATGATAATAATTCATGCATTATTATGGTTTATTTTAATTGGGTAACTGATGCATGTTAAGTGTGATCTAACTAACATATTGTATCTTAATTGTAAATTCAGGGGCACTTCTGAAATATTTTTGAGCAGCTCCCACTGGCCAAAATGAGGAGCCATCTACCTCTGCGGCCACATCTTTGCAGGACCTGTCAGGTGTGTGTGTGTGCTTGTGTGTGCGTGCGTGCCTGCATGTGTGTGCGTGTGTGCACGCGTGTATTGAAGGGGTTGTATGTGTGCATTCTTGCATAACTTTGTACTTTTGTTAACACTATAAATGCTGTCAATAACAAATATACTAATGACAATACCATGTGCTCTTTATTAGAAATGCTTCAACCAAAATCTCCACCATAACCTGTGCCTGACCCTGCTAATTGGCCTTCTGTTTTGACTGACAGAATTCAGACACTGCTGGTTAGCAGAGGTTTGCACAGGAGTGAGGCAAATGAAAGGAGTTGCCATCACCAGTATTTCAATAGGACAAATACCAATAAAAAATGCAATACAATGTTTGTACGTTGATGTTGGGGAGGAGTTGGATGGTTGGTGGTGCTGGTGGTGGTGTAAAAATTGACCTCCCGGCCCCGAGACCCCCCCCCCCCCCCCAGGACCCCCCAGGGGTAATAGAAATGAAGTATACGACAGATAGGACAAGTTTAAAAACTTGACCCTCCAGGACAGAGACCTCCCCACACCCCAAGGGTCTATCCGGGATTGGTGTGCCCTCCTTGGCTTGGCTTGCTCGAAAGAGACCCCTGGAGGTTCTACCAGAGAAGAGTACTCATCCTCGGTGGAACCTCCACGACCGAGACCCCCCACACCCAGAGGGTCTATCTAGGATTGGTGCACCCTCCTCAGCTTGACTTGCTTGACAGTGACCTCTCGAGGTTCTACTGAAGAAGAGTACCCCCCAGGACCCCCCAGGAGTGAAAGAAACTTAGTACTGGATTTATCTGATGATTCTGTATTTTTGTAAAAATTGACCCCCCCCGACCCTGAGACCCCCCCAGGACCCCCCCCCCCCCCCCCCCCCCCCCCCAGGGGTGATAGAAATGAAGTTTGTGACAGGACAAGTTTGAAAATTTGACCCTCCAGGACCGAGACCTCCCCACACCCCGAGGGTTTATCCGGGATTGGTGCCTCCTCCTTGGCTTGGCTTAGTCGACAGAGACCCCTGGAGGTTCTACCAGAGAAGAGTACTCATTCTCGGTGGAACCTCCAGGACAGAGACCCCCCCACACTCAGAGGGTCTATCCAGGATTGGTGCACCCTCCTCGGCTTGGCTTGCTCGACAAAGACCCCTGGAGGTTCTACTGGAGAAGAGTACCCCCCAGGACCCCCCAGGAGTGAAAGAAACTTAGTACTGGACTTATCTGATGATTGGAGATTTTTGTAAAAATTGAACTTCAACCAAATGGAATGAAACTTATTGAGCATGATTATATGATAAACAAAGTGATTTCTGGAGAATTTGGAGTTCCTGGGACTAAGGGAGCTCCGGAAACGGACCCCGGTCTTTGGCAGATTTGTGTCCGGGAATAGTGCACCATCCTCGGCCACGCTGGCTGACAGGTGCCCCCTCGTCCCTGGAGGAAAAAAGTCACAGATACTCCGATTTACACCAAACTTTATAGACGTATAGGCACGTATGGGATGATGTTAAATTTGGGGTATCGGCTTCCAGGATCTCACGGTTCCCCAGATATAGCCAATAACATTTTTTTTCACACTTTACTACAAACCTATTTTATTGTGTTCCAAATGCTCTTAAAAGTGCTCTTAATCGCTTTCTGGAAGAACTTTTTCGGACGTGACCTACTTGTCTCCTTCGCAGTCCACTGGACTCCATTTTTGTTCTGAACATGCCACGTAGAGCTCACTCACGGTTCATAATACGAGTCCGGGACCACCAGGAGAGAGTTTAGAATATTCTGAAGGGTAGAACGGTGTTGTTTGACCCGAGTTTTGACCGCTAAATCGGGACTTCCAGCCGAGGACCGGTGATCGACGAACAAGTGTCCGATAACGATGCGCCTTTCTTGGACTCGGTCGGCTGGAAGTCCCGGTCCTTGGCTCGGTTCTCATAAATTTTGGAGGACCTCCAGTGGGACCTCTGGGACCCCAATGAGGCTCATCCACGGTTGTTTCAATACAGAGGAGGCAGAGTTGAGATGTTTTGGAATTATAATTCAAATTATATCTTTGGCTAAATTTGTAACCTTGTTTGAGTTTTCATTGCTCTCATCATTTGGATATCTCATGGCTCACATCTCCAAAAACATTTACCCTACAGATGAGGAGACTTCTCAGCCCCCAGAAAAGAGAGGTCGACTGGAGACACACACCGGACCAACAGAGAAGGCAAAAGATGGCACAGTGTGGCATGTAGAACAGGTCGGGAGGCCTTTCCATCACGCAGTAATGGAATCATACACTGGAGATGGAGAGCCAACAGTGTTGGTCAGAAGAATGGTGTCCAGTCGCTTACAGAGCTTCCTCTGCTTTATCACTCTTGACATGCTTCGAACTGTTCAGGAGTGGACTGTTCAGCATGGACGGCAGACACAGCATGACAGTTGGTTCATGGCCCTTCCTGAACTCATGGTATTTATTGCAATTCTTCTCTTGCGGGGGGTGATAAAACTTCCATCGCTGCGTGACGCTTGGTCGGCAAAACTTGGACACCCACTGATCAGTGGCATTAGTGATCAGCCCGTAACCGCTTCCAAGACATAATGCGACACCTACGCTTCGATAACATGGACACGCGCAGTGAGCGAGTTGGGACTGACAGATTTGCTGCAGTCTCCGATGTTTGGGGGTCTTTCGTTGCCAACTGCATCTCATCCTACAATCCAGGCAGGTGCATTACCATTGATGAGCAACTTTTCCCAACAAAGACTCGTTTGCTGTTTCCTGCAGTACATTGCTACAAAACCCGACAAGTTTGGCATCGTTCTGGGTGGCATGTGACTTGAAGTCTAAGTATGTCTGCAATATTATTCCATACCTTGGCAAGGACCCCAATCGTCACACCGGAGAGAGACTCTCTGAACATGTGGTGATGAAGCTCATGGAACCATTCATGGACAAAGGAAGAACTGTTACCACAGAACTTTTTCACATCATTATCACTTGCGCAGCGACTGCTCAGCCGGAAGACCACCCTCCTTGGCACAGTGAATAAGATTTGACGGGAGCTTCCACCATCAGCCAAACAAACTTTGGACCGCAATGAATACAGCACCCAGGTGTTTTCAACCTCTGGTGCCTCACTGACTGTTTATGCGCCCAAACGCAGGAAGACCGTCTGCATTCTTAGCAGCATGCATGGTGTGGTTGAGACTGGGGATACCCGAAAAAAGAAGCCAAACACTGTCACTGATTACAATGGCATGAAATGTGGTGTGGATGTTATGGACCAGATGGTGCGAGAGTACACTGTGCGCTCTGGAACACGGCGATGGCCAGTTGCGGTATTTTATAATATGCTTGACATTGCAGCGCTAAATGCACATGTCCTTTATCAGACATGTACCGGGGTGCAGGAGAGACGGGTGGACTTCCTGGTGGAGCTGGCCAGTGGGCTTGCTCAGTCTCATTTGGGAGCAAAAAATGCGAAAAAGGAAAAACTTCTTCGGCAACAACCTCCCACACCTGACAAAGGAAAAAGGGCAATGTGCCAGGTGAACTGTTGGTGCAGGAACAATCATGCCACTTTGCGCTGTGTAGATTGCTACAAGTACACATGTGGTAAATGCAGAAAGGAGGTGGCGTGACAGTGCCAAGTATGTGCAGACAATGTAGATGACTGAAGTGCTGTAATGTAGGTAACACTTTCAGGAATTTCTAAGAAAACATGTCTTGTTTAAATCTTGTGCATCAACAATAAACCTCAGCAAGAAATGAAAAAAATAAACTCTGTCGACTCTTACTAACTTACTTTCTGTTGTGATTACAAAGTGTGAATATCATTATCCATAGCCTACTCAACTGGCTGTCAGAGATGGCAAAAGTACTTGATTTCAGTACTTGGTAACAGTGCTGATACTGCAATAAAAACTACTCTTATAATTTTTCTTTTACCAAAGTACCTCATCATGAATGTACCCAAGAAAAAAGTGAAAACAGTCAATAATATTATTTAACCTAAAAATGTAATTCAGTTAGATAGCCTCTTTGGGGCGGCTGTGGCTTTTAAAATACATATTATAGAACATAAATAGTAGCATTTCAATGCAGCTGCATCACTGAATGAGATAATTGGATAGTGACATTATCAGCTGTTTGAGCATACGAAGGTTTGAGCTCTGATTTATGGGGACAAAACCTAACTTTAGAGCAGACTAGGGTAAACAAATTAGAGGAAAAAGTGAAAACAAAAACGTGTGTGATTTAAAAAGTAAGTATCCCCTTTTTAAAATTTAAAAAGTATATATACTTGTGTTTCAAAATAGTGAGTAACAGTAAATATTCAGCACAAAGATAAATACTTAGATTTTATAGGTATCTTTACTTTACTGAGAGAAACTGAGTAGAAAGAACCTGAGTAGAGTGAAACTGAGTAAAAGTACTCTGTACTTGACACTTCTACTGGCTGTGCACAACTTGGCCATCTCATTTACAGAACAATGGTGTCGTTCACACCTGAGTTAAGATGTTAGCTCAAAACTAATCCAGCCACTTGGCTGCTCTTTGGGCATGGAAGTTAGGAAAGCCAAATGGCTGGGCTTTGGGTCTTCTAGTGTTAATTTGCTTATGTTAGTTTTAGTCATCGTTTAGTTAGTAGATATCAGGATTGTGATTCAAGTGTTTGTTCATTCTGATACTTGTGTTAATAAACTCTGATATATTCTAATGAGAGAAGTTGTTTGTGGTTATTTTACACAGTTTTGTAACATTGGCTGGTTAAAGAGGTCTGTGCTCGGACTTACACCTTCTCTGTTGCTCTGTAGCGCCACACCTGGTCACAGGCTGGCATGCATAGAACAACAGCCATTTTGAGACTGATTGTGCCATTTAGTCCTTTTTCCTGATTTATCAGGTGGTGCCCCGCTTCCTTTTAATTAACTTTCTGGTTATTATCAGCCGTCCCTCAAGACGGTTGGTAATATCCCCTTTTCAGGACTAAACGAGCACTTTATACGCCTTATTGCACAACATCACTGTTTTTAAGTGTTTGATTCATGCTCAATCACACAAGAAGGTCGTCTTTGGCTACGTTCAAACTCGGAACACATTCTTCCTCAAAACATTATTTCAAAACCAAACTTATCAGATCTACACTAGAGTTCAGCTCCATGTTGCAACACATCTCCATCCACATTACACTACCATAAATGCATATCATACATCCATCTATGTTCACTGGTCATGCACATGTGTGAAAACAGTTTGAAAAACTCTGCTAGTAGTAACATTTGCTGGAAATTGTTTTCACAATGGCTTACCAAGGACAAAGAATTCTGTCTGTTCTGCTTACATGTTTGTCCACGTTTTTAAGGTTCATCTATGTGCATCTTTCAATGATGGATGCACAGAAGCGTCGCAGATCAGAAAATGACATATAGTGAAGTGAAACAGTGCCACCACAGTAACATTCACACACCCTTTTTGTTCCACCTCTGCGGCGTCTTTATTCCACCCTGCTGCCCTGTGATAATGACACTGAAACCTAAGATTTTGTTCCACAACTGCACCATCTTTGGAGGTAGTAACAGAGCTGCAATAGGGGTGGGATGAGTGCTGTGTGAACTGACATTGCTGAAAGAAATAACATGTGTGGTGGAATGTTGTTATGGTAAGGTGGCCGTAGAAGGCCACGAGGTCACAAGGACCTTTTATATGCAAATTTCATATGTGCCTGATACCATCTTTGGATATCTAGTCTCCATCTCGTTTGGAGTTAGAACACATTTCAGTCTAGGGTTTTTGATCTCAAGGTTTCAGACATTGTTACAAACCACTGTTCTCAATGTGTCATTGTCAATTATCTGCATCAACTGATGTAAGCAATGTCCATTCCCTTTGTAAAAACTGAATTAAATTCCACTTGTGCCTCAGTCGCGGCCAAGTCTTGTTATTTACTGTTTTATGCTGCCTCACCAGAACCATCATTTTACAAGCAAAATAGTCTTCTACATATTTTTTTGCCATCACAAAAGGAAACATTATCTATCATGTCCTTGTTACTATCCAGCTCAGTGAAGCGTCAGGTTTTCCGTATATGTACTTGCAAAGTGAGTCTCCAGTTGTCTCATATGTTTTGTCTGGTGTATTCTGTTGCGTTCTGTCAAAACCATTGTGCACTGATTGCTCGATGTCATTATGCATCGACTGTTGTGGTGTAAGGTATGACCCCTTTTGCACACAAATGAATAATAAATTAACTGAAGTCTAGTCATAGCCACATTTTATTATTTAAGTTTTTTCTCAGTCTTACTCAGATCTTTCTTTGTTGAATTTCCCTTCTGAGTGTTATTCTACTGTCATCTTAACTTAATATGACAAGTGTCACCTTATTTGTTGACCCCTTACATTAATATTGGAATGTAGCTTTTAGTCCTGTATGTTGATCACAGCTGTGATTAAAGGTTTCGGTGGGCCGCACAGATTTCTCTCATTTCAAATTGGGCCTTGGCATTCTGAAGTTTGGGAATAGCTGCTCTAGACAAATTGTTTCAAACCATGCTGATGGTGTTTCAGTAGGGCTGAGGTTGTTTGGAGGTCTTGTTCCTTGGTGGGGTACTTTTAATTTGGCTCATCGTATTGATTATTTGGGTTTAGATTTGGAAAATCTCACAGCTGCGAACACTGATGGGTTTCAGGCCCTCTCGGTTGAGGTTGGGGTTGAGGCCCAGTGGCTCTGCAGGACACCCACCCATAACTGCCCTGCTCAATAAATTATCTTTAACGTTGTATTTCTACCAGTAATGAAAGTAATCCAGAACGGTCCGGAACATTCTGGTCAAAGACTATTAGACAGAACTTGGTTCTAGTAAGAAGAGACAGATCAAGACTCTCCAAAATCCACATTCAAAACAACTCACAGAAGCACTTTCAACAAGCAAACACATCTGTCAACATCATGAAACATGAATTTCCCCCTTGAGGGATCAATAAAGTATATTTGAATTTTGAATTTGAATGCCATCTCATATGACACATTGGGCCCTATCTTGCGCCAAACCTCCTAAAGCTGCTATTAAGGGATAGCAGGTAGCAGGAGGGGCGTTCCCGCACAAAGAACGCAATCTTCCACCTCCCGAAACCCATGATCTTACCTGCGAAAACCACTATATTCTGACACATTATGCATGGGAGTGGTTAGCGCGTTCCACCTGTTTAACCAATCAGTGCGTCAGTAGCCATTGCCTTTAAGAGCAGGTTGCGGTACCTGCAAACTGCTATGGAGCGTCTTTTCATCCAGATCAGAGCAGCTCTCATGGGCAGCTGGTCTGGGACTCTGCTGTATAGCTTCCTCCTCTTTTTTCCTCCTCCTCCTCTGCACTGATATATACATAACTAGCTCTAACTTATTGTGGAGCAAATGATCTAATCATTTCTTTTGTACTCCAAGAAGTTCCAACAAACTGTTCAGAAAAAAATAGAGCCAGTGAACTTCAAGGAAAGCATTTCTAAACTAGAAAAGCACTCAGAGAGCGCAGACCTCCACCAAGCACAACAGTTCTCCCATACAGCGATTTACAGATTGCGATAAAATCCGCTTTCTGGATCAGATCCGGATCAGCCTATGAAATTTTATAGAGGTTTCATTGTCAATACCTGAGTGAAATTTCATGAGTGGGCAATAATTAACAGAGATGTTGAGAAACAAAATTTCCAGCCCCATTGAGTGCATGTTATAGTCTCCAGCCGGGTTGTGAACTGCAACCTTCCACCTCTGGGGCTCCTGAGCACAACCCACTGCACCACCTTCAATCCTCCACATAGACACTCAGATCCACCTGTATTTCCCCTTCCCATCTGACGAGCAGCCCGGGTGTGGCACTGCACACCTGTACCTGTTCAGTCATCATTCAACCAGACTCGTCTCCAGATCTTCCCATAGAAACGCCTGATCCAGCCATTCGCAGTGCCACCTCCTTGCCTTCGTCGTCCCCTGGATTGTTGGTTTGGCTGCCAACCCTCGGATCCTCTTTTTTTACATCTGAGAGAATTAAACTCTTAAAATTCCAGGACTTCCTTCCTGCCTCCATTGTGGTTGCTTTAGGGTTCAAGAAACAACTAAACAGCGCAATGTTATCGAAAATTTGAAAGTGATCCAGAATCCAGGATTTCTTCCGAATCACACCCAAAATAAAATAATTTCTTCCTTTTCACATTTCTGACAACAAATTTCATCAAAATCCATCCATAACTTTTTGAGTTATCTTGAACATATCCCCTGCACCAAGATGCACCAAGACGCATAGCTGCGCCGAGACGCATAGCTGCTGGGAGTGGTGCTTTTTAAAATACTGCAGAATGGATTATTGGTTGAGCATTGAGCCAGAGGAACACATATGATGACATCTACCTTCTACCACTGAGCGCATCTCGGGTGCTCTGAGCGCAAGGAGAGGGTCAGAGGGATACGAGGACAGTACAAGAAACTCCACAACAGAGTTCTGTGATCTCCTTGTTTCCTCCACAGCAAACATCTGAATGAGATCATGACCACAGCTGTACAGACATCCTCTGCCCTTAAGAGAATAATAACGTATGAAAGTAATACATTGATGCATAATCGAGAGGTAGAGCCGTTTGTGCAGTTCACATGTGACTGGGTGGACGCGCAATGACGCGATTTGGATATAGGGTAGTGGGTGGTCAGACCACCCACTACCCTATATCCAAAATCTGCGAGATACAGGTACCGCAAGATACCGAATTTGTAGAAAGCACAAGAGACACGCCCATTGCCGTGCTTACAATGTGAGTAAGGGAGTCGGCATAATGGGTGGCAGCATTAGGAAGCGGAAGATTGCATTAGCGGTTGGCAGAGGCTCCTAAATCAGCAATTTGCAGGTAGTGGGTAGCAGGAGGTGTAAGATCGGGCCCATTGTCTAAACTCATATTATGTTTCACAGTTTGTCAGCGCTACATCTGGGTCACCCAAGTCTGGGTACTGATTTTCTAGACAACGAGACCAAATCATCACCAAGTAGTTTTAACTGCAGTTCAGTGGAACCAAGCAGAGACAGAAATACTGGTGCCACACAGTTGACATCACTGTCCTTCTTGTGTCAACACAGTCACTTTGACCATATTTCAAATATATTACTGATCATTCTATGGGGGTTCTTAGCTGTAAATGCATTTTTTAAATCAGTATTTTTTTAATGAGTGAAATGAGTGAACCTTAATCCTTTATGTAAATGTAGCATTTGTACTAAACTACAAAAGGTACTACTACTAGGACCCAGGTTCTGAGGAGTAAGAAAGAGTATAATTTTAGTGATAAACTGACTATTTTATTGTTGTAACATACAAAAAACAAAAAAAAATTGTATATATTTCGCCCCTTTGGGGACAAAAAAGTTATTGATTGATTGACAGTTCGGAGACCAGAGGCTGTGAGGGAAACAGAAAGACCACAGTTTAGCCTTTGTCTTGTGTCACTGCAGTGTCTCGCTACTTTTTTTTAAACACATATTTTAAACACATTTAGGCTCGGGGGGCCATTTCGTGGATTTTGATTATTGTGGGGGGGCACCGGTCCCCATTAACCACGATAACTAAGGGATCACTGTATATATATATATATATATATATATATACATATATATATGTATATATGCTATACTACAATTACAGTGACTATAAAAAACAAAATAACCCCAAAATAAAATTGAGCTCTTTCTTAGAAAACAATAAATTAAATATCAAATAAATTTATTAAATTAATTAAATAAATATATTTATATATTTGGGATTATTTATGTGTGAAATTTCAGGAAATGTTTTGAAAACATGAGTTCTCTAAATAATTTTGTTTGTAAAACACATTGTTTGTGGTGTGATGGAAATGATTTCCTCTGAATGTTCGACTTAAATAAGAAAAAAAATATATAAAATATATATTATCTATATTATTACATCACAACAGCTACCAGAATATATTTCTACACATAATGGATAAGCAAAACATATCAAAATATTACCTAAAATATGTATATGATTTTCTAAAATTTTTGAGACCAAATTTGACCATAGTTGAAGAATGACCCCTCTATGGGTAGTAACGAGGATCAAAAAGCAACTCGTGCATTAACCCCTGTGTGGGTTACATAAATCATGGGTGAAAGTACATTTAATTCTTGCTGGAACTAAGACAAACAGACACATGGACCAGCTTCTTTAATTGCTTGAGATGTTTAATTTTGAAAAAGAAAAGAGGAATTGTTCAAAGTTGTGCAGAAAGCTTTGTCTTTAAAACACATTCAGTTTGCTCCTCCAGACCTGTGGGGCAGTCCAACTCCTGTTCATGTCACTTGTCGCTTCATTCTTTTAGTAGCGTTACAGCATTAGAGAAGAGAAGAAAAGAAAAGAGTGGGTAGAGTAGTAGGGGCTTCATATTTGTCTGATGATACAGGGGTTCACATGTTCACAAACAACTCCACCAGTGTCTGTGCTGCTCATCGTTTTGTCACATTGTTGGATCAGAACTGGTGGCTTCGTGCTTTCTTGACACAAACAGATGGAAGTCTAGCGTAGCAAGAGAAGTCATCCCAGCACTTTCTGCCTGTAAAAACCAAAAAACCATGGGAGTCAGTCACAGTGAATATAGTATATTATAGTATATATAGTATATGAGATTTTCAAAAGTATGTAGATAAATAGTGAACAAGATGGAAAGAAGATTGTTCAGATATATCAGCTAAAACACTTTAAAATAATATTTATCACTGTGTCAGTAGTGCTTAACTGCATTTTACCTGAGTAATTAATTCGCAAACAGTGCTGACCCCCGGCATTATTAGGCTCCCCAGGACACCAGTTTGAATAGTCAAAGGAGCTCCCATCAATCCACATCCAAGTCTTCTCCTAAAACACAGAATTTAATTGGTTATAAACTTAAACTACCTGAGCAATATTTTGTACTGATGTACAAAATACCTGTTGTGCATCAGATCCTCCAATCCATGTTTCATGATGGCCATGAGTGACAGACGTAATGATGTGCTGAATCTTGTGGTACTCTTTGACGTTATGAACTGATGCCAGGTTGGCCTTCATGGACCTGCAGAATAACTACGGTGAAAACAAAGAGACAGGAGTGGATGTCTGGAGGCTGTGGCAGAACTGAAGAGAACATATGTTGGGAACAGGGATGTAACGATATGGAAAATTTGATATCTTGATTATAGTGACCAAATTATCACGGTTTACGATATTATCGCGGTATTCTTAATTGCTGTACAAATGTCCAAAAAAACACATACATTTAAATAATTTCACTAAACCTTGTGATTTTCTTGTCATACTTTAACATCAGAAGCCAAAAATTTATTGAATTGAAACTTTCACATTAAACAGGCAAACAACTGGCACAGAAAGATGTTTTATTTTAAATAAACAAAATAAATAGCAGGAACAAAGCTTATTTGTCTGGTGCAAATTTAAATAAACACTTTAACAACCATAGTAGGTCAAAATATGCAAACAATTATCAGGAACAAAAATTATAGTGAAGTTCAAATGAAATAAACTTTGGACTTTAAGCTGAACCTTAGATAAGTATAAATGTGTAAATACAGAAACAGTTGTTTAGGAGCCAAATATGTTGTTGTGAATTGTAGTTCACTCTGTGTGTCCAGTTGTCCCTCTGCATTCTTTAAAAAAAAAAAAAAATTATGCCCAAACCTTGGACTTTGTCATTTTAGTGGGTTGGTAAATGTCCCGCGTGCTATCACCACTTTCCGCCATGCTAACGTTACGATGCCGATGTTACAAGCTACAATATTCACGCGAAACACAGTCGTGAGTCGCTCACAGACTTGAATGAGGCTGATATTACATATCCTGGTAATTGACCGCAATAACGAGATGAAGTCAAACATAAACGGTAATCGTTATCACGTAAATTTTTACCGTGCTTTATCGTATTACTGGTAACCGGTTCCCTTAGTTGGGAACAAGAAGAGAAATACACTTGGAGGTTACCTGCGCATCAGCCCAAGTCATGGGACTTGAAACATAGTGGAAACAGCGACCAGCATATAAATACCAGTCATCAGGACAAAACCTCCTCCTCAAACTCCTGCCAAACAACTGTCCTGTGGACAGACAGATACAGAGTCTCAGGACATGATTGAATATGAAGCAAGTTAAACTGTAGAATGATTTCACAAAGCACACAGCATGACATGAGATAAAATGTAACCCAGAACACATGATTGTGTTTCTAGTGTAGCAACATATAACATCTTCAGCCACTGGTCCATGAACTACAAGAAACAACTACAAGTGGACAACAGTCCACTCTTTCATTCTTTTTTCATCAGTCTAAATTATACTCACGAACAGCTTCAGTCTCAGCCATCACAGCACAAAGAAGCAGACACACAACCAGGATCTTCATGATGGAGGTGATGAGATGATACAGCTTTCTACTTTCAGTCAATAAAAACAGACGTGTCAGTCACAGTTCTACCAAGGCTGGTAAATATTTCATCAATATCAGGAAAGAAGAGCAAACCTGGGACTGAGTGTTCTTGTCTTCTTCCTCGTCACTGTCCACCTGCAGCTTCATCCTTCCAAGAGAAACGCAGCTCATAAATACAACTTCTTATCTCATCATCTCCCACAAAATGAGGAACTGTGATGAAGGAAAACAGAATGTAACAGGTTTTAGATCACGTACAGAGAGATGAACCAAAGACAAAAGTTGCTTCAGACTAGTTGCATCAACTTATACTTTGTAGAAGTTGTTTCCTCTTGAGATCTTCACATTTATTCCAAAGTGAATAGTATAAATAATCATTAATTTGAACTGAGTCAAAGGGATGATTTTATGGGAATCACTGGTTTGTCAGTCAGACAAATTGGATAATTGTGATGACTTTTATACTGAACTGCATTGGGCTGTAATTGAAGACGTCACTCTGCTCTTTGACTGGAAATAAACTTGTGTTTCCTAAAGTACAACTGGAGCCAGATTCTTCTGTTATCAGGCTTCTGTCCTGTAGATCCAGCTCTCTGTTAGTGTTGAAGATACAAACACCATCTCTGCCTCTAACATTAGTCTGAAACCTTATTTTTTCATAAAATTTATCGTTATGGATCACTTCACTACATTCTTCTTGTATGTAGATGTCATTGTTATTGTGTCCCTTTCAGGAGATTGCACCAAAGTGGAGATTTAATGCAATGTGCTATAATAAGCAAAGCTTTCCCTGAAAAGAACTTCCAGATGAAGGCATATCGTTCTCCAAATCTATTAAAATTATTCAGCTGCAACGTCTTCACAGAGTTACTAATGGAGTCAAGCTGGAACCTTGGTGAAGAAAGACATGTTCAGTGTTTTAAACAGGCTTCAAAACTGAAGAAACACAGGTGAATAAATGGACCAATCAAATAAAGAAGCACACTCAACCTTTTATTCCCCACCTTTACGATGATTAATTATTTACTATTCAATCAGTGTATAATTTTTACACCAGATCCAGTTGATCCAAAGGCCACATATATTACCTAAATGTCTTCTTTTACAAGTTCTGTTCAGCAAATAAGCCAAGAACAATGATCATGAGGGGGGCGCTGTGGAGCGAGGAAGATGTAGGACGTGTTTCAACAGTGGCTCTGTCGAAAGGTGACTTTCTATATACCTTTTTGTACTGAACTGTCAACTGTTCAGCTGAAGAGGAGGAGGCGGAGCCTTTGGGAGGAGGGAGGGAGTGTATATTTTCAAAATCTCACTTGAGTTGGATTGCTGGAACCGTTTTTCAAACAACACCTACACCACCTTTAATAATACTATCAAACGTAGCAAGGTATTGCATCATTTCCATCATCTGAATGCTCATATAACGTTTTTACAGCAGACTCATCTTAAGGTCTCGCATCATTTAAAACTGAAGAGACGATGGGTAGGCCAGATTTATCATTCTTCTTTTTTGGGCAAGTCAAGAGGGGTGGCTATCCTGGTTCATAAATCCGTTCCGTTTGTGCAGTCAAATGTTGTTTCTGACCCTAATGGTAGATTTATTATAGTTTCTAGTTAGATCCGTAATACCAGCGTGATCTTGGCTAATGTTTATGCTCCCAATTTCGATAATGAGGCATTTTTGAAACGTCTCTTTTCAACACTCCCTGACATGTCGTCACATTTCCTAATTCTAGTGTCATAGTGTGAGGCAGAATGGAGGACCCAAATGCAGGAATGCAAAAACAAAAGCTATTTATTTAAAGCTATTTCAAACTAAACTAATCCAACAAAAACCAGGGAAACAAACAGGAATCCAGACTGGGGGAAACAAGCAGAAAAACCAGCAGGGAAACTCATAGGACGCAAGAACACGCAAGACACAAGATAATGGACCAGCACAGACAGGGGAGATGACAAGACTTAAATACACAGGTCAACATACGAGAGGCAGGTGCAGGGGATCAAGGTAACGAGGGGAAGGAAGCAACGCAGAAAACAACAGATACAAGAAAGACCTTCAAAGTAAAACAGGAAACAGAGCAGACAAGAGACAGGGAGTGAAGCCAATTGACAGATACACACACAAGGCTACCATGGCTGACCCAGGCCATGACAGTACCCCCTCCTCAAAAGGACCGGCTCCCAGACGGTCCAAAACAAGGTCACCAACAAACTCAACAACTCGGAGGGGGCGGGAACCAAAAAAAAAACCAAATACTCGACAGTCACTAGGCCTCCAGGCCAAACAGAAAAAGTTCAGGCAGGCGGCCTCTGCGCCGGGCAAATGGCAGAGACAGTGCAGGTGGGCGGCTTCTGTGCCGGGCGAATGGCAAAAACAGTTTAGTTGGGCGGCCTTGGCGCCGGGCAGACGGCAGAAACGGTTCAGGCGGGCGTCCTTTTTGTAGAAAGTCTGTACATATTTTGTTTTTATTTATTTATACTTTGCATTTTTGTGAAAACCCAATAAACAAAGTTAAAAAAAAAGAACAATGATCATTATTTCTGTCACTGTTTTGCTTCAGGAAACATTGAGAAATTATAAGACACATTAAAATTAGACCAGACTTGAGAAACTGTTAACTTCTTCTTAAATTAATTTTATCAATGTACCATCAATGCGACATGGAGGAAACAGACACAGATGGTTGTGTATATGTTCAGATAAACCTGTGAGAAAATGAGAGCTCTGTAACTGTGAAGCCACAGAATGACACAGCAGGCTGAGACATTGATGTTGTCACCTAGAAGAAACTTTGAAGGTAAAAGTATGTGCTATCTGAAAGCCGAGTCCTTTTACTGAATGCTTGTTTTCCAAAAACACACTAGTATTTTAGAAAACAACGTGGATCAATCACAAGCACTGCACTACCAACATACAATACAGCAAATATTTTGAATGAATCTTTTGTATTTGAATATTTTGTTTGACAAATGAGAATGGGCAGCCATGTGACAGGCATTTGATAGGCATCCTGAAGCTCTAAAGATGATGTGGATCAGTGTTCTTTTGAAACACTAACTGGGAACCAATATGGACGTGTCTGAATACAGCCAAAGAAGGCCTTCGACTGTGTTCCAGCAGTCATCAGGGTGATAAACAGTGACACAGCAAAGACAAGCCTGAAGCAACAGTCACTTCTGCTTCTCCCTTCAACTGACGTGAATATTTACCACGGCATCATCATCCACAGCCTTTTCCTCTTAACCTGGACGGTGATCTGTTATAGGTGAAAAAAGTGAAAAGTGACAAAGCAAAAAGTAGGGGCATTCTTGTCTAAAGAAAGGACCAATCTGAACTATTACTGGTATCAAGGACAGATTTTGTCAGTTTTGGAAAAAAGGTCTTATACTCAGTAATGTGTATGTAGTGTATATTATGTCCATGACAGAATATGGCTGGAGGTTGTGGTCACTGGGCAGCCAGAGGACCTGGAAGGTCGCTGGAGGTCTCCACAGGCCCACTGGAGGCACTCACGGGCAGCCGGAGTGCAACCAGAGGACCAGGAAGGAGACTGGAGGTGGTCAGAGGTCCACTGGAGGCACTCACGGGCAGCCGGAGTGCAACCAGAGGACCAGGAAGGAGACTGGAGGTGGTCAGAGGTCCACTGGAGGCACTCACGGGCAGCCGGAGTGCAACCAGAGGACCAGGAGGAGACTGGAGGTGGTCAGAGGTCCACTGGAGGCACTCACGGGCAGCCGGAGTGCAACCAGAGGACCAGGAGGAGACTGGAGGTGGTCAGAGGTCCACTGGAGGCACTCACGGGCAGCCGGAGTGCAGCCAGAGGACCAGGAAGGACGCTAGACACACACAAAGCCACACTGGCCAGCTTGTTCAATTGCTTCTAATTTTGCAAGAAAAAAAAAAAAGCAGGAACAGGTCACATTGCAGATCAAATTTGTGCAAAAAGCACTCTCTTCAAAATACATTCAGTTTGCTCCGTTTAATTGTACAAGGCTGTATTACCATAACCCAGCAACCCAGGTAAATTAAAATTTTTTATTCTTTAATGTACTTTATTCTTTGTTCTTTATTCTTTACATTAGTATAATTGGGCAATAATTTAATTCTAACATGTATTTCTAACAGGTTTTTATGTCATTTCATGTATTTTTTATATTCTATAAAAAATCATGTCCAACTTTTGGGCACCTTGGAACAGATTAGGCCATTTATACCATGGCCTGGGTCGGCAATGACAGCCCTGTGTATGTGTCTCTGTCAAGTTGGCGTCACTCCCTGTCTCTTGTCTGCTCTGTTTCCGGTTTTACTTTGAAGGTCTGTCTTGTCTCCGTTGTTTTCTGCTTTGCTTCCTTCCCCTCGTTACCTTGATCCCCTGCACCTGCCTCTCGTTTGTTGACCTGTGTATTTAAGTCTTGTCATCTCCCCTGTCTGTGCTGGTCCGTTATCTTGTGTCTTGTGTTTCATGGGATTCCCTGCTGGTTTGTTTTGTGTATTGCGATCTGGATTTTTGTTTCCCTAGTTTTTGTTGGATGAGTTTGGTTTTGGATTTTTGTCTTTGTTAATAAATAGCCTTTTGTTTTTGTACTCCTGCATTTGGGTCCTCCATTCTGCCTCACTCCATGACAATTTATATTGTAAAATGCGTTTCTAATTATGAAATTTTCCAATTACGAAACGACTTTCAGAATGAATTAATTTAGTAAGCTGAGATACCACTGTATTTTCAAACATCCTGTTGTTAGGCTACTTCTTAAAAACACCTAACCCTAATGATCCCAATGCATAGAACTCAGAACACAGAACTGTTTGATGGACATTAAGCAGTGGCACACTCTGAATTTTCTATATTTAAATGACAGCAAATCTATGTGCATTATGTTTGGCTCCAAACTACTCTCGGATGCTGTTCCTAGCCTCGATGCCCTCTCCTCTTACTGAAATCCAGTGGTGACTAACCTGGAAGTTAAGTGTGACAGCAGCTTTAATTTGGACAGGCAGACTGACTCTGTTGTCAAAGCAAGCTTTTTTCAGCTCCATCTTCTGGCCAAAGTGAAGTTGTTCCGAAGACAGACAGATCTTGAAAAGGCTATGTTTTATGCTTTTATGCAACTATGAAGCTCTCAACTTGATTGCTGCAACTCACTGATCGTTGGAGTGAACTAGTGTTCTCTTAAGCGCCTCCAGCTGGTACAAAATGGTGCTGCTTGGATATTGACCACCATCTGATGGCAGAGCCACATCACTCCTGTTTTATACTCACTTCGCTTCACTGGCTCCCAGTTCATTTCAGCGTTAAGTTTAAACACTTGTTTCAAATCAGTTCATGGTCTTGCACCTCACTATCTATACGAGCTTTTAAATGTTTATCGACCTTAGCAGGTCTCTGCCAACTGCTGATCAGCATCTGCTTGAGGCTCAGATCTCTCAATTCAAAAAGTGGGGAGGTTTGTTGTTTTCCAGTATCCGGTTCTAGACTCTGGAAGATTCTGCCCGTGGACCTATAAATCATCCCAGATTTGTCTCTGTTTGAATATAAATCAAAGTTGTGCCTTTTCAGATTGGTCTTTGGTACCTGAAAGCTCTTTGACATTTTAAATGCTTTTTGCTTTAGCTACTTCTATGATTTAATGTAAAATGTCTGATTGTCTTATTTGTTTCTAATGTTGTTTGTTTTTATGTTGCATGACAGAAAACACTTTGGTTTGGCTCTGGTTGTTGTGAAGAGGTGTATAAATAAAGGTTGAAAGGTATTCCTCCGCTCACATGTTTTTTTTTTTCTCCATTCATGCACCTTTATACAGAGTGCATCCTGGGCACTTGCCCACTTTGCCCATATTAAAACCCGCCTCTGAAAACTAATAAGAAAAGCTTGGACTGTTTCTTTTGTGTTGACATCATTTAGAAAAACATGTACCCAACATATTCTATATATTGTCGAATGAGTATTAATCTGTAAAATGTTAAACACTCTCAAACGCAATGCTGCAAAATACTGCCAAGTTTAAAGTCATTCAAAAATCATGTTTTTGGCTCATTGTTGAATCCATACATCATATATGCTCTAATGTTGTTCATTTTTTCCATTAAAAAGAAAATTGTCATATTTTTGTTCAAATTTAAATTTTAGTCATCTCCCCAGATTTTCACTCAGTGCTGTTACCATAACACTCCCCCTTCTTGAAAAATGGGGAACATTCTTATGTACATGTAGCAAGTAGATTCAATTAGATCTTCAAATATACATTCTCTCTTGTCTGTATATTCTATGATTTAAAAACTAACAAGGTCAATGTCAACTTACTCTTCTCTGCCCTACATTATTTTTCATTGTATTTGTTCATTTAAGGAATGTATTTTTGTAATTCAGTAGGGTGTTCTCAGTATTCTCACATTATTAGCCTGAATGCTATGATGCTATATTTTATGCATTTTAAAAAACGTAACAAAGTTCCCTGACACTAGCCAATACACAGTTTAAATAGTTCAGTGTTGAAAAAAGTTTAAAAATGAAGTTTAATTTCAGCGGTTTAAGCAGGTGGCCACAGTCCTCCTGGAGCAGTCACATGTTCAACATTCAGCGGCATGCCTTCCCCAATTTCCTGTCTCTCTCACTGTAAATAAAAGTCTCTGGAGCTACAAAATCTTAAAAAAGTGTTATAACAAGCAAATGACACCAGCAATGCCGGTGAGCCCAAGACAGGCTTCCTTATGGGACAGTAAAAATATGTGTCACATCATAACACACAAGGGACAGTTTGTTTCAATGCTTCAAAGGCTTTATTTTTTGAAAAGAAAGAAAATGAAGAACAGTTTAAGCTTTATTCCTGCAACCCTTTCAGTATGTTTTTAAAGGCTTGTTGCTTCGTTCCTTGAATTGCGGTACAGATTCTGAAATTAAAGCTGCAATATACAAAGAGCCATTAGGTTCTAATGAGCCTGAGGCGTAAGACGTAAAGCAACCCTCATCCACCAGTTTGTTTTGATAGCTCCTTCATTCCTCTTTGCCAATCCAGCCCATTCTCCTGACGCAGACAAAGGGTCGATAATAGTTACACCCCACATCGCTCCAGCACCTTCGCCCTGTAAGCACCAGAAAGACGAATCAACAAAACACCACATAAACCAATTCCTGTAACTGCCGCGCTATTACAAAGACTGGTCACTATCCATACATTAAAAAATAAAGCAAAATCTCTTTTACCTCCAAAGTTCATCTGCAAACAGTGTTGTCTGCCCCCGTAGTTATTCGGCTCTCCAGAACACCAGTTTGTGTAGCGGAAAGAGCTCCCGTCACTCCAAAACCAAAGATTAGTCTAAAAGACAGAACTTAACCGGTTATAAGCTTCAAGCTACCGGACAAACATTTTGCACTGATATAAGAAATACCTGCTGTGCATCTGTGCCTCCGATCCATGTCAGTCTGTAGACGAAATGAGGAGTTCTTGTCAGGCGCTGAATCCAGTAGTAGTCGTGGTAACTATGAACTGATGCCAGGTTGGCGTTCATGGAGTTGCAGTATTTCTGCAGCAAAGATAAACGGACAGGGAGAGGATGTACCAAGGAGGTGGAGGCAAAGGAAAAAGCAAAAAAATACAGTAACAATGAACTTGGAGGTTACCTCTGCTGAAGCCCAAGTCTTGTAGGATGGAAAGTAGCGGAAACAGCGGCCGCCGATCGCAGACCAGCGATAAGGACATTGCACCGACCTCTTGACCAGCTCCTGCTTCTCTGAGGAAAAACAGATTGCACCAGTGCTTCTAAATTTTCTGGAGAAAACCCATGTTAATGAAGTAATCATTCTGGAAAATAAAGTAATACCCTTAAAAAAAAAAAAAACAGCTGACCACAGATGACCATCCCCATAAGATAAAAGTAATCTCAATAAAACTTTAAAAGAACCACCCACTGATCATTTGTGCCAGAATCAGCCTCTGCAAAAGACGGAGAAATGTTCCACCACAGTCAGTGACCTTGTTTTTGACACAAGCAGCTCTCTAAAATAATCATCTATGACTCTTAGAAGAAGCTTAAATAACAAAAGTTACTGCAACAGATAGATGCACTTCAGAGAGTAGTATTATTGACTTGAACTGAACAAAAAAAACTCACCAGCAGCTCCAGTCTGAGCCATCACAGCACAAAGAACCAGACACACCACCAGGACCTTCATGATGGTGGTGATGAGATGATACAAGTTCCTTTCAGTCAAAAGAGATATTTTAGACAACAGACTTATAACAAGGGTGATAGTTATTTCATCAAACAGAGACAGAAGAGCAGCGGCAGTAAAACCTGGTGCAGAATGTTCTTCTCTTCTTCCTCGTCAGCGTCGATCTGCAGCTTCAGCTTTCCAAGAGCGCATTAATACGCCTTCTTATCTTGTCATCTTGCACAAAATGAGGAAGTGTTACAAGGAAAAAAATGCAATAAAATAAAAGCCAGATGACACATCACACGCAAAGCCACTTTTCCATAACAACCACTTATGGATACATTTTGGACAGAGACTCATAGATACATTCTGTGATCCATGTTCATATGAAGATGAAGCTGCAGAGTAGTTTGTTAAATAAAGATGATATAAAAGGATATAGTTTTTCATGTGGTAGAGTTTAATAAAAAGCATGTCAATTCCATTCAACCATTTATCTTTTTAAATTTTTTTTTAAAAATTCTACTTATCCGGGTTCTGGTCACGGGGGGCAGCAACCGAAGCAGAGGCCTCCTCTGGGAAGCCAGCGTTGCCTGGATCTTCTGAAAGGCCCTCTCTCAGTCGGACCAGGAATGGGACCCAACCAGACGTCCGAACCGCCTCAACCAGTTCCTCTCGATGTGTAGGAGCAGCGACTCTGCACCAGGGTTATAATAGTTTTGGATTTTCCATTAGTTTTAGTTTTTATTTAGATTTTAGTTTAGTTTTTCAAATTCAGTTAGTTTTAATTCGTTTTTAGAGCAGTGTTACTAGTTTTTATACTAGTAACAAAATACTTTGTTTTAGTTTAGTTTTTTTTTTTTTTTTTAAGATTTTTTTGGCTCTAGTAGCCTTTATTGAAAGTTGAGAGACAGGAAGGGGGGCAGAGAGAATGGGGAAGACACGCGGGAAAGAGTCACCGAGCCGGGAATCAAACTCACAACTGGCCGCACGAGGACTGTAGCCTCTGGCTATGGCCGCCTGCCCTAACCACTGCCCCACCAAGTTTAGTTTTTATTAGTTTCAGTGTTAGTTTTATTTTGTAAAATAGGGTTGTAATTTTGGTTCGAGTAAAGCACTGAACTTTTTGAAGGCTATCGAATCACATAGTCGTGTTTACATTCCGGTCTCAATAAACATATTTATCAATGCATCTTCCCTCATGTGGTGTTCCTGCGTATTTACTGACCAGCAGCTATCTGGTCTCCATGGAAACAGTCCATTATAGTTGCTGTTTTCTCACAGTCCTTCTCAACGCTGACTGGTCTGCAGCTGTAGCTTCTCTTTCCAGGGGGCTAGCTTAGGCTAGCTTATCCAGCTAGTCTTGGTTAGCCTTCTTTCCAGGGGGCTAACTTAGGCTAGCTTATCCAGCTAGTCTTGGTTATCTTTCTTGTGTGAGCGTTTCAAATGGACTTTCAGATTCGTGGGTTTTTTCTCCTTCAGAAGTATTCCACACATTGTATCACCTGCTTCTACAACAAGACACTTATTTTTATCGTTAACAGTCATAGTCAAAGAAATCCCAAATAGGACTGTGACACTTTCTCCCAACTTTTGCTGCAGCCATCACTGCTGATTGCTTTATTTTATTTATTTTTTTTTTTTTTGCGGTTGTTGTTGTACGGCGGAGCAAATAGATTTCAAACGTTTATGAGGAAAAAAAATTACAAACACAAAAACGAAGGATGTTCTTGATATTATTATAGTTAATTTTAGTTCATTTTATAAACACATAATACAGTTTCAGTTAGTTATCATTTTTTTAAAAAAAACTTGTTTTTATCTTATTTCAGTTAACAAAAATGTTTTTTCAATTCTAGTTTTAATTATTTCGTTCATTTTCGTTAACGATAATAACCTTGTACTGGATCATGCTGTTTTTGTCCAAAAATCAGCCTGTTGTTGTGGGAAGCATGGTGAATTAGTGGTCAGCACTGTTCCCTCCCAGCTAGAAGGTTCCTGGTCTGAACCTCAGCAGGTCTTTCTGTGTGGAGTTTCCATGTTCTCCTGGTGCTTGTGAGGGTTTCCTCCAGGTTCTCCAGCTTCCTCCATCAGTCCAAAGACCTGCATGTCAGGTTACCTGCTGGTTCTAGATCACCTAGAGGAGGGATTGTGAGGGTTCATGGTTGTTGGTCTACATGTGGTCCTGTAATGGACTGGAGACCTGTCCAGGTGGACCCCTGCCTTTCACCCACAGAGAGCTGGGATAGACTCCAGCAGATCCCTGCAGAGGATTAAGCGGGCATGGATGGATCAGCCTGTTGTATTGTGAGGATTTTGTAATATTCTGGTTAAAACATTTTGGCTGAGCTGTATTACGTGGCAATAAAAAGTCCAGAAATGAATTTTTGCATGGGTCTTTGGTTTGTCAAGGTGACTGAGGATGGTATCCTCGACCTCTCTGGACACTTGATTTTCAGATTTCAGAGGATGCCGGGTTTAAGTTATGCACTGCAAAAAAAGGGGGTCTTCAAACAAGATAAAGACACTACAACTAAGGAAAAAGGTTCTCAAAACAAGTGAAAAAAATCTGTCCATGCAGCAAGATAATTTCACTTGGTAAGATTTCTTAAATTAAGATTGTAGGAAGACTTGTTTCTAGATTTAAGAAAGGTATAGTTTGTTATTAAATCTTAAAACAAGATTTATTTTGATGAGAGGAAAAAAACGTGATACATCTTATTTTAAGTGTTAGTTGTCTCATTTCAGGATTCCCTGCCTGTTTGAGAAAAAAAAAAAGTAAAGTTTTACTAGATATAAGATTATACTGATAAATTGAAGACTTAAAATAAGAAAGTAATTATTAAAATTAAGAAAAAATATCTAACGCTTCTAAATGTACGTTTTCACTTCTTGGTCAGAACCAAATACTTTGCAGTGTGTGTTTCTGACCATCAATAAAGAAGTGAGTGCTGCTGGATTAGAAGTCATTTGGCTCTGAGGGTTTTTCTTTGGAAATGGTGCAATTATGGGTGACTTCCATAAACTTGGGACTTTGTCAAGTTTAAAAGATAGATTTTAGAAATGTTTTAGGGAAAAAAAAGCCTTGAGTCCAGTTGACCCAAACACATCATATGCCTCATGAAGGTGTGAAGAGGTGAACAGGGAGAAATCCTGAAGACGTGTTCTACAACTTCTGAATAGTAAATAAACCAAGTTTATCAGTCTCAGAGTGAAGAATAAAATTCAGTGTGTTTTCTTTGTTTTAGTAAAGACTAAAACACTTAATGAGGAACTGAAGATATCTCCTTATAAGGATTTTATTTGAGTTTCCTCATTATCAATGTGCCACATATGAAACAGCAACTTTTTGATTTCGATAAAACATGAGGAAGTCCCTGCTGTTAAGCCACAAAAGTACACAATAAGCTGCTTGAAAACGACTCAACAAAGTCAAATAAATGTAAACAGAGGGAAGCAAATGACCTTTGGTCAGAAGGTTGCAGGGTTGTGGAGGGTGCATCTGTCTGGCAGCTAACGTTGACCGAACAAAGAATGAAAACTGAGTAATCCTGAAATGCCACCAAAACAAGATGCATGCTGCCTGAGGGAGGAAGGAGACAGAGGTAGGGGTATTTGTGGCCTGTAGATCTTCCTCCAAAAACTGGCAAAGGCAGTCAGAGACTACTGGGACCAAAGCAGTGACCATCAACTCAGTTTCTGTTTAGACTTGTCTCAGATGGTGGAAAGAGCCTGTTCATGCCAGTTCAAACTGACATAACAATTTACTTTTTAAGAATGGTTTAAGCAGCATGGCGGCTTAGTGATCAGCGTTGTTACCTCCCAGCAAAAAGGTTTCTGGTTCATGCCTCAGTGGGGGTTTTCCTTTTGCATGTCCTCCCTGCACTTGTGTGGGTTTTCTCCAGCTTCCTCCAACAGTCCAAATACATGTATGTTAGGTTAATTGGTGGCTCGTAATTGCCTGTAGGAGTGATTGTGAGCAGAGTCAACCTGTCCAGTGTCTATCCCTGGCTTTTGCCCGAAGAGAGCTGGGAGAGACTCCGACAGATCCCTGTGACCCTGTATAGTACATGTGTCAAACACAAGGCCCGCAGGCCAAATGTGGCCCACAACGTCATTTTATGTGGCCCCCAAGAGCTTGGGCACTATTGGCTTCAATTTTAAACCAACATTTTAAGACTTGAAATAAGCTTATGCCGCTTTAAAGTGCAAATTGACAATAAACTACATCTCCCACAATGCATTTTGTCGTCACTAACAATGATAACAGTATCTCACCATGAGCAAGAAACATCAAGACGATTTTGAGAAGTGATGGTCTTCAGAAAAACCTCTGCAAACTAATCCCAACATGTCAAAGAAAAGAGAAATTGATGCACAAGGAAGACAGTTTCATGAATGATGGGAAAACGAATACAAGTTTGTATCTCAAGGTAAAATAACAGTAGGTCTTTTGTATTATGAGGCGGGTGTCAGTCGTGAAAGAGTTTAATCTACGTCGGCATTTTGACAGCAAACACGGAGCTAAATATGCTAAATTTAGCCTGCAAGAAAAACAAAGAACTGCTTCCGCTTGAGAAACCAAGGTAATGGATACTCTGAGTGATGTTTACAGAGTCTGTTACCATGGCAACGGACTCTGTAAACATCACCTGTACGAGAGCAGGTTTACGACCACAAATCCTGACTTTATTATAATGAGTTAAATATTTGAAATTTTAATATATAGTAAATACAGAAACAGTTATTTAACATGTAATAAGGTGTAGTTTAATTTATTTTGATTTACATTCCATTTTGTTACATTAATCCTGTCAACCTGGCCCTTCGACGGCAACCATGATGCTGATGTGGCCCTCAGTGAAAATGAGTCAGATTGAAAACTGGATGTTACCCCCTCGGATGAACATTAACATCTTGACCTTTTCCATAATCAGAAAAAAACACAACGGCAGTCATCAACTGAACTGGTTCACCCCAGATTTCTGCTCATGACTCTTTGACAACATGGTGGAAGGAGTCATGTTCATTTGTTCAAACAGCCTGCAAAACTAAAGGGAACACAAACAAACATGCACTCTTTGAGGCCAGGCTTGAGGAGCTGCAAATGTCTCCTTAAAAGGAAATTATTTGAACAGTTTTTCAATGTACCACAGAAGAGGCAGAGAAACACGGTAGCAGAAAACCGTTTATGTATTTAAGCCCATGAGGAAATAAGTGTTGTGTGAAGCCGCAGAACTTCACTATTTGCACAGATCCATCTGTTAACTTCTGCTTATTCAGATTCAGGCTGTGGGGGCAGCAGCCTGGGATGAAGCTGCTCTGCCCTCTCAGGGCAGATAACTCTACTATTATTACTATTATCAGCAGCTAACAGGAGACAGTTGTTTAAAACAGCCTTTCTAAACTGGGGTGTCGTCTGGCTGACCTTTTCTGACATTTCATATACAGTGATACCTCTACTTACGAACGTTTCTACATACGAAATTTTCAGGTTACAAAATGCCTCAAAGGGAAAATATTGCCTGTCGTTGCGAAAGAAATTTCAGGATACGAAAGGCAGAAATCCTGTAGCGCTGCTACTCGCAGCTCCCAGAGTTTACCGAACGTAAACTAGCTGTCGACTCTATATTTCGGTTTGAAAGCGGTGCGTCCAAGCTGCTCTGCTATTGGCTATCACTTAGCATCTTCCTGGCATCCCATTGGCTAGGAGGGCCCCTTGTCTGTATGAGCGTAACCCAGCAACCCAGGTAAACAAACAATTTTTACCTCCACCAAGGAGGTTATGTTTTTGCTGGTGTTTATCTGTCTGTCTGTGTTCAAGATAACTCAAAAAGTTATGGATGGATTTGATGAAATTTTCAGGAGTTGTCAGAAATGTGAAAAGGAAGAACTGATTTCATTTTGGATGTGATCCGGAAGAAATCCTGGATTCTGGATCACTTTCAAATTTTCAATAATTGTGGAGGTTTAGTGGAGGTCTGCGCTCTCTGAGTGCTTTTCTAGTTCTAACAGGTATTTCTTACAGGTTTTTATGTCATTTCATGTATTATTTATAATTTATAAAGTAAATAATATTCTAATTTTGGGGGGCTTGGAACGGATTAGGGCATTTACATGGAAAACGCACCTCTACTTAAGAAATTCAAAAGCCCTGTATTCAACCACACTCCTTGCCAAATCTTCCCGTAGAAACGCCTGGCAAGTATAGTGGATCTCCAGCAAGTTTGTTTTGTCACTCTGAGGAGTATTATCTAGTTTAGCTGCTGGAGTAGCTGTGTTGGTAATCTGCTTCTCTTTTTTCCATTCAGATCCAGCCATTTGCAGTGCCACCTCCTTGCCTTAGTCGTCCCTTCCATTGGATTGTTGGTTTGGCTGCCAACCCTCAAATCCACCTTTTTTACTTCTGTGAAATTTAATTGTCTTTTTTGGAAATTCAGTTTGATTAAGTTAAATTCAATATAATTACATACAAATTACCACCAAATGATCTGAAGACACTTTACACAGAAAGCTCTAAAAGTTAAATATAGTCCAGTGAATACACTCCAATTATGTCCAAATCAAATCCTTATTTAATCCAATTCATGATCCAATGAAGGCTAAATGTAGAAAAACATGGTTCTAGTCAGGACCAGTGCAGAGACCTCAGTACTGGACTAATACGGTCGTATCTCCTGGTTCTAGTCAGGACCAGTGCAGAGACCTCAGGACTGGACTAATATGGTTGTATTTTCTGGTTCTAGTCAGGACCAGTGCAGAGACCTCAGGACTGGACTAATACGGTCATATCTCCTGGTTCTAGTCAGGACCAGTGCAGAGACCTCAGGACTGGACTAATATGGTTGTATTTTCTGGTTCTAGTCAGGACCAGTGCAGAGACCTCAGGACTGGACTAATACGGTCATATCTCCTGGTTCTAGTCAGGACCAGTGCAGAGACCTCAGGACTGGACTAATGTGGTCGTATCTCCTGGTTCTAGTCAGGACCAGTGCAGAGACCTCAGGACTGGACTAATATGGTCGTATTTCCCGGTTCTAGTCAGGACCAGTGCAGAGACCTCAGGACTGGACTAATATGGTCGTATTTACTGGTTCTAGTCAGGACCAGTGCAGAGACCTCAGGACTGGACTAATATGGTCGTATCTCCTGGTTCTAGTCAGGACTCGTGCAGCAGTGTTCTGGATGTACTGCAGCTGTCTTACAGCTGGTCTAGAGTCCAGTGAGCAGGCCGTTACAGTAGTCTAACATGGTGGAGACCAACTTATGGATTAGTCTTTCTAAATCTGGTTTAGACACTATTCCTTTGGTAATGTTTTTAGATAGTAAAAAGCTGCTGATGTTATTTCTTTAATGTGGCTGGTAAAGTTCAAGTCTGAATCCAATATTACCCCTAAATTTCTGACCTGATTTTTAGGTTCTAGAGAGAGTCTCAAGGTGACTAATAACACTTTCTCTTTGTTTCTGTGGGCCACAGACAATGATTTCAGTTTTGTCTGAGTTTAGTGGGAGAAAGTTGTTTTGCGTCCACACACTGATCTGTTCGATGCAGTGACACAATGAATCTACAGGCCCATGTTCTCCTGCTGTCAGTGACACATATCATCTGCATAGTTGTGGTAGGACACATTATAGCTGATAATCTTTTTCAAGATTTTCAAGATTTTTCACTGGTCCTGGGGGACGGGCCACACTAAGAGCAATTCAATTGACTCCAATGGAAAGTATTCGAACAGCTCAATGTCCCTCACCGAACAAGGGTTGCTGGGGACCCACCCTGAAGCCAAGCCCGGGGAGGGGCTCGTTTGGGAGCCCCTGGTGGTTGGGCCTTCACTCATGGGGCCTGCCTGAGCTCAGCCCAAATGGACAACATGGGTGCGCCTCCCCGTGGGCTCATCAACCGTAGGGAGGGCCATAGGGGTCGGGTGCATTGTGCCTTGGGCAGCCAAAAGTGTGGGCCTTAATGTGGTGACTCCTGGCTTACTAAACTGGCTTCTGGGACATGGAACGTTCTGGGATAAGGTACCTCTTTGGTGGGGAAGGACCCTGAGCTTCTGTGTGAGGTTGAGGGGCTTCTTTGGAACTAAGCTCTGACTATCATCTGCACTTATGCGTCGACAGTTTAGAGTACCCGGCCTTCTTGGAGGTCTTGGCGGGGGTGCTGAAAAGTGCCCCTAATGTGGACTCCTTAATTCTGCTGGGGGACTTCAATGCTCACGTGAGCAATGACAGTGGTACCTGCAGGGTACCATGTTCAAACATAAGAGTGTCCATAAATGCGCGTGGCATCAGGACACTCTTGGCCGTACGTTGATGATCGACTTTATAGTCAAATCATCGGATTTGCAGCCATACGTTTTGGACATTCGGGTAAAGAGAGGAGCTGAGCTGTCAACTGATCACTACCTGGTGGTGAGTTGGAGAGATGGTGGGGGAGAATGCCAGTCAGACCTGGTAGGCCTAAACGTGTAGTGAGGGTTTGCTGGAAACGTCTGGCAGATGAACCTTTCAGACAGATCTTCAACTCACACCTTCGACAGAGCTTAAACCGCATCCCGAGGGAGGTGGAGGACATTGAGTTGGAATGGGCCATGCTCCGCACCTCCATTGCAGAAGCGGTGGCCATAAGGTTATTGGTGCCTGCCGTGGTGGCAATCCTCGAACCCAGTGGTGGACATATTTGGTTAGAGAGGCCATCAGGCTGAAGAAAAAGCCCTACCAGACAAGTCTGTGGCCCAGTAGGGTCTGTGGCAAAAACTTGGGTATGGGAGGAGTTCGGTGAGACCATGGAAAATTACTTTCGATTAATTCCATGAAGATTGTCAGATGGCTCAGGCAGGGAAAGCAGTCTTTCAACAACACTGTATAGTGGAGGTGGGGAGCTGCTGACCTCAACTGGAGACTGTCATTGGGTGGTGGAAAGAATACTTTGAGGATCTTCTCAACCCCACCAACACGTCTTTCATAGACCATGGTTCTCAGTCAGTAAAGAGTAGAATGTCTTCTCCAGGTTGGGAGTGAAGTTCTGCGTCAATGGGAGGAGTTTAAGTATCTCGGGGTATTGTTTATGAGTAGAAGAGTTCCTGATGGAAGAAGGGAGCAGAAAATGGACTGGTGGTTTATTGCAGCGTCTGCTGTGGTGCGGACTCTGTACCGGTCTGTTGTGGTGAAGAGAGAGCTGAGGGAAAAAAGGCAAGGCTCTCTGTTTACTGGCTGATCTTGGTCCAACCCTCACCTATGGACACCAACTGTGGGTAGTGATTGAAAGAATTAATTTTGCGGATACAAGCAGCTGAAATGAGTTTCCTCCAGGGTGGCTGGACTCTCCCTTAGAGATAGGAGGAAAAGTTCAGTCATCAGGAGAGACTCAGAGTAGAGCTGCTGCTCCTTCACATTGAGGTGAGGTGGGTTGAGGTGGTTTGGACATCTGGTTCGGATGCCCCCTGGGCGCTTCCCTGGAGAGGTGTTTCAGACATGTTCCAACTGGGAGAAGACCAGTAGACAGACCCAGAACACACTGGAGAGACTATATGTCTTGGCTGGCTTGAGAGCTGTAAGATCCCCTTAGTTGATTCAGCCCAAGGTTATTATAGTTAACGAAAATGAACGAAATAACGAAAACTAGAATTGAAAAAACATTGTCATTAACTGAAATAAAATCAAAACGAGAGTTTTTACAAAAAAAAAGATAACTAACAGAAACTGTATTATGTGTCTATAAAACTAACTAAAATTAACTATAATACCAGGCACGTCCTTCATTTTCATATTTGTATTTTTTTTTCACATAAACGTTTTGGGACATAAACGTTTTTCACTTTCTGCTCTCGGTGGAGGCAGTCGCATTTCTGTGAGCTCCCATCTATCTGTCCCTGCTGCTTCTCTTTTGTCTTGTCTGAGCTTTTTTTGGAGCCTCACTCGGCATAATATTCAAATCTCTAATTATGGATCTGATCAGCTGGTTTCTCAATGCAATTAATCAATTTTTCTCGAAGAGAAAACAGGACACAGGAGAGTCCTCCGGTCCCGATGGAACACTGGCTGGATACATCAAGGATTTTGGATGGAATCTGGGATGTCTGCCCCCCCTTGTTCATTGTGGACACCAGAGTGTACCTATTGGGATTTATGATCACAGGATTTCTGCTGTTTGGAGTTGGCGGATACCTGCTGTATCGGAAAATTTACACGGCAGCTGCTATCCTGGACGCCGCCAACCTGCCTGCTGTGTGTGTTGGAGTGAGCCGCGCTGTGAACACTCAGACTGCTGCTCTTGGTGAGCTGAACCGGAAACTGGAAGTGATTCTAGTGACGGTTTTGAACTCTGGCGAAATGGATTCGATCCTGGAGAAGTTCAAGCGCCGCTCAGGGAGAATTGACCTGTAATTCGGACAATTGGAGTTATTCCCGCCGAGATGAACCAGCAAAAAACTTTGAAGGCAGACGGAATTTATGTCAGCCTGACCGAAAACATTCTTCTCTTATCTGAATCTGGCTCCCCTGAAACGAAGCTCGCCTTCAAGGCCGGCCTTCGACCTAATCTCTCCTGAATATTAGATACAGATACAGATTCAGATTCAGATTCAGACAACTTTATTTATCCCCGAGGGGCAATTGAGGTCCAACTGAGCAGCATTGTGTTGACATAGGTATTAACAATACAAATGAGATTGACAGAACTAAAATGGAAATAAATACAGTATATACAGTAATTACACAATTTGAAATGTTAAGTTATATAAAGTGACTGGAGTGAATGAGGCAGAAATAAAGTGCAGGCAGTGTAAACAGTGTAAGGCAGTATGGATGGTTAACAGTATTAACAATATATGAACAGTATATAAACAGTATGTAAACAGAATATAAACAGTATGTAAACAGTATATAAACAGTATGTAAACAGTGCAACAGTGCGAGCATGACTCGCATGACTTTTCGACGCTCCTTCCCGACCCCCTCCCCTTTCCAAACAACACCTGTGGCTCCAGACCAGGGGTCACTGGCTTATGCACACACATACACATGCACACACACACACACACACACTTCCCTCCCCCAACCCTCCCCCTACCCCACCACGCTTGATGGACTGGGCACTTCGCGCAGCGAGCGCACAGACTGTTTAGCTGGACACTCCCCCTCCCCCCACCTCTTTCCTGACCCATATGATGTCTTTGTAATAAGTTTGTTATGCTTGTGCTGAGGTTTTTTTTGTGAATCCCACAACATGTGCCTCTGATCAAGGACATGTGGTGTGAGACACCTCTTTTTTATCCTCTCCCCCACCATCCCCTATGTGATCATATTTTCTTCTGCTAAAAGTGCCCTGGCCGGAGGGTGGTGTACTTGGGCATGTGCTTAAGTGTACTACTCTCGGACACGGTAGAAGCGCTCTTATAGCGCTGACCCAAGCACCGTTGACTCCTGTCCATATGTTGTTGTTGTTGTTTCTGTATGTTATTCTTGGACGGTGTACTGGGAAGACAAATTTCACTGTGTTGGGATGCTGGCTCAGTGACAATAATAAATCTGATTCTGATTCTGATTCTGGGATTTACATGAAATCTATTAACTTCACTCTGCCGTACAACAACAACAGCAAAAAAAAACCTAGAGTGATCAGCAGTGATGGCTTCGGCAAAAGTTGGGAGAAAGCGGCACAGTCCTATTTGGGATTTCTTTGACTATGATTGTTAACGATAAAAATAAGTACCTTGTTGTAGAAGCAGTTGATACAATGTGTGTAATACTTCTCAAGCAGGGAAAAAACCCACAAATCTGAAAGTCCATTTGAAAAGCTCACATAAGAAGGCTAACCAAGACTACCTGGATAAGCTAGCCTAAGCTAGCCACCTGGAAAGAAGGCTAACCAAGACTACCTGGATAAGCTAGCCTAAGCTAGCCCCCTGGAAAGAGAAGCTACAGCTGCAGGCCAGTCAGCGTTGGGAAGGAACAGGAGAAAATTGCAACCATAATGGACTGTTTCCACTGGAGACCAGATAGCTGCTGGTCAGTTAATATGCAGGAACACCACAATCGGGAAGACACATTGATAAATATGTTTATTGAGACCGGAATATCTACATGACTATGTGACTCGATAGCCTTCAAAAAGTTCAGTGCTTCACTCCAACCAAAATTACAACCCTAATTTCCAAAATAAAACTAACACTGAAACTAATAAAAACTAAACTAAAACTAAGCATTTCAAAAAACAAAAACAAATAAAAATTAGCAAAACTGCTCTTAAAACTAAATAAATAAAACTAAGTGAATTTGAAAAACTTAACTAAAAACTAAATAAAAACTAAAACTAATGGAAAATCCAAAACTATTATAACCCTGATTCAGCCTCTGTCTGCCAGAGTCTGTCACTGGTCCAGCACTCCGTTTAAAGGGTCTGAAGTTGTGGTTTGGTAATATGTCTTTGCTAGATTTCTTCAACTTTGTTTAAGCTGGTGGCGAGGAGACACGCCTAGTTCTCACTGCTTACAGCCAAATGCCTATCCTGTTTCCACTGATAACTCATCTAGAAGGAATAGTCTGGTTCAAGGTACAGTTACCGGTCACATTTGTTAACAGCAGCTCTCCTCTTATGATCTGCGCTCTTGATATCTACTAGGTTAGATTTAGTGGCTAGGATAATTAGCCACCAGGATCTGTAACTATAGTGGGCTAGAGTAACCTTTAAGAACTTCAAGTTATCAATGCAGATGACCAACCCCCCCCACCACCACCCCACCACCCCCTCTAGCAGTGAGCTGATTTTGGCAGTTGTTATACTAAGAAATAAATGAACAGTCTCAGACTTCTATGGCAGCTTTGTTTTAACAGTTATAGAAAGAATATTGAAAAAAAATTTGAGAAAATTACATGAAATGAAAAATTGAAAATTAATTTGCAAGTCATTGAGGGAAGTAAGTATTTTATCCCCCAGCAAAACATAATCTAATACTTGGTGGCAAAACCCTTGTTGGCAAGCACAGCTGTCAGACGTTTCTTGTAGTTGCTTTCTAGGTTTGCACACGCATCAGGAGTAATTTTCGTCCACTCCTCTCTGCAGATCATCTCCAAATCCTGAAGGTTTTGAGGCTTGTGCTTGGAAACTCTCAGCTTCAGCTCTCTCCATAGATGTTTAATAGGATTAACCCCTTAACATTCCTGTATAATTTGCATAAAACGCCTATCCAAGACATACCCAAAGTAAATTGAAAGCTGTTCTTGAACCATTTGTAGCACATGGATGGTTTTGGTGTCTTTTGAAAGGTAACACTCTGAAGTTTTTCCCCCAACTGTCAGAATCACTGTAAGTGCTACTAGCATTGAGTAATCTAAGTTTGAACACACTGAAATATAAGTTTTTTTATTTCCGCCTGAATTTTTTTTGTAAACAGATGTCTGCAGATGAGTGCAGCTTTGACTTATTAGCTGGAAAACACAATGGGACCACAGCATGAAGCCTTACCTAGTGCAAGTTCAAATTTGATAACAATACCACTAAAAATGAGTATTTTACACACGTTTTTGTAAGAGTATGTCTAGGCGTTTCCAAAAATGGCCATTTGGAGACTCCAAAATGGCACTTGGATAAACATGGCCACATACCTCGGATAAAAGGACATAACTCTTGAACGCTTCATCGTACAGTCATAATCTTGGCCTCTAATGAAAGGTGACACTTAGAGGTATCCTATCCCACATCCAGATTCACTATCAATATTGCTGAAAAAAAGTTACTGAAACATAAAGCTAAATTTTGCATATAAAAAGAGTCAAAACAAGTGTTGTTGTGGAAAATGTAATTTATATAAAAAAATGACTATCTTTTACAACACAGCAAACTATTCACATATTTGAACATATTTACAATTATAATATTTACAGGTTGGCAGCATGCCAGTCACTGTAGCAATCTCTAGTCGGTATCAAGCACAAAGGCACATCACATGAGGAGCATTTCAACTGTGTTTTAGCATGACAGTGCCTGCACTTCAGCCTACCAGTAGTCCTCTGCCCACTGATAAAAACCAGTATGTGATGTGCTCCACACGGAGCAGGAGGTGGGACAGGTCTGGCTGTGGAGGAAGACCCTGCTTCTGCCAGCTGCTCGGTGAGGGTCTCCCAGAATGCCTTTGGTGCAGAGGGATCGCTCCTCTCCACCCATACACCTGAAACAACAATAAAAAAAAAATATATACAAAAACATAAATATGTGCAACACAAAAATTGTTTCATTTCAAAATGAATACACAGTTGAATATACAGCACATACCGGCTGTACTCCTTCACAGCTGGTGGAACTGAGATGTCCTTCATCTGCCAATGTCCATCTGCACCTTTGTCCCTCTATGTGACCACTTGCTGACTGGCTCCCAATCCACATCTGAGTCCTCAGATGACTGACCATTATGTGAAAATAAAGAAATAAGTCATTTACAAAACTTTCCATCTTTTCTGTATTGTACACCTCCCCCCCCCACACACACACACCCCAACAAACAACTCACACATACTCCTCCCCCCACACACACACAAACAAAGGCTTTTGTAATAATTCAAAGTAAAACTTGTTTATGTCGAAATATACAGTAATACATAATATGAATAATACTACCAATTATGATACAATATATACGTAATAATATAATATAAGCTGCAATATAAGTCACAATTTAGTCAAATACTTACGTATGCAGAGCAAAATCTTCTCCGACGGAGGAAATGTCTTCTGCGCAGGCGTGCGCTCTGTTATCTGAGCTTATCTGATCCCCTCTCCTGACACGTCACTTTCACGACGAGCAAATTCCTCCTCTTCCTTCTTGGACGGTCCTTTTCACCATTTTCTACAATAAATACGCTCCCAAACTGAAAAAACGCTGAGAAATAAGCCACACTGGTGCGTCCTGCTGAGGCGCAACGATGACGCGCGTTCATGAGACTATCTAATTACCATTTACGCACGGCTTTCTTTGTTTCCCCGTTATCTCCACCCCCTCGACCGTCACATCGATGTTTTCAGAATTTCATTGGCTATTCAATGCGTCAGTCATCAGCACGATTGATTCTAACTGGCTGGTTTTTTCCTGAAACAAAGTAGGACATGGCTTCGTTTCAACGTTGGCCCTTATTGGCTATTCTAGGCTGTGGACAGGACAGGGAAGCTGCTGTATGGCTGTATGAGGTGTCAATCGAAAGTTCAGATGACCCCCTCCATTTTGAGACCTCAAACACGTATGTCAGCACAGGAAGAAGCATTTTATGACGAAGAAAACACGGAAGTTACTGAACACTGACCAGCTACCAGTGGCGTTTTTGTGGATATTTTCTGCTATAATAATGCATTTTGGACTAAATACTTTACTGAATTGGATTGACTGGACCTTTGTGAGTTCAACCAGACCATTTTTGTGGGAATATTTTTGATCGGACGACTTTTATAACTCATAAGGTGAGTTGCGTCGATTTCGTAACTCCTTGTTTGTTTGTTTGTGGTGTGACAAAGGCGTTGATTGTAGCTGCTGTTATGATTATATCCTGAAATGGTTTACATTGATTGAATCACAAGAATCTTAGCTTTCCAAAGATATGTCGCATGAGTGCCTCATGTAACAAATGAGCTGTGTAAATTACAGTTTAGTTTTGGAAACTACAGAAATTCGGACTGACGGCCCACGGGCGGGCCGTCGGAACGTTAACAGGTTAAGGTCAGGAGACTGGCTAGGCCATTCCATGACCTTGATGTGCTTCTTATGGAGCCACTCCTTTGTTTCCTTGGCTGTATGTTTTGGGTCGTTGTCATGCTGGAAGACCCATCCACGACCCATTTTCAATGTCCTTGCGGAGGCGCTCCTTGACTGCGCCTAGAAATTCTGTCCATAAACGTTATGAACAGAATCGGTGACAAAGGGCAACCCTGGCGGAGTCCAACTCTCACTGAGAACGAATCCGACTTACAACCGGCAATGCGGACCAAGCTCCCACTCCATCTGTACAGGGACTGGACAGCCCGTAACAATGGGCCCAGCACCCCGTACTCCCGGAGTACCCCCCACAGGACCCCTCCATGTCCCAGTAGCCAGTTTCGTCGAGGGTCGGCACGCCAAAACCCACGCTTTCGGCCGCCGCCCATAACACACTGCACCCGACTCCTATGGCCCTCCCTGCGGGTGGTGGGCCCACGGGGAGGCGAACCCATGTAGCTCATTAGGGCTGAGCCCGGCCGGGCCCCATGGGTGAAGGCCCGGCCACCAGGTGCTCCCAAACAAGCCCCTCTCCCAGGCCTGGCTCCAGGGTGGGGCCCCGGTGACCCTAACCCAGGAGAGGGACATCAAGCTCTTGTTTTTGTTTTGTCCATAAGAGTCGTATGAATCGCGCTTGGTCTGGCCCATCTCCCAGGACCAGTTTGCCTTGGGTGACCCTACCAGGGGCAAATGCCCCTGACAACATAGCTCCTGGGATCATTCCGGGCACACAATATGTTGTGCAGAATATTTAATCGGCCGATGGTAGACTGTCCTCAACACCACAGAGGTGCTGTGGACAAATGCACAAAGACTGTTGGAGTGTCTCTGTTTTTTATAGCTCTAGAAGGCGGGGATCTTGCATTCTTTTGCATAATTCTCCTTTGTCTCAAAATCCAGATGACCAACAGCTTTAAATTAATAGTCCAGACAAATGCTGTTGATTGTCTCCATCTAGGAGCCTGAGATGTCACTAAAAATGTGTTTATCTATGCAAGTCACAAACTTCCTTGGAAGTCAGGAGGTCAGGAAGTCAGGAAGTCATAAGACAGCAGGAAACTGGAATAACAGAATGTATACACTGGACATTCCTGAGGACCATAAAAGTTTAGTCTTTAACTAAAATTAACTGATGTGCACTAAACCTTTGAGCTAATTATGAAATCCTAACAAATGTTCTCAGCCTGCTGTGTGTCATTGTGTGGCTTCACAGTTACAGTAGCTCACATTTTCTTACAGGTTTATCTGAACGATACACAACCATCTGTGTCTGTTTCCTTCACAGCACATTTATTGCACAAACGTGTTTTATCCTCTTTCAGTGTTTCCCTAAGCAAAGGAGTGACAGAAACTATTATTGCACTTGGCTTATTTACTGAACAGAACTTGTAAAAAAAACACAATGCAATAAATGGACATTTAGGTTACACATGTAGCCTTTCCAATTACGGGGAATAAAAGGTTGAGTGTGCTTCTTTATTTGATTGGTCCATTTATTCACCTGTGTTTCTTCAGCTTTGAAGCCTGTTTAAAAGACTGAACATGTCTTTCTTCACCAAGGTTCCAGCGTGACTCCATTAGTAACTTCTGTGAAGACGCTGTCGCAGCTGAATAATTGTAATAGTTTTAGAGAAACATATGCCTTCATCTGGAGGTTCTTTTCAGGGAAAGCTTTGCTTATTTCAGCAGATTACATTAAATCTCCACTTTGGTGCAATCTCCTGTTCTGAGCAAGGACTAGTCCACAGTGGAGAGGAAAGAAATTTAAATTAACAGAGCGACAAATCAATGATTCCCATTAAATCATTACTTTGATTCAGTTTAAATTAATGATTATTTTTACTAATCACCTTGAAATAAATGTGAAGGTCTCAAGAACAAACAACTTCTGCAAAATAAGTTTATACAACTAGTCTGAAGCAACTTTTGTCTTTGGTTCATCTCTCTGTACGTGATCTAAAACCTGTTACATTCATCACAGTTCCTCATTTTGTGGGAGATGATGAGATAAGAAGTTGTATTTATGAGCTGTGTTTCTCTTGGAAGGATGAAGCTGCAGGTGGGCAGTGATGAGGAAGAAGACAAGAACACTCAGTCCCAAGTTTGGTCTTCTTTCCTGATATTGATGAAATATTTACCAGCCTTGGTAGAACTGTGACTGACACGTCTGTTTTTATTGACTGAAAGTAGAAAGCTGTATCATCTCATCACCTCCATCACGAAGATCTTGGTTGTGTTTCTGCTTCTTTGTGCTGTGATGGCTGAGACTGAAGCTGTTCGTGAGTATAATTTAGACTGATGAAAAAAGAATGAAAGAGTGGACTGTTGTCCACTTGTAGTTGTTTCTTGTAGTTCATGGACCAGTGGCTGAAGATGTTAAATGTTGCTACACTAGAAACACAATTATGTGTTCTGGGTTACGTTTTATCTCATGTCATGCTGTGTGCTTTGTGAAATCATTTTACAGTTTAACTTGCAACATATTCAGTCATGTCCTAGGACTCCGTATCTGTCTGTCTGTCCACAGCAAGGCCTCATGGTAGGAAGTGGTGGTGGAGGAGGAGGCTTTGTCCTTATGGCTGGACTTCATACAGGGGTCGCTGTTTCCGCTACGTTCCAAGACCCATGACTTGGGCTGATGCGCAGGTAACCTCCAAGTTTATTTCTCGTCTTCTTGTCCCCAACTGATTTTCTTTACAGTTCTGCCACAGCCTCCAGACGTCCACTCCTGTCTGTCTGTTTTCACCGTAGTTAAACTGCAGGTCCATGAGGGCCAACCTGGCATCAGTTCATAACACTGATGAGAACTGCAAGATTCAACGGATCATTACATCTGTCAGTGGTGGTAATCCAGAAACATGGATTGGAGGATCTGATGCACAACAGGTATGTACATCAGCACAAAAAAATTTCTCAGGTAGCTTGAAATTTATAAGCAATTAAATTCTGTGTTTTAGGAGAAGACTTGGTTGTGGATTGATGGGAGCTCCTTTGACTATTCAAACTGGTGTCCTGGGGAGCCTAATAATGCAAGGGGAAGACAGCACTGTTTGCACATTAATTGGTCAGGTAAAATACAGTTGAGCACTGCTGACTGAATATCAGAAACGCAGTGGTAAATATTGTTTAAAAATGTTTTAGCTCATTAATCAGAACAATATTTCCATCTTGTTCATTATTCATCTACATTCAATTCAATTCAATTCATGTTTTACTGTGACTAAATCCTATGATTTTTTGGTTTTTACGGGCAGAAAGTGCTGGGATGACTACTCTTGCTACGTTAGACTTCCATCTGTCTGCGTCAAGAAAACACAATGCCACTGGTTCTGATCCAACAATGTGACGAAACGATGAGCAGCACAGACACTGGTGGAGTTGTGTTTGTGAACATGTGAACCCCTGTATCAACAGACAAATATGAAGCCCCTACTACTCTACCCACTCTTCTCTTTTCTTCTCTAATGCTGTAACGCTACTAAAAGAATGAAGCGACAAGTGACATGAACAGGAGATTGGACTGCCCCACAGGTCTGGAGGAGCAAACTGAATGTGTTTTGAAGACAAAGCTTTCTGCACAACTTTGACAATTCCTCTTTTCTTTTTCAAAATTTATAGTCTCAAGCAATTAAAGAAGCTGGTCCATGTGTTTGCGTGTTGAAATCAGGGGTTAAATTAGATTTGATTCTTTCCAGATTTAATACAAAGTTTGTCTGTGAGCTTCAAATGTCCAAAAGACACAAGAACAAAAAAAAAAAAAAAACTCAAATAATATAGTTTTATGGTTTTAGTTTCCCAGCATGCTCTCAGCAGCATGTTTTTTACATTATGGGCTTGACATAATTTGTCATCACTCTTCATAATATGTACTCTGGTCCTTGTATTATTTACAAGTATTTTTTGTTTGTTTATCTCTGTTTGTTTGTCTCGTGTCCATCACGAGCATTGTCACATTTTTTTCATTGTCATATTTTCTGATTATTTGTTTCACATACGGGCAGCACAATGGCTTAGTGATTAGCTCTGTTGTCTCCCAGCTAGAAGGTTCCTGGTCTGAACCTCAGCAGGTCTTTCTGTGTGGAGTTTCCATGTTCTCCTGGTGCTTGTTTGGGTTTCCTCCAGGTTCTCTAGCTTCCTCCATCAGTCCAAAGACCTGCATGTGAGGTTAACTGGTGGTTCTAGATCACCTGTAGGAGTGATTGGGAGTGTGCATGGTTGTTTGTCTACATGTGGTCCTGTGATGGACTGGCGACCTGTCCAGGTGGACCCCTGGAGAGAGCTCGGATAGATTCTAGCAGATCCCTGTGACCCTGCATAAGATTAAGTGGGCATAGATGATGGATGGATGGATGGATGGATGTGCTCTGCTCTGCAAGATCTTTACACAAAGGTCCAGCTGCCTGCAGTACAGCCATATGGCCACTTGGTGTCACTGTGGTCAGTTTTCATATGTTTCTACACTGGTACTGCAGTCAAAGGTGCTTGTGTTGCAGTTTCCTTCATCTGCTATACTCTATACTTTATACTGTATACCAGGGTTATTCACTAAGTTTGTCCAGGGGGCCACATTGTCAGGACCCCAAGGTCTGGTTGTTCCAGGTTTTTTGGGCCTGTCTGTCTGTCTTTGAGAATTAAGTGAGCCAGGCATGCATGCCTGAGGGCATCTCAGAATCCCATTAATCCATCTCATGTATACCTGACAGGTTGACACAAAGCACTACCACATTTTCACAACATTTATTTAACTACATTGAAAAAGTAGAACATACTTTTCATGTAAAGGTGCTTATAGTCCTGTGAGACAACTGGAAACAATTTAACTTACATCAACTTCTTTTTAGTGAATAAGCAAAAAAATAAATATTCAAGTTTCTGTGCATGACCTGCACCTGAAAATGTTAAATAATACGGTAAACATCTCGAATTTTAACTGATTTAAAGCAGCTCAACAATGGAAATGTAACAATGTAAAGGCAACAATGTAAACAAAATGTGAAGATTCTGACTGACTTTTAATTCCACGACAGCAGCTCAAAGTTTTTACTTTGCTAGCTACACTATCGCATCTCAATATCAAAATAAAAATAAAAAGTGCATGACATGCATCTTCAAAATGCAATCACATCTCCACAATATAAAATAAAAATGATAAAACAAAAAAAATAGTCCAACAACACACTTCTATCTGGCTTTGTTCTCTCACTCTGTCGTAGACAGGCAACACTTCTTTGACTGGGCAACGGCAGAGAACGAGGGTTCATAGGAAGTGAGGGATATCCGCAAACAGTGAAGCAAATGTTCATCTGACAAGGGCGTTTGTTTTTATGGCATTCATGTGAGAGAAGCTGGTTTCACAAGTGTATGTTGATCCAAACATAGTTAGCACAGATATGGCTAACTTTTTTGTCCTGGGGAATTTGTTCACATGTATTCATTTTGCCCAAAAGGTTGTGAATCCCTCTTTCTCAAATGCCTGCTTCAGAGCAGATGAGGCTTGCATGTCAATTATTTCTAATTGCAGGGAACCTTCATCAATGTCAAGGGATGCTAGGAACTCTTGTCCTTTTGTGGAAATATCAGGTGCAACATCAAAAGGGTTGCCTGCAAAACTGAGCAATTCCATGGGCATGTCATAGTCATCAAATCGTGCTGCAAAGTTTTCCCCCAATTTATCCATGAAATCTGTCATTAATTGAGTGACGTTGGCATTTGGTGATGACTTGATGAAGTAACAAAGTGTGGGAAAGTGGAGCATACGATCAGTGAGATCAGATGAGATCAGAACTAGTTTGTTTTGAAATGCAGTTAAATTTTCAACAATGTCAACCTCTGTTTTGTTTGTACCCTGCAGCTCCAGATGTAGTTTATTCAAGTGAGTAAAGATGTCAGTTAAAAAGCACATCACAGACATAAACTCATCATTCAGCATTAGCGACAGAAACAACTTGGCTTTCTTATGCTTGCAGTCACGGAGAAAAGTCACAATTTCCCCCCTGACGTCACACACTCTCTTCAGTGCATTGCCCTTGCTTAACCATCTGACTTCATTATGTAGTAGTAAATCACTGTATTCAGAATCCATATCCAAAAGTAGTTGGCTTAACAGTCGGTGCTGAAGACTGGAGGATGCTCTGATAAAGCTAATCATAGCCATAACTGTGTCCATTGTGTCTTTTAACTCACCACTGAGCCGTGCGCACAGAACGCTCTGATGAATCAAGCAGTGGAGAGATTTCATTCTGGGTGCGATGGCAGACAGATGCGCAGCCAGCCCTTTGACTTTCCCGGCCATAGACGGAGCCCTGTCTGTAACCAGCATGTTAACGCGATCAAGGTTCAGTCTGTCGTCACTGAAGAAAGCAACAATCTTCAGGAAAATAATTTCGCCGGTTGTCTGTCCTTCCAGTGGTATTAGTGCCAAGATGTCCTCTCTGAAAATCTCCCCATCGAAAAAACGCACAAATAAACACAGCTGTGCTGTGTCAGACTTATCTGTGGATTCGTCCACAGCCAGCGAAATAAATTCAGCCTTCCTCAATTGATCCAAAAGCTTATCAAAGATGTCTGTGCCTAAATCATCTATCCATCTCCCTGTTGTTGTGTCCGACAAAGGTATTTGCTTCACACATGTAATGACTTGTGCTTTGACTTTATCATCAGGGACTGTTTCCTCCACAGCAGCAACGATGCAATCTTTGACCAGTTCACAGTCCGTGAATGGACATTTCTTTTTTCCCAGTATCCATGCCACGCGCAGAGATGCAACACTTGCTCTCTGCTGTACAGTGCAGGCTTCACCAAACCCCCGTCGTGTTTGTAGGTAGTTTGCGGTCAGTTTCTTTATTATTTCCTTTCGTATATCTGAACCTGGTGGGAAGTATATATTTCTGAATTATATGTTTGTTGAAATGTCTGTTTCTGCATCAAACATAACGATTAGGTTGGGCTAAGAGGACAAAATAAATAATTGAAATATCTAACAGTGCGTACCTGGTGGATATTCTTGATCAAACTTTTCGTGACTTGTTTTGAAGTGTCTTTACAGGTTGTATTCTTGTGATACAACATTCACTTTGGTGCAGAGGACACACAATGGCTTGCCATGGCGTTTCAATGTATGCATTTTTTATGCATATTTCTCCGTCCAGTCTTTATTAAACTCTCAATTTTCATAATCAACTTTGCTTTTTTTTTTTTTTCGAAAAGGACATGGTTACTTCCATGTACTGCCACAGGCAGTCAGTGGAGGGGAGTCGCAAACTTATGTGCAGGCGAACTCCCGATCCCTGCTGCACCCTGCGTTGTGTTTCTTCTTCACGCCTTATTTCCTGCATCTTTTGCTCGGCTTTTGGGTGCATAGCGCCACCGCCACCCAGCTTCCCGGATGCTATTTTTCTTCTTAGTGGAGACTCGCGGAATAATTATTTTTCAATTTCATGCCCGGCCATCTACCGAAATGCGTGAAGTTTTTATTTTATTTATTTTTATTTTTTTATTGGTAGGGGGTCGCGGGCCGGTCGGATTTGATTGGCGGGCTGGATTTGGCCCGCGGGCCGCCAAGTGAATAGTCCTGCTCTATACTCTTTGGACAGGTTCGGATTTCCACACTAACACAGTGAGAGAGTCAGCAATCAGTAAAAAACAGTTTTCCTTTATAAAAGTCAAGACTCAAAGTAAGAATTGGAGATATAAAAGGAAGGACTATAAACAAACAATATAATTTTGTCTTTTCCCTCGATCCAGCCTAAAAGGTGATACAACCAGTGAATCCAGTCCGGCCCTGTCCACGTAATCCCAAGTTTAGTTTACATTCCTGGAAGAGACACACTGATCCACCACAGCCGAAGTCTGGGGTTTCAGCACCGAAATCCTCCACATTGTTGTCCCACTGTGGAGTGAAGGGGACACTGGAATCAGTGTCCAGCGTGGCTGCTGCTGAAATAATCTATGGACATGCCACACACACCCAAAGCGTTTCTACTTTCCTGTTCTATGGAAATATAGGCCCATCTTGTCACAGCCTGAGGGCGTGGCTGAACCAACTGCTTCCCATCTCCTGCAATCAGGACACAGCACTTAAGGTTCACTCTAGCAGCAAGACCTTGCCAGATTGTCTTGTGGTTTTGCCAAGCTTTCCAGCCGTCCTTCACGCCTTGTTCATGTTTTTTGGCCTTACTGAACCTTGCTCTGCTTTCTCCCTAGACCACGATCTTGCCCAGCCCTTGCCGGTACCTTCGCCTTCTCGGACGCTTCCTGGATTTAGACCTTCGCTTCCCACTGTCTTTGAGCCCTGCCTGCCCCTTGTCTGACATTTTTAACCCTGGAAATTAAACCCTTCCTAAAGTGACTTTTGCTCTGCATTTGAGTCCTTTCTTTGTGTGGCTGACATTACAATCTGGCCAGCATGGACTCAGCAGACCTTAAGGCCATGCAGGCTGCGGTATGCGAACACGGAGCCTTACTCCATGACCAACAAAGAGGTATCGAGCAGGTGAATCGCAACATCCATGATTTAGCTGATTCTTTCTAGGCCCTCTCCACTGAACTGCGACAGTTGAGTCTGCAGGTATCTACCCCCACCTCGTCTGAACGAACCAAGGCTCCTCCACCCCCTGCCAGAGAACCCACGCTACCCCCACGTCAGCCGTACAATGGTGAGCCCGGAACCTGCCGTTCCCTTTTTATCTCAGTGCTCATTGATTTTTGAGTTACAGGCCTCAGCCTTTCCCACACAGCGTTCTCGTGTGGCCTACGTTATACCTTTACTCACCGGCAAGGCTCGGGAGTGGGGAACAGCTCTATGGGACTCCGATGACCCTGTTTGTGGTAACTATCAAGACTTTACCAAAGAAATGAAAGACATTTTTGATCGCTCTAGCTCAGGCCGGGATGCTGCCAGGCAGTTACTGCAACTTAAGCAGGGCAGCAGATCGGTATTTGATTACGCCATTGACTTCCAAACCCTGGCTGCCTCGTGTGGGTGGGGAGTAACTGCCTTGTATGATGCCTTCTTGAATGGGTTATCAGATGCTGTGAAGGATTCACTGGTGTCTCAGGAGCTGCCAACTGAGTTCAAGGAGCTGGTAAAACTGGCCGGCAGGGTCGACGCTCGACTCAGGGAGCACCGCTCGGAGAAGGACCATCCTTTCTGGCCTCGCCCACGGGCCCCAACTGCCTCTCTCCCATCACCTTCCCAGGATGCACCCCCCCCTCCAGAGCCCATGCAGGTCGACCGTGCCAAGCTGTCCCCTGAGGAGCGCATACGTCGCCGCTGGGAGAACGCCTGCTTCTACTGTGGCCACGTGGGCCATTTCTCCCTCAAGTGCCCAGTAAAAGGTCAACGCCCATCAGTAGGAGCAAGGCTTCTGGTGGGCACCGCCCAAGGTAACTACCCTGCCAAACGTCCTTATTTACCCATGATGTTGTTACTTTCTAACGGTTCTCACCCCCTCACAGCTCTCATAGACTCTGGGGCCGATGAGAGCTTTATCTGCTCTGACACAGCCCGTCAGCTAAAAATTCCCATGCTTCCATTAGAGCAGCCTTTGGTCATTAATGCCATTAATGGACGCAGTCTAGTGCGCATTACTCATGTCACAGAGCCTGTCAGAGTGTGGATTTCTGGTAATCATTCTGAACATATATCATTTCATGTAATGGATAACCTTCATGTCCCCATTGTCCTGGGGCTTCCCTGGCTGTTGACCCACAACCCTCATGTTAATTGGGCTGATAACTCAATAATAAGTTGGAGCCAGTTCTGCCACTCTCACTGCCTAATATCTGCTGCCTTCTCTCTCTCTTCAAAGCCAGACAGGACGGAGGAGTTCCCTGATTTGTCTGCGGTTCCTTCCGAATATCTGGACTTAAAGTCTGTTTTTAGTAAGTCTCGTGCCATTACCCTTCCACCTCACAGGCCTTATGATTGCTGCATTGACCTCCTGGAAGGAGCCATGCCCCCCAAGGGACGTCTTTATTCCCTCTTCCCCACAGAGTCTGAGGCTATGAACAAATACATCTCGGAGTCCCTGGCTGCAGGCATAATCCGCCCATCGTCCTCCCCTGCTGGTGCTGGCTTCTTTTTTGTTGGCAAGAAGGATGGCTCTCTAAGACCATGTATCGATTACAGGGGTTTAAATGATGTCACGATCAAGAATCGCTACCCATTGCGACTTACACACGTGGACAAAATTGTTGGTACCCCTCAGTTAAAGAAGGAAAAACCCACAATTCTCACTGAAATCACTTGAAACTTACAAAAGTAACAATAAATAAAAATTTATTGAAAATCAAATAATCAAAATCAGCCATCACTTTTGAATTGTTGATTAAGATAATTATTTAAAAAAACAAACTAATGAAATAGGGCTGGACAAAAATGATGGTACCCATAACTTGATATTTTGTTGCACAACCTTTTGAGGCAATCACTGCAATTAAACGATTTCTGTATTTGTCAATGAGCGTTCTGCAGCTGTCAACAGGTATTTTGGCCCACTCCTCATGAGCAAACTGCTCCAGTTGTCTCAGGTTTGATGGGTGTCTTCTCCAAATAGCATGTTTCAGCTCCTTCCACAGATGTTCAATGGGATTCAGATCTGGGCTCATGGAAGACCACTTTAGAATAGTCCAACGCTTTTCTCTCAGCCATTCTTGGGTGTTTTTGGCTGTGTGTTTTGGATCGTTGTCCTGTTGGAAGACCCATGACCTGCGACTGAGACCAAGCTTTCTGACACTAGGCAGCACATTTCTCTCCAGAATGCCTTGATAGTCTTCAGATTTCATTTTACCTTGCACACATTCAAGACACCCTGTGCCAGATGCAGCAAAGCAGCCCCAAAACATTACTGAGCCTCCTCCATGTTTCACCGTAGGGACAGTGTTCTTTTCTTCGTATGCTTGGTTTTTGAGTCTATGAACATAGAGTTGATGTGCCTTACCAAAAAGCTCCAGTTTGGTCTCATCTATCCAAAGGACATTCTCCCAGAAGCTTTGTGGCTTGTCAACATGCATTTTTGCAAATTCCAGTCTTGCTTTTTTATGATTTTTTTCAGCAGTGGTGTCGTCTCCCATGAAGTCCACTTTGGCTCAAACAACGACGAATGGTGCGATCTGACACTGATGTACCTTGGCCTTGGAGTTCACCTTTAATTTCTTTGGAGGTTGTTCTGGGCTCTTTGGATACAATTCGAACGATCCGCTCTTTAATTTGTCATCAATTTTCCTCTTGCGGCCACGTCCAGGGAGGTTGGCTACTGTCCCGTGGGTCTTGAACTTCTGAATAATATGAGCCACTGTTGTCACAGGAACTTCAAGCTGTTTAGAGATGGTCTTATAGCCTTTACCTTTAAGATGTTTGTCCATAATGTTTTTCCGGATGTCCTGGGACAATTCTCTCCTTCGCTTTCTGTTGTCCATGTTCAGTGTGGTACACACCTTTCCACCAAACAGCAAAGTGACTACTTGTCTGCCTTTAAATAGGCAGACTGACTGATTATGAGTTTGGAAACACCTGTGATGTCAATTAAAGGACACACCTGAGTTAATCATGTCACTCTGGTCAAATAGTTTTCAATCTTTTATAGAGGTACCATCATTTTTGTCCAGCCCTATTTCATTAGTTTGTTTTTTTTAATAATTATGTTAATCAACAATTCAAAGGTGATGGCTGATTTTGATTATTTGATTTTCAATAAATTTTTATTTATTGTTACTTTTGTAAGTTTCAAGTGATTTCAGTGAGAATTGTGGGTTTTTCCTTCTTTAACTGAGGGGTACCAACAATTTTGTCCACGTGTGTATGTCAACTGCTTTTGAACTGCTACAGGGCGCCCGTGTCTTTACGAAACTGGACTTGCGTAATGCCTATCATCTGGTGAGGATAAGGGAGGGAGACGAATGGAAGACTGCCTTCAACACACCCACAGGACACTATGAGCACCTGCTGTTTTCCAGGCTCAATGATGTGCTAAGGGACATGGTGAACCGCTTTGTGTTTGTATACTTGGACGACATATTGATTTTTTTCCCCCTCTCTCCCAGAACACAGACGCCATGTCAGGCAGGTTCTCCAACGCCTCCTAGAGAACCGCCTCTTCGTAAAGGCAGAGAAGTGCGAGTTTCACCAAAGCACAGTTTCCTTTTTGGGGTTCACGGTGAGTGCAGGCCATCTTCATGTGGATCCTGCCAAAGTAATAGCTGTCACTGAGTGGCCCAGACCTGCCAACAGGCGTGACCTCCAAGGATTTTTAGGCTTCGCCAATTTTTATCGTAAGTTCATACGTAACTACAGCACTGTTGCTGCCCCTCTGACGGCCCTAACCTCATCTAGGGTACCTTTCTGTTGGAATCCCCAGGCAGAGGATGCCTTTCTGAGGCTCAAGCATTGTTTTACTACAGCACCTGTCCTAACTGTCCCTGATCCCTCTAGGCAGTTTGTTGTGGAGGTCGGCGCCTCAGAGACCGGAGTGGGTGCTGTGCTGTCCCAGAGATCTCCAAAGGACAATAGACTGCATTCCTGTGCCTACTACTCCCATCGTCTCACTCCCCCGGAACGGAACTATTCTATAGGGGATCGTGAACTGTTGGCTGTGAAACTGGCTCTTGAGGAGTGGCGCCACTGCCTAGAGGGGGCAGTCTTACCCTTCAACGTCTAGACTGATCACAAGAACCTTGAGTATATAAAATCTGCTAAACGCCTTAATTCCCGCCAAGCTCGATGGTCTCTGTTCTTTTCACGTTTTAATTTCACCCTGTCATATAGACCAGGTTCTAAGAACACCAAGCCAGATGCCCTGTCCAGGATTTATTCCCCTGGGAAAGGACCTGTGGTACCTGGACCTATTCTGCCACCGGAGATTGTTGTTGGGGCTGCTCTTTTTGATGTGGAGTCTACGGATCAGAGGGCCCAGATTCAGGAACCGAGCCCAGATAATGTTCCTCCTAACTGCTTATTTGTCCCCACAGCTGTTCGTCCTGAGGTGTTGACCTGGGGGCATGGCTCCAGGTTGGTGTGTCACCCAGGGGTGGCACGAACTATGGCCTTCATCAGGCAGCGCTTCTGGTGGCCATCCATGAGGGAGGATGGACAATTTGTGGCAGCCTGTGACACATGCGCTCGGAGCAAGTCCAGCAACAGACCCCTGGCTGGCCTTCTGAGACCCCTCCCGGTCCCTCGCCGTCCCTGGTCCCACATAGCCCTGGACTTCATCACTGGGCTGCCCATCTCTGATGGTAACACGTGCATACTTACCATCATTGACAGGTTCTCCAAAGCAGCTCATTTCATTCCCCTGCCCAAGCTGCCCACAGCCAAGGGGACAGCTGATCTTCTGATCGCCCATGTCTTTAGACTACACGGCTTGCCCCGGGATATAGTTTCTGACAGGGGACCCCAGTTCTCTGCCCAATTCTGGAGGGCGTTCTGTAAACTCATTGGTGCTTCTGCCAGCCTGTCTTCTGGATTTCATCCCCAGACCAATGGCCATACGGAGAGGGCGAATCAGGATCTGGAGGTTGCCCTCCGTTGCATGACCTCCTCCAATGCTGCATCCTGGAGTAAGATGCTTCCATGGATTGAATATGCCCATAACTCACTCCCCACTACAGGTACTGGTCTGTCTCCCTTCCAGTGTTGCCTGGGCTACCAACCTCCACTATTTCCAGCACAAGAGGAGGGAGTGGCGGTCCCCTCTGCCCAGGCTTTTGTTCAGCGGTGCCGGTGAACCTGGAGGCAGGCTTGTGCCCGTCTACTGCAGTCGGTGGCTTATTTCAAGAAGCAGGCTGACAAATGCCGCTCCACCGCACCTCACTACCGTGCTGGACAGAGGGTCTGGCTGTCCTCCAGGAACCTACCCCTAAGGGTCCTTTCACGTAAGCTGGCACCTAGGTTTGTGGGTCCTTTTCCTATCACCAAACTCATCAATCCCTCTACTGTAAGGCTTAAGCTGCCTCGACCCATGCAGCGCATTCATTCATCCTTTCATGTTTCCCAAGTCAAACCTGTTGTCTCCAGCCCTCTCTCACCCCCCTCCAAGTCTCCACCGCCTCCCTGGATCATAGACGGTGAGACGTTTACGGTCAGGAAATTGCTGAAAGTTCGCCATGTGGGCTGGGGTCTCCAGTACCTCGTGGACTGGGAGGGCTATGGACCGGAGGAGCGGTACTGGATCCCATCCCGGTTTGTCGTGGACCATACCCTCATTGATGACTTTCACCGTGACAACCCCCATGTGTTGGATGAGGCGCCAGAAGGCGCTCGTAGGAGGAGGGGTACTGTCACAGCCTGAGGGCGTGGCTGAACCAGCTGCTTCCCATCTCCTGCAATCAGGCCACAGCACTTAAGGCTCACTCTAGCAGCAAGACCTTACCAGATTGTCTTGTGGTTTTGCCAAGCTTTCCAGCCGTCCTTCACGCCTTGTTCATGTTTTTTGGCCTTACTGAACCTTGCTCTGCTTTCTCCCTAGACCACGATCTTGCCTAGCCCTTGCCGGTACCTTCGCCTTCTCAGACGCTTCCTGGATTTAGACCTTCGCTTCCCACTGTCTTTGAGCCCTGCCTGCCCCTTGTCTGACATTTTGAACCCTGGAAATTAAACCCTTCCTAAAGTGACTTTTGCTCTGCATTTGAGTCCTTTCTTTGTGTGGCTGACACATCATGGCAGTCGTCGTGGCTCCACTCTGCCTCTGGTACCGGAGATAGGCAGTGTTGTACCTGAACGTGTCCATTGAACGAAAGTTCACGAACTAGTTCATATTTTGCGTGAACGTAAACTGAGCACGATCACTTTGCCCTTCACCAGCGTGGGGCGTGAACGAGTTCATTTGGGCAGTTGTGAACGACGCTCTTTCAAAGTTCGCGCACAGTCAAAACCGTTCCAGGTTTCCAGCGAACCCCATTTAAAATCCACCACAAACGAGCCTGATATGTATCTGAGGAAATCAATCAAACATGGCAACACGGCTGTCGCTACTGTCACGCTAACAACTGCGTCATCAAACGTTTAAAACGATCATGGAGGAAGATGAGAGCTGCAGTTACCCAGAGCTGGAGGAGCGCCTGACTCCTGGGGGGGGGGGATTGAAATATTGAAATGAGGGAAAAAAACATTTGCACCTTAAGGACCTGTTTTTGTCTTATAATAAAGACCATTTGGCAGCAAGTTTTTCCTCATATTTTTAATATACTGTAGAGCAGTGACTCTCAAAGTGTTGGCCGTGGCCCCCTGGTGGTCCATCCTGGGACTGCAGGTAGGCCGTGAGAGGTATGTTTTTAATTACTGTAAAATATTCATGACATGATTAAAAAACATTAAGAAGTAATAAAACAAACCAGTTAAGTGTTATTCTACTGTCATTTAACTTAATATGACAAGTGTCACCTTATTTGTTGACCCCTTACATTAATATCAGATCATGGTTCCTTGTCCTGTATGTTGATCACAGTTGTGATTAAAGGTTTCAGTGGGCTGCGGAGATTTTTCACATTTCAAATTGGTCCTTGGTATTCTGAAGTTTGGGAATGGCTGCTGTAGAGAGAAGCTGAAAGGGAAATTACAGTTTTACATGGGCTGTCCCTTCAATGCTAACGTGAACCCTGGTTGGTTAAGGATTCTAAATTGGACCAATAGTTTTCGACAGTTAAAATGGATAAAGTAATTGCTGTTTGTGGTGGGGTAGTATATGGGCAGTGGTAATCATGTTGACAAATAATTGCTCGCAGCAATATTAAAAAATAATTTTTAAAAAATGAACTAAAAATGAACTTTTTAGTTCATTTTTTGAAATGGTGAACTGAACTAGTTCATTTTAATTTCTGTGAACTATGAACTTAACTAGTTCATGTAGAAAGTAAACTTGCCCAACACTGGAGACAGGAATACCCAGGTGACCACGAGGAAACTGCTCCTGTCGCCCTGGCACGTCCGAACTGCTTCCCCTCCCTTACTCCACACTTTGGAAATGCACCTGGCGCACAATCTCACTGATTAATGACAGATCATGGGGAAGGCAAAACACTGTCCATTATAATCACAAGATTCAAAACACAAATCAAAATCACTGCACACATCTTTGAATAATAAGTAATCACCCCCCATAATTTACTAGTTTGCAATAATGCACACATTTACTCTTCACAAAAGAAAATACCAGGCTATGACACCAACTGACCATCAGGAATGATGTAGGAGATGAAGGTGCTGTCACCAACTTCATCACCCTTCAGTGCAGATGATTAAAAAAAACAACAACAAAGAAGTCAACTCTATGTTTGAATTTGCATTTTAAATTCATTACAATACAACTTTGTTTGTATTGCATCTATTACAATACAAATTGTCTCTATCCAATTTTCAGAGACCCAGACCCAGACCCCTGAGCAAATAATATTAAATATATGTGATATATTTGAATCCTAATGAAAGAAACAATGGTAAGTAAAAAAAATAATAAACTCCCCAAGCAGGAGAAAAACCTTTAAACCAAACAGCAGTATGGAAAAACTCCCCTTTAAGAAGGAAGAAACTGTGGACAGGACCTGGATCATCAGGGGGACCTTCCTGCTGAAGACCAGCTGGGTAAAGGAAGAAAAGAGGAGGGAAATAGGGCAGATAGAGGATGGAGGACAGAGAGATGAGTATCACAGATACATTGGCAATGTTATATAGAACAAAATAAGATATTACAAGTAATTATCTGTTAGCTGAAGAACTAAGAATTTGATGTACTTATATTATGAATGGAACAATGCAGCCTCAGAGAATCACAAGCCAGTGTCTTTTTGACCCGGTCCCAAGCCTGAATAAACGGAGAGGGCTGGATCAGGAAAGGCATCCATTGTAAAGTATATGCCAAACTAAACATGCAAATCACACAACCTATGAAACCCGTACTGGATTGGTTTTGGCCCAGGTCAACAATGACCGCCATCAGCGCTGTTGACCTACAGGGTGCCGATGGAATTTAGGTTACTGTTGGTCAAAGAAGGCAAGGAGGAAGGTGCTTCCATAGGCAGAGAGAAAAGAGGAGACGTAAAAGACAAGGGGTGAGAGGAGGGACTTTGAATGTTGGGACTATGACAGGAAAAGCTAAAGAGTTGGTTGATATGGATATTCTGTGTGTTCAGGAGACCATGTGGAAAGCTAGCAAAGCTAGAAGCTTAGGAGCAGAGTTCAAGTTGTTTCATCATGGTGTAGTTGGAAAGAGAAATGGATAGAATCAGGAATGAGGACATCAGACGGATAGCATGTGTTAGATGTTCTGGAGAGAAAGTCAGAGAGACCAGACTGAGATGGTTTGGACATGAACAGAGGAGGGATATGAATATATCTGTAGAAGGATGATGAGGCTGGAGCTGCCAGTCAGGAGGGCTAGAGGAAGACCAAAGAAGATTTATGGATGTAGTGAAAGAGGACATGAAGTTAGTTGATGTAAGTGAAGAGGATACAGGGGAGAGGGTTAAATGGAGGTGGATGTTTCACTGTGGCAACCCCTGAAGGGAAAAGCCGAAAACAAAAGCAGAAGAAGATATTATGACTGCTACATTGTTCATAAATGAACTACAGAGATATCTATTTAATCAGGTGTAGGCAGCAACACTGAGGTGGTCAGAGGATCAGACTGCAGGTCAGCATGTTTCATTAATGAGGTGCTCCTCATTAACTATGAATACAGCTGTAGGAACTAGAGGAAAGGAGGAAAGAGAAGAGCATCATGAACACGTGTTGATGTCCCCCTGCAGCGTAGACCTATAGCAGCATAGCTTGATGAGGATATGTTGAACCAGCCTGCTCTCGTCTTGGCTTCAGCAAACTGGAGCTATGGCTATTAGCCTACAATTGTGGGGATTCCACATTTAATTTAATATATTGACACCCTTTTCTATTTAATGTTTTATTTGCTTATGTTAGTCTAGCTGTTTTTGAGTGTTTGTTCACTTTAATGCTTGTGTTAATAAATTCTGATATATTCTAATGAGAGAAATTGTTTGTGTTCATTTTGCACAGCTTTGTAACATTTGCTGGTTGAAGAAGTCTGTGCTCGGACTTGAACCTTCTCTGTTGCTCTATAGCGCCACACCTGGTCACAGGCTGGAACATAGAACAACAGCCAACTATCTCTTAAGACAGTTAGTAATAACCCCTTCATAAATAAATGAGCACTTTATATGGACAACACTTCTTTGACATCTTGATAATATTGTTTCTGTGCATTGTGACTGGACTGCTCTGCTTTTCATTTAAAAGCTAAAAAAATACAAAAAGGTATATTCTACTTTCATTGCAACGGTGGTAGCAGCATCATAATAAAAACAGGGGGTGAATACTGTTTCAAGGAACTGTATAAGTCACAAGATATCCATCCACATAAATAAACATAAATCTTTGACTGTGGTACACCTGACATGCAGACTACTCTGGTGAATTACACCCTAAAAAAAAAAAAAAAAAAAACAACTGTTACAGTCTGATGTAGGTGTGTAAAACCATAAACAACTGAAAAAATTATGCAAGTCACTTTGACACAGAAATCACACTACGAAGATATCATGTAAACTTTGCATTTCATCTCCAGCTGAAGGTGCAAACACAGACTTTTTTCTTCTGTAAAGTCTGTATTCAATGTTGCAACTACTGTCTACATGTGTAGGAGAAAAGCCATGATGAGCTATTATGAGAACAAGTTGAAGGTTTTTTTCTAACAGAGTTTTCAGGCTGTTTTCAAACATGTACAGGTGTGCATGAGTAGTCTGGACTAGTCTGAACGTAGCCAAAGATGATCTTCAAGTGTGATTCATCCATCCATTTTCTATACCCGTTTTATCCTTGAAGGGTCACTGGGATCTGCTGGAGCCTATCCCAGCCGTCTACGGACGAAAGGCAGGGGTTCATCCTGGACAGGTCGCCAGTCCATCGCAGGGTCACACATACAGACACACAACGTTCACATTCACACCCTATAGGCAATTTGGAATTATCAATTAACCTGACATGCATGTCTTTGGACTGTGGGAGGAAGCCGGAGTACCCGGAGGAAACCCACGCACGCACGGGGAGAACATGCAAACTCCACACAGAAAGGCCCCAAGGTTCAATCCAGCACCCCCCCTGCCGAGGTTCGAACCAGGATCCTTCTAGCTGTGAGGCAACAGTGCTAACCACTAAGCCACCGTGCTGCCCCAAGTGTGATTTAGCATTGATTAAACTGTAAAACAGTGAGATGTGGAAGATTATGATGCTTGACAATTAAGCAATAGTTCCTTAAACAGTTCTTTTGAACAGGTAGCGCAACCTGCTCTTAAAGGCAATGGCTACTGACGCACTGATTGGTTTAACAGGTGGAACGCCCTAACCACTCCTATGCATAATGTAGCAGGTAGCGCAGGTGGAATAGCTGGTTTAGCAAGGTGGAAGATTGCGTTCTTGCTACCTGCTATCCCTTAATAGCAGCTTTAGGAGATCTGGCGGAAGATCGGGCCCAAGATGGATAATTAATTTTTTTTTTCTTAATTTGGTAACATTAATGAACACGAGTTTAAACACTGAGTAAAAGATGTATCAGTATTTCTTTTCAGTGAACTGCTGCCTATATGTTCATTTTTTTGTGTTTCTTCTTCCTCTTATGCACAAACACACACTTCTGTCAGCTGTCGTAGCAGTTTTGACTACACTAATTTGTACCTTCACTCCTCACCTGCTCCTGCTTTTGTAAAGTTCCTCACCTGTGGACACTTTCCTGGTTAAGCTCAGTAGAAATTCAGCCTTCAGAAATAAAGAAAACCCACATTTTGGTAAAAAAAAACAAACAAAAAAAAAAAATTCCTACACCACTAAAGGAATCAGAGCCTGTATTAATTACAGATACGCCATTTGGACAAATGTACTTGGCCACAGCTGTTAATCACTGCCACAGCTGTAAGAAAATCAATCACCAACTATTTGCAACTCATTTGCAACCTTCTTGCACACACGCATGTCTCACTTGGTGCATGCATGAGTTTACCCATCCCCTATTTATTCTTCTGCACAACTCATTTTGTCTTTTATGCGTGCATGTGTGTGTGTACACCTTTTTGTCCTCTTCATACCTGTTCTTCTGAACCTGCAGGCTCCCAGTCTGCTGCAGTATAATGTGGTGATGAGGTCTTGCAGTGGAGGAACATGTCCACTTGGTGTCACTGTTGTCAACCTAATAATAACACATGTCTTCACTGGAAACTATTCACTTGTTCTGTGAGCACAGAGTGTTTCTACAGGACGTGGTGGTGCTGTCGCCTATGGAGCCCCGTTTGGGTCATAATTCAAGCAATAAATGAGTCTATTATCATGAAATACAGGCGTTGATTATTATGAAATACGTATCCATTATTATGAAATGTTTCCCATTATTATGAAATACATGTTTATTATTATGAAATATTTCACATTATTATGAAATATATGTGTATTATTATGAAATAGTTTCCATTATTATGAAAAAAATGTAATTATTATGAAATATATTTTATTAAATAACCTTAGTTTAATGCATAATAGTTTATTTCAGAATGGCTTTTTTTTTATCTAAGAATGAGTTTTAACATAATTGCTTCCTTTTTCATAAGAATTAGTTTTTACATAATAATGACATTTTGCCACTGGGCGGGACCAGTGGTTGACCTGCACGCTCATTGGCTGATCCTGCTCCATTCTACGCTCTGACATCGACTAGTTTTAGCCGTAAGGGTCCCGTTAGCAGCGGGCCGTGGCGTCATCAAGGTGCGCTCCTAGTCTGATTGTAGCTATGGCAGCTTGGACTGAGCTACGGGAAACCTTGACGTTTCTTAGTCGATGTCAACTTTTAACCGTAAACTGAGGTGCATTCTGCCACCTACTGGCCTGGAGTATATACATTGCACCTCTCGCCCACTATTGATATTCACTGTTCTGTTGCTCATGCCTGAATGAAAGAGCAGCCAATCACATAAATGGCTCCGCCCTCTCTGCTGTGATTGACACAAATCATTCTTATGAAAAACAAAGCCATTATTATGTAAAAGCTCATTCTTATGAAAAACGAATCTATTATTATGCAAAAGCTCATTCTTGTGAAAAACGAAACCATTATCATAATAATGGGAAATATTTCATAATAATAAACGCCTGTATTTCATAATAATAGACTCATTTATTCATTGAATTATGACCCAAACGGGGCTCCATAGTAGCCAGCCTAATCAGCTAGACTGCAGGAAACAAAACATCCAACTATAAAGACACAAAGATAAAGGCATCATGATTAGTAATTGAATAGTAAAACTGGTCCTGGAAAAGTGTTTAGTAACATCTGGTGAAATACAGGTTACTACAGACAAACTGATGCAACCGTTGTTTAGATATAATCAGTGATCTGAAAAAAGAAAATGTAACTACATGAGTATGGGAAGAGGAGGATGATAACTTCAATATGTGCCAAATAATTATATACAAGACTCATCAAAGTTTTCAATAGCACAGAGCTTTAGAGAGATTTCCTTTTCAAGAAATGAAAACTTGTTTTCAAAATTATCAGTCGCTCAGATCATGTCAATGAAACCTCATCTTTGCTGAAGCTTAGATTAAGCTTAAATATCTGTTTTGGTGAAATATTTTAAGATCTTCAACATGTGATTATGGTCAAATCCTACATTAAAGATTTGTTCACATTCTGCTCCTTAGTTACTGGAAGTTGATCCTTTTGTTGAAAACAGACCATCAGCATCTCCTGCAATGACCTTCAGGCACAGCCATATATTTAAAAACACTGACTTCTGACCACATGAGGGCAGTATATCACATGTCAAGCCTCTGGAGGCAGTATTATGATCTTTTATTGCTTCACTTGGTGAGGTTTAGATTCACTTTTATTCTGTTCTCAAGAGACGGAGGTCAGTTGACTACTTGTGTATAATTTGGGAATGAGCAGGTATTTCCATCAATATGTTTATTTCTTTCATGATAGCATGGAGGTATTACAGGATAATGATTCAATGATCCATCATGCTCACATTTTAAAAGAATACGTGTGGAAGTCTGAAGAGATCCAGACCTGACCAAGTGAAGACCATTAGGGTGGCCTGGAGAAGACAGTTCAACTCTCATCAATATGAGATCTTGGAGAAAAACAAACCACCTCTGGATGGAAGTAAATGTTGTGACTCTTTATTAGCTCATTGAAATGAATGTCTTGCTTTGTGGATTCAAGTGGGCCAATATGACATGGCCTGAGACCACAGCGAGTCAGCGAGCCTGAAATAGTCTGTACAACTGCAGGATATGTTAATAAACTCAATTATGGATAACTGCTATCCATGATCTGACCCAACATATTTATGCATATTTATGTGTTTAACATATTTATGCATCACAGGCTAAAAAATACTACATTTATAGTTACAACATTAAAGTAATTTTTTTTTTAAAAGGTGGGTTTTACAATTTAATGAACAACCATGTTTATAGACAGCATATGCTCCAAAATCTTTTAATGATTTATTTAATGTTTTGTGTGGTAGTTTTATTTGTGTGCCAGTAGGGGGAGCAGCACTCTCAAAACAGATTTGAAGATCCCCTTCAATCTGGGTTTCAGAGAGCCAGTTTACTGTATTTTCTTAATGCATCTTAAAGAGACTAAAAAATAAATATGGATGTGATTTATACTGATTAAGATAAAAAGGACAGAGAAGCTTTTTATGGTAAAAATGGCCTATACCTTGTATTAGTTTTTTACCACGAGAGAATTAATGATTCTGGTGAGACAGTGAAGAGAATTAAATAACAAAACCTGGCTGTGACTGGAATACAAATGGATTTAATTTCATCTGTTTACGAATGAAGCCATTACATGACTCCATGAACAGTTGATGCAGAATGACAGCGAGGCGTCAGATGGCAAAATGTTTTAACGATGTCTGAGACCAAACAACTTTGAGTTAACTTTTCCGGTACCCATGATGGAAACAGAGGATAAACTCAGAGAGGTCATGTTTGACAGTTTACTAGCCAGTAACTCAGGCTGAAAAAGCTCCCACTAGCTGAGATGAACATTATTGTTGAAAGTGAACTGGACCATATAACATCCAACAAAAGAAACTTCTAAACAACTGCAGAATACTTTTTACATTGACTTGTACATTGAACATTTAACTGCTTCTTATATTGGGTTGGTTTAAACCTTTCAGGATATTTGTTTAGAAATGATCCAGAATTATTGAGGATGAACCACCTGAAAACACGTATAGAGATGATCTTGTAAAAGCATGAAGGATGTTTCAGCCAGCACACAGAGGACAAAAGCTCTCTTCCTTTTTCCACCATATTTTATTTATTTATTTGGTCTGAACAAACTGTAAATGATAAAGAGTAAAACAATTCATAGAACAGTAGCAGGTACCTGTGTCAACTGAACTGGGACAAACACTTCTGTTGAAAAAAAGCACACAGGAGAAACCATCACTAAACCAATCCTCCCAGTCACCTCATTCTGCCCAGTTGAAGAAGCTGAAAGTTGTGACGTTACAAGCAGTGGTTCCCACTGTTGCTGGACATCAGGACACTCAGCTCCAGTCTCCCTGGATTCTCTCTCCTAAATGCCGATTGTCTCAACGCTCAGCTGATCCTGTTTAGAAGTCCTTCACATTTTGATTCACATATGTTCTGATTGTTGTATTAATCTCTTATAAGGCATAAATCAGTAAAACACCCACAAACCAAAGTGTACTATGTTACCACATTCTGTGGTATATGAAGAATTATGAGGTACTAAATATCACAGATCTTAGTCCATCTAATCCCAACGAAGGCCTCAGTTGTCAGACTGCAGACTTGTTAGTGGTTCCCAGGCATTCCCAGAGTAGACTGGGAGGCAGAGCCTCCAGTAACCAGGCTGGTCTCTTGTGGAACCAGCTCCCAGTCAGTGTTTGGATGCAGACGTCCTCTAAACCTTTGAGATTAGTCATCAGACTTTCCTTTTTAGTAAAGATTATAACTTCTAGAGCTGTCATGGAGGACCCTGAACCATCAATTAAGACATGCTGCTAAAGGCCCAGAGGGGGACCTCCCATGATGCACTGGGCTCTTTCCTCACTCTGCTGTCTTTACTCTCCATGTATATATGTTACATTATTAACGTCATGAACATTTCTTCATTTGATTAACTCCCTTTTGAATTATCATTGATCTGTATACAACTTGTTTATCTGTATAGTGTCCTAAAAGTAAGAAGACATTTTATTTCTCCTCTTTTTAATATTTTAACCCTGAACACCACGTTTATAAAAGCTGATTAAAATAAAGTGATTTTCAATAAATCCCAATAATCAGTTTAATATCTGATTAAAACACCTGATTATACCTGCATGTTAGAATGAAAGTAGATTTGGTTTAAATCAAATATAACCCACACACATCCCTTCACCAAGTTCCAACTACAACAGAGAAAAGATCATCAGATCTGTCAGATGACAGCTTGGTCCTGTCCTCACTGTTCTACCACTCAACTAGCTTCTTATTCCAACTGTATGAGGAAACTAAACTTCATCACAGCAGCTGGATCTGAGCTCATCCTTTCACACGTCCAGGATCAGGACCAGACACAAGTCAGGGATCATTATGGAGGTCAGCAGCCTGTCAGTCAGTCCACATCACCAGGAACCACCTGAGAAGACAGTCAGATAAAACTGTGACTGATGTCTCTTCTACAGTCCCTCCTGTCTTCATCACATCTCTCTGGCTGCTGTTCAGTCACTCAGCTCTCACTTCTACCTCTTCTTTAACACGTATGCTTTTATTTCATTTTACAGCTGAAGGTTCCTCAAAGTTCTATCAGTCTGGTCTTCATGAACCACACAAACACAACTGAAAGTTACCAGACAAACCAGCATCCATACGAGTAGCAGAATGATGTCACTGACAGCAGAGCCTCACCTATTTAATCCATGCCATGCTGATGACGGCTGGAGCTCCACCTCTGAGCATCGATCTGATCCGTCCAGATCCAGACCTGGCAGATCTACGCTTTCTGAGTCCAGGGACTGAACCAGAACAACCCTGGAAGTTAAACATGGAGAGACTTTAGAAGACCAACATTGATCCTTTCTTCTGGACTGAAGCTGCTGAGGGCAAATATCTGGACATTTGTTTGATCCTGTATTTTATTCCAACTCCAAGTTCTAATTAAAGAAGAAGAACCAGAGATATTTAGCTGGTAGATGTTATCACACACTCCCTGCTGCCACTAGGGGGCTCCATAGTTCAGGAACAGTCTCAGCACACAGAAAGCTATTAATGTAAAGAAATGAAATGTAGGCTGGAGACAAACCAGGCTGTTGCGTCATACTTCAGGTCAGGAGGAGAATAAAACTAAACTAAGGTAATAGAAGTTAAGTTGCTTTCATAAAAGGGTCCTTTTATTCTCTTGTGGGATGAAATGATCAGAAAGAGGACAAAAACCAAGTAAAAGAAAAGAACTGCTGGTGAATTCTGAGAAAAGAGTCAGATCCTCAATTATTGTCTTTTACTGTCGTCCTGATTCCCTTCTGTAGAGAGGAAAGATGACTTTTGAGCTGCTGGTTGGTTCAGACAGTCTCATAATCTAGTCGGCTCAGTTCATTCTGCTTGGAATTTAAAGTTTTTCATTTAAATGTTTTAATAGATTCTCGCCTGTTTCCTTTAGATTAAACTGGTGCCAACCATAGATCATCTTAAAGGGTTTTAGCTCCTCCATCCTACTCTAGTAATAAAAAAACAGGAGCCCCAAACAGCTGCAGATGGGCCTGACAGGGACAGATGACAGAAATCAGATGATGTAACTGGATGAAGATGGACTGTTTTCAGACACAGTCTGGTTCAGTCTCTGATTTAACCAGGATTAAACAGTCATGTTTAATAAAACCTTACAGAGGCGTACCGGCACACAGTTGTTGTCCTTCTTGAGGCACAGATGGAGTTGGCAGTGCAGGTAGACATCAGCAGAGCTGCCCGTGAACTCAAACATGTTGAAGGAGAAGTAGTTGGAAGTTCCTTCTCCGTTTCCCTCCACCTGCACCGTCGGGTCGTCTGCGTTTGCACAGCTGCCCACAAACAAGGAATCCCAGTTTTCTCATCAGTGGACAACAGAGAGCAGAGAGCTCATTGGTGAATCAGTCCCAGAGAGTCAGTGTTCCTCACCTGTCCTGGATCAGGTCGTATCTCAGACTGCCGCTGGACGTTTCCTGGTTGGTGGCCCAGCAGGAGTCGGTCACCACGGCGATCACGTCTGCATTCAGCCCGTCGGTCGTCAGCTCCACCCAGATCTTCTGGTCCAGCAGCACCTCGGTGTTTGAGTCCACAGCTTGGGTGCGGCCAGCGTCCGTGTAGGCCCTCATCATCACTCTGTAATTCTGAACCTCAGATGTGACCACCTGGACCACCAAGCTGCAGACACACAAACACACTTCAGCCTCACAGAGCAGCTGACAACAAATTTAACATCCTCATTAAAGCTAAACCCAGCAGCCAGGACACACCTGTCCTGGATCCTGAAGCCCATAGTCCTGATTTCTGGCTTAGTGTGGATGCAGGAGAATTCAATCTGGAACTGGTTCTGGTGAGTGATGACGTCAGAGGAGCTGCTCTGGGATCTGATGGTGTTCTTGTACAAAACTTGGCTGTTGTTGACCTGCAGGATCAAATTCAGCTGTTTAGGTGAAGGAGCTCATTTATATTTCCCATCTCTACCATGTTTTCACTGATCTGTCTGTTGGCTGTAATCAACTCAGCTGGTTTCTTGAAGTGGAGCATGCAGATGATTGTACGACCTGTAGCCACTAGGGGGCCCCCAAGACAAGTTCAATGTGATTATACAACATTTATGAAGAAATAAAATGACCTGTTTTCATTTGTAGCCACCTAAATACACACATTGAAGTGTCTAAATTATTCCTCAAATATGGGCTTTGGATCAAATGGGTTTTTCTTGAACATTTATCTTTATAAATTCTGCATTTGTGAGTTTTCTTTAAAAAAGTTTTGCAAGATTATAAAATCTGAATTCTTCCTTCACCTTCTTTTTTTTTTTTCTTTAAACATCCCAAGTACGCTGTTTTGCTATTCCGGACATTTATTTATCTTTGCCTACTGGTCTGTTCAACTCTATCAAGTTTAATTTTAATTTTAGCTTCTCTAATGTGCAACATTTCTTTTTAAAGTGTAACAGATTAATAAATGGCAGCGGACCATCTTAAAGGTTTAGATCCCCAGTCATGCTGTGGTTTTAATAAATAGAGACCCCCAAACAGACTCTTCCCTGGAACCCTGAACGTATCCACCAGAAGACCAACATGACTAGAAATAGCTAGAGATCCTCAGCTAGAGAGAAGCAGGAGAAGAAGCTTAGTCTCTGCTGGAGGAGACTGTGGACAGTCAAGACTTGGAGGAGATAACCCACCGTGACCACCCCCCCACAGTCGTTGCTCGGGCCGAAGCTGAAGGTCACCATGTGGCTCTCCTCGTCCATCTCACCCTTGCAGGACTGGTTGTTGAGGTGAAGGGTGGAGAAGTCGATGCCCTTTTCCTCCAGGAGACAACCCACCAGACTGACTGAAGCAGAGTCACCTGTGCAGACTGTCGGATCACCTGAACAGGAGAATATTGGTTTTTCATTTCAATGTTGTCCTCTGATCACTCAGTCCTGTTATGTAGCTGTTAAAGCTGTGTTACCCAGAGCGCCTGAACTCCTGTAACTGGAGGCAAAAATGGCCCTGCAGAGGCAGGAAGGGCCACCGCTGACCAGTCCACAGAACTCATGATCACTGCAGGTCCTGTTCTGGCAAAAGACCTGAGACGGGGCTGCAGAGGACAGGGAACATTATTCTGAGAACAGGAGCACTACTAAAAAGACTAAAACAACAGAAGAAACAGATGTGTTCTGATGAAGATGGCTGGGTCTTACAGCACTGGGCGTCCGACCTCCATTCCTCCAGTGTGGCGTTGCTCCTCAGGCTGCAGGCTCTGGCGTAGGCCTCCAAGAACTGACACCTGAGACCGTCCACAGCAGGATAGTTGCACAAAGTTTTCACTACAGGCGGTTTATGTAGGGGTCTGGGGTGACGTCAGCGTGACAGGAGGAGAAGGGTGCCTCGGTCAGGATGCTGCAGCTGTCCAACACAACAGAGACCACGAGAGATAATCTGGTTCATCTTCTGTCTGATGTCACAGGAACAGCACATGATGAACAGGAAATTTAGAGCAGAGCTGAACCCAGACAGATGTCCCTGCTCTCACCGTTCAGACATCATGGTGCAGTTGATGGTACTGTCAGCGGGGTCGTCGTACTGAGTCTCACAGCTGGGGGGCGACAAACACCACAAAATCAGGACTGTTGTTCTGTTCTGGCTGTTTCACACCACAAACACTGTATTTCTGAACATCAGTGATCAGACAGCATCAGAGCTGCAGTCAGAGGGATGCTGAGTCTGTGATGAGATGTTACCTGGTGGAATTGATCCTGGTACTTGAAGAACTACTGGAGTTTGAACACAAACCGTCCAGTGGTCCAGGATCAGATCCTGAAATGGTTCAGGACAGAATGTGAGTCAGAAGAGTTTGAACATTTAAACTGGATGAAAACAGCAGCTCACTAAAGTAAAACATGTAGTTTCAGCTCTCCATCCTGGATGGAGCTTTAGTTCTTTTAAATACCTTCAATCTGCAACTGTGCCGTGTTTCCATCAAAGAACACAGTCAGGAGTCCAGTCGTCAGCTCCACCTTGGCAGTGACTCCAGTTTGGCTCTTTGAGAGTCCAACACCATCAAAGTCCTGGACTGAGCTGTTGAGGTTCACCAGTGAGCCGCTCACCTGCATCACAGCAGAGACATCAGGTGAAGAAAACACAGATGAGTTCACAGATGTGTTTCCAATGTGACTGTGTGGAAAGATGAGAGCAGAGGAGGTGGAGGGTTTCTGATCAAACCTCAGTCTGACTCAAGGACTGTGCCTGGATGCAGCTTACCTGGACTCTCCCGCCTTGTTCCAGGTGGATTTCCACATTATTCTGTACCAGTGTTACACTGTCCAGAAAGCTCACATCTCTGCGACGCCGTTCCTGGTAGTTGGCCCTCACTTCAGTTTGTGGCCCCCCTTGAAATGACAGCAGAGAGTACGTACAGCGATCCTCCACAGAGCTGACCTGGTCGTGGAAGTCAATCACAGTGGGACCGGTCAAAGTGCAGATGTTGTTGATGTTGTTGATGTTGTTCATGAGGCATCTGATGGAGAACATCACAAACATCATGAGCTGCTGCTGAGGGCTGTGGCCACCAGGGGGCTCTGTCTCCCTGAAAACCAAATCTACTTGGTGACGAAGGAGGAGACACCTGATTAAAGAGCTGAAGGACGTCATTTTGTTGGGATGATCTGCAGCTTCATATAAGCAGTTAATATTTTATTAGTAACTAATTCATATAGGTGCTTGTGTGAACCCTTAATCCTCTCTGTTTACTGGTCTTGTTCTTTTATTTCTTTCCAGTGATCATACTTACTGGCCACCACCATCACAACGTTCATGTTCACCACAGCGTTCAATTGTGATGTTTCTGTCCAGACTGCAGTGGTGAACTTCACAGGTTTCACTGAAAGATCTTGAACTATTCGGGTAAACACCATAACCTGAGGAGTAAATGAATGTTTCTATTAGTTTAAAGAAGCTCAGGTCACTTTCCAACTCACAGGATGAAAACACAAACTGACCAACAATGTTAAATTTCTCTGATTCAGACAACTTCAGATGCTGTTTTCATTCAGTGATTCACCAACCTGAAGATCTGCATCCACTGATGTCTGCGTAAGATTTATCACTACTGTTAACAGAAATGCTGGTGACAGATTCTCCATTGACCAGAGCAGAAGCGTACTGTACAGGAACAAACACAATCAATTAATCACATAAACAGAGTCAAATCATCTGATTTGAGACACATGATGATGAGAGATGAGATTTACTGTTTGTACTCAAATGATCTTTTTCATGTTGTCATGTTAACTGCAGAGGAAAAATCACTAAATACATTTAAGGATCTGGTTTATAAAGTCAACTTAACTTTCACTGTCTCATCCTGAAAGACATGTCACTGTAAAATATTGAATTCATCTAAGTACTCACAACAGTATTTGATCCAGAGTTGGTTAACATCAGAGCTGCTTGTGTCCCTGAAACTGAAAGCAGTAACTTTAACCTGTAATGAGTGAAGAGGAAGTTTGATCCCAGAAGTTTCAGAAAGCAGGTTACAAATTCTCTTGTTTTGTTTGTTTGTTTTACGACTGTTAAAGAGTTATCACTAAAGTATTTAAAGTGCTTTGTTAAAATTATGACATTCAGCAAAACTTACGTTTGTAGACTTGTATGTGATCTGTACCAACACAAAGCATTCCATCTGTTCTGTAATAGTCGGTACGTTAGATTTGATCAGTCTTTCAAGACCAGAACTATATGGTTGTATGGTGAAGTAAACTTTTGTTCCAGAGTCGGGTAAAGGAACCTCGATGCAGTCGTCATTGGTTTGTGAGTCATAGTAGCCGTTGAAACAGAACATTGTGTTGCTGTCTGTGACGTTCGCCTGTCAAGAATCAAAGAACAAAATGAGATCAGATGACATGAAGAACGTTTCTCTTCCAGTTTCCTGCACAGACACATCTGCAGCAGCAAACTATTCAAAGTCCAGAAAGCCAGAAGTGACTTTTAAATATGTTGATAATTCAGCCAGACACCTCCAGCTGGGCTTTAGAAAGTGTTCCAGTATGTCTGTGAGGAGATTTCACTGGAGTTTGTGGAGCTGAATATGTGTGATGTGCATCATAGCAGGACCCTGATGAACGGTACCACAGAAGTGCTCACCAGTTTGAGCATCTTCCATTTCTAAAGAGACGTCCTTCTCATAAAACTGAATCATCTCTGAATCCAGGATGTTTGAAAGGAGCAGGAGACTATTTTCATGATTCTGCTGTTACTTGAATTAGTCTTCTTAGTAACAGTTAAACTGAGCTTTAAATCCACTCTGACGTCTGCAGGTTAAACCCAGAGACCAAATGTAGACGCTGACAGACTGAGATCATCTCAGTCACCAGACTTCCTCCTACTCACGTAGACTTGGGTGTAGACCTTTCCAAAGTAGCTGATGGGACACGAGCTGATGTTGTACGTATGTGGCAGAAAAACAGTTTCATTAGCACCTCCTGAGATGGAGACAAACAAGAAGATCTGAGTCTGAGGAAAAGAAGCAAAGCTGCACGTTCAAGACAATGAATCTGTGGAAATGCAGATGAAAGCAGTTAGATTTGTAAAAATAAAGTTCAAGTTCAGGCTGAGATAGCAGGATAAAGCAGGTTATGTAACATATGTTCTGTTGAGGCTGGCTGAGCTGGACCTGTGGGGAGGAGAGGAAAAATCCTCCAAAGAAACAGACTCAAGAAATTTAAAGCACAAACTCAGAGTTTCAGGGAAAAATAACCAATAAACTGAAAACATTTAAGGGAAAAAATAAAACCGTTTCTGACTTTATGAACTCATTAATTTGCAGTTTAAAAAAGAAAATGACTTTATAAACCTGGAAATTTGAATGAAAATAAACTGCAAATAAACATTTGAAAGAGACTTTAAAAAATCAGTTTACAATTTAATCCAGTGAAACTTTAAAATTTGAAAGAAAAAATGACATTTTCTGACTGTAAACTTGTAAATATTTGAGGCAAAACTCTGAATTTGTGAAATTCCAAACGTTTTCAGGAAAAGTGTTTTGGATCTGAACCCAGCTGGTGCTTCTCTGAGGCAGAACTGAAGTTCTTCACAGTCAGGTAGTTAAATGTGTTGATCTAAATCTCTGGAAGTGAACTGATCCTCTCTGAATGCTGCAGATTGAGGCTGAACTCTGCTTTGGGGCCTCCTAGTGGCTACAGTGGCTCATTGCATCTGTTTCCAGCCAGAAAAGCTTCTGCTACAACAGTCACATCCTGCTCTTTGAGGAACTCATGACTAATGACATATGATTGATTTAATAGCTACATTTACTCTCAGACGCTCACAAACTTTCACAAAGTAAACATTCTCCACGCAGGAATTTAATCTTTACTTTAGAGGAGTAAAATGATTGAACATCCTTCTCCGCTGACAGACGTGTGTCAGACTTACTCGTCAGTGCCACCAGAGCGCTCAGGTAGAACAGGAGGCGGAGCATTGTGGGGAGGGGGCGTGGTCTTATAGAGAGAGGGCGGATCAGCTGACAGCTGGAAGAAAAAACACATTCACAACATTTTTGTTTCAGGTGGAGACTGAAGCTCAGGACATGCAGGTGATGCAGCGTCTACAGTCACAGCTCAGCTCTGATCAGGAATCAGATCACGTCATTCTCAGACATCTTTAATCTGCTTTAAATCATTTGTCATTGGTAAACAATTATAGTGGTGAAGACCCAGTAAACATCTGGGTGAACCAGTAACAGTACTCTGATCTCATTCCAGTCCAGAACTACACAGCCTCTGTTCTGTTGCTACGTTTGACCAAACACATCTCAGAGTAGAGAGAATCAAAGCATCTGGAAGAGCTCCGGTGTATGAACACCAGAGTCTGGTAGGGATCAGCGTGGACCTGCAGCTCTGCTCAGAAGTGCTACAGTGAGCTGTCTTCCTCCAACTTTTCTGCCTTAGTTCACCGTCAGCTCTTCTGTGGTATATTTGGTAACATGCGCTCTGTAAGTGCTAATAAAAAACATAAAATCTGAATCTTCCCTCTACGATTTGGTGGATTCCCTGTTTTGATGGGAAGGAAACACCAGATGACAGCTGATTTCATGTTTAGAAGCTCTGAGCTTCCCAGAAGAAAACGTGTAAATTTATCCTGAATCTGCTGATTTAAACTGTAACAGAAAGGCTTCGTGTAACAAGCGTGATGATGGTGGTGAATCAGTGAGAAACAAACCTGTGTCACTGATGAAGGAGGTCACCTGGTGTCTCTGCTGGAAACATGAGCACAAGCATCAGTTTCTGTGGGTTTATGGACACGTGCAGAGATCTTACTCATAAAATCAGCTTTGTGTTTAAAAAGAAGGAAAAACAGCAACATGCATGATTCTGTCAGGCACCATTATTATATTTAAAGAGAAATAAAAACAAAAAGATAAAAACAACATGTGGGAAAAACTAAAACCCCCCTTCACTGCCCAGAGGGAAAGACATCAGTGATGGTCTCAGACTCTAAATCACTGCTCCGCCTCAATCTGAAGGGCTATAAAACCGTTTCTAGAAAATCTGCAGTTCAGTGTTCATCAGTGGTGAAAGATCCATTGAGGACAGCCAGCAGTGTCCACAGGAGTGGACATCTCAGCATGTTTAACCCAAGGTGAGAGCATGATGCTACAGACATACAGACAGCTACATTTCAGGTCCGACAGGCGTCAAATGTTAAACGTTTGGTCAGAGCAACCAGAAGACTAACGTCTGGTTTGTTTGAAAGAGTTTCCAGTAGAAAGTGTCCAACACTGACCATGTTCACTCTCTCACTGTCTCGTCTGTTCACACTGAAATGGTGGTCCAGCTGTCTTACCGTCCACAGTTGAAGGATGAAGATGATGAAGACTCTGAGGGTCTTGCAGTTGCTGCTGGTCTGCTGGTACCTCTGAGGAGGACGCTGCTCTGTCTCCTGATCTCTGCCTGTCTCTCTTTATGACGGTCCTCGCTCCTGTCCACACCCAGAAGCATTCACTGGCTGGTATGTAGGTACAGTCGACTGTGGAGCTACCTGATGGGATCCTCCCTCCACCGTGATGCCTTCGGCATGTTGTTACACAACCAGGAGGATGGAAGAGGTTTTTATTTTAATAAAAGTGTTGTTTTTGTGTCTTAAGGGGAGAAACAATTCAAACTGATATTCAGCTCCATTCCTGATTTCATTTATCTTTTTTTTTATTATAAAATATCTTTTTAAATATGTAATTGGTGAGATTATAAAACACAAACACCTGTTCACCTGCTGAACCCCTTTCACAGTATGTAGGACACAATGTTCTGGGTAAAGGGTGGAGTTAACAGCAATTTTCCACATTCCTGTCAAGATTTTTGAACACGTAAACACCTCAACCCTGCAGAAATGAAGACGTCATTGAAGTATTTATGGTTCTTTTCGTTTAAACTGACTGAAGCCAGTGATGTCCTCACGTGTCCACGTTCACAGAAGCTGACCGGCAGCATTGTTTGTGCTGCAGGTGTCTTGTGAAGAGGTCATATGTTACATATGTTATATGTAAGGGTGACAGGAATTCACTTTTTAAAAAGCATTTGAGTTACATTCCACCACAGACACAGGTAGTGCATAACTCCCTCAGGCATCATAGGTTTCTGTAGATTTGCATATTGTCACTGAAACATTGTGTAAGTAAGTTATTTAGGTCAGATATTTAGGTTGAAGCTAAAAAACTGGTCATTACATAACACAATAATGGAGGTTTAATTCAAAGAGAATTCGACGTGTCAGATTTGTATTCAAGGCGTTCAGATGAATGTGAGGCCTTCTGCAAATGTCCAAGCAGCAGGAGGATTAAAAGTGTCCTCATGGTCATTCTGGACATTAGTGGACATGATAGGAGGATAATAGTGAATAAAACATGACACGTGATGGACCCTCAGAGAACCAGACAGTCAACAGGAGACGTAACGTCGCCCCTGTTGTCCAAATGACTGTCTGGTTTAGAAAAGCACACATTCGAGGGTTACAGATATCTTTGATTTTCCTCAGCCATCAGGTCATGGAGGTCAGGACTCTACTTTTGATGTAGCCAGTCTCTCTTAAAGCTGTATCCCACATACTAACAACGACCCCCAGACCAGTACGCAGTACATACTGGACACTACGTAGTATGCACAGTAGATGATGTGGTTCTGAACCAGCTCTTCAAACTTTTCTCCACATTAGATTATTTCATAAACATGATCAGATTCATCAGGTGACGGTTGATGGTTTACTAAAACCAGCTGATCTCAGGACAGGTCTGAAGAAGGATCTTCAGTTTTGGATCAGGTAGCTGCTAAGATGGCATTTGTTTTAATGTTTGGTTGCATCATTGATAAACACAGTTGGAATAAGTTTATATGCTGCTTTGTGTTTCATGTGTTGCTGGAACATTGCTCCACAGACATGCGACAAGGCGCCTCCGGCAGCTGCCGTTCTCATCGTCAGTGCAAAGCTTTCTATAGAATCAGCAGTGAAACTTGGTGAGGTATTTGGGACATAGTTACCTGCAGGCTACTACAGGCTACCTGCAGGAGGAGCCATGTGAGTGGGCTGCTATGTTGGGAGGGCAGTGGCTGAAGGCATGAGCCTCGTCGTCACTCAGTCATCGGAGCACTGGACCAGCTCCATCATCACATATAATAGAGCTGGTCCAGTGTTCCAGTGGTTGTTTGTCTACATGCCCACCGAGGGCACCTGTAGATAAACAACCACATGAACTGCCTACAGGCATTTTAGAGTCACCAATTCACCTGACATACCTTTATGGACTGTGGAAGCCAGAGTACCCTGAGAAAACCCACGCAAGCACGGGGAGAACAAACTCCACACAGAAAGGCCTGGAGGGGGCATGGAGGGGGCACGGAGGTTGCACAGACAGACAGACCAGTTCACATGTGCTAAATCTTATGTTTTCATCTTTTAAAAAGCAGTTGAGTTACATTCCAACACAGACACAGGTAGTGCATAACTCCCTCAGGCATCACACCTTTCTGTAGATTTTGCACATTGGTCACTGGTACATTGGGTCAGTAAGTTATTTAGGTCACATGTTTAGGTTGAAGCTAAAAGGTAATTCATTATGGGCCACCACCTACAGAGGGCCACATGAGTTGGGTGTTATGTGTGTGCTGACCAAGGGATGGACTCCCCTTAGTTTTCCTTCACCAGGGTCCTGGCGGGAGTTTTTCAGCTTTTCACCTTTGGACCACCAGCATCCATTCATCAGCATCAGGATCCCAGAGGGTCTCTTTGGGGATCTGACTCTGTCAACAATCAATTTGGTTCTGTAAAAAAAATTACAGGTTAAAAAAAGTTCTAAAAAAAATTCCCGCTTAGACTTTTTTGTAGGTCATGAGGATTGATACTCAGTCACACAACATTTTTTGTCCATGTAGGTGAAGCATACAGTTTGTAGTTGGGCCGTCGTTTTAAAGAAAAAACTAAGTGGCGCTTTGATCCATTTTGTGTGAAACCCATGCACAGCAAACCCATAAAATATTAAATGAAAATTCGCAGAAATAAATGCTTTTTTGTGCCAAAATCTCGTAAGTTTTCGAGTATGTTAAGGCCCCCAAAAAGGCGTTCATTTCGGAGAATAATCAATAATAATAATATAAATTAAAGCTACAAGCATCCATTTATTGGGCCCTCGCAACCCATTGCCACCGCCCCCCCATGTGTCCACCACCTTCCCAAGCCAGTCGGGTAATAAAGACAATACAGTGAAATCCAATTTGGTTTAAAATGGAAAGGTTGCTGCTCAGCTTGAATCCAGAGGTATGAAAACAAAAAGAGTTCTAAGTTTGCAAAACAAAGCTGTAACTGTCACAGCTGTCTATAATCTTAAGCAAATGTAGTCATTTGGACTTACCTGAATTTGGCTAAATGTAAAATAACAGTATTCTGTATCTGTTTATTTTTTAATGTTATTATTTTATAATGGTATTTTAATAAGCAATAATTGTTAAAGGTGGGTAGGTGTTCTTTGAAAAACGGTTCCAGCAATCCAATTCCAGTGAGATTTTGAAAATATACACTCCCTCCCCTCCTCCCAAAGGCTCCGCCTCCTCCTCTTCAGCTCACCCCCACCCCTCGAAACCACGCCTTCACATGATTCATGACTACATGAACCGCAGGGAGGGAGGGAGGGTGGGTGGGAGTGCATTGATATTTGATGGACATATTAGGCAGCCAATGAAAGTAATGATGATCACTATTTTGATTGGTCAGAGTTTTTCTCTGATTATACCCTCTATATATATTTAGGTCAGATATTTAGGTTGCAGCTTGGTCCTCAGCCATCAGGTCATGGAGGTCAGGACTCTACTTTTGATGTAGCCAGTCAGTGGTGCCTGCAGAAAATATTTTCTGGGGGGCAAAGTGGGGCCAGTTAAAATGTGTGTGTATGTGGGGGGGGGGGGGGGGGGGGGGGGGGGGGGGGGGGGGGGTGGGGGGTTTTTATTTTTTCTTTTTTTTTTTTTTTCTTTTTTTTTTTTTTTTTTTTTGTGTTTTTTTTTTTTTTTTTTTTTTTTTTTTTGTTGTTCTTTTTTTTTTTTTTGGGGGGATAGAAGCACCCTAAAACACCTAAACAACATAGACAAGACACTACAGTATGTAAATAAGACAATATCTACACCTAGCCCTGGCATTACATAACTGTTTGGTTCCCTTATGAAAAGTTGGTTGCCAAACCACCTGCAAAGCACCATGGTGGTGTTCTACAGCATCAGGACCACCAGCATCTTCTACAGCAGCAGGACCACCAGCATCTTCTGTAGCAGCAGGACCACCAGCATCTTCTGCAGCAGCAGGACCACCAGCATCTTCTGCAGCAGCAGGACCACCAGCATCTCTTGCAGCAGCAGGACCACCAGCATCTTCTGCAGCAACAGGACCACCAGCATCTTCTGCAGCAGCAGGACCACCAGCATCTTCTGCAGCAGCAGGACCACCAGCATCTCTTGCAGCAGCAGGACCACCAGCATCTTCTGCAGCAAGCAGGACCACCAGCATCTTCTGCAGCAGCAGGCCACAGCATCCAGCATCACCAGCATCTTCTGGACCACCAGCATCTTCTGCAGCAGCAGGACCACCAGCATCTTCTGCAGCAACTGGACCCACCTGCATCTCTGCAGCAGCAGGACCACCTGCATCTTCTGCAGCAGCAGACCACCAGCATCTCTGCACACAGGAATCACCACATCTTCTGCGCAACAGGACCACCAGCATCTTCGCACCCACCAGCATCTTCTGCAGCAAAGGACCACCAGCATCTTCTGCAGCACAGACACCAGCACTGCAGCAACCCAGCCATCTTCTGCAGCACAGGACCACCTGCATCTTCTGCAGCATCAGGACCACCAGGATCTGCTGCAGCAGCAGAGGACCACCAGCATCTTCTGCAGCAACTGGACCACCAGCATCTTCTGCAGCAGCAGGACCACCAGCATCTTCTGCAGCAACAGGACCACCAGCATCTTCTGCAGCAGCAGGACCACCTGCATCTTCTGCAAGCACTGGACCACCAGCATCTTCTGCAGCAGCAGGCCACATCATCTTCAGGAACCACCACATCTTCTGCAGCACAGGCACCAGCACCAACCAGCATCTTCTGCAGCAGCTGGACCACCAGCATCTCTTGCAGCAACAGGACCACCAGCATCTTCTGCAGCAGCAGGACCACCCACCCATCTTCTGCAGCAACTGGACCACCAGCATCTTCTCGGCAACATGACCACCATCATCTTGCAGCAACAGGACCACCAGCATCTTCTGAAGCATGTGACCACCAGCATCTCTCAGCAGCAGGACCACCAGCATCTTCTGCAGCAGCCATCTCTGCAGCAGCACCACCTGCAGCTTCTGCCGCAGCAGGACCACCAGCATCT